>CM075852.1:64111147-64799923 GCA_037975125.1 Latrodectus hesperus
CGTTTTGTTTTGCCGCTGTTTGAGCAGAAGAGTCAGCTGATACTCCCATCCCACATTACTTGTTATTAAATGTTTATATGAGAGACGGCCGTGAGATTGCCGAGTTCAGTCGCACTGAAGAGAAAATTACTTTTTCTCGTTCTCACTGCTGTTATGGTTCTTTGTCGGATCGGTCGAAAATGTCCGATGCGCTTAAAGATATAATTATTAGTGATACTTTTGCAGTCCAAAGTGAGAGAGTTCGCGTAACATTAAAGAAAGAGTGCCTTTCATGGGAATTAGAAAATACACCGAAATGTAAGTCTCACTTCATTTTCACATTTTTTCTTTACTAGTAAAATAAATTCACAAAAAGCGATTATTTTATTTACTTAAAATGAATTTAAAATGAAATTCTGGAAATAATATATTAACACCAATAAAGTACATAAAATATATACTTCCATTATCTTTAGTTTGTTTGAAAAATAATTTGTTTATTCAATCATTATATTTGCCGCTTTTTTGTCATTTGCGTTAATTTAGTTTCATTTTTGTGTAAATATATAAATGTAGTTTTAGAGTTGTCCATAATTATAAATGATATTTCTATTATCGTACTATTGCTTTTCTCTCATCCTCGATATTTAAAAACAATAATTTTTTTTATATTTATTACCCTTGAGACTCCACTTTTCATTAAATAAAACTTGTAAATGGAATTCAGATCTTAAAACTCCTAGACATATTTTGCTGTATTTAGTTGGAAATGTTTTACTCTAAGAATGAGAAGAAAGGTCAAAAATATGAAATCGATTATTTTTAACTCGGTATCAGCTTTCTAATTGTTTAATTTTATAAAAGAATAATTACTCAAAATATTCTATGCAATTAAAACATAATTGCATGATTTTTAAATATTTCTGTAGGTTTTAGCCATATTTTTAAACATAGGATTTTTTCCTTTTCCTATTGTTGATATTTGTATTACTTTGTTGACAATTATCATTATTTGGATTTTTTAATATATTAGTTTGTACAGTTAATATTTTTTAATTGTTTTACTAAAATATTTTTTAAGAATATTTTTTATTTCTTAATTATATCGAAGAGAGGCAAATTTCATTTCATAATTTAATTTGTGAATTTTGTCTTCTTTCGATTGCGTATCTCATTTTTATGCGATAGCATTTTACAATACTTTTTTTTTACTTTTATATTTATATAGAAAAATCACTTTATTGATACTGTGTTCGAAATATATGGAAAAGATTGTTCGATTTGATGTAACATATAAATACAAAAAGAATTTTAATACTTTACCTGATATACTTTTATCGAAATACTGCGCACTGGGGTGAAATTTATACAAAGATGAATTTATTAAAAAGAAACTCAAAATCTGTTGCAAAGTACTTTTTGGTGGTCAAAAAATTTTTTTATCGCTTTTTTCGAATTGCCAGCTAAATTATGCGGCCGATTTTACTTTAATATTTTTGTCCCATACTTTGGGACAAAAAAAATTCAATTATGTGGTGCAAAAATTCACAATTTTGAAGTTTCTGTTTGAATCTATATTTTGATATGTGAGAAAATTGAACGGTATTTTGAAACATTGGTTTAATATGCCTATGAAGGGTTGCCAGAATAATCTTAGTATTTTATCCACACACAACAATGTCTTTAATTTGTGCATATATATTGCATATAATTATGTCAATTTCAGTAATATTTTCCTATAGAAATTAAGCGTAAAGTTTTTGAGAAGTAAGTTGTAATTAATAAAACAAAATAAATAAACAAAATATATTTGAGTAGTGTCAAGAACAAGTTAGAAAATATAGAATCAAATACATTTATTTAAATAACTTCTCATTTTCTAACCTGGTTAAAAAACTTAGAATTTAATAGGAAATCTTATTAGAGGCATATAAATTGTTTAGTGGTTCTTCAACATCAGTTTATAATGTCATTCAAAATGTTACATCATGAACTAAAAATTTAGTTTTAAATTGAGGATTATGTATAATAATGACAAATGTTGGAAAAATTCAAAAGAAAATGGTCTCTGTAACTGATAAATTTTTGTTAATATTTACCTTTTTCACAACAGTAACATCTTATCTTTAACTATATTTCTTACATCACAAATATTTATGGACCAAAATATTACTTATAAATAAAAAAATATATAAAGATTAATAATTTATTTTATTAGTGTTCCTAAAAAATTTAGTTTAAAGAAAATTGGTCAAAATTTTTAAGGAATAAATATTTTAACATTTATCAGATTTTATTGACTTATAAAACTCTTCGCAAGAAAAAATTCAGTTCAATGAATGTTAGACATTTTATTGATAAACTTTTTAGGGTTTATAAGATTCCTCAGTTCATAGTTAAAATGTGTTAAGTTGCTTAAAATTACAAATTAGCCACTTACTGCTCTTCTTAACTGATAAATACAATACTGAATTGTTTCCAAAAAAGTGACCTACTGAAAATATTCAAATAAAGTTTTTGTCTAATTGAGTGAGATTGAATATTTATAAGGGTTAACTTCTTCCCTTCTCAAAAAGTAAACTGATCAGGGTTTTAGTTTTCTGTGTTCAATAATTTATGGGTTTAAATCCATCCACAAGCAAGGATATTTTTAATGGTTTAAAATTTACTTAAAGCCATGTGTCTGGGTCTGATTTATCATTCTATACAGGGCATGACCATTCAATAATAAACTAGTTAAATTTTGTTTGTGTGCATTTTTTTAACAGTTAACATAATTTTGTAGTAAAAAAAAAAGTATTTAAAATTTTAGTTTTCATTAAATTAGAAAAAAAAACTTGTATATTGAATGACCATAAAATGATAATCTGATCTTTAATTCTAAATTTCTATGTATACAAATATTTATCCATTATTTCTTTTCTGAATACAAGGCTACCAGCTGCTTATGTTTTTTAAAATTTAAACTTTATTCCATATATAATTATAGAAAATAAGTTTTATTTTTATAATTTTTTAACTGTTGTCATTCTGTTTAATAATATGAAAGGAAAGGCATCTCTGATATTACTTAGACCATTAGGATTTTATCTGAATAATTTTTTTTAACAAGCATTGTAGCATCATCAAATTTCTGAATTTTCATTTTTCTTATTGTTTCTGAGTATTCTTCTGAATTCTATTATACTAAAAGATTTTTTTGACTTCTAAAATATCTTCATTATCCTTTTACTATTCAAAATATGCTTACTACCTCCTAATTGCCAAAAATGTTTAAAATTATGTAAACTTTAAAGATTTTATAATAAATTTGGTTTGTTCTTTTAATTCTTGCTATGACTTATAGGTTGGTAAATATTAATTCATCTTACATTGTTATATTGTATAATTAAATTTATATAGCATTTTATATTGCTATTATACAAATCTTTCTTTTAAAAGAAAATATAAAAACCAAATATGGAGGTAATATAAATTAGTTTAAATTTACAGAGATAACTTGTATTTTCTTTTTGAAAATTTCAATTAACACTTTTATTAAATTTTCAAAAAATAATTTGCCAGCATTTTTCAGGGAAAAAACGATTTATACTTAAGCTGACAATTTCATTAATTTGTTATGTTACAGTGGTAACATAATTTTTAATAAATTAGAAATAAGTAATTTTAATAGTATGTCTTAAAAAAAAAACATAAAATATTGAAAATAAGTGATAAACATGAATCAGTGCTTGTTAATAACTATGGATTTAAATATAGATAATGCTAAATAATTTTACACAACAGGTTTAAAAAAGTCTTTTCAAGCTAGCAACATCTGTTGATGCATTAAAATAATAAAAATATTGTAGGTAATAAATATTTATAATTTAAAAATAAAAATTATTATGAAATATTTATTAATAAAAATATTTAATTTCCAGCTAAGAAAGTTATTCCTTTGCGACATCTGGTTGCTGTGACTCCATGTGATTGCTCTAGCTACAAGCAAACAAAATTATTACAATGCAATTATTGTAGAGTACACTTTCATTATAAAAGTTCTTTTAATAAATTGTTGCTAGTTAATGTACGATCAATAAAAGTGCATTATGTTGTGCCTTCTGGGAAACATAGATGGAAACTTCAAAGCAAGGTCTTACAGCCACTTAAAACTGCAAAAGTAAAAGAATGGTTAGATACTGTTCAAGGAACTTTATCAGGTATTTTTCATAATTTATTATTCACTTTTTGTAATAATTTTATATAAAAATAAAAAATGTGAAAATTATGCTAGAATTTTAAATACTTTTAATTAAATTTTAATTTTTGTGTTTATAGTTAATTAAAAATATTATGTTTAAAACTTACTACATAATCTTATTAAATATTTTTAATAGTGCCTACTATTAAATTATAAAGAATTATTATTCAGTATGAAGAATTATTATAAGACTAATTTTATTTTTCAGTTAAGTCTAAACGAATGTATGCTTGTTATGAAACTGCAAACCAATGAAAATTCTCAAGCTTATTTCTTTAATATGATGTTAAAATTCTTATATATTTAAAAATTCCATAATTTTTATTTGTAAAGTGTTTATACATTTGTGGATGGTTGTTAAAAGCCTTTACAGTTTCTAATGAAATCTCTATGAATGAATATTTCTCTTTAATATTAAATAAAACAGCAAACCATTTTTACAAACCTCTAATTTTTGAATATTCATGATTTTATGAACTATTGGCTGATCTTTAATGAAGTCTCATAGATGAAATGACAATTTTAATTCCCATTTGTGAGAATTAGATTTAAAAAATCTTTTTTCCACGAAAACGATAGTTTTGATTCTAAAATCAAAATTTAAATTAAATTAATGGAAAATATTTTTTTTACAAATCCTAGTGTATTTTATGCGAGTTGATTGAGATGACAGGTGCCACAGTCTCAAGTATCATTCACTGCAGATTTTTTTAAACAATATGTGTGGAATTTTTACCCTCTAATCTAACTTGCAACTTTGCATGCATCTGAATAATCAATCACTTCAAGTGAAAATATTCTAGAATACTTTTCCAAGGAACAAACATGTCTTAGAATCACATGAAATGTCTAGACGCTGTGCTCTTATGAATGTCTGTTCAGAATTATGCTTCGGAAAATTATATCTAAATCATTTTGACTGTGGAGCACTTTTGGGAACAAGAGAATGTTGTTACTTGTGTCTAAGTAATAGCCTTAGCTTTATTGAATTCTTTTCTAAAATAACATTAAGCAAAGAGTTTACATAAGAAAATTGTCATATGTGATTATAAAAATTTTGTACATAACATCTTAATTCCAGTCACAAAATTGGAAATAGGGTCTAAAGAGTAGAGGTATCTCTGAGTAGATAACATGTAAATTTTTTGAGATGAGTTTGTATTTTTTAAAATTAAATCAGAACCTTATCAATTTCTTATGTTATGAGAAGTTATTTATTTTGGTATGTTTTGTTCATAAGTAGTTATCAAACTGAAATCACTGCTAACAAAAAAATTCTTATTTTCAGTAAGTTAAGAAAATGTTGCATGTAATTACAGTCTTTGTCACTGTGGTGTCAAGGAGTGAGGAGACTAGACAATTGATGACAATTTCAATTTCAATTTATTAATGAGGATCAATTTTTAATATTTACATATTTTTAATGCAATTTTCAAATTAGCAAACATGATAATATCATTAGTGGACGTCATCACAAAACCTCCAGTCTGTCATTCTCTGAGAGCACTCTCTATTACAATTACTTAGCAGATTGGTTGGATTTGTAATCAGCATAGTAAAAAATGGGTTTCTTTTATTCATTTAAAACCTGTTATCAAATATTGTCTTAGTTTAGTTGAATGGTTAGTTTACTGGCAGTTCAACAGTTTGTAGTTTTGAATTCCATCTTGGACATAAATGTTTGTAGTGATTCAGAATCAATTATAAACTGTAGGTTGTAGTCTAATCAATTATTGCATAAATGAAAATATAAAAACTAACTGTTGAGCACAAACCAATTTAGTTTATATTACAAAATGGTAAATAATGACAGAACTGTACAGGTTTGGGACAATTTCCAATTTTCATGCCAAGCGCTCCACACCTAAGTCGCAACCTAAATTACGTCACTACACGCAATATCTGGCTACCAAATAGTGATCGCATTCGAATTTCAACGTTGGAATCACTCACTTTTATGAATTCCAAATATCAAAATTTTTAATGTTTTATTATAATTACATGCTATAGAATTATTAAAATTCTAGTAACTAGAAACAAATTTTTTTTATTAAAACTCGAATTTTAATACACTGGGCAATGGTACCCACCTTAAAATATACTTCATTTTAGCGCTACCTACTACAGTGACAACCAGGCAATAAAGCTAAATTTCTAACTTTAACAAATTGCATTTTTTATTTAAATTCGAATTTTAATATACTGGGCAGTGGTGCCCACCTTAAAAAAACTTCAGTATAGCACAACCTAATACAATGACAACTGGGAAATAGACTAAATTTCTAATGTTAACAAATTGCATTTTTTATTAAAACTCAAATTTTAATTAACAAGGCAGTGACACCACCTTAAAAAAATTTCAGTATGGCACAATCTAACACTAACCTGAAACATGCAATAAAGCTTACTTGATGGTGTGTTTACTTATGTAAACATACATTTTTATAAAAAAACTAGACTTCTTTAATACCACTCTAAATGAAATTTTAATGAAAAACAAAATAACTCACCTAATCTTCACTGCCTTCTTAATTGTTGCACCCGGGCTGGAGAATAAACGTTTTCATATATAACGGTTCGAAGAAATCTTCTAACTGTATTTTCTTTATGGTTTCGTTCCATATTTACTCTGCGATGTATGAATCAAACCGACCAGGCGCATAATTAGTACCCTGAACAGATCTTTTAATGGCAGACCTAAAACTTCAAAATAATTTATCTTTAAAAAATTTAAAATCCAATCATAGGAACATTGATATAAAAAATTCTTTAATTGTAAACAAATAAAATAACTCATTAAATGCTTCAAAGGTTGCACACAAAATGAATTTCGGCATATCATATGATCACATTGCGTCAGAAAACTAAAATCTCGTCATGCAAACGCATTTCGAACTGTTAAGTCCATTTGCCACACTTTATCGCCCGCTTGACGCATTTTACCCATCATACAGTTCTCTACTCTTAGGGGAACAAAATAATTGTTACGAAACTAGAATAGTCAAAATATCACTACATATTCAAATAGTTTCAACTGCTTATTCTTGAATTGTATCATTAAAAGTTGCTGATTTATCTTTTTTAAAAACTTTAAAATTTATCTGAAATTATATTGCATTATTTATTCAATCAATACATTTTATATATTTTCTGTTTATATGTAGTATATTATGTATTTATATATAGTTAACATTTTATTACATTATATTTTTAGAATTAAATCGACCAAAACATTTATTGGTATTTATTAATCCATATGGTGGAAAAAAGCGAGCCGTTGAAATCTATGAAAAAAAAGTCCTACCAATTTTTCATTTAGCTGGTATAGAAACTCATGCTGTTGGTATGAAATTTATTTTGAATTTTTAAATATAGTTGAATTTCTTGTTTACAAGTTTCTGCTTTTTCTTAAAGTGATTTATGTATTGGTTTGTGTATTAGGATTTGTGTATTTAATACTGCATTATATCTCTTTTGTAGTGAAATTAAGTATGAGTATTTTTATCACATTATAAAAACATAACATGAAAATTCACATTATAAAAATGTTTTAGTCCAATATTTTTATAATGTGAATTTTCATGTTTTACTAGAATTTCCAGATAAATGAAAAATTCCCCTCATACTTTATGTAAAATAGCAATCAAGCAATAGTTTTGCAAGCTATATAAAACACAAGTTACTGAATGCATCAAAATAAAAATTAAATTTTTTTATATTTAACATATGTTTTTTTTTTTTTTTTTTTTTTTTTTTTTTTTCAATTTTGAAATCAACATAAAATATTAGGTCTAGATTAGTTTCAAATGATTATTCTTGAGTTAAATTCAAATGAAATTGTTTTTTGTGCTCTAAAACTAAAATATATTAAAAAATGCATCAGATATTTTATGAAGTAGTAAAAATTTTGAGTAAACAGGAAATTTACAATGGATGTAAGTTTGAAAATTGAATTAGTAGACAGTTTAATAAATTTACTTTCAATATTCAAAACATTTTGCTACTGAGAATTTGTTTTGAAACTTTTTAATTTCAAGTTTGCATTTGCTGAATTTAGGAGCATTTCAATGATGTGCATAATATGTACTTTTTTACTGTAAAATTTTTATGTAACTAAAATATTTTATTGCTGTTTAATAACATTTTTAAAATGTATTGAAATTTTTGCTATAAATGACATAATTAAATTTGTTCAAAAGTAATTTTTTAGTAAGGAATGAATCCTACTTATCTCCTTCATTATACTGCATAAATTATCATTACCTTTCTGTGAGAAATAGATCCCTTAATTTGATAGATTTTATCGAACACAAAAGTTAGTTGGGGCTTTGAAATTAGTACTTTAAAACCCTTGAAATTTATGGGATATAGTTAATTTGTTTTTTAAACTCTAGATTCTATTCAAAAATTTTTTGGCACAGTTATCAATATAAACTTAAGCTTATTTCATGGATAGTCCACAAAATTAAGAAAAAATTTACAAATCAAAGGAAATATGTGGAATGCAACAATTTATGGATATTTGTTTCTAGAAAATAAATAAAATTTTCCTCTCTTTAAAATTATATATAAAAAAATAAAAGATTTCTATTTCTTTCCAATAACAATTCTTGTTTATCAGGAATTGTTTTTCTTTTTAAATGAGAAATCACAGATAAATCTTTATGAATAATTGGAAGTAAACAATACTCAGGCTGCCATTTTTCCATCCTAGGAATGGATATCTGTTTTTTGAAAATTTTTGAGGTTGTGATTTTAATTCAAAAATTATGCTTTGAGATAAAATCTTATTTAATTTTCCTTTAATTAAAGTTCAAAAATAATTTAATTAAAAGGACTCTTCAAGACCAGTTTTATTTGAAATATATATTTAGTATAAGGTTATTCCTCATCACACAATCTGAATATTATTGTGGTTAGACTTAATGTAATGTCACGTGTGCAAATCTAAAATGAGATTTTTTTCTTGAGTTGGTAAGATTCCAAAAGCATATCTGTTGCTATATATATATATATATATATATATATATATATATATATATATATATATATATATATATATATATAGTTAAATTGGAAACAAAAAAATTCATTTCTGGACTTAAAACACTGAAATGTTGATTTTCGAATTCATTGAAGCCAATAAATCTGTTTATGACATTCCTGTAGAACTAATGTTTGGAAAGGATGCTTGAAAAAGATATGAATGAGAATATCAGCATAATAAGTAGGAAATTAAAAGAGCATTCATTTTGCTTTTAGTGCTGTTAAAATGAATTACATCAACATTAGAAGAAAATCATTATCGAAACATTATGTGTTTATTAAAAAAAAATTACCATATTCAACACTTCTCATAGATTTTTCCTCTACACAATCCAGTTAATTGCAAACTTTTATATAATCCAACTGCTAATCACAAATCCTCCATCACTATTTCTACAGAATAACACTCTTACTTTTACTCCAGCTCCAAACGTTATTGAACTCACTCAAACATCAACTAATGAGAAATTAGTTTTGTCCAGACTAAAGTGAAGAAAATCTTCAACATAAATAACAATTCATGTAATTAAAAGTATTAAGGAATCTATACTTTTAATTACATGAAATTATTTATACTTTTTTTCATGTAATTAAAAATATAGATTCCCTAATACTCATTTGTAGCTTATTCATTTAATGGAAAGAGTATTATTTATACTTTTTCCATTAAATGAATAAGCTACAAATGAGTCGACATAAAATAATAAGGAATCTATTAAAGATTTCAAGGTGATCAGAATAAAGTGATTATTAATTATTTACATTCTAAAAGAGAAAATTTATCAGAGCGACAAATATATGCTAAAATTATGTAACTTTTGACTGATAATGGAATGAGCATTTGTTGAGTAATAAACTATTTGCTTATTAAACATGTGTATATTAAAAGATATTATGAAGATTTTCTGTGAAAATATCTTGTTTTGATATTAGATGAGGATTCTGGAATATATGGGAATATTGTCCAATAAAATGCATTGTTCTGCGAAATTTTCTTCTGGATTTTGATGAAATAATTGGAAAATCTTAGGGGATTCCTATTATGATATAGATAAATTTATTAAAACAATTTGTTGAAATTTAGACATAAGATTTGAATGCAATGAACTTTTGCATTTTGATATATATTTTATGAAATTTGAATCAAACTGAATTTTGAAACTAAGATTAAAAAATATAGTTGTGCTAAGAAAATTAATATTCTTTGAGAAAAAATTATATTTTTTTAGAAAACATGAAAATTTATAATGGAAATCAATCATTCTAAAACTGTATCAAATGATAAACATTTATCTTGAAATTTTTGGTCTTGTCAGTTTTCTAAAGTGGCACCACTAAATACTTAGGTCTTGAAAGTTAAGTGTGCAAAGATTTAAAATTCTGTTGTTTTAATTAGTTATCAGTTTGATATTAGGGAGTTTTATATTAAGGAAACTATCAGCCTAAAAATGAAATTTCTGAATATGATGTAATTAATATAATTTGGAATTTTGTCTGAATTGACTATATTATCTTTATTTAGAAAAGCTATCAAAAGAAAACACTAAAAAAAATTAGAATTAAAGTTTAAATTCCAATTTTTTTATTTAAAAAAATTATGAGTTAGATGCATCATTTATTTATTTTTTGTAAATAAAAAAACCTAGTAAATAAAAAGATATATTGTTTTTTTCTTATATTTATAATTAAAACTTTTGTTATAGATCTTGTATTGTTTCCATATCTATGTTGTATATTTTGTTGCACATGTCAAATGTGATATAAGTCTATTATGCTGTAACATAATATTTTAAGTGAAATGTTGCATAGTAATTTTTAGCATATATTTTCTGCTTGATTAAATTAAAGCAATACATTATGAAAACAAAGTTATTCATGTTATTAACTTAATGTTATTTGCTTGTTGTTGACTCTTGTTAGGTGGGATGGTTAATCATGTTTTTTAAAAGGCAGTGCTTTTGTTCAATTAAAAAAATAATTATAAAAACAATATGGATTAAATTAATGATTTAGATGAATGAACATATCATTTTATTATGTATTTTTATTTATAATATACATTTTGAATAATTGTGTGAAAGAGTTGTTTTAATATTATCTCTTGTGGTTATGATAGGAAATATCAGGAAAATATTCAGGGGGGTGGTGTCAGTCGCCTTCATGTGGTGCCCTCTGTTTTTACTAAATGACTGACTCCTATCGCTTCGTGCAGCCCGCTACATTCTTTCGGCTTCAGGATCATCTTGCTGCTGTTTTTTTTTTTTTTTTTTTTTTTTTGAAAGGTCTTTTTTAACGTCCAGACTATGGCTAAAGAAGCTTAAAATGATTTTTTGGAATGCAGGTGGTTTTACAAATGACAAGTTCACCTTACTAAAACTTATTGTTTTAATATGACATTGACATCCTGGGTATAGTGGAAAGTGGTGCTTCTACTCAAAATTAAAATTTTTTTCGTATCAATGGATATCAAACTTTTTGTTTAGAGAGATCTCAACAGGTGGTCTCTGGCATTGTCATCTATGTTAAAAATACTTATATTGCTAGTATGACTGGGACACACTATGACTGCTGTGGACAAACTCGAGGCAGCGGAAATAAATGTTTGGAGAAATACCTAGCATTACCGAATTTTTGTTATGTACAATCTTCCCAATAACTGTCCAGATCTGGAATTGTTGTGATGATTGCTGGAATAGACGGTCAATTTTAATAGGAGACTTCAATGCTCATTCCCAGAGGTGGGGATACAATGACACAAATCTAGCAGGTCGTATTCTTGAAAATTTTATTGATTCTACTCAGGCAGATTTTATAGAAACTCTCAGAGACTTCCAACATTTCTGTCCTACGGGGGAGTGTCTTCTCATCCCGACTTATTAATTGTCCATACAAATGTCTCAAGATATATTACTCACTCTCTGCTGCCTGCCCCTGGTGGAGCTGGTCACAGCCTCCTCCTGGCCACTTTTGCTATTGAACAAAATGGACATAGAGAGGTTAGGTTCCCTCATTGGAATTTAAGGAAAGCAAACTGGACAAAATACAAATATCTGACAGTCTCGCTTATGAAATCATTGATAGAAAAAACCCTTTTAACTGGAAACTTGGATGGTATTGTTGATACTTTTACTGAAATTAAGAGAACTTTTTTGACTTTGACCAGGGAATTGTCAGATAGGTATAAGACCCCAAATGTAGATAGAGTGCTTTATTTAGATCCCCTATCTTTCAAAACCATATTTATAAAGCTGATTGCTGTCTAGACCTGATACTACCTGTTAGTAAGGTCTCCACTGATTCTGAGCTAAGGATGGCTATCCTAGCAACTATTGATGAGCATTAGCCATCATCTGTTTGGTTCCATGTCTATACAGATGGTTCAGCTGTGAATGCCATTAGAAATGCTGGTACAGAATTATACTCTAAGAGTTTCAGGCTTTGCCAAGCTGTTGGGAAATATTATAACAGCTACAATGGTGAAGTGGCCGCTGTGCAATTAGCACTTGAAGAGATCAGAAAGGGTAATGAGAACAACATAGTATTTTTTATAGACTCACAGGCCACCATCAGGTCTCTCTCTTCAATTGCTCCTAGCAGTATTGGGTCTGTTTATCTGTATCAAACGGCAATTAGTTCTCTACTAGAAGAGGGACGTCAAATTGTGCTGCAATGGATACCCAGCCTCTGTGGTATCGCGGGAAATGACACAGCTGACAAGTTGGCAAAGGCTGGCTCAGATCTGCAACAGCCTTCTCCAGCCTTGGAATACCATACTGTTAAAAGGCTTATTAAGTCAAATATAGCTTCCTATCGTAGAAATTTTTACAAGATGTGCATAAAGGGGAAAGCATAGGCTTCCTTACTAACAAAGCCTATTCCGTGTAACCTCCACAGAGCTGTGGGACTGACAAATTTTCGCCTTAAAACTGGGCATGATTATCTGCAAAAACACCTTCACCAACTGGGTTTGAAGAACTCTCCGATCTGCCCTTTTTGTGGACTAGAGGACATGACTGGTGACCACCTTTACACTTGCCCTGGACTTTCGCATGTCACAGTTAGAAATTTTGCAGAAGATGATTTTTCATTCACCTCAAGATTGTATTGGATTACCCGACAGGGAGTGATGGTTGAAAAACCAAGGTCAGGCGTAGGATAAAAAAAAGTTCAACTAATATTCAAAGTTTAACTAACCAGAAATCTAGCACTTTCAGTTGTATGCATTATAATTAGCATTTCATTCATTAGATTTGAATATTTGTTAATATTTATAAGTATTATAAATCAAGGAAGTTAAATAGAATGTTCAGAAATAAAATAAGTTTTTAAAATTTTATATTTTAATCTTCAAGTTACTTTATAATATTGTTATTTCCACTTTTATTTTTTTATTTAAAATTTTTTTTTCAATTCAGAAGAAAGATATTGCAAATTTTCCATTCTGCTAAACTGAAATAAAAACTAACATTAATAAACTGTTAAAATATTTTCTTGCTCATGAACAAGATTTATTTCCAATTTATTTTCTCTTAGAAGTAATAAAAATATGTACTAAGGAATATTATTAAATTTGTCTCCTGCAAAATGGCTAATAAAATTTTTTAAGAAGTTAATGTACTCAGTTGCATAATTTTTCTCATTTTTGATTTTAAAATTAAAATTATGTACAATGTTTATATGATGCTGTTAAGGTTTTCATTACAATTCCTTTTTAATTTTTACAATAAAATTATATATTACAAAAAAGCAATTATAATTTGAAGTAAAAATATATTTACACATATTTTTAATTACTTACACTTTTCACATATTTTTAATTACTAAAATTGTTTTAAATTAAATTTTTTTAATATTTAGTGGATTTGATTTCTGTTAATTTTATTTACTGTTGTATGAGACCAGTTTAATAAGTCTGCTTTAAAAAAGTAAAACTTTAAGGCCATGATACTCATTGACTATATGGAAAAAGTGAAAACGATCACTGAACAATATTATGCTGATTTATTAGACCATTTCAATGGAAAAATGAAATAAAAGCTGCCCTGTTCAAGGAAAATGTGTTTAATTGCTTGATAATGCACCACTCACTCATTTGCTATTACAGCAATTAAATTGACTGAATTACACTACAAATTCCTCCTTCTTCCAGTGTTCACCTGACTTGACCCTGATTTTTTTTACCTTTTCTAAAATTAAAAATTGTTTTGGTCGAAAGATTTCCTTCTCATTCTTTGATCATTAGTGTCAGAATGTTAACTAGATAAGTTTCAAAAATCTGAATATTTGGAAGTATTAAAGAAGTTAGACATCTTTGAAAATGTATATATAAAAGAGATTATGTTGAAAAATGAAATGTGTTTTAATATGTATAGCAATTTTTTCATTTTAAAAATTAGATTTATCAAATTCCTCCCATGTATATTGCAGTGATTGTCGTTATTCATTTTATTGCCTGATAAATTGAACAGGAACTTGTTTTTCTTTTATAAACTATTAGATAATTAAAGTAGTATACTTTTTGCTTAAAAATAGGATTATACATTATGAAGTAATGCAATAATAAAAATATTTTTTGATATTAATTATTATATTTAGTTATTATATTATTATATTTTAATTATTATATTTTGATATTAATTATTATAAACACTAAAAAAATAATTTGTTAAATTAAAAATAACGATTTCAGATTTTGATACCAATAGAAACATTCCAGAAGAAATGAAATGCTGCGTTAAAAAAATTTTGGATTTTGCTGTTTACAAAATTTTAGTTTTTATATTTTTGAAAAGATGAAATAATATAAAATTTTCTTACGACAGAAATTTGTACAGAATAATTTAAAAATGCTTAAAAGCTACTTTTCTTTTACAAGTGTTTTGCAGTAATTCTTATATGCAAAAATTATAAGTTTTATTCTAAAACATAGCAAATACATCTTAAACACAGTTAAATATTTAAAATTTTTACATTTACTTATACATTTAAATTTACTATGATTCTGAAATTAGAAAATTTATAAATTGCTTAAAAATTTGTTAATATAATTTGTTTAAAAGTATTTGCTTAGAAAATTTTAATCTTAGTATAGTTTATCAAGTTTTCCTAGTATCTTAAATTCTTATAATAGTTGTTAATGTACTGTATAAGACAATTAATCTGTGTTTAATTATTTTAGTTACTCAAAGAGCAAATCATGCAAAAGAACTTATTTCTGACATAGACATATGGAAATATGATGGGTAAATAAATTTAATGTTTAGATTTTTCATCATTTGTTATTTCAACTATGTTCATGCTAAAATCTGTTTTCCTGGTTTGCTTTTGAATTTAAAATTTATTTTAAATTATTAATTCAAAATAATTTAGTTTTGTAAGGTCTGCAAATATTCACAAATGTAATTGAATATATTTATCTAAGCTCATTTAATAGTATTTTTTAGATGTGTTTACTAAAGTTCATCAAAATGAACTGCGAAAATTTGTTTAAAAAATTCCTTTATAATTTGATTTTTTTTCTCTGCTGTTTGTTTCCTGAAAACTTTTTACTTTCATTTTAGTCAGTCTGTCAAAGATAACTTTTAATTGCATGCCCCTTTGTAAGAATATATGAAGAAAATACCATCATTGTTAGCAAGTTATTTAATTTAGAATCAGTAAAGAATGGAAACTAAAAATTTTAGGCTTTCATTTTTATTGCATTTCATATAGTTCAAGCTGTGTCAGAAACTGTGAACCAATATTATACACAATTATCAATTAAATTTTACCCTTTGTTTTATCACATTTTTTATTAGAAATATGAATTAATACACAAGTTTATAAATACCTAGTTAAATCAGTTTGGGACATTTAAGTATGAATTTGTAAAACTTTGGTTCTTTAAAATTAAGTAACAGGGCAGATTTGGATCTGAATTTTTAATATAATGGAACTCATTCAACCAGTTCATAGATTCCATTTCTTCTGGCAAAGGTATTTGTTTGATTCAGGATTTACTATAAAATATAAGCCTCAGTTTATATTTACAGCTTTATGTGTAAGCTGAAACTAGTTGATAAAATAGTTTTTCCATATGATAATGTTAATAGACACAGCTAAATATTTTAAAAGGATAAGTTTCTTTCTAGTTAGATTTTCATTTGAAAATTGATGAGTTAATTTTAGCACATGGTGGTTTAAATGTAACATTATAAATGTAATCAGGACTGCTTACAAAATTTATTTTAAATTATGATGTGCTTCATTTGCTTTTTTTAATCAGAAATGTTTTCTTTTCATTTGGGACTGAATGTCAGCGCTGGTTAAATAAAATTTCTTTCTTGTCAGTGCCTATTATATTATTCTAATAATTCCATTTTCAAAATTGTGATAACTATGTTTTGAATAATAAGTATATTTCTATTGACAAAGAATAGAAATTATTTTAAATTTATTCAGAAGTTTAATTTCAATCAATGAAATCAGTTATAATATTGCAATTTTGCTTTTCAGGGTACTTGTCCAATAATTAATAAAGGCATATTTACATTATTTTTTTAATTTCATTTTTACTAGCTTTTATTTGTAGACTTCAGAATTTTATTTAATTGTTCCCTTAAAATCAATGTATAATTTTCTCCCTAATGGAAATAAATGTGATGTATAAAATATGCCAAAATTGTTTAAGATAAAGATGGCACACATTTCTGATTAATATTGTATGTTTTTTGAACTGGATTTAATTTTTTAAACATGATGATTCATATACCCATCTTAAGAAAAAATTTTAATTATTTAAAATGTAAATATAAGTCATAATTCATAATATACATTATTTTATTCTGGTTTTTATAAATACTAGTTAAATTTACTCTGTCACAAATGTAATCACTTGTTCTTTTCATTTTTCTTTTTCAGTATAATTTGTGTAGGTGGTGATGGAATGTTCAGTGAAATATTGAATAGTGTTTTATTAAGAACTCAAAAAGAAAAAAATATTGATGTAAATGATGTGTACAATACTCTTGTAGTTCCTAGAATTCCGCTTGGAATTATACCTGCTGGATCTACAAATGCTGCTGTCAATTGCATTACTGGATCATCTGATCCAATTTCTTCAACTCTTATTATTGTGATGGGTAATGTTTCATTCACAATATTCTATTTAAATGATTTCTTTCATTCTGAAAAAAAAGGAACATAATTGCAATTATTTCATAATAAGTGATTTGATATTATAGGAATATTCTTTGATTTATGTGGTAGTTAATATAATGGTATAAAAGGAATGAATTCTTGTTTATTCTTGTATGAATTTCATTATATAAATATTTTTATATTATTTAATATATTTGTCAAAACATAATTTTGGTTTTTACATTCCTCTTATGGTGAAAAAAAATGAATTGGTAGCTAAGTTGTTGTCATTCTGACTTTCACTTCAACAGCTGACAAGTTCAACCGCTAGCTAGACCAGATGTAGGTGTTTGCAATAATTTGATATTTTTAAAATAATGGGTCTTATTCTAATTAACCTTCATTTACAAAGGGTAACCTTCGAACAGAAACAAATCAAACTACCCTCTTAATAATGAGCTCTTAATAATGTCAAACTGGCAGTTGATGGTTAGTGCCTTTGCTTTCAATCCAACAGTTTATGAGTTGCTTATACCACCTTGCATTCTGAAATTTGTAGTGGTTTGAAATCGACTTGAACCTTATGTCTTGGTCTAATTAGCCCTCATGTGCAAAAAGTAACCACTGAGTGACAAACCAAACTAACGATGAACTTTGATCTTTAATTCAATTGTTTGTAAGTTTGATTCTAGCTTCAGGTCTGAATATTTTTAATAACTCAGAATTCCATTTTAAGTTTAAATTTCTCTTGGATTAACTCTTTTATGTATAAAAAATATGATAAATATAGAAAAAAGAATTTTCAATGTTATGATGTCCCAAAATTGCCTTGATTTTTAATAAATATATTCATTAATTGTGATATATGCTGTGCTTATTATATGCAAAGTGAAACAGATTTTATAGTATGTTAAATGTTAATTAATAAATTTTTATTCTGGATTTTGTTTTAATATTTTATTCTATATTAAAGGAGAGTAATCCCCACAGAATTTCATTTAAATCATTTTCATCTGGTTCATTGAATTTGTACTTAACACATGGCTTATTATACTTACTTAGTTCAGATTTTATCTGTGGTACGTATATACACATAGATTTCTGGGATTTTTTTGGAAAAATTAACTTATCTTAGATTTCTATTGCTATTTAATGTACCAAGATAAACAAAAATCTAAAGAACCTAATTCTCCTGACTGATAATTGGGCTTAAATGTAAAAACATGAAATTCTTGTGTTTAACACATAAAAGTGTACATTTTATAAAATAATTAACATCAACTCAAAACTATGTTTTGCATTACAAAATCAAATCTCTTTTTTTGATTTACTTATAATAAACTGAAGAAGATATAAAGTGCATAAAAAATGCTTTTATTTGTGAAATAATTAAATATTGAAGTTGATAATCTTTTTCTAGCCATGTTTCAGTTGATACACAGTTGGTAACACATTGAGAAAGACAATAGCCTTTGTTGCAGACAGCAAAAGCAAATCTTTCAAACAATAATGAATACTGTTAGTGTTTTAAAAAAATTTTTTATATGGTAGGAATGTAAAAAGAGAGGATATCTAATAAAATGTGTTTTTTCTCTATTCCAGTTGTTATGCAATGAATATTTTTATATGGAGAAAAACCATATGCTTTTTTCATGGAACATGAAAGGTTTGAGGGAAATGTTACTTCATGGCATAAGTTACTTTATAAAGAGTTCATAATCACATTAATTGTGCTTTAAATTAATTAGAAATACTTAAATCAAAATTTTAATATGAAACACTTTAATTCTATTCTGATTATGATGAAACACTTTAATAACTATTTAAACTATTCTGAAATAAGCATCTTGGTATAGGTTTCACTTCATTCTGTGCTACCATTCTCAATTCAATTCTGGAGAAGCACTCAGTGAAAAAACAATATAAAGATTTTAATTGGAGAATTTATTCTTTGAAAGACTGCAGATTTGTGACATGTCTACTATACATGTTTACATGTATAAAATATTATTTTTTCTTAATATTTGTACAATATTAGTATACAAAATTATTTGTAAGAAAAGTTATTGGTGTTTATAGATTCAACAGTAGAATTAAATACAAAATAGTTTAAATACCACGGTTAATTTTTAAAGTATATATTTTGAATTTCAATGTAGTAAATTGAATGATAAATCTTAAATGTATTTTACCTTCCTACTTCATTTAAATTTTTACTATCTAAATGAAACATGATTCTATACTTGGTTTCTTTTCTTTTTTACAGAAGATTGATGTAATTATTCTTTCAACATTGGATAATTTGTCTAGTTTTTAAATAACAATCTTCATTTCTAAAATGTATCCCACTATTTTGGTTCATTGAATTAGTATCTTCCACTTTATATTACTCAATACAAAGATTAATTTAAATATTAAAGTCAATTCATTAGTGTGCTCATTATGTAATATGTAAACAATTGCCTCATTATATATAAAAGTGAGGGAAATATTTAGAAGAAATTTAATTGAAATTATATATGCTGTTTTTCACAGGTTACTTTTGCAATTGATTTTATTATCTTCAATTATGTTGAACAATTTGTCTACATAATTGAAGATTAGTAAAATACTTTCACTGTATGTCAAAAGTTAACTCTAATTTTTTTCTTTAACTTTATATGTAACTTATATAAAAAGCTTAAGAAAATTGTAAAAATTTCGTATATTGTTTTTTTCATTTTTTTAAAATTAATCTAAACTTACTGTTTAAGGTTAGCACTCTAATTTTCAACTCAATATCTTTTTTTATTTCCACCTCAGATTTTAATGCTTCAGAATATGCAGATGTTAGTTAAATTTATGCTCATGTGCAAAAAAATGTCATAGCTGCAAGCAGATCATATTTTTTAACTTGTGTTTATTATAGAAATGTATAATGAAACATTTTTATAATTATAACAAGAACTGTTTCTACTTGATAGCTCTTGATATAATTATAGCATTATGCATTATGTAATATTAGTTGATTAAAATTCTCATGAATCTTTTCTATTACTTCTGCAGATAATTGTATTTTTTACATTACCCTCTGAATTTTTAATTATTTTTGTCATTTATCATTTCAGGTACTTACACAGGAATTGACCTCTGTGGTATTTATAGCAAAAATTATTTTTTGCGCTTTGCAATTACATTTTTATCTTATGGCTATTTTGGTGATGTTATAAATGAAAGTGAAAAATTTCGCTGGATGGGACCAAAGCGTTATGATTATGCTGGTAAGTGTTTGGTATTTTTTTTATACATAGCAAAATTCAAATCATTTATTGAAGCAAGTTTTGAGTAATTTTTCATGGAAAACTGAAATGAAGTAGTATTTTATATAAAAATTAGGATGATTTTTAACAGGTATTAAAGGAATTTTAAAGCGTAAAATATATGAAGGAGAAATACAGCTACGAATTGATTCTTCTGTAAATCAGTCATCTCTAAAAAAAGAACGGTGCAATGTTGGGTAAGTAACTCTATTTTGGTGTTCATAAATCGGTTGATCTTAACAGTATGTGAATATACCACTTATCATTAAATTTAACAGGAGCGAATAATTTTTATTTGATTTTTTCTATATATGTACTTTTATTTTCATTTTAAAGTTATCCAAGTATTCAGTATATCACACATATTTCTAAAGTGACCTTAAACAAAATTTATCATTTTAAGAAAAAAACCTTTAAAAAAATTATGTTTTAATACAAGATAAAAGAGAATCTGCTTTGAAGGGTGTAGTTTCATGCTAATTAAGAAAGTTTCTGCATAATAGACAATTTTTCTATTTTTGCAATGAAGAGAACTCAAAGGTAAATAATTTTCATTATATTAGTTATATACATATGCTACAGTAAATGATTATTGAAAAGTTATGTCTATACCAATAACAATTATAAAATACTGAAATTTAATGGCTTGATCTAAAGTTGTTGCTGTATTTAAGGCCTAGTTTGACATTTTCGAAAACAAGGGGGGAAAACGAAATTTATTTACTCATACTTTACTGCAATTTTTTTTAAAGTTTATTTAAATGTTAAATCTACAAAGTGCATGAGAAGTAATGAACCATTTCAAAATTTAAAATGATCATTAACTTAAAAGTCTCGTATCAATTCAGTTGATCTAAGTGAAAACAGATAATTAAAATAGTATTCTTTTAAAATAGTAAAATAGTATAGATAATTAAAATTCTAATTCTCTATTCTCAATTTAAACTGCAAAAAATTTATTAAAAGTGTTATAGAGCACTGTTTGTCTATTAAAAAGATCCTCTTTGATCTAATAAATTAGTAATTCAACGCTACTACTGTTATAAACTGGCATTGATGTTACACTTCTGTTTATTGTTTAATCATTTGTTAGCAAGAACATTTGAGTTTTTATCACTTTCTCCAATGTGATATGTGATTATCATTTGTGTTATGTTATAGAGACTCTTAGGAAATAGAATATGATATGTGATTTCAGAATTGTGCAATTCTTTGCCTTTAGCTATTAAACTTATTTTATCATCAAAGTCATGAATATCAGAGTATGAATATTTTTGTTGAAGACCACTGATCTCGATATGTTGATAAATATTGCATTTATAAAGCTTTTAGTTGAAAGTTTGTATGTTTCTGGAATCAAAAAAATAATTATAATAAATAAATATTAGTCCCACTTAAATTAGGTTTAAGGTATGTGTGTGCAAAAAGAGTGAGGATAGGTGACAGCCAAACAACCTTATTTCTAAATGTGTGTTTATATTAATTTTAATTAGTTTAATTATTTTTAATTAATTTTAATCAGTTAAAGTTGTTATTGAATTACATGTATACTAAATAAATTTTGTTATATTGAAAAGATTTTTATGAGGATTGAGTAAAAAACACTCCCAAATAAGAGTAAATATAAGTGAATGTTTAAAATGAAGCTTTTTGCTCATTCTTATTATGTATGAGAATATTTTTTTAAAAATTAAAAATCTATTAATATTAGAAAATAAAATGCTTGGTCACTTTACATAGAAAAGTCTTCTGAATTTCATTAATTAAAAAGTTTTAAATATGCACTAAAGGGAAAAAATGAGGCTTAAGATAATGAAAGGAAAGGAATTTTTTTTTTCTGTAACTTAATTCATTGGTTTTATTAAATGAATGATAACATTATGAATAAGTGAGATATTGAGTTTAAAATAGCATTTTTTAAATAAGAAATTACCTTTAACAAAAAACAAGAAATTATTAAACTGCCTAATTGTATTTTATTTTATGCTAAATGCATAGATTTTCACCCCATTTATGGGAATTTTTACTCCTAAATACGTTTTTCCTATATATGTACTACAATTTCACTAATACTTTTTCCAAATCCTGCTAGTACACTATTCACATATTAAAATACTCCACTTTTATTCATATTATATTATCCTTTATATTCCTATATTGATATGTATTTTATGTTTTTCTCTGATTATTTGTAAAACAAATTCAATCCAAAAATAAAGAATAAATATAAATTTTCATTGTTTAGGAAATATAAATATGATAAATAAAAAATTGCCATTTATATGTATTTTATGGCAATATCGCCAAAAACTATGTAGACTTTTAAGTAACGATTTGTTAATAATAAGGTTTATATCCTTGATTGTTTTATATTGTTTTAGCTTATATTAAGACTTCTAATGTTGATGTTTGTTCAAATTTTAAACATTCCTGTTTGGAGATAATTAAAAAATGTCATAATTATTGAATAACTTGCTAAAGAAACAAAACGATTTATACTTTAATTTTTTTCCATGAAGGCATTTTTATATTAAAGAAAGTTTAGATAAAAACAGAAACTTTTAAATTTTTCATTTGTTATTAAAATTTGCATATATCCACCTTGCTAATTTTGTATTTTATGTCAGTTCATAATAACTAGGTATTTTTATGTATTGGAAAGAAATTGTTTTAGTGTAAATAGCTTTCTTTATTTAGTAATAGTATTTATTGTTTTTAGATGTGAGACATGCCATAAAGCTCCTCATTTGTCAAAATATGAAAAGAGATCTAAAATAAGTAAGTATTATTGTTCTTTAATGGTCAATAAAAAATTAATGAAATTAAGATATTAAAATTTTAACTTTTAAACCATTATTTACTTATTTTTTTGGAATTTCAAATGCTGAAAATGTCTTAACTGGAAATAGATTAATTTCAATTT
The DNA here is from genome assembly GCA_037975125.1 of Latrodectus hesperus. Taxonomy (NCBI): domain Eukaryota; kingdom Metazoa; phylum Arthropoda; class Arachnida; order Araneae; family Theridiidae; genus Latrodectus; species Latrodectus hesperus. Next base: position 64,134,756 of record CM075852.1, read on the forward strand.
TTAAATGGCTATTACTTATTAAAATTCTTTAAATTTTTCTTATGAGGATTAAATTGTTCAGCATAAAAATGAACTTTGTTTATGAATAATATTTCTTGTCTGAGGTGAAAGAATACTCTAAATCATGTAATGAACATTTACATCAAACAAACAACTATTAATGACTACAAAAGTTAAAAAATTTTCGAATAGTAAATTAAGGATTCTTAATAATTTTAAATGAGAAATTTAATTTTTATGATGTTAAATGTTTAAATTGCTTTTTCTCAACTTTTTCTTTTATTTTAAGTGTGTATGTATCTGCTTATTCACAAAATCATTAATATGTTACTTTCCCAAATGACAAGTCTTTGTTTAAAAGAACAGTCACACACATGCTTAAAATAAAAGAAAAAAAAGTGGAAAGAACACACCCATGTGCATGTGTGTTTTTTAATTTTAAACTAGGACTTGTAATTTGAGAAATTAAAGGCTTTTGTAAGTTTGGTATGTGTTAATGATTTTGGGAATAGAGAGAGAGAATAAAGTATTGAATTATTTGTAATTCTTATAGTTGCTGAGTTTTAAACTTTTTTAGTACTTTTCAGTGTTTTAAAAAAATATCAAAAAATTAATAATTAATGATATGTATATTAATGATAAATTATGTAAATTCAAGACCTGTTATCAAAATTATTTTACTTAAAGAAAAATGATAACTTTTTTCTTTTGAAATTAAGATGTGGTTGAACATTAAATTTTTCGATAAATTTTTTGTGTACCTTTTATAGGGTGGCTGTCTCTTACTGGTCGGTTTATTGCAGTAAATGCTGCTGTTATGAACTGCTCATGTGATATGTGCCCTAAAGGAATCTCACCTTCTCAACATATAGGAAATGGGTATTGTGATGTCATTCTCATACACAGTTGTTCACGATTAAATTATCTAAGATATCTCCTTAGGACAACGTATCATCATTCAGATCCAGTAATTATCATTTCTTTGGAAATCATTAGATTTTAAGAAGTTAATGAAGATATTATAAGAGGTGGATCAAAATAAAAAGTTTTCCTTGATAACTACATAAGACTTAGTTTATAGTTTTTTTAATACCAAATTTGTTTTTTAAAAAATGTGTATAATTCTATCTCATCCAATGTAGTTTAATTACAATTCTTATGATACAGAAAATGGACTTTATAATTGACATAATTATATAAAATCCAAGGAATTTTAGTTGGTCTGCAATTTTTTTTAAATTTTTTGAAATGAAACTTTTTTGAGCAATTTTTTTTAAAAAACTTAACATTTAAATTTTTTAATTATAATATTTTATAGAAACTAAAAAGATTACCTTGTCTTTAAAAATTAAATTCAATAAAATACTCAATTATTTTAAAACCTGCAAGATGTGTAAAGATAATTTTACTTTTATATAGCAAATATCACCTATACTAAATTATTAAAATAATAATATACATATTTCTGCTATGATGCTTACAAATTGTTAATTGAGTTATAAAGGTTTATTTCAAAATTTTTAATTGTAAATCACTTATAAAATATAATACTAGGTATTTTAAAAAAACTTTTCATATTAGAATCTAATTATCACTTTTCTTTCAAATAAAGCTTTTACATATTTCATACTTATTGAGATAATTTCAGGAATAGTTATTTTTTAAAATTTGAGAATAGCCAATTTTCTCATTTAATATGTATTTTATTTTTAACAAATAAATTTTCAATATTTTAGTTTGATTTGGATTTTGTACAAGTGTATAGAGTTCGTGAATTTCGATTCAAACCTTCCATAACGAATGAATCTAATTGTGCAGGAACACAGGAGAGCAGCCAAGAAAGAAATACTAGTGTTTGGAATTGTGATGGAGAAATTATAACCGATGCTGGTCTTTCTGCTAAGTAAAATAATTATATAATTTATTATTTAGTTTTAAAATGTTTTCATTTATTACTTTAATAATTAATTTCACTTATCGGATTGTTATGTACAATACCATTAGTTAAGAATCATGAATTGTCTTTAAGTTAAGCTATATTATAGAAAGGTAAACACATCTTAGTGTTGATATGTGATTTAAATTTTGAAATGCCTTTGGTTTCATGTTTAATTAAATTTCCAAGATTGTTTACTAAGAAGTAATCCAAAATTTATAAGCATTTTATAAATTTCAGAAGAAATCCTTGGATATCCCATATCACCTTGCAAAAGAAATTTTGTTGAACTGTAAAGGATATTGAAATATTTTCAACTGTTTAATCTGACATTATATAAAATTTATGACATAAAATTACTGTACTAAAGATCAAAATTAACCTAGTTAAAAGAAATTGATATTTATCAAAAAAATTAACAGTGGAGGCTTTAAAAGAAATGTTCAATGATAACTTTGACAGCATTGACATTTTAGCAATATGTTGATAAATTTTAGTGTTTTAATCAAAGTCTGTGAAACGACATAGCTTACATGTAATTGTGCAGTAAATATGAAATCCTGATAATTATTGAAACAAGCTAGTTGTAGGAGATATCAAAGAATTAAGATGCTGGCTATTAAGTAAATAAAATAGAAATATCATTCAGTTGATTTCATTTCTAAAAGCATGGCATGGCGTAAGATTCTACTATCTATTTTTTCAATTTACAGTTTATTTTCATTCATTTTTATTGCTAACTTTTTACTAAAATCACTATTCTATTTTTTAAAGTTATATAATACCTAGAAGAAACACTGTAGCATTTACGTGGTGAGAAATTAAAATTACATTAGTATAATTGTTCTATCTATGCAATGCTTATATACAATTTAAAAGTTTTGTAATTCACAATATTCATAAGAAATGTGTGGATGTTGTCAAAAATGTGTCATCAATAATATCAGGATTAAAAAATGCTGAATTTATGTCTTTAGCTAAAATGATTTTATAATAATAAATGCTGAAATGTGTAACGATTTGGCAATCCTCGTTGTTGGCACTGAGAATAAATAATCCAACATGGATTATGTAACTCTAATTTAGCTCAGGATTTATTTAAAGCTTTCTGATTTGAATGGTAAAGAATCATAATTTAAGAAGGTTTATTTGAAGCACCATTTGTTGTAATTATTTTTTGGGAATTTCAAAGGAAATTTTTTTGATTACATATTTAAAAAGGTTAACTATTTTTTAGTTCAACTAAATTTCTTGTAGCGATATTTTTTTAACATCAACTTTTTAATTAGTATATTCAGGAACACCTTAAAAATTTCTTATTTTTTTATTTATTTTTGTTCAATAATGCATTTTTCTTCACTTTTATATTATATATAAGAAAATGATGAGTGTTTTGTGATAACAAGAATACCACACTCTGCATTTTATTAAGGCATTTCTGATCAACTTTAAATTTATCTAAGGCATTTTCTCAAAACAGCTTTTATGTTAGCATTATTTTTCTGTTGAGACTTCATTTCATTGCTGATATTACTCTAGAAAACTTTATATAAAATAATAATTTTCAACATATATTAATTCAAATTAAAGTGTTAACTATTTTAAATGTTTAATTGTTTTTTTAATAAAGGACTATTTCTTTTTGTTAACAATTTTGTACATTATTAGATAAAATTATGATAAAAAAAGAGTTGGTAGAAGTTAAAATTTGTGCTAATATTTTTTTTATAAATCAAAGTATATTAATAAGTTTTTAATGAATTAATTATTTCTATTAGCTTATTATTGATTTATGAATCAGTATTCGGTCAAGAAATATATTTGTATGTAGATGGCCATAAAAAAAATTTTCAACTTTTTAATTTCCATTGTATAAGTGTTTATGAATTTCTTAATTGGAATGAGACAAAATTTTTAAATGTTAAGAAATTGTTAAAAAATGATGAGTAACTAAATAATAATTCAAAATAATTTTTTGAATTAGTTCCATGTTGTGAAAAGATAATTAAAGCACATCAAAATTTGAAATAAGTTACCCTTCAAAGATTCAATTTGTATGGTGTTAAAAAATCTTTCATTTCATCTTATTCCCATAGTGATAATTTTGATGTATGAAACAATATAAAATCCATGAATTACTGTATTTTCCTGTATATAATCTGTGAAGAATATTCGAAAATATATATTGCTGTTAATGTGGTGCTAAATAAAATATTTCACAGTATGATTAAAAATATAATAAATTGTATAGGAAAAAAAAACATTTGTAAAGAAAAAGATATGTTTAGACTTCAACACATAGTGCGATAAACTGAGATGATGAAAGTATAACATCAATCAAGATCCAAGAAGATATTAGTAAATCTTAATCGATTTTTAGTTTTTAATAACTTTTGAATATTTTAAAAATAAAATATATTTGTTGCATTAACAATTAAATGAAAGAAATGGATTATTTTTGAAGTGTGCTTAGATACATTTTTCTTTTGTGCCGCGTATGCTTTGTTTTTCAACTTACAATAACACGTTTGCTGTGTAACTTAAATGTTTTCACTTCTACTTGACGATAATATGAATTTGAATGTTTCCAGAGTGAAACATTTCCTGTCAAAACAGAAGGCGAAATGTCATTACCCAATTGCAACTGTAATATGTGTGTAACCAAGGAACCGTATTCATTTTTAAACGTAATTTGACAATGCTGGTTCTAGTTAAAATAAGTCAACCAAGTTTTAGCACCATCTGTTATTTATTTTATGAAACATAAACAGCTATTTCTTTTAATACTTTATTATAAGCTTTTCTGATGGAGAAAGTGATGACGCAGCTTGTCCATTTTGTGACCTTGCGCCATAAAACCTAACCAACCAACTGATAGAGAATGTTTTTTATTATTATGAAAGATTATCTGCGGCGGTGTATAATATGTACAACAAAATTTGAAAGTTTTTCGAACACGTTATCCACAGATTATATACAGGAAAATATGGTAATAAACAAAAATTATGATACATATAAATTAATAAATCATTTGTAAACTATTTTTAAGAATTATGTAACTATTCATGGCACAAAATAATTATTGCTGTTATTGCAAACTATATAATTTCTCAATAATAACAATTATAGATAATAAATTAAAACCAATTTTGTTTTAACTAACCATTTCCCATTATTCTACTGTGGAATTAAATAAATAAGAAGTATCGTTTTCATTTTTTAACATCTATATTTTATAATTTGCTAGTACTTTTCATATAGCTCATATTATGCAATTTTTAAATGTAATAAATAAAATTGCAAGCAATTAAAAACTAATTCTACTGAATCCTTATCCATGTCATCAATTTCCTTTATTTTTTTCTTTTCTATTAATATTTGTCAAGTTTTTCTGTTAAATTTTTTAAATTTTTATAGTAACAAATTATGATGATACCATTTATCTGAAAAATTTCTTAATTTTTTTAAACCACTTTCAGAGGTTCATGATATATTTTTCTTCGATTTCAATTATGAGAACTTTTAAATTTGTAATTAGAAAGTAGATATTTAAACCTATTGTGTGCAATATGTGTTTGTTATGCTGCCAATTATTCATTAAGATAAACTTCTCTTCCCTTTCTTTTGCAAAAAGAATAGTTAAGGAAACTTTTGAAATAAAGTAATAAAACATGTCATTAATGTAATTATAATATTAACAATGGCAATTATGTTTATATAAATTTGAGAATTTGCATTTATTTTAAATTGCTTTCTAAAAAGCTTTTGATTAAATTGTATATCTAATAGGATTTTCTTAACATATACATGATTTATACATAATTCTACTCATATGAAATATAATGTAAATTGTAGAAGTCTCATGTTATCAAACAATGTTAAATTGGAATGAACCTTTTTTTGTTTAAGATTTTTAATGTTTATTACCAAATACCACTAAACTTGCGTATTTTTATGTGTTGTCATTTAAATGTTAAAGGTATGTTCATTATGTTTTTCCTCTTAGCTTTAAGAAACTATTATTTTACTGTGAATAAATCTTTTTTTCCTTTAATTTCAGAATGCATTGTCAGCTTGTGAATGTATTTGGAAGAGGATTTGAAAGCAGGATAAAGCCTTCCATATGGTCACAATGTTATAAATTTTTGAAAAGAGCTTAATACTGAAATTATTTAATCGCCAAATGGAAGCAAACCTGTTGAGCTGAAATATTACAGTTCACTACTGCAATAAGATCTTTCAAATTATTTATTTTCATCAGTAGAATTTATGATAAAGTATATGTCTAATTTAAGAGGTATGTTAATTTAGATCTAGAAATTTTCTGTTGTATTTTATTTATTTCTATAATTAGATTCATAATATAAGAATTTCTTATAATAATTTTTTAACATTGTGATATTTTACATTATATTTATATTTAAAAAAAATTGTGGCAAAGGAAATTGTAGAAAATATGATAATGTTGATCCTTTGCCAAATTTCAGATTAAAAATCTTGAAAAGAATTGATTCTTTTCCTATTAATGTGATGTGGACATTTAAAATGTTATGTTATTTAACAAAGTGATGTCATTTGCTGATAAATAAATTATTCAGAATATTGTTTAATGAATTTTAAGCATTAGTTCTGTAGCATCGATATTTTCCCCTTAAGATAGTTTCATGTAAATTATCAAGATTTCTTTTATAGAGTAATCTTTTCTACATTTGATAGTTGTGCATTTTTCTCGTTCTTTTTTCACCATTGTGTCAATATAAGTGGATTAAACTTTCATTTCTGTAATACTTTATATTCCTGTATCTAATACCAATGTAGTGAAAAAATAAAAAGCTGAGTTATTCTTAAACAATGTGATCAAGTATGCTTAGTATTTATATCAAAATTGCATATTTCATGATATTGTGATTTTTTATGTTAATCTGTTTCATTAATTATTGTTTAGTTGTGATTGAAACTTCCAAGCTTTGTCATTTCAAAATAATTATTAGATACAGGAGTTACAATAAACCATTTAAAGTTTAAGCCTTTTATTATAATTTTTTTCTTATCAGAATTGTATTTTTGAATATTAATACATGTATGAATATTTATTCAGTGAAACTGTAGCTTTAAATCCATTAGTATTTTGTTGCGTATTTTGTTTAGTCATCAAATTTTCATCTGAATTTTATCAGCATTGAAACAAAATTGCAATAATTTAGAATAAAATAGTTTCAAGTATAAAAATTTATATGATTGTATCATGTCTACAATTCTCATTGTAATAACTTTTAATAGCGTATTTAATACTCTGGAAATCAGATTGCCAAATATTTCAAATTTGAATATTAAAAAATTGTCCAAATTATGCAGTCAGCTTAATATCACATTGATATGTTAGTAAATATCCATTTGTAACTAGTTTTCTTTGTGATGGGTAGTTTTCCTCACTATTCCTGAACTAGTACAACATTCCAAATTCTGAAAATTGAGTTCCTTATTAATTTCTATTTACTATTTCCAATACTAAAATTTTTATTTGCATTTATACAATTTCGTTCCCTTTAAAATTTATACTTTAATATTTTTAATTTGAATCTAAATTCTTAATTTTATGAAAACAATGACAGTCTTAAACAAAAATTTTTATCTTTTTCTACCAAAAAGTTGAATGAAATTATATTTCTTCTAAGTTTTGAGCTTAGAAGAAATATAATGAATGATCGGCACTGTGGTATCTTATCCAATTTAAAAGAAGGTTAAACTATTTGGCTATATACCCATTAATATTTTGTGTTTATATTGTTTTCTTTAGCATACAATTGCAAATGCTTATTCATACAGCAGTTGGGAAATACTTGAATATTCTTCTTCTTAAATATTGGACGTTGTTTCATATTTAATTCAAACATAACTATAGTTCCAAAAGTATCTCACAGGTTAGATTGGGAAAAAAAAATTCTATATTTTTACATGAAATTTTAGATTTTATGTAACTTCTTGATTCACTTTACAAGTGTTTTAAGGCTGTTTTATGGTTGATCTTTAGCTTCTGGGCTGATAACATGTCAGGGGGCTTTGATCATTTCTGTAGTTTCATTAACATTTTTGATGATGGGCCTACCTTTGTGATGTGAATCTTTAACATCGAAAATATATGAACAGAATTGATGAAACCAAAATAGCATGTAAATGCTTATTACATTATCAGGACCATGAACTCCATTCACAATTTCAGCCGCTTGGTTTCCATTTTTGCCTTTATCAAAAGAAAACTAAAATTTATGGAATTTTCTCTTTGTTGACTTCCATTTTCAACAACCTGTAATTCCCAACTATATGGACCAAACAAGAATTTTAGAGTGCAAAATGTCATTTTTCCAATGAGTTCAAATTTAAAATTTTGTGATTGATACTTTACTATTTATAGATATTCATTACTAAACATATGTACCAAAAAAATAATTTCCCCTAACCTGATATATATATAGTATTTCCCAATAAAGCGGTTTTTCTTTCTGGATGACATTTGTATATGTACCCATGATTTTTTTATGTTCTCTGTCAAAAAGTGGAACTTATTTTTCCTTTTAAAATCGAAATATTGTGCTCAGAAAATATGTGCTCCTGAAAACTGATTGTTTTCCTTCACACTCATACATTTGAAATATATACATCACTTGTTTGTAAACTTGATTCTGTCTAATATATATTTAATCATAAAAATTTCTCTTGTATCAGGTAAACATAATTGAAAGATTGTTACCTGACCACAATTGATTTATTATATAAAACTTCTATATCAATATTTTTAAATAGAAAAGATTGCTTGTGGTATTTTAATAGATTATTTTTTATTTTATAGAAATCCCATGTATAATTGCAGTAGCTCAAGTATTTATCCCAGCACATTTGAAACTTATTCACTATTTTCTTAATAAAGTTAAAATAAAGAATTTTTCAATTATTTGGTGTGAATGCACCAAAAACAATTGCCATGCATTTTTTTAATTCCGTGGTTTGTTAAATTAACTTTTATTTCCATATGTCATTATTTGATTTTATATATGCATTTATAATTTTATTTATTATTCTGTAACTTATATACTGGAAAAGACCACACTGTGTGTTGCACATTCATGTACAATGTTTTAGAATTGTAAAAAAATATTACATTTTTGTGTAAAGATTTTATAAAAATGATATTACTGTTGTGTACTATAGTAAAATTTTTTATTGTTATAAAATTGTTTTTCAAATCATTGTTATCCAACAGTTTTCAAAAATTTCATGCTTTATGTATCTAATTCACTTTTCAGAATATTCACATCAATTTCTAGAAATATATTATAAAATGGTACTTTTTTCATCATTACGCTTTGCTTTTGAAAGTCACATCAGACTACATACATTACATTGCAACAATATTAATGGGCAGCATTCATATAAACAAACATTACAATTTGTATCAAACTAAATCTGAAATTAATTTCTTTTAAAAAAAAGTTATCAATTTATATATTTTTTAATAAAATTATAAATATTCTGAACCTAAAAATCAACGTTTATAATGTTGCTTATTTTTCCTTAACTGAAGAAATACTTAAGTTTTTCAGTAATTCAAAATCTTATCAAGAATTTTGCAAAAATCAAAAGAAATAAAACTAAATTAAATGAAAGGGATTTTTGCATTCATATCTCATTTATTGGCTTTACAGCTAATTTGTATTATGATTTTACATTTATTTAATCATATTTCTCAGTAAAATTAATTTAAATAAATATGTTTTACAATTAAATACCTTAATATTTTTAAGAAATATTCTATATTAGAGCATTGTGTGTGTGTAGTAGAACTTTATTTTTCGTATGAGTTATTTATTTTGAAGATATTTTTTACTAAGTGGGATATAATATATAATTACATGTACTTTAATAGATTTATAATCAATAGTTAAATTTAAATATACTTTAAATGATCAAAGAAAATCTAATTTTTAGAATTTTCAGGATAAAGTTTTAAAGCAAGAATGTGGAATAATTGCACTTTATACTATATATATATATATATTTTTAATCTGAAATAGTTTTTAGATAAAAGTTTTTTTTATGCATTGAAATAGTTAGCTAAAACTAGTAAGGAACATATTGTATGTAACAGCGTTCTGATTTACAAAAATGTGCTTAGTATATTTTGAAACTTGATTCGAAGCAAGCTTAAAAATGAGGTGCTAATAAAATGTCTAAAATTGTACGTCAAATTAGTTATTTTCAGAAACGAAAAAATACTAAAGAATTTTGATTTTTAAATTAATAATTTTAAGTTATAGATTATTTAATTGTAAACTTCAAAATTATAATTATCATGACTATACATACCTATATTGTTTACATTATTAAATTTATGCTGACAAAAAAATCTATATTTACTAAGAAAATTTAAACTTTACATGATGAACAAACTCAACTTATATTTTCCAAAGCTCAAAATCAAATCATTAAAGATTATTTGATTAAGAATGAAAACTTTTCAGTTTTAAATTATGTATGCTTGGTATGTTAAACATATGAACAAAAAAATTAACTATGTATATTCCTAGAAATTAGAGTGGTTACCCTTTAATTCTTCCAGTTGTATCGTATAACGTATACAGGAAAAGAAATTTATAGATTGGATACATTTTTATGCTGCTTTAATTATAATTTTTTTTTTTTTTTTGGCACTCGAACAGTTTACGCTCAGCTGTTCGTACGTTCGAATTCCAGTTGGGGCATAAATGCGTAGTAGTTTGGAATCCACTTTAAGCAGGTCAATCTAATTAGTTCTCGTATGAAAAAAATTGCCGTTTCGTAGCAAATCAAGCCCCCTTTAATTATGAATTAATCTATTACAGGTTGTTATTGAGGAAAATGTCCTCGAGATTATCTGACGAGTAATTCTTGAAACTAGATTAAGGGAATACAACAAAATCTGAGATTAAACGTAATCTATTATTCTGCGACTATGACCAATGATTTCACGCACTTTTCTGAGGTCGCAATTGCAGTTTCTTTCCCTTGAATTTCTTGATATTAAAAGAGAACATTTTACTTTTTCTGAATTTAAACAATTCCTAGACAATTGTGACTTGAAATTCGCGCGTTAATTTTTTTTTCTCGACATCTACGATTAATTAGACATGTGCAAAAAATGACCTTTTGATTACCATTCGTTGAAACCATTCACGTCATAAAGACAAATAGCATACATATAAAAAATTGTGTTAAGTTTTATTAATTAAAAAAATTATTTTCTGATGATAAAAGGTGACATTACTTATAATTTTGTAACAATAATTATAAAAGTAATTTCTTAAAAAATATGAAATTAAATAAATTGCGGCATTTATTTATTTTATGAAATGAAATTTTTGCAGGTTATCTACATTTTATACTGATAACTAGTACGTGTATAATACATTTGTTACATTTTGAATTTTTAAATAACTTCATTCTAAGAAGCCTTAATGCTGGATTAGGTAACCAAAGTAACATTACTATATACAGATGGAGGACAAAATAATACGAACACCTGTGAAATAATGGAAAATATTTATTAATAGGGGGTTGGACCACCCTTTGACGGAAGTACAGATTTAATGCGACGTGGAATAGATTCATAAAGGTCATGAACGATATTAAAAGGAATATTAAGCCATTCCTCCTGCAGAGCGGTCTCTAATTCCGAAAGTCCGGATGGAGGTGGAAATCGGGAACGAAGTTTGGATTCCAAATATTCCCATAAATGTTCAATAATATTCAAGTCCGGAGACTTAGGGGGCCAAGCGAAATGTTCAACTTCATCGTTATGCTCTTCGAACCATTCTTGAACGCACCCAGCAATGTGGATAAGGGCGTTATTGTCTTGAAAAAGCGGTCGCTCTCCAGGGAATACAGTCTGTACAAAAGGATGTACATGATCCCCTAGAATGCTTAGATAGTGATTGGATTTGATCCTCCCATGCAGAATAACAATTGGTCCAAGACCGCACCAAGATATCGCACCCCCATACCATAATGGAGCCACCCCCATGCTTCACAGTCGGCAAGAGTAATTCAGGATGAAACGCTTCTCTAGATGTTCTCCAGACATAAACGCGTCCGGTCGCCTGAAATAGAGTGAATGACGATTCATCTGACCATATTACCTGTTTCCACTGCTGTGGAGACCAGCCTTTGTGATCTCTGCACCACTGGCGTCGCTTGAAAGCATTAGTTGCTGTCACCAAAGGTTTACGAATTGCCACTCTGCCATAAATGCTCGCAGTATGAAGTTCCCTTTTGACAGTTTTTGTTGAAACGGGGTCCTGGAGATGATTGTTCATTTCGGATGTTATATCGGATAATGATTGCTTGTGCGTTCGGGCTATTATGCGCTTCAAGATCCGTCTGTCCCTATCAGCAAGCTTTGACTTTTGGCCACTGTTGTGCTTTGAAGACGTCGTCTTACCCTCTTTCGTGTACGCTGTCATAACGGCTGATACCGTACTCCTTGCAAACCCCAAAAGGTTTGCTGTTTCCGTAACCGATGCTCCACTTAAACGCACTCCAACTATCATTCCTCTTTGGAACTCTGACAGGTCTGACATCTCAACTTATCACAGACAGTTCGGTAGAAGCAATCAACTCAGGTGACTGCTGTTGAGAAACTGATACCTTCCCCATCACGCTCACTAGGTGTCAGACTTCTGTTGCAGGTGGCGTGGCTGTACTGCAGGTGTGAAATACGTCATACTTTTTCACATGTGTTCGTATTATTTTGTCCTCCATCTGTATATTTTTAATTTAAATAATAAAAATTTTTACTTTATCTGTCATAAATTTCAGATATGCGATTTTTCTTCGGCAATCATTGAAAAATCTGGAATTTTAGATAATATGGGAATCATACCACAAATTTACATATAAATTAAATAAAAGTTATATCTCATGGGCCTATCTATTTAAAAGTTAATCTAGATATTAAGTCCATGAATTATAATTTTTATTCAGTAGAAACCTCTTGTAAAATGACCTCCTTAAATAAGGAGAAAATTATCTTGCATCAAAATAAGAATTGAACAATCCAATATTTCAGAAATAAAAATTTTGCTGTTTTATATAAACTAATGACATAGTACTGTAGGTCTTAAGCAATGTAACAAGTTTTCCAAAAATGAGGAAAAGAAAAAATTCGAGAAATTTTTTGAGTCACCAAATTTTTTTTAACTTTTTAAAAATTTCTAAATAATAAATGATTATTATAATGTAGTTCCGGCAGTCTTAAATGATCAACTTTAAATAAGCAAGGTTTGTCTATGCCAGTATTTTTTTATTTTAAATAATACACTCAATTTGGAATTCATTAAAGCGGATTACTTTTTTGGCTTAAATAAATGGTGTTTGACTTTATTACTAAAAACAAAATCATCAACCGATGGTGGAGTGGTTATCGTTTCTTATTTTGAAGCAATAGGTCCCGGGTTCAAATCCTGGTTCGAGCACTGATGTTCCTTTCTCTCTCCCTTTGTGTATATGTTTCTTTCGGAGGAAAAAAGCCCTTTATAAAAAAACTGTTATCACCTTCGTCCCTTGTAGCGCCAAATCTGATTTAATTCTAAAAACAGCCGGGCATTAGAGAGAGAAAGAGCTGCTGACACAATATGTTCAAGAAAGCATTACTCTTTTAAAGATGGTGTGTCAATTTCATTACTACTAATTTTATAGACTGTAATTTGAATTTCCCATTATAGATAAATTCCTCTTTTCCCTCTCCTGAACACATTCACGTGGTACGGTAATAAATTTTTAAAAATATTCTTCATGATAATGAGTTCCTTCTTTACTGAGATATTTTTATTTTTTCTGAGGATACATCAAACAAATGTGGATGTATCAAAAAGGAAAAGCAATATTAATAAGGAGAAATACATAGAATATTTCTTTTTCTGCTCGCGTGAAACATTTATTAATGCAACTCTCCAATTCCTTTCACAATTATCCCTCAAATAGATAATGAACAAAAAAATTTTGAAATTATGTTAAAAAACTAAGAAGATATTTTATGAACTAACTTTATAAGAGTTTACAATTATCTACTTTTATTATTCATATTCATAGCATGTTAAATATTATATTAGTAGTGGCTTAATTTATTCGATATTGTTTATTTATTCGCGAATTCAAGTTTAATAGCATGATTGAATATCAATTTTTTCCGATAGTACAGAAATCTTATATACATATATCTAAATGACAAAAAATATTCAATGTATTATGAAACCTTTCAGAAGTACATTTTGCGATTATTCATATAAAAGTACTTGAATTGTTTTGTATTCTAATTCATATTATGTGATAATTTTTTATCATGGAATAAATATGAATGCCATGATAAAAATTATCTCATAATATGTGAAAAATTAATAATTTAAAAAATGAAACTTTTATTTTTAATGTTCTTTTTAGAAAACACCAAAGTTATTTTATAATTAATTAAATATATATATATATATATATATATATATATATATATATATATATATATATATATATATATATATATATATATATATATATATATATATATATATATATATATATATATATATATATATATAAACTAGATTTTTAAATTTCCACCCACCTTGTCTAGTGTCAGAGTATCTGACTGCGGACAGGGAGGTCCTGGGTTCGAATCCCAATTCGGACATGGATGTACTTTCTCTCTCTGTCTATATCCTGTCTTTGTCCTTTCTTTGTATGAATGGGTTGTGAATAGTTGCCTCCCTATAAACAAGTTCCTATGGTATGTGTGTATTGGGGAAATCAGACTCCACACTAAAATATGGTTCAGTTTGAAAAGTGGAGCATCGCACCCCAAAATGCCAACTTAGCTGGCACAAGACAACAACAACAACAGAATTTAAAATTAATTAATTGAAAATAAAAAAGAATCATTAGCTCTCTAGATATTTCTAAGAATTGTTTTGAAGAATGTTTTAATTTTTTGAAAGTAGGTAATGTTATTTTATATATTTTTAATTGTAACTGATTCAACATCGATATACTCTGGAACCTCAGAAATCCGAATTAACTGGGGTAACTCCTGTGTGGACTTATCGGGTGGCCTATTTAAACTCTTATTATTAGCTCAATAGTGATCAAAAGGTATTGTTTTAAGTTAATAAAAAGGAATTTTGCCCCTAATAAAGCATGAATGCTTAATACGTCATCTGTTTTGATTTGTATCGGTGTGATGTATACTCTGTAACCTGCCCCCTTATTGCGTGACCTTGACCATTTGCAATGACAACAAGCTAAAAATATGGCACAGTATCGCAAATCTGTGTCTGCTGTATTTCCTGTTGCGCGCGTGTTCTGTACAAGTTGGTTAATCTTGCACTAGTCCGCCTGTTTAAGTTTATTAACCGCTCATAGCAGATTAACCGTATAATAAAAGGCCGGCAAAATATAAACATAGTGCCTGGACATTTAAAGAAAAAATTGAAATGCTCAAACCTTCTTGAAAATGTTTCAAGAAAATTTGAGGTTGAGTTTAGTGAAAGTAAATTTACGAGATCAGTGATTGGAAGAAATATGGGGCTAAGATTGAACGTTTCTGTTCTACAACAAGTGATAAAATAATTGAACAACGCCACAATTCAACAGTTTCTGTTCATGACAAACTCGATAAAGCTACATTTTTGTGGTTTACTTAGGAAGAATAGAAAGATATTCTTATCAACGGCCCATTCATTGCAAAAAGAAAAAAGAGAAAGCTTTACTATTGAACAAGTAGGTTATGAAGCTGATTATGCGTTTACAGCCAACAACGGATGCTTCGATCGTTGGGGAGGCACGGATTTCGACATTTGGCAGTTAGTAAAGAAGCATTATCGGCTAATACTGTCTTAGCAGAAGAATATTTATTCACGGAGTTCGACATTTGATAGTTAATAGAGAAACATTATCGACTCTTATACTGTTTTTGCAGAAGAATATTTATCCAAGTTTGAGAGGTTGATTATAACAGAAAACCACTCTCCTTAGCCGTTGTATAACATGGATGAGTCTGGAATCAATGTTAAAGCACTTCATACTAAAGTTTATCTTCCAAATAAGAATTATCAATCTCAGGATTTAAAATGAATAAGCAGCGACTGACAATCATGGCTTGTAGCAATGCTGGAACTATTAAGAAATTATCATTAATGGTGAATGGCAAGTTTGTAAACCCACGTGTTTTAATGAATATGACAACTTTAACAGTTCACTATATAAATAAAAAAAGACTGGCATAAATTACTGGTTTGAAACACAATTTGTTCCTTCAATTTCAAAATTCAGTGAAGAAAATAGCTTGCGTAACAAAGCCATGTTATTAATTGACAACTTCCCACCTCATTCTTTCTATCTATTTTTCTGCCGCCCAATGAAATTTTGCCACTTTTGAAATCTCTGGACCTAGTAGTATTACAACATATCAAACTTAACTATCGTAAAATTCTCTCACGAGCTTTGATCAGAGAAGGGGGCATATCATTTAAAGAAAACTTTTAAAATTATTATGATTTACTAGGTTATTGAAGAGTAAAAGAAGTGCCCCGACTTTTTAATTTAAAAAATCTTGGAAAAAGCTTCGATTTAAGATGCTATGAACAGAAGTTTAATAACATTCTAACCCAAAATGATGATTTACTTCAATTCGTTCAACTTATACCTAGCTGTGAGCAAACTGAAAAAAAATACGTTCAACATTGAATTGGAACCGATGACAATGGCCACCAAGGGCTACGGAGTGAATGGCATCGTTTCAAAGATGTGCGGAACTAAAAAGTATAACGAAGAAAGTGAAGAAGACTTTACAGCGAAGATTGTTTCACATACTAAAGCAGATCAAGCGTTTAAAATCGGTCTTCTTTATATTGAGGAGATCCCAAATGCATCTCCTGCTGATATAATTGTTCAAGCGTCGCTGGTGCAACATTGAGTTATCAAGTCGATTCAGCTCTTCGTGAACGAAGGATTACCGAATTATACTTTTTATTCAAAAGTTTAATAAAGTATAACTATCATTAAAAAATTATCGTAGCTTTTGAATCGTATGATTCAAAAGCTACGATAATTTGTAAAAAGGAAAATCAATAGCTACGTAGGTATTGATTTTCCTTTTAACAAATCTAATTTTTGGCCTTCACTTCATAAGCTGATGAATTATCTGGAAATCTCCGGGATTCGGATTTCTGAAGTTCTAGTGTAGGATTCCTAACCCTATGCCTGCGGGCAGCATGGTGCCCATCGATTGGTCTAGGTACGCCCACCGCTTGTGCCCAACAATAAAATACTTCAGTTTTCCTTTTTCCCATAAAATGCTATGCAAATGTTTTTGCTTTTTCAATATTAAGGATAAACAAAACCAAAATAGAAATCGCCAGGAAAAAAACCTCCACCCAAAAATACATGGATATAAGCACAGAACAAAATACAGCTGACCTATTTTCCACTCACGCCAAGTATTGGCCGCACTAATTTTCCCACACCTGAAATAAAATGAACCTTATTATTAAGGTGGCCGTACAATGAAGACGTTTGTCGAAACTCATCTCGAGATTAATCTTATAGAAACAATATTCATTCGTTTTGTCTACTTTTTATTCAATTTATACTTTCTTTGTATATTTATTTATTTTTTGTATACAGCGTTTATTTCTTTATTATTTTTATTACTTCATTTGCTTACACTAAAAAGAGTGAATCAAACAAAAGACAACGTACCCATAATTTAAATCCCAAATGAGAGAAATCATATTACTTCATCAATTAAAAGGATAAATGTGTTTACTTGTCATGTGAAAATAGTATTTCAGTGACGAAAAATAATGTTGAAAATCATTTTCATCCTACTTTTCTACAGTTAATTCTACTTTTCATCCCAGCTATCGATTTACATCCGCAATTAAAAAAAAATGGAGAAGTTAAAATTAAACTTTTTGGTTCAATAGTCAGATTTCACAAGGCCTGTGATAAAATCTAAAAATTCCACTTTTGCTATAAAAATTTCTCAAAGATTCTTCGCAAGGAAGAAAAAGCCTTTTCAGAATGATGAATTGTTAAAAGAAGCATTTCTTACTAGTGCTTACTGCTTATTTGAGGGATTTTCCAACAAATGTGAGATCATTCAGGAATACAAGATTTATAGTTATCAGATAATAATACTGCTACAAAAAAATAAGAGCCATTTAAAAAAATATGCAAATGCAATTGAAGAGTGATGTGGAATTATGTGAGTGGTTCTCACTACAATTTGACGAGCCCACAGATATGGCAGACACAGCTAGAGATGTAAAATTCTCGGGAGTTTTGAAACACGGGAGTTTTTGGAAATATTAGGAATTTTGAGGGAATAAAAAAAAGCAATCATCTTTCAATCAATGTATTGTTTTGTCTTATATCAATGAAGAAAAGTAAAATAAACTACGAAAATATGTAAAAAAAAGAAATGTCGGCTCTGTATTCTAGTAAAGAAGTTTATTAGTTTCGTAGTGAGAAAAACAAAAATACTTGTTAAATAATAAAAATAACGTTTTATTATTTAATTATTATATTAAAAATTAATATTTAATAAAAAATCTCAAGATATATTTTTCAGGACTGTCATAATAAATATTGACATTTCCATGCTTCTGTCATTATAAATTCTTAAATTCATACAGAAAAAAAGATTAAAAAAATTTATTTTCTCATCATTAATTTTTAAAGTTATTATAAATTGGTCACTAATTTAAAATTATTTTCTTTTCCAGAAAAACTTCTTATTATCACAATTAGTAGTAGAAATAATAAAATGAGGGAGCTTTTATTTATTTTAAGAAATATCTTATAACAAAATAACTTCAAAAATTTCTAAATCAGTTAAAAACTTTCAAAACTACAGGGAATTTTTAAAATTCCCAAGGTAATAAATCAGAAATATATATAAACCCGGAATTTTCCCTCCTTTACAACACTAGACACAGCATAGTTAGCAGTAATGATGAGAATGGAATTTATTGAATTTACAGTAAAAGAAAAGCTACTAAAAATATTGCCCATCAAAGAATAGACAACAAGTGAGGACATTTATAAACATACGCTAGTTTCTCTGCAGAAACTCTCTGCGATAACCATTGATGGAACTCCAGCGAGCAATTTTCCTTATTAAAATAAAGTTTCTGATGAAAAATAGCTATTAATTAACCAATGAAAAGTGGCACAAAAGTTGATTTCCCTGCTATGAAATTTTTATCGATCTCTTATTTTAGATTATTAGAACAACATGGTCTTGTTTGCATAAACTAGAATTCGGATACGATTGATGAATCAATCGCGAGAGTAATTAGAATTTCAGAACATTTATTACCAGCACAAGCGTTACCTACTTCATAGAAGAGATATAATAAATTTTATGTTGGTTGGCTAAGTTAAGCAAATTCAAGTCTGCATGTCTGGATATTTACTTTTTCTTTAAAAAACCAAAATATATTAAACAGTTGTAAAAATATTTCTAACAAGAGAAACTTCTTTAGGTTTCAAATAAAAATTCAATCTTACTCAATGCGAGTTATAAGCATATGAGCATAAAGCTCCAAATCAGTTTTTTGTCTTTATCTAACAGAACCAAAATATAACAATCTGAAACCAATATTATTGCTAAGCGCCGTAATGTCATTAGTCAGCTAAGCTACTATTTGATAATATTACATTAATGACAAACTACTCTCTTTGTTTTATTTATAGCTGTTGTTAATTTTCTTTGAGTAATTAACCCAATATAAATAAAGCTGGCAAAGCTGTAATGTGTTAGTTTTATTTTAAAAAGTAAAAATTGTGTTTTCTTAATATTTTGACTGTGTCATGTCGTGTATTTCATTAATTGGTGGTGGAATTGGTTGTGGTAAAACTACATTCATTAATTATATTCAGAAAAATGAAGAACATTTATTTGGGAATAACGAATGTAATAAAGAAAATTCTGTTGTACATGAAATGAAAACGACTTTACAAACTCGAAATGTTTGCAGAATTATCTTTGATGAATTATGTTCGATTGAAGAACAATCACAGATGGTGAGTTATGTTGAGTTTGAATCGTTTTCTGAGTAAATTTTTGAAGGCTAATTGAATATCCTTATTCATTGTATTTCATTTTGTAGATTAATTGTTTTAATACCATGCATAAGTTTGTATTTATGATACATTTAGTAAGATTCTAAATTTATGCTGATTGTTTATTCAGTTACTGTTGCATGGCAAAATATGCCATGCAAATTTTAGATTGACAAGTTTAATATTTAATTTATTCAAACAAAATATTTAAATTTATAATCCTGACACTAAGGTTATATTTTTTACTATCATGTAGTCTTGAAATGCTTTTTAAAAAATTTAGTTGTTATGCAATGTTTTCTGCTTTTGATATAATTTCAGTTTTCAGTGAAATTACAAGCTTTAGTTGTATTTTAGTTACTCAAAACTAGACATAACTTGGACTAGTTATTATCAATGCCTTTATCCATTACAGAATAAACTTCTAGATGTTCTTCAGTTACTATATACATTTTAACAAAATATGATAAAGTAAAATGTTAAATGGATAAGGACACTAAGTTAAATGAACTGCACATTTCTCCCAAAGATCAGGATAACTAATATTTTATAATAGTATATATTATTATTAATATTATCAATTTATGTATGACAAAGAATTTTTCACTGTATACATAAAAAGAAATAATCAATTTAATTTAATTTTACATTTTAGAAATAATTAATTTGGTTTATATATTGTGTGAAACATATGTCCCAGTTAGGTGGTCAGCCTAACATGGGACCCTCAGTGTTTAGTACCCAAGGATGCATATTACTCAGTTTATCGACCCATTGAAAGAATGAAAGGCTGAGTCATTCTTGCCCAACCGGAGGATCAAATCTCAGACCAGTGCCTTGGGAGGGGTAAAACTAATTCAGTTGAGAAAAATTGTCTTGTTATCTGCCTTTTTTAGTAAATTCTATTGCTTAATTTCAGTTTCCTTGATTTGAGGTGGCAGTAGACAAGATCAAACTGCCCATACCCAATTCCTTAATGGTCATTTATCATCAATGGCTTTTGTTTGTGATAATAAACACTTCAAAATTTGCATTAAGTGTTCTTCTCCACAGGCTTTCCCTGACCATATTTTATCTTGTCTGGGGCTCATTAAGCAGGGCCTGGTTCAAAATTTCCTATTGGTAATGAACTTCTTCAGTGTGAATGAACTCATGGACCTGATCTAGCTTTGCTGTGTAAGGGGATGAGAAACAACATTTCAGTTTAATAATGATCAAATTATAATGTTTGTAAAACTAAATCTCTGTTATTTATTTTTATTTCTGATGTTAAGTTTAAGTAAAAATTTATTTATTTTGATATAATTTGCATATTTTTTATCATTACACTACAAATCAGCTTCTAATAGACTCAGTGATATGACAGCTCCCTTGGGGCTACAGTGCTTATATCTGTTTTCTTGATTGAGGGCCCTGGGATGTGAAGCCTGTTTTAGTTAAGTGATAAGCCTAATATGCAACCCTAGTGTTTAATTCCCAAGCATCCTTGGTACTCAGTTTTATCGACCAACTGAAACAATGAAGGACTAAGTTAATTTTAAAACTAAGAGTAAACTTGAAGATCAAAATTTGGATTTGGTTCTTGAAAGGGCGGAGAACTACCATTACACCACTGGGTTCTATTAGTTGCTAATATCTTTAATAATATTATTTGTAATATAATTTGTGTCCAAAAATTATGTTATAACTTTTTCTATTTATTAAAGTATTATTTAAATTGATTAAACAAATTTTTATAATTTTCGTTACCTGTCTTATATGTTCATAAACATAGAATATAGCTATGAAAATATTATATAATTTGCAATATTATGGTTATTGGAGCCTCTTCTCAGTCACAGATTCATTCAAGCCAGCAAAAAATTTCTGAATAAAACAGTGCTGTCCACATAACAAATTTTAATCAGAGTTAATTCATCAATTCTCTAGTTGAACTAAGCCAATCTCAATCTCAATAGGTAAAATTCTGACTAGAAGTGTTTGATTAGTGTCTTGTATAAAAAAAGTTGTTTATCAAAATAAGAAAACAAGTGTAATATCTGAAAATAAAATGAAAGAAACAATACATTTCAAGTTTATTTCATGTAAAAAATTATTGTACCAAATTGTATGTATATATTAACATATTATAAACTGCTTAGAATCATTTTTGTCACTTCTATAAAATTTCTTTAAATTTATTATTGATATATTTTTTAGATGAATACTCTTAAAGGATGGAGAAATTTTAGAGTGGATCTTCTTATGGCTGCAGAGCATTTTGTTAACTTTTTGTATAATTCAAAATATGTCATATTTGGACCTTTAACTGAAAGAAGTTTCCATTTATTAGAAAAATTAAAATCTATAAATAATACCTGCACCATTAGAAATGAAACTATTTTCTTTGTAGAAGATAATTTCTATTACAGAAGCATGCGATATGATTGGTTTCAGCTTGCTAGAAGAGGTCTGTAATTTTATGCTTTACTTTTATAAAATGTAATTTATTTTCCTGTTTGCTGTATGTAAAGTATTGTTGTTTAGAATCTAATATAAGTGAATAAATAATGTATGCTATTAGTCTAATAGAAAAACAGACTAAATAAAACAACTATGTTATAATCACTAATATACAACAACATTACCTTAACAAATTAACATTTTATCCAGTAGAGAAATTGTAGCACAGAGAGAAATTATAGCTCTTGTGCTGAATTTAAATATATGAATTATGTTAATACACATTGAAAAAATACTATCAAATTCAAAATGATCTGTACTTGTGACATTTTTTTAAAATGTACCCATAAGCATTTGAGTAAAACTAAATCTAATTATCTATATGCTGTAATTTTTTTGGAGTTTTTGTCCTATAATCATTCTTGGTACGATTTTGATATATAGCAAATTTCATAACAAAATGAGAATTTCATTTTTTTTTTGCATCGTAAGTTTTTCTGTGTAGCATATTGATGTGGAAAAATGTTTGATACACAACTGAGAAAATTTCGACTAATTGAAATAGCACTAAATAAATAACTTGAATTTTATTTTTTGAAAAAATTCTTTACAAATAATCTATAAACAAATTTTACATTATCAAACATCTATATTGTTTCTGTGTACCTTTTTAATAACTTATTATTCTTGCTAAATATTTTAAAACTCTATTCTAATATTTATTAAGATTTATTTAAAATGCTTTGTACTACTACTTCATCAAATATTTTAAAACTTATAGTGTAATAGCTCTAAAATGTTTGTTTTTTATGATCTGTTTACTGTTATATTTTTTCTTATATATTATTTTATTGGATATTATTTTTCTTGGTCCCAATAAATAAAATCACTTGAAGTCCTTTGAGTAAATATATATATTCTCCTTTTAATTTGCTTCATAATATATCATATGCAATAGAAAATTTCCATATATTCAACAATAAAGTATAGAATATTCTATTAATCAAGCAAAAATGTTTGCATTTGTATAGAATGCCATATAAAACTAATGAAATTTTACATAACGTTCCAGAAAGTTATTTAACACTCCTTTATATAATTTCTGGTTGCTAATTTTTTATTGTTTCATGTAAATATTAATTTACTTTGTTCAAAATTAAGTTAATTATTATATTTGTTTTACATAATGGCCAATAAATATTAACTTATTTTGTTTAATATTATTAGGATTTATATTTTTTGAGTTTTTATAGTATATAGAATGGACTATATATTATAAAAACTTATATATAAAATATTTTAGACTTGTAGTGTTTTGCAAAGAATTTTATTTTTATTATAATATATGTTAAAATTTATGTTAGTATGTATTAAATATATATTTTTATTTACATTCTTAATTCATGTATTTTTTCAGCAAACATAGGTTTCTGTGAAATTTTTTTGGACTGCCCTCTTTACATTTCTATTGACAGAAATCTGGCACGAGGTTATAACATTCCTAAGGAAAAAATACTCCAAATGTCAACATTCATGGAATATCCTGAGCCTGATAAGTACAAATGGGAAAAATATTCAATAATTTTCAATTCGTCGGGTAAACTGGAAAACTCTTCATTGTGAGTTACTTTCAATTATGTAATTTTTTTATAAATATATATTGTATTTGTTCATTTTTCTTTGTATCTGAATAATTTGATGATATTCTATAACAAAAATTTTTTAAACTCATTTATTTACTTTATGTTTGTTATATGAAGATCTAAGGTGTACCTATAAATGATATTCTCTTGAAGGCAAGAACATTATTTTTTTTTGTAATAAATGTATTCTGTGTATTTTAATTTATAATTATATTTTTAAAAATCTTTACAAAAAGAGTGGTGAATACCTCAAAAAAATTATCCTTAATACTAGTATTTTTTTAGTTTGATTAGTCTTGAATATGGCTATTCATATGATTTAAACAATTTATTTAGATGTTAAATAAATTTTGCATTGAAAATTTTAACCTTGGAAAGTCATGAAAAGGGACATTTAAGTTACCAATGTTCTTTGCAAGCCATTATGGAAATATAGTTTCAATGTATTGTTGAGATATAAAGATAATGGAAAATTTCTTATAGCCAACAATTCATGATTATTTAAAATCTGTTGTAGATTTTAAAATTTGTATACAACTATGTTTGCAACACTCTCAATGATGCAAGCAATTAACAGAAGTTCCATATATATGACTTGTTCTTATATATATATATATAGTCATGTGAAGTTTTCAAATGTTTTATTTATATGGATGTATTTATAATCAGTATTTAAATATTTTTATAAGTTTCAATTTACTTTTGCTTAATGAATGGATGAGTAAAAATTTTTTTCATGTTCTTCTCAAAAACAAAACAAAAAGTAATGATGAGTATTTGTATAATAATAATTTTAAATTACTATTTAGTGGTTTTATCTGTAAATTTAAAAATTATTTTAAAACCACCGATTATGTATGAATGAAGATAAAAAATATAAGATGCAGCAAAACTACACAAAATTTTAATAGTAAGATGAAAGTATTTCACATATAAAAAGACTAGCTTCATTCATATTTTTGGATTTTGGAGTAGTTTGATAATTTTTGTTTAAGAAAATAAATGTTTAATGATAGTTATAGTTATATGTTTAATGATAGTCATAATTATAGAAAGTATTATAGCTTTTTTAAGAAATTGAAACTTGTGAGAAGAAAATTGAAGAAAAAGTGGCAATTTTATTATCAGATTTGGTCTTTGTTCCCATTTAAATTTTTAAAGTTATAATTAAGAAAATTTTAAAAATATTTTTGTCTATTTGACTGATGCCTAGAATAAAAGTGTTTTTGGGTGGATGATTGCTTAAAGATATTTTTTAGCAAATGCCTTTTTACACTTCTAAAAGAAAAAGATTTAAGAATTAGTATCTATTCTTACCAATTGCCCAATAGCAGGGTCCCATTCTGAATTCCAATTAACTTAAAAAATTATCTCAAATCCCATATTTTCAAAAAGAAAGTATTTGGAAAACTGTAGGATTCTCATGAAAAAGTATTTATTATTTTAATTTTTCGTAAATTGAATTTTTTTTGTAAAATTAAGAAAATATAATTTTTTTTTAGAAATAATCAATTTCTTTCCTACTTTTGATATAATCAAATTCTTAGAAATAAATTTACATCTAAGTAATTCAATGAATTCTGAATAATTATTTTTTAAAGAAAACAGGATTTGTTCTGATGTTAAGAAAATAATTAGAGCTTTTCAATTTTCATTTATATACAGTATAAAATATTATAATGAAATGAATAATTTTTTATTTTGTTTTACAATTATAAACAAACTATTTTATTTTCTAATCCTTCAAAATTATTTTAACACTATTTTCCAGCTCATTTTGTTTTGCATGTACATAAATTCAACATGTGATTTTTTTTATTTAATAGGATATGTGCATTAAACTGTAAACTTTTCTGGTATTAACCAGTGTGGTATATATTTAAGATATTAAAAGTATGCTTGTATAAATGTTGATGTGTTAATAAATCACTTAGTTGAATGGAATTTTTTTATAAATTTTGAGACAGTTTAAATTTAAATAATGATATAATTGCTTACCAATTATCTTATATTATTTATAGATAGCTAATATTCACTTACATAGTTATAGATTAATTTAATCTTCATTTACATGTAGAAAAGAAGTTATTGACACCATCCAGGAAGCTGCTAAGTACCCGGCAGAATTGGTTATCATGGCCGATAAAGTAATTTACAATATATTTCCAAATATTATACATTTATAATGACATTTTTGATTATAATAACCATTCCATTTTAGAGAGCAAACAGGAATTTTATTTTTTATTCATTCATGTTTGTTTAAAAATTTAATTCTATCTGAATAATTGTATATAACTGATAGTTACTATACAATTTTGATTTATAACTGTACAATTTATTGAAATTTAAAAAATACTATTGCTTAAAATTCAAAATTGAACATTAAATTATGTTCAGAATTATAAATTTAGATTATAATTATTTATTGGTAGCTGAATGAAGCAAATAAAAATGATGTCACATTTTTGGAAGTGTTTATAAAACTTAATGAATACACATGTAAAGATGCATAGCTGTCTGTATTTTAGTTTTCCAGAAGGTTTTTTGCTTTTACACCTAAAAAAATCATTATTTATTTTCAAATCATTTTGTTAAATTGTTCAATTAAAATGATTATTTTACGATTACAGTACAAAATATTTGTTAGATTTTGCAATCAAGCCGTATTGTCATGAAGGATTAAATAGTCAGTTCTAATATGTTCTTTATTGCATTTTTTAATGCTAATGCCTTAAAATCTACCAAAAATTCATGTCACCTGACTTTTTATTTAAGGAATCTGTCCCTTCTTTTTTTAAGGTTTATAATTATTTAAAAAACTCAAGAATTCTCCATATAGTAATTTTGCTTCAAAGTGTTAAAAAGTAATCAATGCTATATATTTTTTAAAATAAAATAAATGTTTAAAAATGCATTTAACATTAAATTTATTAAATAAACACAAATTATTAAATTTTGATAAATTTTACCTCTACTGTATATTAGATTAATATTTTGGGTTTTTAAAAAAGTATTGGTAATTATATATGTGTGTGTGTGTGCAAGCGTGCTCTTTACCTTGATTCACATTACGTTGTACTTGTTAATTGATATATTCCTAAGTAGTTAAAACAATTGACAGTAAAATGTCAACTGTTTTAAAATAGAGCCTATTTTCATTAAAAAAATTTTTTTATGGAATTTTAGAAATAATACCATTTAAATATTGTTATTAGGAAGAAATAATATGGAAAGTTGAGTAAAGTAAGATAAAATTATTGTGGTGTAGTTAAAAATTATTATCCAACTTGGAAATAACTGGTAAAAGCATATTTAAAATACTTGAATTAAAATGAAAACATTATAAAATTTGTGGAAGTTTTTCTAGTATATACAGTTTTCATTACTCTATTTGATATTGAATGTCATTGATTGTTCATTAGAAAAGTTTGATTCGAAATATTAGATCTATATGCATAAGAAAAATCAATGATCTTGTATTTATTTTTTTATATTTGAAGCTATTTTGCTCTAAAATTTTTTATTTTTCATCAAATTACTGGAAAGGCTTCATTGTTCTTTGATGTGTGCCTGATTTCTGTCTACAAATTCATATTATTTCAAAATTGTGTAAACACAAAATTTCATTGTTTTGATTAAAACTAGTCAGTTCTATGTTTCCATTAGCAAATGATTTCCATGGGTAATGAATTTTAGGATAAATATATCAGTATAATACAAAAACTCTCCTTTTTTTCTACTTAACAAACATGAAGTTATAAACTATCATATTCATGTTACTTTCCAATATTGTAAAACATGTTTTTAAAAAGATATTTGTATAGCCTATCTTAACACAATGATAATCATTTTAAAGTGAATATTGCTGAAATTTGTGCTTTTGAAACCAAAACAGCATTAAAATTCTTTACATGCAAAATATTATCAAAATTATCAGTGATCTTTCTTGTCACTCAGTTTTTAAACAACTTGTTTTGTTAAGAAACAGCTAAATTTAGTAGCACAACAGCCCATATAGGAGCCAAGGCCTAAATTGCCCATATCAGTTTTGTCCGAAGAACCTTGAGTGCAAAGCTTATGTCCTGATTTGTTGGTTAGCCTAATGTAAAACCACAAGTGTTCAATTCCCAAGCATGCATGGTACTGGGTTTTATCAACCCACTGAAGGAATAAAAGGCTGATTCCCTTTCCCAGTCCAAGGATTGAACCTCGAACTTGTGCCTTGGGAGCAGGAAGTACTACCATTATGCTTCTAGGCTTCGTTTAAAAAGACATTTAACTTTTAATTAGATGCTTTGATTATGCTGTAACTGAACATTACCTCCAAAAACATGTTTTTCAACTCATTCTTAAAATATTTGTTAAATTTTATATGGTAAACAAGCATAATTTTTTTTAAAACTTCATTAAATTTTCAATAAATTTTATATTTTACATTGTCTTTATGAATTAAATGTTTTAGAATATATAATTAGCAATAATTTTTAAAATATTATCTTAAAGACCTTAACTTTTTAAAAGATTTAAGGGTTTTTAAAAGATAATATTTTCAACTTTTCAAAACGTTTAAAAGAGGAAGCATAACTTCCTCTTTTAAATGATATCAAATGTCTAAAATAAAAATTTTTTATTAGTACCAAAACCTATACAAGTATTCAAACTACTCACAAAAAGACTCAAACTTAAAAAAGTGTAAATTTTATCTTTATTTTAAATCTTGTTTAGATTTTTTGATTCAGTCTTCTTCATATTTTCAATTTAATATGGAATGTTTATTATTGTTACTTACAAGACCTGATATTCTATAAATTGAGAGAAATATTATTTATGCAATTGATATTTGGATATGTGAAATTATATTGAATATAAATTTGTTTGTGTTCATTATATTTTTATCAATACTTTTATGTTGCTATCATGTATAAAGATAGTTTGATTTAAATTTATTTATAATATATAATCAATGTATTATATAAGTAATGCATTATGTGTATTTTAAGTCATTTCTGTAGTATAAATTTATTTATTTTAATTAATTGATATATTTTACATTTGCTCTGTACACTTTATTAAAATAATTTCCTAATATAAACAATTACTTGAAATTCAGTGTGAATATTCTTGTGTATTTTCTTATTTTAGATTGAAGCACAAAATGTATGTTCAAAAAGCATTGCACATCAAGCAGATAAAATCTTGAGAAAATTAATATCTAAGAAAGTTTGTTCTTATCAAGGTTAGTCAAACGTTTTGTCATTTTACAATTTGCATTTTTAAAATTCTATATAATACTTGCAACTTTAATATCACTTAAAAATTAAATATCAATAAAAAAGCTTAAAAATTTCAAATTCAGTTTTATTTGCATTTTATATCCATAAAGAAATTTTTTCTATGAATATAAAATAAATATTATTAATATACATGAAGAGTAATGAATTATTATTTGAAAACTAATTTATGAATTTTAAAATTTTTGTATCGTAAGTTGTAGTATCATCAGTCATAAGAAAATCCAAATCTTTGGACTTTAAATTAAATTCCAGATTTTTGATATCAACATTTTTATTTTTACTTATTTTGTGCTATTTATTACAACTTTCATCTGTTTTAAATAGTATTTTAGTGGTTTATCAAATTATAAATATTTTGGTTTCTATATGTACAGAAACAGATATATTTCCTGTACATATGTAAACAAAATTATCTTTTTTTATTACTTTTTTTCAGTAATTTTACAATAATGATCAGAAGTATTTTTTTTTTAATTTCCTTTAACAGTAATTCCTACTCATTAAATATATTAATAATTTCTATTCATTAAGAATAAAAATCTACCTTTCCTGCTAAATTACAGACATATGCATATAAATTTTTAAATATATATATAATTTTTTTACTATTTTTTAAACTTTTTACCCTTTTGAGTATGTAAAATTCTAGCTCATCCACATTAATTCAATTCTTTAAAAATTAAAGATGACAAATTCCACCTCCTAACTTGCCACTTTTTCTGATTTTCTATTAATTTTCCCCTTTTATGTATGCTCATTAACTTTTTTGCATTGCAAAAACACCATTAACCTCCATGATAATTAAGTAATTTTTGGAACAATATATGTTTTTAAAATTAATCTTAAAAAATTATGTATTAAAAGTTAAGTATTTGTGTTTATATTCGTTTGATATGTGGTTATCTTTCAATGTCTGCAAATTTTTAAGTTATATTTATTGAACACATTATATTTAATATTTTATGATTTTAAGGAAAGTTTTAAACATGAGATATAATTTGAAAAATATTAGTTCTTTCCTTTGAGTAGATACATAGAAAACTATTACTGTGCTTATCATTTTAATTATTCCTTTCCCGACAAAAACTTACTTAGATAACTATTTATATATTATATACAAGAAAACTACATATACAGGGTGTTTGAAAAAGAGCTCCCTAGTTTTAAGTATAAGTGAATTGATGAAATTAATGGGAAACTACACCAATGATTACATACAATGAAAGAGGGTATCTTCAAGTTTTGTTTGAATCTTAGTAGACTTCAAAGTGGTATCTATTTGTTACCATACACACACTGATCGATTTTCCACTTCTCACTTACATATCAAGTGTAACTGTAAAAACCGTGGTGACGATCTTTTCCCATAAAGATTGATGTTTTGAATCTTTTAATTGTGCACAACATTTTTTATGTATCCTCAAAAGAAAAGTCCATGGGAATTAAATCTGAACTCTAGGAGGCCAAAACCTGAGTATCCATCTTCTCAGAAAGATAATGTTATGAGCAACACGCACATGGTTACTGTAATGAGGTGGGGCGCTATCTTGTTGAAAAAATACAAGTTCTTTTTTCTCCTCCATTTGGGGAAAAAAATACTTTATAACCAAGTCATTGTCATAATAAATGTCCCTGTTTATTATTCCTTCTGCAAAAGTGAAAGGACCACTCATATAATCTTTAGGAGAATCATTTTGATAATGAATAACTTCATGTGGATTCTGTGTACCCTAAATTCTGCAGTTTGATGATTAATTGTTCCACTCACATGAAATGCCACCTCATCAAAAAAGAGAATATTTTCTAAAAAATTGTCATCCTCATCAATTCTGTGTTGAAAGTCTACAGTAAACACATGCCTTTTGCTTTTGTCAGTAGGTTTTATTTCATGCAAGAGTTGCAATTTGTAGTTGCACAACTGAACTATTTTATATACCACATCATAAACAGTACCTTTTGGCAATTGAAATTGTAGATTACATCTAGCTGTTGACCTCTTTGTGCTCCAAACATGTGAAACACTAATCCATTCAACAACATCTGAAGAAGTTCTCAATCTACCTGGTGATTTCTCTTTCAAAACACTACTGTTTCTTTGAAAGACCTTAGATTTTGCTGTAGGTGGTTCACCACCATACGGACGTCTAAACTTACATTGCACTGTAATAACTGGTAAGTTTGCACAAGCCAAATATCACACTGCACTCTCTTTTGTGTAGTAGTCATTGCACTACATTGTGCACTTTGACAGAAATCGGGAAACTGAATACTGCCACTGTGCCAACTTTTAGGTAGCATAATGGGGATATTTGATAAATCACACACTGCCATCTAGTAACATGTATGTCACTTTGTACAGATTCTCTGACACATTAAAACTAGGGAGTTCTTTTTCAAACACCCTGTATAAAGTACTAAATAAAAATTTAAAAAAAATAGAAATGAATATTTTTTTGCTACAAGTATTGAAAAAGAGTTGCACGAAAACTAAATAGAATGTATCCATGCTAACTTGCTGTTATACAAGCAAGAGCAACATCTACTGTTATCAGTGCAAACTGCTATCACTGCTAAAATGATTATCCTAACAGATGATTTTTCAATAATCTACACAAGTGTAATACTGTTTATTTTGTGTACATCTCTGCTTGCATGCTTTTACTATGAAAGTTTTCTTTTTCCTATTTTTTATGATTTGCACCATTGTAGTTCCACTTTATATATCTTTCTTTCTTAAAGCATTCTAAAAAGAATCTTCATAAGAAAAACTTCTTAAATATGATTTTATTATGTTATCCAATTGTGGCTTGTTATCAATTCAAATCCTTTACAAGTCCTTTGCAAAAGAATTATTCTCTATGTTCAAACGCAGAAACAATGAGAGTTAATTCTTTTTTTTTAAACTTTTTCTTCATATTTTATGTAACAAAAATTAGTTTTCCTTTAGTAAAATTTATTATTTTAAAATTTGCAATTTCATTTTTAAATGAAAACATAATTTGTAAATTATATAATATTTTTGTAAATATTATAGTGTTACAAAAATCTCTTTCATCAATTATTAGAAAAATTTATAATTAATTTTAAAAAAATTCATGCTAACTACTTATAATTTTTATTCAGCAACAATTTTACAATATTATAATTCAGCTACAATAATAACTTTTTATGCAAATTTTCTTTTTGTAGTATAACTTTTTTATGAAATTTTTGCTCATTTTTTAAAAATTTCATTACAAAAAATCAATTTCAGTTATGTAGTAAATTCTTCATTATATACTGATGAATTATCTTTTCATATCTTTTATGATCTTACATTACCTTTTTTCTTTTTTCAGACCCATAAATTATAAATTAGTATAATTTTTTCTATTTTAAAACAAACTAATTAACTTGGTCAATAAAATTTCAAATCACTAATATAGAACATTTTTAAAATAAATAATCCTAGACTGTAAATACAGAAATAATAACCAAACATGACATTGTAAAAATACTAAAGTACTGCTTATATTAAAAAGTAATTCAAGCATGACAAAATTTAATATTCTGTGAGTACTGTTCATTTCACAAATTTGAATACACATTTTACTGTGTAAATAAAGATTGCTCAAAGCATTTTCATAGTACTTTGTAAACTTTTCTTACTCTTTAACATATTATCTACAGAATTCACTTATCAGGCAAAAGAAGAAGGCTTTGCTATTAAAGTGAGACAATAATTTGTTGTATTTAATTTAGCATAACAACTTTTTGTATATTTAATTCTCTCTACTTTCAGAAGATTAATATCTTCTAAAATGGCAAAATGATAGCATTCTTGTAATTTTATCGCCCAAAAGTTATATTTATCATGTATGAAAAATTAAATGTAAAGAATTTTCCTTGGGAAATAAATTTACTTATTTTAAAATATAAAATAACCAAATTATTAATTTTATTCTGAAATATATTTATTTAGTATTTTAATTTTAATATATTTTAAGATATATTAATTATTAATTTTAAAATATAAAAATATTTACAAGTAAGAATACTCATTTAAATATTTTAATACTATTAAAAAAGCAATGTTTTTTAGAAGTTATATGTTTTTTCACTAGAGAGGAGCTTAATATTTTGCATGAAAAGAAAAATAACGATTTTAGGAAAACCTAAATTTATGCATTTTTAATAAATAATGTTTCATGCGTTAAAAAAAACCATAAGAAATAAAATACTTTATGTATTATAAGAAATATTATAATTATTAGAAAAAATGTTAGCTAATGTATAAATTATGTTTTTCTGATTAACTGTAAATTTGAGAATTAATAAATACATCTAAGTTCTGAGTAAGTTTATGTAAGTAATAGGTTTACTTTGTCTGAAATTTATTTAAACTTCTGTAACTGGTTAAAATGGGTGTCTGTTATTAATAATGTTTTCATAATGTATAAAGATTATGCTTAAAAATTTTGTTTAATGGTAAAGTCAATGGTTAGTTACTCTTGGATTCTAATGTTACAAATGTTATAATTTTATCATAAAAATATACCTTCCCATTAATAGACACAAGTCTTCTATTCTTCTATCTTTATGTATTGACGTAAATTCAAAAATAAGAGATCAAATTTAATTTCTCATATATTACAAACATAAATATAAAAGGATAAATTTAAATCTTACATAGCATGATACAAGTTTAAACTAAGAAATAATTGCACTTATTTTTAATTGTTTACTCATTTGGAGTCAGAAAATTTTATTACTGATAAGGATTCTATTACTCAAAGGAGTATTAAAAAGTATAAAGAAGTTACTGACTTCTACACAAGATTATAAATTTAGTCTTAAACTGATTTAAAAAATTAAATTAGTTGTAAATTAAAAAAATTTTCATAATAGAATTTAAAATAAGTCTTTGAAAATTGCAACTAGAAATCTTAACATTGCAATTTTTGAGTCTTGGGGTGTCTTACTTTTTGTAACACTTTACACTATCTCAGGAATTATATTTTACATCTGTTGGATTCAAGGAATCATTCAAAAACTGCATCTTCAAAAAACAAAACAGGCTATTTAAAGTTACTGTGTACATAATGTTATTTTCTGATTTTTTGAAACCTATTGATAGGCTGACAAAATGAACTTTCATAAACATTCAAATACTTTTTTGAATTTTAAATAAGAGCAAATGTTACTTATTAGCACAATATTTTCCTTCAAATTTCTATAGAATAGTCCTGCAAAAAAGTTGGTAGAATAGAATGTAATTGAAAATTCTGCAGATTGTCATTTTTATTGCATGAATATGTGCTAGTGTGACATGTGTTCATAAATAAGAATAAAATTAATGAGATGGATCTTTAATTATTTTTTTTCATTCTTAAATTATATACATTATTAAACTCATCACTTAAGCGCTTAAAAAGTTTCTGAAACTTGTTTTACGTACCCATGAGCAATCTGCTATATATATATATATATATATATATATATATATATATATATATATATATATAATTTCCTTAATTCTTAATTTTACAACATAACTAAGTATCTATCAGTTTTCATACGTTATTATTACAAATCAGGAGAAATATTATAAAATCATGGTTTATGATATTATCCTTATCAGGGGTTTGCCCAGAAAAGTTGCAAAAGAACATTTGCAGTTCCCAAAATTCTTTCTTGAAATTTAACTATTTCAATGTAATATTTTTATTATACTTTATGATACCACATTGTGGATAGCTTAATGATTGAAGGTCACTGTAAAGTATTTTAATATTCATTGCATAAATTGCCTCCTAGGAGATCTTTTTGTAAATAGTGAGCTGTATTTGGTTGTCACAAGGGAGAAAACATAAAGACTTCTAGAAATCCACTTTAAAAAAACATGCAAGTAGAAGCGGAATATTGTTGAACAAGTGAAGACATTGTTCAATGTCTAGAATCAAATATTGGACCTTATGCTCTGAAGATTGCTGACCAGACCATAATGAGTTCCCTCTTATACTGTTACATATGTTTGTAAAAAATTAACTTTTCCTCTCATGCTTACATTTTTTATCATAAAAGAAAATTATTAAAATCAACTAGGAATGATAAGATCAATTTTCAGCTGTCCCTGAAAAAGTGTTTCTGAGTCAGTGCTTGTAAATGAGGAGTTTTGGTGTGTTCCTAAAGAAAATTTATTTGCATTTATATCCCCAATAATTACATAAATTTATTTTAATCATTATTTTCTTCCAAACATTGATCTCTGAGTATCTGAAACAGATTATTGTATCTGTTTTAGATTCTCATA
Organism: Latrodectus hesperus; assembly: GCA_037975125.1. Lineage (NCBI taxonomy): Eukaryota > Metazoa > Arthropoda > Arachnida > Araneae > Theridiidae > Latrodectus > Latrodectus hesperus. The sequence continues at coordinate 64,170,513 of CM075852.1, forward strand.
GATCTATGTTTGAATATTTCGTAAATTGTAAATTCAATGTAAAATCTGATTGGTAAGGTGGTGATTTACTTTTTTGGGAAGAGTTGAATCACCAAAAAAAAATAATGTCTCAGGTCTTGGTTTTCATAAAAAATAACATTCAGGGAATTTATTTTCTTTTGTTCAAATTGATGTCTTTAATTTTATAAATTTAAATTTTTACTCGATTATATATATATATATATATATATATATATATATATATATATATATATATATATATATATATATATATATATATATATATATATATATATATATATATATATGTATATATTGCTAGATTCTCTTATTTTATGATAATGAGTTAAAGGAAAAAGAATTTTATTTTTATATTATTTTAATCCTTAAAAAATAATCAAACATTATTCAAAAATTAAGAAAATGTACTTCATGGGAAGAAGGAATAATGACATATGACTTGAATAGGAAAAGAATTGAAATTTTATACAAATGAATTGTTTCATGAGTATTATTTTAAATTTGAATAATTTAAAATGTGTGGCAGAAATAAGACTGATATGATATAGTCTTCAATTTTACAGAGGATATTTTTTGCTACTGAAAAAATTTGCTTTATTATAACAACAATATGTACATTCTAAAATTATTTTCTGGATATGCAACTAATCTAAATTACCTTTTTTGTAAATAAAACGAAACATAAAAACGCGTTATTATTTTCTTTGAAAAGTAAAGAATGCTTAGTTTTATTATTTAATTGTATTTATTTGGGATGTAACGTAGCAGGCCTCCTTGTGGTGCACCGCCGAGCTGGTAGCCGAATGGTTAGCGCTCTTGCCTTCGGTTCAACAGTTCGTGGGTTCGAATCCCACCTTGGGCATGGATGTTTGTAGTGGTTCGGAATCCACTTTAAGCCGTAGGTCCCGGTCTAATTAGCCCTCGTGTGCAAAAAATGACCGTTGAGCGACAAACAAACAAACCTCGTGGTGCACCCTGGTCTCGACTCACTTTGATGGTGAGATAGAAGCTATTTTCATTGCACTTGAACAACTCTCCATACGACAAAATTCCTTTGAAAGAGCCATAATCCTTTCGGACTCTATTTCTGCGCTTCAAGCTCTTTCTTTTAATGAAGAGGTTAAGAACCAACGAGTCCTAAATTGCAGGACTTTGCTTGAGAGATTCCCTAATAAAGTTTCCTTCCAGTGGATTCCCTACCACTGTGGCATTAAGAGAAACGAGAAAGCTGATCTTCTTGCCAAGAAAGCGACCTTAATTCTGCAGAAACCCCATATGAAACTGAGATTCCATTCATCTAAACTTGAAATTTCTACAATCTCTAGGCGCTTTCGCCGTGATACTGCCTTACACCTTTCGAATTGCAAACCTTGGATTGTACTCTTCTCTGCTCCACACACTATTCATGACTTCCCTCGAGCGACTGCAGTTGCTACATTTTAGAATGCTGGCTGGTCACGACTGTCACCATGCCCATCTCTTCCATTTTAACATTGTGGACTCCCCTGCGTGTTCTCTTTGTATGTCTAGACATGTTATGACTGCTTCGCATTTAGATGAGTGGTCTGCACTATCTGTTTTTTCTTGTCGTGTTGCAAGATATTGGAGAGCCCGTTGTCTAATGGCATAGCGCCCAAACGACAGTCATTTGTAAATAATAAATTTTATTTACTTATAATTGCAATAATTATTAGGCAGCTTAGAAAATGAACTTTATTCATTTTTTTAATAACAAAGGTTATTCTTAGTGAATGTGTGTTATCTGTGAAATTCTTTTTTTTTTTATATCTCTTTTGGTTACTCTTTTGAGCACTATCAAAAATGAAATGATATGACTAGAAACTTTGTTATATTCTAAATTACAAACTGCTAATCATTTTTATTTTAAATCTAATATTGTTAAAAATATTTTTGATTCAAACAATAATAATTTATTTGCTCTTTTCAGGGAATTTTCAAGGATCTGATTTGAAACTTCTAATTTCAGAAATGACTGAAATTCGTCAAAAATTATTGCATGCCATAAAACAAAAATCTATAGATTTCCCTGAAGATTTATTAGAGAATTTAAGGAATAATGGAATAAATAGTGTTAAGTTTGAATTTGAGAAATCTTTAAGTGATTCATTTGAAAAGTTATGTGTTGAACAACTTTCTGTGAATAAGTCATACACTGGAGAAGACAGATGTATAGTTAACAAGTTTTCCGAAGTTTCATAAATTCTTTTGGATTTAACATTTGCTATTATTTTATTAAAAGTCTATTTTCTGAAATTATATAACACTATATTAATAATAGTCTGTTTTTGAAATAACATCATTATTTCAAAAAGTTATTTATGAAGAATATATATTATTGATCATAACAGTCAAATAAGTTACTAGTGTTTAATTCTTATATGTGAAACAGTAATATAATCAGAATCGAATGAATAGATGTTGATGAGCATTATCATTTTCTTATTAAGTTCATTTTAAATTAGGAATTTCAAATTTAGAACATGTTCATTTATTATGTAATGTTGGTGTTATTTGTATAAAATGGTACAAATGAAAATTGCTCTGTTTAAATTCATTAATTACTATACATTATCTGTAAATTCAGTGATATTTAATAACTTAATTTTAAGAAGATTTAATTTTTTTGATAAACTTATATCCTGTCCTATACATCCAGTATGTTATAAATAGATTGCTATGAAACATTCTGATATGCTAAATAAATCGAGGGAAACTGGAAAATTATGGATTTGATTTTTTTATATAGTTTTATCATATTATTTTTATATATTATAATTTACTAATGTATAAAGACAAGTGCATATATATATATATATATATATATATATATATATATATATATATATATATATATATATATATATATATATATATATACTATTGAAATTGAGAATAAATTATCTAAAATATAACTGTGTTTTGACTATTATATATAATTTATTTTATAATAAAAATTTTACTCCATAACTTTAGTTTGGCTTATTCCACAAAATTCAGAAATTTTTTTGTATTGAAAATAATTCATTTAAACATCCCATGAAATAATTTTTATCAGCCCATTAAAATATTTCTTTTACTCATGTTTCAAACATGATATTTTTATCATTCATGGATATTCTGTTATTTATACTGCATATTTATGAAATGAGAATAATTTAATAGAAACTTAAAAATTAAAATATAAGATTTGAATTTTTTTTATTTTACTTGTTCATATTAGTAGCATAAAAAACATTTTATAGATGTAGGAATTTTAAAAAATAAAATAAACCCATCTTAATTTGAATGGAAGTCACAAGAAAGTTATCGATATCAATAAAATATTTTTATGTATCTTATGATTTTCTAAATTATTCAGCAAGTTTTCAACCGTGATTAGCTTTTAAATTATATGTCGATACTATAAAAGATAGTGCTGTAATCTGAAATAAAAAGTTACAATATTTTTAATAATGTTTAATATATTCGGAACTTATTATGAGTTACTTATTATACGAGTCAAAATAAAACTATTGTTAAATGCTTTACAAAATAACTATAAGTTTTAATAATTTTGATTGTTTCTCAATTCATTCTTTACGAATATGAGAATGAAACAATGAACACTTCGACAAAAAATAAATAGCAAAATACTCCTCACGTTATAAACTCAAAACTCTTTTAGTGGCACGACATTCCCTTTTGGACCAAGGCCTACAGTACCCATGACTATTTTCTTGACCGAAGGCCTTGGGAAGCGAAGCATATGTCCCAGTTTTGTTGTCAGCCTAACGAACGAGTACTCAGCTTTATCGACCTATTGAAAAGATGAAAGGTTGAGTTTTCTTGCCAACCCTGAAGATCAAACCTCGGACCGATGCTTTGAAAGCGCGAAGCACTACTGCGCCACCGGGCTTCACACTCGTTATGTCATAAACATAAATGCAAATACTCACACGCATACGCAAATATTAACCTTCATTATAGTTTAATTGTTTTTTCAATCATTTAAACGGTTTCAAATAAATTAATAACGAGAAAAAGAATAGACATGATATCACCATTTACATGACACTACTAGTTTAGTTGGTTTCAGTTTAATTTATTTTCTGTGCAAATAATTCCAGATTTTTAAAAAAAATTGTGAAGAAAAATAAATGATTAGATTTTAGGAAACTACGAAATAATAAAAAAAATACGAGATGATAAATTCATCCTATCGAAAAACATTTTTTACTGAAGATTCCTTGGAAAATGTATGAAACTTCAGCTCCAGCTTTTTGGCATTGTCGCAGCATGTCCAATTTTGGATCTTGCGCCATAAAACCCAACCAACCAACCAAATTCTTGGCAAAATTCAAAATTGAAATGGATGAGAATGTATCTTTTTTAACTTCTGTTTTCTTGTTTTTATAGATACCTAAACGAAAAATTAACATAACTGAAACAGAATATCCGAAAATTCTCTTTTTAATTTACTACCTTAATTTAAAATAAATGAATAAAATAGATTCTGAACTGTACAATTTTCAGCGAAGTTTTCAATTCGGACGAAGTTCAACGAAGTTTTTCTCAAATTGAATTTTCCACAAGTATTCAATTTGAGAAAAATCTCTCGTTTGTATAGTTTCTTATTTAAATCTATAATTGATCTAATAGGTAATAGCCTGTTTCCATAGCTTGGAATCTAAATATTATAGAAAACAAAGGAGAAAATAAATATAATATTCTAGAATACCTCTGAATAAATATTCTAGAAAATTATTGAAAGCCACGAAATATTTGAAATACCTTATTATTTTGGAACAAAGTGTAAAACTTTATACTTGATGAAGGAAGGAGAAATGCTTCACATTCTAGATTTATGAATGCAATGATGATAGATTAAATAATAGTCTATTGTCATTTCTTAATTTATATTGCCGAATCTTCATGATTATCTTGTTTCATGACAAACAGTGCTCATTTTTTACTTTATTAATGAAAGTTAAATCTTGTATGTTAACTGAAAAGATGAAATAAATTTGTGGATTATAATTTGGTAATGTTCGACTTGTTATTGGCGTTGGGATGACTCGTTCTGCTGAGTAAAAAGTTCCGGGTTCGATGCTATCCACAGTTGAAAAACCGAAGATGAGTGTCGCTCTTTTGTTTCAGTGTGGATATCTCTCATTTTCTGTAATACATAAATACACACACACACAAACCACTATTTAGGAAAAGTTCATACAGAAGGCAAAAATACTGATGTTAAAATGCTTCATAGTAAATTTCATTAGTTTGGCTGTCCATAACAAGTTATCTAATTTAGAAATATTGGACTTACTGTATCTTAATGGTAGGAATGCCTTCTTCGGCGTGAAAAATTCTAAAGTTTGGTCTCAGCCACTCTTGAGCAGTAGGAGATATAGTGCTGTGTTACTATGCAAATTTGTCAAGTGCACATCTGTCAAAGCAGGCTGTTAAAAGTTTTCTTAATTTTCTCTCTTGTGACACGCGATAATGATCCACCATGAAGAGTGCTTTTGGAAGGCGATAATACGCAGTGAATGTTAAAAAAAAAAAAGCCTTATGACAATCTTTGATTTTTGAGTTACGTGTAAATCTGTTTCAAATTTGCCATTGAAATTTTAAATGAAATACTGGATAAGGAAATAAAAATATCAAAACCTCCCCGAATTTTCTCGTATACATAGTTATAGAGATAAATTATCACTGTGGTAAAATAATTTATTGCAATGTTATTTTATTTATTATAAATACAATAGAACTCTAATTATCCGAATCAACTGGGACTGAGCCCCATCCGGATAATCAAAATTTTGGTTAATTCGATTTTTGAAAAAATTCAATTTTAATTAATTAGAGTACAATGAAAATGAGAGAAAAATTATATAATTTTAAAGAAAAAGAATTTTTAATCAATTAAAAGAAAATGCAACACTTTTACTAGTTAATGTACTCACCAGTGCTGTACGTTAATACAGTATGTATGTACAGTGCTGTAAATGAAAATAATTTCTTTCTGAACATCTCGGTCAGAGTAAGTTGTTTCACTGTCTATAGGTTTACGAGCATCCAAAGCGCTCATCCACTTGACAGTGCGAATCTGGCTGTGGTCACACTCGGGCTGATTCTTTATCCACTTCAAAGCCAGAAATGTTTCACTATCTGATGGTCTCGTGTCTGCTTCAACTTGGACATTAAGGTCATTTTCTTCCTCGACACTTAACAATTTTACCATTGTTTGTAATTTGAAATCTAAAGGATATGACTCATAATCCATTCTCTTATATCTTTAGCACTAACTTCTGATCATCCAGGAATGTTAAAAAAAATGCTTTTGAATTCTTCCAGTTACCCATCTCTCATTCTCATCTTCTGCCTTCTCTTACCATTCATATTCTTGAACTTTTCCCTTTTTCTCATTTTCTTTCTCTGCTTTAGTGGGATTTATATTTCAGAAATTATGAAAGGGATTTAAATAATCAGTGATTCAGATGGACAAATTTGAATGATTGTAGTTCTGCTGTATGTAGACAATGAAAAGTGGTGTGTACCTACACAAAAACTGTTCAACCTAGTATTGCAGAAAAGGAGTCTATCATGCCTCAAATAACACTCGCAGAGAAAATACCCGATAAATTTCAAAGAAAAATGAAAATTTTCAGAAAATTTAAATTTTATTTTCATTTAAATATCACTTTTATTCGAGAAAATAAAGTTCAAAATTAACAACCATTATTTCATATCCAGAAATTAATCTCGAAGCCTGGCAAGAATCAAATGTGGAGCGATAAGGAGTTGTTAGTGAAAGTTGTTGCTGAAAGTGAGAGGAAATGGGAGTAGGAAGAGGTGGAGGAATTTGCCATATATATATATATATATATATATATATATATATATATATATATAATATATATAAAGCGAAAATCTTATATACTTTTACATTTTCTCATTAATTATTTTTCCATATAGTTTAATTCTTTTTAAAATATTGTATTTTTTAATCACGTTTTTGATTACCGTATTTTAGTAAATCGATTCAATTACCGCTTTTTACTTTTTAGGCGTTTTTTAAAAATGCCCTACTTTGCGTAAGATTTGTTGCACTATACATATCATTATTTTATACTAATCTTGAATCTCGTTTACGAATAAAAGACGAAATAACCAAATTTTTTTCTGATAAAATTTCAAAGACAGTAGATTAGCCAATTCCATTTTTATGTATTTGAGATGTTTTACATTTTAATTTAAAATTGCAAAATTATTTAAAACGGTTACCGCTCTAGCTTTTGGTTCAGCATTTTAGAAGTTCGAATCCCACTTTGGGCATGTATGTTTCTAATGGTTTGTGATCCATTGTAAACTGTAGGGCCCGGTCTCACCAACCTTCATGCGCAAAAAACTAATCGTTGAATAACAAACAAACATTACCATATTATTTATGTTATGTTATATGTATTAATTTATGAATTAATACTAGGCAGATTCCAAAAGGGTAGGCTCATGAGATATACTCATTCAACTCAGTGAATACAGTAAGCTTCTCAATACTAATATGAATCCTAATTTTTAATAATTCAGCTTGAATTGTACTGAATATGTACTATAAGGTAGTTAAGAAGCTTCTGCAAAAGGGTAAATCTTATTTATTTGACAAAATTCCCGATACTATAGCTTCATTTTTTATTTGTATGTTGTCGAATCGAAAGTGATGTGAATAAAATGTGATATAACTTATGTATTTATGATAATAGTGATTATAAAAGTTAATGTGATGATATGAAATACTTTTCACTCATTCATTGATTTCATTCGAAACGAAATATTTTTGTAGGTTATATACGTTTCCTGTTGATTATTAAAACTGCAAATTTTAAGGGGATTTCTGAAGACTTTCTATTTTTATTTTAATTATATTTTGTCAAGGCTTCATTAATATTTCAGTTTTTAAATTGAAATTTTCTCTTTTGTGGGCAATATTTTATTATTTTAGTTTAGTCAAAATGAGATCTAAATTTCTCATTTTTTATTTATAAAAGAAAATATATTGGGTTGTTCGGAAAGTCATTTCGTTTTTCATGAAAATGAAAAACGTGCAGCAAATAAATATTGTATTGTATTGCACAATAGTTCATTCTAGTCCAATAGCTTTTACCATCTTTCTGGTAGTAGCACGATTCCACAGTCTAAAAGTGGATGGTTTTTACTAGCAAAAAGCTGATCCATGTAGGAAAAATGAAATTCCGAAAAATCCAATATATTAACAAAATATTGCCTATTAAGTAAAATGATTTGATTTCTATAAAAAAATGAATATTATGTCAAATAATATTTCAAAGCATCAAACTTCCTGCACAATTATTTTCTCTTTGAATTTTTGAACAATAAATAATTACAACCAGCGAGTTCCTAATGATGTATTTGTCAGCCAATCAGGTATATTTTTACTTTGAATAGTAAATATTTTTTTTATTTAAAATTATCATCAATCTTAATCAAGATTATAGTTTTTTTCATAGACACAATACTTGACTTAGACAACCTGTAATAAAAATTAGAACTCATAAAGTATATTGTGGACCTTGCTGCATTCATTAAGTTAAATAAGTTATACATCATCAGCTTACCTTTTTGGAATCGTCCTGAATTATTGATCCATTAATCAGAGGATACGATATTAACATAAAAATAATTTAATAACTTTTAACTAAAATCAAAAACATCTCAAATGCATAAAAATGGAACTAACCAATATATTTCAGAAATTTTGTTGGAAAAAATTTAAGAAATTTTCATCATTTACCACAGATTTTTATTAAATTAATGATAGAGCTCTAGAAATCTTAAGCTAAATATAAAACTTCTAAAAAAATGATAATAGAAAACATGATTAAAAAGAGTAATTTTTAATAGAAACTAAATTGTTTAACCTCATTAATATGAGAATATAAAATCAAGAAAATAGCAATTCCGTTGTCTTTCTCCCCTCGTGTTTCATCCCACAGTTGCATCTTCCATGCTGTTTATTCCTCAATATGACAGTTATTATTAAATTTAAAATGCTTTTCACCTAATGAAATTAATATTTCAATTAATAATAAATGCAACTATTTTTATCTATAATATATATTAACTTCTTTCCATTACTTTAAAATTGTAAAAAACTGTCTTGAAACAATTCAAGATTTATTCAAGATTATCGATAATCCCATTATTCTAGACACATTTCCAAATCGAATTCTAATTTTGATTTCACTAACTAATTTTTTGGTCTCAAATTTAAAACTCAGCCAGAACCTTTAAAATAATCTATAATTTAGATTATTTTAAAAAAGGTATTTCATTCTATTACTATTATTTGCATTATATTAGCAAAACATATTCGATACTTTATATTTCTATTTTTTCGAGGGAGTTGCAAAAAAGTACCGTACTCAGTTGGTAATTATGCTGGCTATGTCTCTAATTGATTAATTAAGATTATTGTGTAAATTGCCTTCTTTTTTATGTTTTAATTAAAATTAAATTGAAATCATAGTGAATACTTTTGCATTTCAAAATATGTATTTTGTTAAAACAAAATGCGTTTAATCCTCTATTAAATTAAATTAAAAACCAAACTATGAAATGTAAAGAAAAAGAAAAAAGTTATGAAATATGTGTAGATCTGAAAAAATCCCCTCCCTAATTTTTGAAGATGTTATCAGTGATTCTGAAACATTTATATTCTATTTAAAGCAACAGTTTGTGCTTTTTATCATATAAATTATTTTAATATTCAGTGAATACTGTAAAATGCAGAACTAGGTAAAAACAAGTATTTGCATAAATGGAAATATTCGCTTAAGTTAGTCACTAATACCTTTTGAAAGAAAGAATTTCGAAAATTTTGTTCCTATATCAAAGTAATGAACAATATTTTGAATGTTTGATTCACACACACGCATCCAAATATTTATTTCAATTTATCGACATTTTCTGGTCAAAATTCAATGACAGATTAAAAAAATAAAATTAAATATATATGCATTCTAAAATTACTGCATGTTCACTGTTTGTCTGATTTTTTTCTAAAATGTGTACAGCAATTGGTGTTTCCGCTATCAAAAATAGAGGGATAATTTATCATATGTACCTATTTCTGCTTAACTTCTGAATGTTACCTCATTACTTGATGATCGTCATCAAATTAAGAGGTGGTTGGCTGTGTTTACAGGTTTCGTTCGGAAAAGATAAGCAGTAAGGAATGCTTCCATTTAATACTGACAATTGATGCTCACAATTAATACAAACGATTCATATTTTAATGTTAAATATTAAACATGCTGCTGCGCTTTCCGTATTTCTTTCATAATTTCCAGAGTCTCTATAACTTATTTTCCTTATAACCCAATACATTAGAATTCTCCATAAGTACTCAATAATAATAATGACACAATCGTTTTTAGAAAATTATTATCTTTTATGTAAATGTTTTTAGCAATGATATTAAATAGAAGATGCCTAATTTTGTCTCCATCACTTAAGAGACATTTATGAAATTTATCTTATAATTTTAACATTGATGTTATTCTTAAGCTCCCTTGTTTGGTTATTAAGCTTTCAAATATCCATTACAGGACATGTATCAAATATCAAGCAGAGCAGAAAATATAAATCAGTGTAGTTTTTGGATAAAAATATGTGTATCAAATAGTAGGAATGACATAGAAAGTGAATAAAATTCTTAGACCCTTGGCTCATCTTTTTAACCATCCCGATTCTGTTACGTTATATCTAATATATGTAAGTTTATGATACAGTTTTGGTAGTGATAATCTATTCCAATGCACTATAAAAGATTACAATTATTTTTACGATTAACCATCATGCATTTGGCACTCAAATATTTTATAGAAAATTAGTCTAAAAGTATGTATCTTTCAGAACATATCTTATAGTTTTTTTATCATTTTAATATTACGATCTTCATATTTGTCTAGACACATATATACAATAATATACATATATGATATTCTTTTTAATACTTTTTGATGCAGCTTTTAAGTGCTATAAAAATCAACATCAAATGAAACTGCAACATCTACCTCAAGATTATGTTCTCTTCTATAAGAAAAACAAAAGAATCATTTAAAAATTTATATATCAATATTTCATAATTTTGTAGAGAATGATAGTTTTTGTTTCGGTCAAAGAAATTAATGAACATACTTCTGCAATTCTTCCTTATTCAAATCAGAAAGAAAGCAAGCTGCATCATTTAAATTTTCGTTTGAATCTCCTGAAATATTAAATGATTTAACATTCATTCGTATCCATACATTGCAAGTATTTACTTAAACATTTTAGTTTCATTTCAATATTTTATTTAATTTCTTTAAGTCATATAATTTAAAATTACTAATTTTTTCAAATTGAATTAAATATTACATAAAGTGTAAAGTTAAATAATAAATTATGTATAAGTACCTAGAATTTACAATTTAAATAGCACATAAAAGATTTCTCAATTAAATGTAAAAAAGATAAAAAGTAATGTTGACTGTGGTGAATACACGGTATACAACAATTTAAAGTTATGAGTCATTAATTAATGACCTGTTCCGTATGAAACTTAGAAAAAGTTTGTCATAGCATTACGAAAATAATAGAGTAGAATTATGAAATAATTTAAGATTTATTCGTACTTTATTTAAAACAGCATTTGTATATTTTCAATGAAAAATCTTAACCCACCTGTACCTGAGCTACACACAATTCAGTAAGGATGATTGATATGATGATTGTTTGCTATTGTGCTCATTTAACAATTAGTTGAGATATATTTGCTGTATAGTGAGTCATTTTTAAGATGCAACTTTGTTAAAATATTTTCCCAATGAAAATACTGGGATTCTATTAAGATGTTTTTTATGGGCTTTCAAAAACATAAACTGCCTTCTGAATGGTGTTTTGAGTTTATTATTTGATAAAGGCATGTGCCTCTAATACAGGTATTCAACCATTGGTGATATTTTGGCCTATAATCGATAATTCGAAATGCAAGAGGGCATAAAATGTAACCAGGCATAGAGACATTTTTACGTATTCTTAGTTTAGAAGTCATTTTAGAACTTTTGTTTTCGTTTTACGCCAGTAGACCTCATTGTGCCTAGTTCGGGATTAGCTTTACTTAATTTAAGTAGAGGTCACTGTAAAATTTATTTGATAGATATTTTTTGCAGAATTATTAGAAGAGGCTGTTAAGCCCTTCTAAACAATAAATAAACAAAAAGAAAAAAATAGGTAAAACAAAGAAAAGTATTTACATGAGCTATAAAGGATAAAAGTAACAGAGGTTCCATCTGAAAAATTGTAATTAAAATTAATTTAAACATTAATTTTTAAATCTAATACAAAAGTATTAGATTTAAAAAAGAAAACCAAAGTCTGATAAGGATGGGGTTTTAGTTCCTTAAATATTTCCTTAAATCTAAGATGACGGCATTTTTAGCAGATTGGTCTGCTCTTTCATGAACAGGAGTTTCCACATGGCCTTTGAACCAACTGATTGTGATGTGAGAAAAAAAAAGAGAATATAATTCAGGAATGACACATGTTCTGGATATTCCAGTAGATATCGATGAAACGTTGCAAAATGCGGAGTCACTTCTCTGAATGGTACTATTATTTCCATAAGTGTTGTTATAGGTAAAGTTATAGATGCAGAAGTACTGAAAAGATTTTGCAAGTGCTAAGATTAAAAGAACCATGAAGAAAATAGCCAAGTAAATCACTAGGGTAATAGTGGTTCAATGGAAGTTTCTGGAGCCCTTTCACTGCTTCGTAGTTCATAGTCGTAGGATGAATTACGATATGTAAAGCTATTAGGTGATAGTGATTCTAGAGCATAAAATGCTGTTAAAGAATACAATTCATAAGGTGATGCTGTTATTGAAAAGTAAGAATGCATAGGTCATGTTGAGAAAAGGATCGAAACACAACTATGAGCTTTAAAGCAAAGCATGAAAGGAATACAATTAGCTGCTATAAAGCATTAGGTGGATATGGCAGATTAACTAACTCTAAAATTGATCGACTGCAATCGTATTATGGATTGGCAATTCGAAAAAATGTCAACAACCTTTCTGCTCGGGAGGAAGCTGATTGGACGACGTTTTTCCCCCAAAGTATCAACTAATAAAAATCCCAAGCATGGTCTATGCTCTAATGTTGAAAATACATGTTGTGAGTATAACAAAGCTGTATTAAGTGGTGCAATATATAAACATTTGCTTGTTAGATGTCTTTGCGGTAAAACTCAAAACAGTAATGGAAATTTCAATAGTCTCTTGTGGCCTAATAATGTTTTTGTACTGCTAGAAACTTTGAAAATTGCTGCATATGAAGCTATAGCAGATATTTCTGTTGCTAACTGAAGCTATGCTATGGAACTGTAGCTTCATTTAGCAATGGAAATATCTCAAAATGCAAGGTTTTATCATTATTATTAATCCATCCGTGCTTATACACTTGTAGAGCTATGATGTTAGCGGATCGAACTCGTATACAAAAGAAAAACTATGATATCAAAAAGAAATTTGTAGAGACTGAAATAAAAAGTAGCCTTAAAAATGTAAAATGGAAAATGTTCTAGTAGATCTAGGTAATCTCAATTATAAATCTGGAATGCATTAATTATGCACAATTTTCATGTTAAATGTTATTTTTAAAAGAAATTTTTTACTTAATAAGAAACATTTTATGAAAAGTACCGAATGAAGCATACTAAAGTTTAGCATACTTACTAATATGTTATTTTGCACATTTTAACCAAGGATTTTTTCTATAATATTTTCTGATAATTTTACAGTTTTAAATGTTTGAAAATTTTAACGATGTAAGTAAAAAATTCCGTTAGTTTAGTTATTTATTTTTTAAAAAGAAATAAAATAAAAAATGCTCCTGTTAAATTATGTAAAAATGTGTATTTATTCACAAAAAAAATTCAAACGATTTGTTTTGATAGTTATTTTTTAAATGTTATTGGGTTATTCGGAAAGTAGAGAGTTTCGTTCTTTATGAAAATGGAAAACGTATAACGAATAAATATTTTATTGAATTGTATATTATCAATTTCAGTCCAACATCTTTTACTATCTTTTCGGTGGTAGCTTGATTCCACACTCATAAAATGGTTGGTTTTTGCTAGCAAAAAACTGATTGAGGTGGGTGAAACGAAATTACTTTCCGAACAACTCAATATTTAAATGGGTGTTTTAATGTAACCGATATAGGAACTTTGCTGCGATAACCTACCCTCTTAATTTAGATAATATATTTTATTAAGACAATGTTTATCACATAAAACAGCTAATTTGGAAATAAAATTTTATATGCTTACTATAGTTATGCATATTTGGTGTTGCAGTATACTTCGATGAATGTTTTCGATTGACTCCGAATTCTTCCCTAAATTTTGTTGCAGCACAGCATATTTCTTTTTTCAAAGAGTGCAGATGATCCACCAAATCTTTCTGTAAAATAATATTAATATTAAATCTTGATAACTTGAAAGTCGTAGTATTTTTAAACACAAAGTCTTATATTATATCGAACCATTGGCACCCTCATATATTTACAAAAGAACAAGTGCGCCATCAAGAATTTATTTTTGAAATGAAGCAACTCAGAATCACTTTTTATTAAAATAGATGTTCTAAATTTTTTTAAAAAGATTAAAATTTTCTGCTCCTCATGCTTTAGTTGAATCGTCTGAAAAAGGTAGGTTCAGATTTCGCTAAGATTAAACAATAACTTTTAAGTCATTTTATTTTACTTGAAATGTAAAATTTACTATTTTATAACTTTAAATATGATTGTAACGTAATTTTTCGATTCGACAATAAATAAGAAGAAAAGAAGCCATTCCTGAATTATTTTAGGTCTGGTAGAAAAATTTCCTAACGCTAATTTGGAAAAGAAAAATGTACATTAAATGATGAAAAAATATAAAATTACCTGCCTGAATAAAAATTACAAGTAAAAGTATAAGAATTCATTATTCTTCAAAATTCCTTTAAATTGATAAAAAAATAATTGTAATTTAAAAAATCATTCTATGAAATTATATATATATATATATATATATATATATATATATATATATATATATATATATATATATATATATATATATATATATATATATATATATATATATATATGTATATATATATATGTATGTATATTGCTAACTGCATTAGATACATTAATAAGCAGAGAGCAATATGAATCGATTATGATTATTGCTGAATTACTCCAACCAATAATTCATGTGTTCTCTATGTTTTTGAATCAGTTGGAAATTGACACGATAAGGATTCGTCTTTTGGGACTTTTTCAAATGTTTTAAGATACTCCTAGATGTCAGTTTTTAATCATTATTTTGATAGAAAAACGAAATTTTCTATCGAAATATTTTTTTGTATATTGTCTTATCCAGGATTTTGAAATTTAACTCATTGCTGCAATTAAAGTATTTAACGATATTATAAATAATTTGAAATGATTTACAACTAATGAAAATATTTGACTATCTAACTGACTCCGCATTCTTTGTTCTTAAAATCAGAATGAAATTAAAAAATAGTAATAATAATTAGAAAGGACTTCAGAATTTCTTTCACGACTATCAGAAAAAAAAATTCACCATTCTATTATTCCATCTGAATCAATTGAATATTTTTTATCAGTTACAATAATTTTTGAATGTTATAATTTTATACCGAAAAGAAAAATTCCTTGAAGGTAAACTAATTAGGAATTCATTGTATATATTTTAATCTCTCTCTCATATTGAAAATAAATCTTAGACCTGCACTTGGAGTTATATATATATATATATATATATATATATATATATATATATATATATGGGATTGAAAGCGCCACCAGAGGGTCACTCCCATCGAGTCTGCCGCCGGACATGCACAAGAGAAGGAGAACGACATGGAGATGGAAGAGGAAGACGTTTAATTTGATCTTGTGATTTTGGACTAATTTCGAATTATAATTTAGATGTGTGTGTTAGAATAGGATTTGATATTTATTTGTAAATAGCTTTATTTTTTATTTCAAAACCATTATTGAATAATTTAAACTTTAAATGTGTTATTATTCCTGATAACGAAGCCCACAGAACCCACATTTTTTTTTGTCAGAAGTGGGATAGAAAGTAATGATATTGTGAAATTAAAAAAAAATTATTAATTATTTTATGAACGTGTTGTGATTTTCAAGTTTGGTTCTCCGAATATTTTAACTACTTTGAATATTACCGTTACAAGGATAATCATCCTACAAGTCAAGCATCAGAAAAGGGTATGCACATTTTTTAAATTTCAAGATGAAGTTAAATGACATCAAAAAGATACGCATTGTATTGCAAATCATTAAGTCAAACAAAGTTCTACATAAATTTATTTTCGATTGTGACGGAGATAGGTCAAATCGAAAGCGTATAAAAGAATTTTCTGGTTTTAATTTTGCTATTGAAAGTGAAGCATTTAAAAAGAAATTAAAAATAATAGAAGATAATTTTTCTTTGAACGAATTAATTACAATTTCTAATATCTTAAATATTTCCTTCGAGGGAAATAAATCCGAAATAGGAATAAGAATACTTGAACAATTGTGTTCTTTGAACTCTTTAACTGAGGAACGACGCCTGTATGTCGGAATCAGAAGTAGACGAAGCAAACAAAAATAAAAGCGAAACAGATTCTCCAATACAATGTGGAAATAAAAATAATTCTTTAAATGTGTATGATATTGTGTGATAATGAACTAAGTAAAAAGAATGATTTTCAAAATATTTATATCAATTATTCTGATATCGAAAGTACAGTTACCAAATTTAATGCTGAGTCTCATGAAAACATAAATAACTGGATAGAAAGTTTTGAAAACGTTTCGAAACTGTTCCATTTATTAGATTTACAAAAATTCTATTTTATTTTTGCTAAAAGATAGCTTGGTGGAAATGCCTTATTGTTAGAACAGAGCCGGAAATAAACTCGTGGAAAAAATTAAAGGATGCCTTAATCGACGAGTTTTCTATTAAAATAAATTCAACTAATCATCACGAATTACTAAGTAAAAGGAAAATGAAATATTCAGAATCCGTTCAGGAATATTTTTTAAAAATGAAAGAACTTTGTCACTCAGGAAAAATTTATGACGCCGCGTTAATACATTATGTGATTAAAGGACATAATGATAAACATGAAAATAAAATTATTTTATACGGATGCAAAAACCTAATCGAATTAAAAAATAAACTTGAAGTGTATGAAGTAATGAAACGTGATTCAGCAAAGAGTAAATATGCTTTCGATAAAACGAAAACTAAACATGATGCAAATTTTAGATTTTATTCTTTGGATAAAAATAAATCAAAATATGATGGTAATGATAAATATAATTCAAGGTATGAATCTAATAATAAATTTAATTATAAGTAGAAAATATGAATAAAGTAAAATTTGATGGTAATTTTGATTAAAGAAATAGAGTGTGTTATAATTGTGGTTCACATTCACATATTTCTAAATATGGTATACATAAAGATAAGGGTTTAAAATGTTTTTCATGTCAATATTTTGGGCATAAAGCTTCGGAATGTCCGAAATCAAAAGAAACAAGCTCATTTGATGATCAACCGAAAATAAATGCGATCAGTTCTGAAAATTTAATTCTTAAGGATGTTAAAATTGGTACTTTGAATGTAACATTAATTGATACTGGAAGTTAGAAAACCATACTCAAAAAGAGTTTATTTAATAAAATTAAAGACACTGTTAGTTTAAATCTTCCAATATTTTGTTGACTGGTTTAGGAATGAAATCAATTAAACCACTAGGTTATTTTAATGCAGAAGTTTTTTTCCCAACGGCGGGCACACTTGGGTGACTAACCTATGCCACAACAAGGCCAGAAACTGCTACTCATTTGTCGTTACCCAGCGAGCACCTGTAAACCAAGTCACGGAGGCGAGTAACGTTACCCACGCCATACCACCACAAACCCGTTTATAGGGTGGGCCACATTCATACAACATCACAGAAGAAAGGACAGAGAGAACAGAGAAGGAATGAAACATCCATGCCCAAACCTGGATTCAAACCCGGGAACAACAACTCAGGAGTCAAGAACGCTAACCACTCAGCCATCGGTCGGCTTTAATGCAGAAGTAGAAATTAATAATTCGAAAGTTAATACAAATATATCTGTTATAAATGATGACTCTCTGTAAGTTTTGATTTAGTTGTAGGAACTGACATTATTAACCAAGGTACTTTAAAGGTTTCAACTAATGGAGTATCGTTTCACACTAACAAGAACGAAATAGATAATTTCTCAATTAATTTTGTAAATCTTAACGATGAATCAGAAATTGATTTAAATCACATTAAGCATAAATCATTGTGCTCTGAAATACATTCATTAATAAAAAATTATGTTCCTAATAAAATTAAAAATGTTGATGTTAAGATTAAAATTAATTTAACTGATGCAATCCCCATTTGTTCTTCCCCCCCGACGACTACCACCTTTTGAGAAAAAATAGTTGAAGCTCAAATTGAAGAATGGTTAGCCAAGGGAATAATTCGTAACAGTTCTTCCGATTTCTCTTCACCTGTAGTATTAGTTAAGAAAAGAGATAATTCTCACAAACTTTGTATTCATTACAGACGGCTTAGTAAGAAAACAAAAGCTAAGAAACAAATTTTAAAAGTTCAAAATGAAAATCGCAAAACCTATAATTTAAGAAGAAAACAAGCTAGAAAATTCAAATTAAATGATATTATTGCTATTAAGAGTATAAAACAAGGTCCAAGGTCTCAAGTTAAAAACCCAAGTATTTTGGCCCCTACAAAGTAACAAAAGTTAAAAGCAATGACACCTACGACATTTAAAAAATTGGTTTTACCGAAGGTCCCCTGATTACTAGTACTTGTGCAGAGTACATGAAGCCTTGGCTCGATGTAACTTAAAATGTACTGAAAGAAGAAAAGAAGATATCGATGACGACCAATTCCTGATTTTGACTGTTTTATCCACTGAATTGCTACTTTTTAAGACTAAAACTAATTATTTCAGACTGTTACCTTTTCATTTTTTTAAAAAAAGAATAGTAACTGAGATGTGATTAAGATGTTTCCTTTTGAAGACGGCCAATGACGAGAGTAAAGATGCAGCTACCGATTCTCTAACCAGATGAAGATGTAGGAGTCTTTCACGACGGAATCTCAGATTTGAGGAACAACGACGATGATTTAGATGAAAATTGAAAAGACGAATTAGACGAGAATTGACATTTAACTATTTTCTTCTTGAACATGTTACTGCTCCCATTCATTTTTTATTCCAGGAAGATTTGCTGCTAGACGAATGCTGAGGTCAGCTATTGTCATCAGGGTGGCCGATTGTGGGATTGAAAGCGCCACCAGAGGGTCATTCCCATCGACATGCAGAAGAGAGGCAGAAGGAGAAGGGACATGGAGATGGAAGAGGAAAACGTTTAATTTGATCTTGTGATTTTGGACTAATTTAGGAATTATAATTAAGATGTTAGAATATAATTTGATATTCATTTGTAAATATGTAAAAAGCTTTATTTTTTATTTCAAAACCATTATTAAACAATTTAAACTTTAAATGTGTTATTATTCCTGATAATGAAGCCCACAGAACCCATATATATATATATATATATATATATATATATATATATATATATATATATATATATATATATATATATATATATATATATATATAATTAAAAGTTTTAACTTGATTAAATTATATTGATTGTTAAACTGTTTTATAAATCCGAGAATTGATACCCCGAAATAGCGCATTTTTTTAAAAATAATGTACTATGAGATTTCCAGAGTTAAAGTTATTTCTTCTTTCCTAGTATGCATTCTTCGAACTCTATGCATTCCTAAAATTAATTTTTAAATATGTCTCGGCAACAAATTTTACACAAGAAAAGAAATGCCAGCTTACGAAATTTCGCTGCAACATGTCTCTCTCTTGCTTCAATTCTCGAATTCTTTCTTGAAGTATTTCTTGTCTTATTCTCAAAGTAAGAAGTGTAACTTCACGCTCTCCAAGTCGTTTTATCTTTAACAAATAGAAATAAACAGCAAAAATAATCGGTATTATCTGTATAATATCAAAGTTCTTAAACAGTATTGGAAAAAATTTAGTGTGATACTTAATATGAATAATGTGTTGAAAATATTATTGATTGAATTATAGGATAAATTTACAGTAATAAGTTGTTACTTAAAGAAACATGCAGTTGGTATATGCATCAATCGGAAAATATTTCTATTGAAGTTATTACTTTGATTTTATTTATAATTCATTTATATGGACATATATTCGCAAAAATGGCAACGTATATCGAAATGATAGGTTCATCTTTTGATAATAAATGATCTCGAAAAAAGAAAAGTAAATTATTGATTTAACTAAGAGCAAAAATAACTTAAAAATTATATTCTTAAAAGTAAAAATTTAAAATATTGAAAATTATAAATTATCGTTAGCATAAAAAATATGAAAAAAATATTTTAGAAGTTTAAAATAAAACTAATGTTTTAATAGAATATGTAATTGATAGCAATTAAAATGTTCCGCTTTTTTACTTCTTCGAAGTAGATCAAGACTATTTGCAGGCTGCAATATTTTCGGATGAGAAGCATTTACACAGTTTAATGAATAAAAATGAAGTCTAGAAAAGTAAAAGTGATGTCAGACATGAAAACTTAATTTAACCATAATAATGTTTGAATGAAAACTTAAAACCATTTGAGAATGTTTACAATTAAAAACAAAAAAATGTTTTAACAGTTTGTAATTTAAAAAATAATGTTTTTAATTTAATTTGAAAAGAAGAAAATTTACAAGAATATTTAATATCGTGGAATGCACATCAATATAAAAAATTTTTTATTAAATTTAAATGTATACTACTTATAAGTATGCATTTTTTATGCTGATGAATTATATTCATTATATAGAGCATTGTGCTATTTCAATGAATAACAATTTAACTAAAAAAAAAAACTCATCGTACTTTCTTAGAAGTTTATAATGATTAAATAATCGTATAAATTTATTATCTACTTATGTAATGAAATTTTCCTTTTAACAAATTTTTCTATGTTAACCAATTTACTGCTTTATTTTAGGGAGACGCTATTATAATTTATTTCATTTCAATTTTCGAGTCACATATTACTTTCATTTCCATACATACATATATAGCGGTGAAGGCGAGCCTCTGACTGTACCTTTAAACTAATGGGTTTGGAATACTCGCCCATCACAAAGTGCTTTGTAATTTTGAATCACGATCAGGTGTTGAGGTCCCACTTGAGCTGGCAACCTTCTCTCCACATCCACGCCACAACTGCAGAAGGACTTTAAACGTTCACTAACATGCAGTAGGACACTGATAAAAAAAGTTCACCGAAAATATGGTTTGGTATATTATCAGGAGGCTTAAATTCAAACAAACACAAGGAATGTAGCGAATACTGTTGGGATAGCAACGACTTTTACAGCTGAAGAGTTGATTCCTAAAAGCAGAAAGTGACCAATATATGCATTGCATGTGGTATCACAGCAAAACAATCCCAATATCTTATTTACAGCTTTCAAGATAGAAAAAGCATTTCAAAACTCAGCTACAAAAATTTACTATTTTAACAACGAAGAGAAGAGTCTCAACTATGGTCTCAATGCACATACAGGCCAATTTTGTGCATTCCATAGGTCTCAAGACACCATGTAAATAAAACAAGATAGGATGCTGAACATATTGAAATTGAATGCAAATTTATTAGAGTCAATTGCTGTATCTATCTCGCTCAGTTTGGATTTTGATTAAAAAATGTTGATTTGGCATAAAGAAAAAAGAGACACTCCAAATAATTATTTCCAAATTAGCAAATATGATTTAATAATCTTTTCTCATGGCTATTCAGATTTTAAATAAGTATACATTATAGTTAATGAAACATTAGCCTTAATTTTTCATGCACAGATTTTTCCTTCGAGTTCTAGTCAAAAGCCTGAATTTCTTTCATAAAATTCCATTCCTGGTTATGAGTCTTATACGCTGTTCAAAATTAAATAGGAGGTGATAAAACTTCTTTGGTTAAAAATGACTTTGTGAACTAATTTTATATGTATAATCTTCTAAGCATTTGAATTTGACTTTTGAAAGAAAAACAATTTATAACTTAATTACATAATGGCGCTGCAGTGGATTTAATTCTTTTTTTATAAAAATTATGTAACTATTATTATTATAATAAAATTAAATAAGTATTGAAATAACAATTAATAAAGGAAATAAGGAAAAAAAATACCAAATATGCAAAATATGTATTTGCATTAGCATATGCAAAGAAAAGAAAAACTTCAAATTCCACATTTTTTTTAGCTATCTGAGAAACAATATTTTTAGTACAGATAGGATTTAGAGTATCCTTAATCGATATGCGTCAAAAACTACATTTGATGTACTCCTTTTAACAACCCATCAAAAATTTGAAGCGAAAAAGTTTGTTAAGTGATTCTTTTTCTATATTTTTATCACCAGGAAAAAATTCAGGAGACATTTTCTATGGATAAAATCGAAGGTATTTTGTAGATCAAACTTTGCACATTCAAATCTGGTGATATAATACTATTGATCCCATTACTGTTTGCCAGGTTGGTCATCAAAATAGCAATTCTCCCATTCTGTGATTTGCAACCGACATGTGGTTAATCATCCATTTGATAGAAATTGTAATTTGCTGGGAAAAAAGTGAGTTTGCATCGTGACATGAAAAAATCAGTAAAATTGAATCAGTTTAATCAATAAAGTGAATAAAGAAAATCAGTTCAATGACGAAGAGGATTTGTTTGGTTTATAGATCTGTTTAACACGTAATGAGTGATAGAGTAGAAGAACTTCATTAATGCTGACATATTTTTTTTAAAAAATGCATTTCTTCATTTTTATATTGACATCATATCTTTGTGACCTTCACCAATACTTGGTATTATGCAAAATATGTCTAAACTGAATAACATTTAGATAAGAAGTGTTTGTCATCTCCTAACGGAACAAAATGTCAATGATTTCTATTCTAAAGATCAAAATCGCTCGTTAAAAATTATTAATATTATTTCTTATTCTGTTAATACTGCTATTTCTGCGACTATTTTATAGATATCTAATGACTTTCTATATATTGGGTTGGCAAAAAAGTATATTGGTATAGAAACAAATTCCGTGTAATTTTGCTTACGATTGTCAGTTTACGGTCAGTTATAACATGGAGTGCAAAAATTTCAGTAATAACGATGTCCTCAAATCGCGCTTAGTTGAGTTCTTTTTCTTTTAAGGACTAGAAATTTTATGAACACGGGATCATGAAATTACCAGAAAGATGGCAAAAAGTAATCGAACATAGTTGACAAACTAAAATTCATTTTTTGTGTAGATAAAAAAATGCAGTTTTATTTCTTACTAAAAATCTGATATTACTTTCTAACCAATACAATAATTTAAATGGCTTGTATAACAGCCAATTCATAAAATAGTGGTTTTTCTAATAAGCAATTCAATAGAATTGCTAATTAATTAGAATATCTCAACTCTACACAATTGTGACTATACACAAACAATATATATTCATAATAATTCTTTTACATCCATTTCTTTCAATCAAGTTTTTAATTTTACTTAATAAAGATTTTCTCTTTCATTATCAAATATCCATTTTGTGTGAGTATTTTTGAAACTTTAAATAACATATTCGACTGTATTATTTACAACAAGTTGTTTGTTCTTTCTAAAATAGAAACACTGCTGTCATATTTCATCTGTTATAATCTAAATAACATCTGTTTCATTTTACTTTTTCATTCAGTCGAATTAGAATCAAATCAGAAATATATTGGGTATAACTCCTTTATATCCCTGTACGATAATCATCGTAAAGGGAAGAAAAGAATTTCACTTATACTATCGTAAATATTTGCATCATGGATTGTTTAAAAAAGGTTTACATTTTTCGAAATTACTAAAAAATAGTACAATTTTATTTGCATTTTATAAACTAAATTATTATTATAGACAAAACGTATTGATCCACCAAAGTTTATTTCTGGCGGAAACTGCTTACGTTCGGCTTCAACGTTCGATTGCGGGGGTATAATAGAATAGTATCAAATATGGTATTTCAGATTATCATCATTATTCTTGTTCAATTGCGAAGTCAAATACATTGAAGAAAGATATGTACATTATGGAAAAGAAAAATTTTATTTCTTGGATATTTTCAGAAATTTTGAAAATTATATCTAATATCACAAAAATAAAAATCCCTTTGTCTGTAAAAATCATTAATTTAGAAATAATATTGATATACTTACATTTCTAGCTGTATTTTCTTGAATACCTAAACATTTTCTCTCAATCTCCTTGATTTCTTTTTCCGCAAGAGATGTCTTTTGCTTCACTGAACATTTCAAATAAAAATTATTTTGATTAATTCTATATTATAAACAACAGTAAATAATAACTTCAAAATATTGAAAAAATTTAAACTTCATAAAATATTTTTCATTTTCATACGTGTATTTTTAATTTTTAACTATAGGCAGGGTTTACACTAACAACGGTTGAAATATATAAAAGCTGCTGCAAGACGTTTTTGTGGAACCATTGCATATTTGCCTTCAGGACGAATTTGCTTCATTGATACTGTACTATTTTCAGTACCATAAAAAAAGAAAATCAAATTATGCTAATATTAATTTTTATTCAATATTTGCTGGGGTGAATGCTTTGAAATTTTCCAAGCATTCATTCGGAAATATGCATGTACAAAACGGAAACACAATATCTCTCTCGTATGTTCTCAATGTGGATTAATGACAGTATTGTAATCTTTGGTTTGATAAATCTTAGATTAAAGCCTCTGAACAGAATAATAATTGATTTCTGTTTGCTTTTAATTCATAATTTTTGGTCTGGATTTTGTTATTTAATAAGGATTAGAAGAGAATCCGGCAACCCCCTTCTACTTCAAATCATCGAAATCAGAGAAAAAACTATATAGAAGGAAGAAATTGCTTACATACTTATATTTTGCTGGTATATTATTACATGCTCCTTCATAAAATGTGGAATTATTTACATAACACTTTATTGTACGTTGCATTTTATGCAAATCCAAAACTCGCATGTGATTTGCAAGGTTAAAAATGGAAGGTGGAGTAGTGATAAACCAGCGCATTTCAGAAACCAAGTTCCTGGATTCGATTACAGCCACCTTGAACAACGGGAGACGCTTGTTAGAATGGGTTCTTGCTATTTTTTTCGAATTTCCTCTCTTGGGGCATATGAATAAGGAGCATTATTCATGGAAAATTCCCTATGGAAACAATGTATATGATGTTTTGACATTTATTAAATTTTGAAACAGCATTAAGCCGTTAGATTGTCCCTTATTGTCAAAAGCGAATGGGTTGCATTCTATCTAATAAAATTGGCAGATATATTTGGTATTTACAACATCGCACTACTGGGTTGTTTATTTTATTGAGTGATGGATCAGGATGCACATTCCTCCAGTTGAATGAGTGAGTTAGGTTTGGCAAATGATATGCAATAGTCGTTTATTATAGAGCATTGCTCCAACTATCGAGTTCGGTAATACATTTGTTGGAAATACTTTTCTGATAAAACTCGGAACTTTCCATTCTGCTGCAAGAGAACTGAACGCAAACAGGTTCTTTCTCTGGTCTACCTATATATGGAACCATCAAATATTGCTGCCAAGATAACATTGTGTTACTTAATAACAAACAATATTATCATCATATGAGTGTACAACGGCTTTGATGCGTTTCTCAAAATCTTAACCCGAGGTCGGTTCTCTATGAATGGTTGTACTGGAAATCAAAGAAAAGATATAAAGAAAAGCATTTTTAATAATCTTCAAATCCTCGATACAATGTGTATCAATTATATATTGATACTTTAACTGTAAGACTAAATGTCGCCATAAAATGCAAATCCTCGTTCGTTTTTCTTGATAAAGAATCGGAGTAGAAAGTCTTAATTTTATTTATATACGAGTTTTTTTTAAATAATTTTAAGTAAATTTAATGAAATCTTTTTTTTCCAATAGCGGGAACAAGAGGGTTGAACCCTATGCCGCTACAAGGCCAGAGACTACTACTCATTTGTCGTTACCCAGCGGGCACCTGTGAACCAAGTCACGTAGGCAAGTAGCGTTACCCGCGCCATACCACCACAAACCCGTTTATAGGGTGGGCCAGATTCATACAACAACACAGAAGAAAGGACAGAGAGAACAGAGAAGGAAAGAAACATCCATGTCCGAACCGGGATTCGAACCCGGGACCAACAGATCAGAATTTAATGAAATATAACTGTACATAAATCCACTGATTATAAAAAGAAAATCAGAACAGTCATCCTTCATAACTGCAATAGATATCTTTAAACTTAATTTTCCATGCTAGAGAATAATAGTGTGCAAATATCTTTGAACGAATTAAGAAAAATAAAACATAAACAAAAATTTTGTTTCTTTCAGGACTAGTCCTTTTTTTTTAAATTTCGCTTAAATTATTTAAAAATAATAATTTACTACTCTTAAGAAAATTTTTTTAAATATTTTATACTTGAAAATAGCCAAATTATCTTTGCAAAATTAATTTACATAATATATCAATATATTATACATATACATACATATTACATATACATAATATATAAATATATTATAAATAAAAATCATTATTAAAATTTTTTCATAATATATTAGTATAAATAATATATAAAAAAACAGCAGATTATCACATAACAAATAACGAAAGAAAAGTGAATTGTATCACAATATCATTTCATATACAGTGTTCCCTCGCCACTTCGCGCTTCATGTTTTGCGGCTTCAGTAATTCGCGGGTTTTTCCAAAATACTCATCAAAAAATAAAAATGAAAAAGTACAAACATGTCGGCAACCACACTGTGGAAAGGAGGATTGTTTCATGTTGATGCGCGAGAGAGAAGGATCGCTGCATGTCAAACAAAGTTTATTGACTCCGAGTACATACCATGGGCTCTCATAAAGGTGCATGATTGGTTTCCAGTGCGACATCTACCAATGAGAGTAAGGTGAGGCTGGCTCACATCACAAGGAATGTCGACAGGACAAAAGAAGACATCAGCGCTCTTATCTTTTGCTACTCGGTCCCACTGACCTATGAAGACCTCCTTGAGATGACAAAGTCTGTAAGTTGTTAAAGAAAACGAAGAAGAAACTGAAAAGCATGACCTTACCCAGGAGAATCTGTAACATGGCAACAGCGATGCAACAATGTACACAAGACATTGACGGCAATGTGATTCAAGCTGTCGAGTTCAGCGATCGCGTTGACGGTGTTATGATCTTGTACAGAGGGATTTTGAAGGAAAAGAAAAAACAAAGACAACTACCCATCACCTTGTTTCTCTCCAAGGTAAAGCTCTACCGTCACTCCAGCAGAAAGTCTCTCCCAGTGAGCCTAAAGCTTCTACGAGTCAAATGAGAACCTCTCCTCCGCCACCAACATAAGATTCTTCGCCTCTCTCAGAAAGCAGTGTTGATTAATGTTTATAAGTGTTTAAGGTTTTGTAATTAGCACTGACACGTTTAAGTAAATGTGTATACAATAGTGCATTTTTTTAAATGTGTAAAGTATAAATATTGTTTGCATATTTAAAACATTTGTGTACCCTCATACACGAATATTCCTAGGGGGCAAATCCTACTTCGCGGTTATTCAGCTTTCGTGGTGGAAAGTTTTGGTCCTTATTAACCGCGAAAAACGTGGGATCAGTTTATTATCTTCTTCCTTCTTTTTCTTAGAATTGGGTTTGTATGTCATTGGGCACCTCTGCTTTTATCAGCATTTTGTACCATTAAATCAGTTTATTATAATAATATTGTAATGTCTCATAGTCAGCACTTGAGATTTGAAGAGCCTCTGATGGGGAGGGTGAGTAGGGAGACGGTTGGTACCAGTAACAGTTTGAAGAAGCTGCGTTTTTTTCTTTGTAATATTGATACTTACTCTGTACGCTACGCAAGCGTGAAAGAGATGTTAGCGAACCCAGATATGACTCCTTTGTAATTTTGTTTCTTTGTTAATTAAATGTGTTTGTTTTCAAAATTTGGAGTCATTAGTTTGTTTCATAACAATATGAAACACTCTTTGCGTGTGAAATACGTAGAAATAACACTTTCGTGTTGAAAAGAATGGTTTATGAGAAGCTATTTCTTATTGAAAAACCATCTTAAAAATAGAATTATAAATGTTTTCATTGATAATTTTTAATATTAACTTAAGATTTCTCTCAAATTTAATATTGAAGAATAATTTTAGAGACACCTATGGGTTTTTGACACATTGTTTAAAAACAAGAAATCTTGGTTTTTTTTCTGTTGCTATCAGGAGCGCATTTAGATATCATCAATTCCTCAATATTCAGAAAATTCGAATCTTTAATTCTTGAAAATTCGAAGCATAAAAATAATCGAGAAGTACTTATGATTTTCATACGCATGATAAAAATTCCAATAAAGTTACAGATAAAGAAAAATGATGACTTCATATGAGCTTCATGGCGATTTGCAATAAAATATTTGGTGACAAATCTTGCCCAGACAAAAAGTACCAGGAAATTTTTTTTAGTTCTTTATTTATATGTAATCTGTAACTTACTGTGAATATCTGAAAAAACATGAAGAAAAAGTCCAGAATAGATAGTAAAACTTTTATACATAAAGTAAAACTATAATGTATAAAGATACAGCTACATGAGACTGTGACCATTTGGTAAATAAATATGAGCTTTACTTGCTCTAAAATGTGAGACATAAGATATAAGAAACATGTGGGAAGTATTTCACAATTTATGCTTTACAATTAATTTTATAGCTAAGTGTATAATGTCAAACTTATTCTATATATTGTGATTAACATTTTAATAAAAAGGGTTAAATAGGCTGTAGAATTCTGAATTACATAAAAAAGCAGCATTTTCGAAAATCAAGTAAAAATATTTATTAATGTTTCATTTATTCACATTAAACACATTATTTCTTTTCTTAAAAAACCTAACTATTTATTTAATTCCATTAAATTTTATCTATCGTTAAAAAGCACTTTAAAAATAAATTTATAAAATTTTAAAGAACAAATTAAATAAATCATGCATCTCAAATATTTGTTGGACAAATAACTGTGACTAAATTTATGAACTCACAAGTAGCTAAGTATTCTCTCTGCTGTTTTGATTCTTGTTCCGATGAAATAATTGTGTCGAAGACTTTATCAAGAACTTGATCCATTTTTAAAAAAAAATATTAGAAGAACTAATCTTTCAAAACAATATAAACCAGAATTGTTATTTTTTTCTACAACAGTTGTTGCCATATTTGAATATCAATAACTGAACAGATTAAAATACAATTTGATATCGTTTTCAAAAAAGGAAAATTTATTTGCACTAAAATATCGTTCTTTTCTACTATTAATTTTTTTTTTATTATTTTAGATAGCAAGATTATGAAAAGGGCAACTGTTATAGAAAAGTTTTATTATGTTTTTCATTTATGGAATATGCATGCTTCGTTGAAGTAATTGAATAAACAAGAGATTTGAAATATTAAATATTTTATTTTAAAAAAGGATTATGTCTTCTGAAAAGAATTCTTTTTACATTAAGATATTTTGTAAAAATATCAGAACTTTTTTATTATATTGAAAAATCTGTGAGTTATATATTTTTTATTTTATTTTATAATGTAAATAATTTTCCTCAAACGAACTAATCATTGATTTTTAAAATAGTTAAGATGTTAAATTATTATTTCATACCTTAAATCTGTGAGTAGAAGTAAAATATATTTTCCAAATTATATTTCAATTTATATAAATTTTTAGAAATTATTCTTCAATTTCATTACAAAAATCATTCACTTTCTACATTGTTTAAACTACAAAATTTACATTCGTTAATGAAATATCAATTATTAGAATAATTATCTGTTAGTGAATTATACTATTAAAATATTACTGCTCTTAAAATGCTTATAATGCGCGATATATGTATTATGGCACTTTAATGATAACAAAATAAATAATTTATAATTTCGGAGATTTTTTTTTGAATAAATGATTGTATTGTAGAAATTAAATTAGAAATTGAGTTTTTTTATGATGAACTTTAATGATAGTGCTTAAAAATCGAACTTTTTATATTTTCCTTAAACGGAAATGTTATAAAATAAACACGCAATAAGGAAATATTTTTAAGTGGGATAAATTATACATGTTATTGCACTATTAAAATTCTCTGAATAGATTTGTGAGTTATTCCCATTAACATTTTATTGAACATGCATAAATGAATCAAATAAAATTTTATCTTAAATATTTTAATGTTTTTAATAATAAATTTATACCATATAATTTTTTTAAAAAAATTCAAAAGTTGGTTTTAAATTTTTTTCTTATTATTTTTATTAAGAATCACATAGTTGCATCATTTATTTACTTTTTAATATAAGTGTTTTATTCCTACAAATAATATTTGCAAAACTTTTGGCAATATTTAATACTTTTTATTTTTTATACGTTAAGTGAAATGAAAATAACATTATATCTTTAATTTTCATCACACATATGTGTTATGATTGCTGGTGTAAAGGATTTCCATATAGTAGTCCATTTAAATAAACTTACAAAAAACATTTAAGGAAGCAACTGTTTTTTTCACTTTGCTGTAACAAATTATTAAGAGGAAAAAATTAGAGCCTTGTCTATGAGTATAAAGTGTTAGATATTAGTACTGACATATGTGCTTTGTATTAGAGGAAAACCTCAGTATTCCTTACGTAAGCATCCCCATATAAATTGTATAATAATCTCATATTCTCTAAAATTCACCAGGCAACACCATTTGTTCATGCATCAATATAATTTTTCTTTAGCTACTTAACACTAACTTCTTAAGTTTAAAATTTATAGTTTTTATAACATATTGAAATAAAGATAACTGCCAGGAAACAGTGTACGGATATACAAAAAATGAACCCAGATGACAGCTGAATGGCTACAGTGCTCTGGTTCTCAGTTCAACAATTCATGGACTTCAAGCATTCCATCTCTCCCGTGAATGTTCACTGGTTCGAAATTCACTTTAAACTGTAGGTCTCTATTGAATTAACCCTTAGATACAAAAGGGATCACAAAAGGACTAAGAATCAAATGATACTGGCAACGAAGCATTCAATCGATGTTTTTAACTAAACCAGTAAAATTAAAATCATATAACGAAAGATTAAAAAATTTAGAAAGGATTATTTTAATTGTTCATATTTGGCTCATAATGAACAGCTAGAGGCAAATGTAAGACTTTTTTTCAACATTTTCAATGTACAACATCTTTCCGAAAAATCTCATTTATAATAAAATGTATTAACATATCATAAGAGGAGAAACCTGGAAAACCACTAAAACACTTTCCCTGAAGATATAAAAACAGAATGGAAACATTTATTTCCTTTTATTCAATAGTAGTTGGGATCAAACTGTGATTTTTACGAAACAGAATATTAGTATTCATATATGTCGTTTACTAATAATTGAGTATAAAAATTTAATTGTAATGTGTATAAAAATGCGTATATTGATTCTTATAACTTTTTAGGCAATATATTACTACATTTTAAGTAAAATTTGAAATGCAATCTTGTTGTTGACAGGTGATAAAATTATCACTGGATACTATTTAAGCAGGTTGCTCATTAAGACTAGACATCTTATACCCAGATAAATTTCAATTTTTGCTTATTCACACGAAAATTTTGTAACACTTTTAATTCCAATTTCAGATGCAGTAACATGCTTCATGTCCTCACAGCTGTAAAAAACACTTTACGAAGCAAGAAGTTCCAGATAGATCATTGGATCTTTAGACTTCACCATCGCTGCACCACTTTCATTCTCTTGCTCTTCTGCTTCATTGTCAGTACGAAGCAATACGCCGGAGAACCGATAAGGTGCTCGAAGGGAACCCAGGATTATTCCAACATTGTGGAAATTTACTGCTACATAACATCAACTTATACAGTCATATCAGCTCTCAACATGACGGTAAGAGAATTTCTACTTATCTGTGGTTTGCATTAAATCTGTAGTAAAAATTAAAATGTCAAATTTTACGTAAAATACGTAGAAAATTTTTAAATATTATATTACCTTTTATAAGCTATTTTTAGTTCTCCTGAGATATACCAAAAATAGAGAATCAAGATGTGTTTTAAATGTCATTTAATTTAACGAAAATAAATTTTACTTATAAATTTTTTTTCATATTCAAACCGTAGCAGCTAATTAAAAAATAAATAAAATATTATGAAAATCAGGCAAAATAAATTAAATAAAAGTATATAAGATGACCTGAATTTCAGGAATTTTATCATAGTAAAAACAGCAAGGATAACAATGGAAAGGAATGTATAATATATTATATAATCAAGTTTTACTCTATTACGATTTTTATGGTAAAATTTAGATGATGAAATTATAAGAAATCAGTTTATAGTTCATCAAAATCTATGTTTTTCAAGTCTAACCTTATAGTTGCATGTGTATTGCTCTATAACACAATTTTTTATTTAATGATATTTACATCAGAATGCATCATTTTTGAGTGCATAATATTGTAATACTATAATATGATATGAAAAACACTGTGCACGTATATACATAAATATTAAATACACTCTAATTAAAAATGACATTATTTAGAAACAATTTTCGTACATTTCATTATATTAAAAAAAAATGAGGTTCTTTGCCCTCTTCTTTTTTGTAAACATGAATGATTAAATTTGTCCATTAATTTTAAAATTTAAAAAGATTTAAAAAATGAATAAAATTTTCTTATTAAATACTCATTTACCTTAAGTACCTTTTTGTTTTACAGCCATCTGATGGAGCTCCTTACCCAGGTATATACCCATCCGAAGACGAGAGAGAATACAGGTACCACAGATATTACCAGTGGGTTGGATTCATGTTACTTTTCCAGGCATTGTGTTTCTACTTGCCACACTGGGCTTGGAAACACTTCGAAGGTGACCAGATAGCCGGTCTGCTGGCAGACAGAGACGTGCGGTTCTGCTGCAAGCAGGAACAGATCAATAAGAAAGACCATATCGTAGGTTACTTGAAGACGCGGTGGAGTAGCGACAAGACATATGTTGTGAAATATTTCTGCTGCGAAGTCGCTTGCTTAGTGAATTTGTTGACACAAATGGAACTGTTGGATCGATTTTTGGGAGGCCAATTTTATTATTATGGCATAGAAGCTGTGAGCTACTGGAAAGGAGAGGATGATCCATTTGGTCGTATCTTTCCTAGAGTAACTAGCTGTACATACAGGTATTTCGGGGAGTCCGGTAGTGTGAGGAGTGTATCTGTCATCTGTTTGCTCGCTGTCAACGCCATCAATGAGAAGATTTTTCTTTTCTTGTGGTTCTGGTTCATCTTGTTGGGAGTGCTCACCCTCTTGACTCTCATTTTCAGGGTGTTAGTTTTTTCAGTAGGTTCTTTGAGGTTGTCAGTACTCCGTTTCAATTTTCAGTGTGTTCCTCAATGTGACCTGCAGACAATCGTGGAGAAAGGCAATCTGGGAGATTTTCTTTTCATCACTCTGCTTGGACAAAACATGAATGAAATTTTACTTAAAGATGTTCTTGCCCAATTCGCAATCAACCTCAGGACAAAAAGAGAATAATCAATGTATTTTATTGGTTTTATAATTAAATATATATTTTTTTTATATTTTAGTATATATTAATTTTCAAAACTTTAGTTCTCAAAATTTCATTTGTATCAAGATTAACCTAAATATCTGTAAATACGTTTTTTAACACTTAACTTTTTAAGAAAAGTCCATCACACACAATAGATATTTTACCCATACATCATTATTTCGAAATTTTTCTCAGTATTTTTATAATAAATAATATTTTTTTAAATTAATGAAGTTTACAATAAATATATTCTTATTCCTTAATTACTTTACGAATTGAAATACAGGATCATTGCAAATGATTATCTCATATTTAAATGGGCTATATTTACAAAACTATGGAGGATGCCTTGAAAAATAAATTAAAAAAGCAACACTAGTAAGTAACTAAGTTCAATGTTTGGTGCTTACTTTACACCCTAGAGTTAGGACTGCACTTTGATGAGCATAAGGCTCCAAATTCAATCCCAGCCATTGTTAAACAGTGAAATATGGATGTTGCACATTTGCCTTCTACATGCTTGTCTGTCATGGTAGGTGCTTGGAAATTTTATAGAGAGTGAACTGTATTCAAGTTCATGCGATACTTGAATACAATTCACTGTCTATGAAAAATCCCCTTGAAAAGCAATTTACGTGGTAGATATTAATTGTTTTACAATAACCTTCGACCATTACGTTATCCACTACTCAGTGTCAAAATGTTCACAATAAGCACCCTTTTTTATGTTAAACAATGTTAGCTGGTAAACTCAGATTAATGCAAAAAATCTTTTTTATCTGCTATGTAATCCATAGAAAATCACTGGGAGATAAGTCACTTATGAGCTACTGATGAACATCGTCAAAATCTGTTCTGTGATCAATCCTCAGGCAATGGCGTACCCAATAATTTTTCTACCAAAAGGTGCCTAGAATAATGATGTTCCATCCTGTTATTAAATAAAATTATCCGTTTCTTTTTCTAGTTGAAAAAATGATTAAACCTTTAGCATATTCAATCAAAAAATATCATTAACAGCATTTGTTTGAATAATAATGGGCCTAAACTTTTGTCCTCGATGCAGCACAAAACTCATTAACTTTTAATAAATAAAGTTCTTCTTTAATGACCTCATGTCGTTTATGTGAACCCAAATATAAACATTG
This sequence comes from Latrodectus hesperus, assembly GCA_037975125.1. Lineage (NCBI taxonomy): Eukaryota > Metazoa > Arthropoda > Arachnida > Araneae > Theridiidae > Latrodectus > Latrodectus hesperus. Next base: position 64,205,657 of record CM075852.1, read on the forward strand.
TGCCGATTCACTTTACCGTTGATGTGAAATAACAATTTGTCACTAAAAAAAAAACATGTTATGAATAAATTACGTAAAAAGGAATCATCTTTCATAAACTCATAGGAAAAAATTTGCAAAAAGTTACTGTCTAATTAAACACAATGTTTGTTATCATGTCTAATTAAAGCTTGTGTAAGCTACATCTTTTATGGTTTGTAAAATATTTGCTTTATGCGCCTTTTCCCCATTTCCGTTGAGGAATGTACAATTTCCGACTACCTATTGTATATAGTTTTAGTTGACTGTTAGCAAAGGTTTCTTGAATCTATAACTTATTCTCTTCAGAAACAATCTGTCAACTAGAACTTTTGCCTTACAAGTGGGCTTTTTTCTAATTACAAAACCATCTTAAAATACACTATCCATTGGGAGCTACAATATCATATTTATGACGAAATGAGCTTTGAACAATAGTGATCAATCTGGTTAAACGAAAATTGTTCTTGTTCATGTTTATATTGGTAGTTTGATGATGAGTACATATGACTATTTAAATAAAATAAAAAATATAAGTCGTATATTTCATGAGACATGCTTTAATAACAGTATATTGCAGTTTAAAATGTATTTATATGAATTTTCAAAATTGGTAATATATAGAATGCTAAGAATAAATTAAATTAATTAGATCTTTTTATGGATAACTTTAGAAAATGTGTGCATATATGTATAATATAAACTAGTATTTTAAGAGAACCAATTATTACTAAATAAATGGAACAGAAATGTGTTATTATTCTTAGTCTCAAAATTCATAATTATGGTGAGATTTTTAATTTAATGCATAAAATATAACCCACATTTATTGTTTGAACTTTCATTCTTTCATTTCTGGAGTTACAAAAATGTATTGAATTTACGTAAAAATTTGAAGTATTTAAATATTGCAAATAAAAATATACTAAGTAAAATTGGAAATGAATTAGGACAAAACAGATGTTGTTGCACCTGTATTTTTCACGGTACTTAGAACAAGGCTGGGTTCTACTAGAAAAAAAGATATCCAAACTGGAAATGGAATACAAAATATAAGAAATTTTTCATTGGTTTAAAACATTTATGATGTCAGATCACAGTGTTTCACTAACTTGCACACTTTATATTTTCCCTATGTTTCACGTAATGAACAATGACATCATGGAGAACACTTTGAAATTATGTCCAATGAGACGTCATTGTTTGCAATTTGCTAAGTAATTTGTAGTGGACCTAAATGGAATATGACGAATTAAATACGGTAATTTTTTTCCATTCGATTTTTCTCTTTTTCATTATCTTTTTAACCGTGTTGCGTTAAAGAAATCAAGCATCGTTCGAATAAGTCTCTGAGTTCCGAACTCACCATGGCCTAGTAATAGGAAACAGTCGTTCGGATTATAAGAGTCTAGATTCTATAGCAGCCACTTTAAGCGACAAGAAATAGATTTTTCGCTTCTGCTTTCTGATTGAAAACTTGTCGATGTCGATGTTTTGGAATTTTCTGGGCTTCCAACAAAATTACTTTTTTTTAACAAAATTTAAATTTTACAAATAAAATCCACCAAAATTACTTTTCTTCGACCATGTCCAGCATTTGTTCATCTTGCTGTCGTAATCATTTAAAAAATTTGAAAATGATAAAATTTCACCATTCTTACATTATTGGGAAAATTTTATTTCATACTTTTCCATTTCTTGACGTCTTGAAGGTGATGACTTCCTCTCAATAGGCAGTTTTTTTGATAAATATGAAGGCTGGTTCTCAAATTTAGTAGATAATTCATTATCTGTAAGTGCAAATTTTTTTTGTTGCGCTGTTAAAATTGTGCCATCATCTCGAATGCGGTGGACGGTAAATATCTTTACAATGATCTTTGAACTTTAGGTGGACCATTATGCAATGTCAAAAGCTTCTGACTTCAGCCGGGAAGAATACTAACCTATAGGGATAGCGGATTATCTTTCAGAGAAATCAGTGATCGTGATGGATGAAGTCAAGCAACTGTGATGTATATTTGTAATTGCTGGGTGTAAGAAGGAACGACAGACCGAAGATACCGATCCTATTCACTAATTGCATCGTGTGATGACAAGCATATTATGCATGTGGCAGAGATGGATCACTCAGTTACATCATTAATAACATTACAACAGATTAATACGTATTGTTCAGTATTGGCACATATTATTCGACGTCCTTTTTCTGTTGAGTGGAATGTCTGCAATGTCTTCACTGCTTCATCAACCTTTGACTCAAAGTCATAGGAACTTGGGCTACAAATGGTGTGATGAATGAAAGACATAGGCAACAGAATGAACTGATTTTGTATTTACTGACGAATTCCACTTTTGCCTCCAACACCACGATACTCTAATTAGTATCTGTTGACATAGTGGGAAGAACCTTCTGAATTGTTTGCGTTAGGCCTTACCACAATAGTCCTGCATCCAGTATCATGATTTAGGAGGTGTACCGGATTTCATTCCCACTTCTCTCTTGATCTCATTGCTTGTACACTGAACACTTATCAGTTGAGTGCTACGTGTCTGCTGTATTGGAGCTCTTTGGTTCTTCTAGAATTCAACGTTTGCCATCAGTCATATTCCGACAAGATAATGTTGGACCAATGTAAAATGCAATGTTCAAAAGTTTTCCTTTACCCATTAGATTGAATCACATCCTCACTTTGTTTATTCTCCCAATCTATTAAGGATCAAATAAGTCTAATCCTAACTTGCACAAAAACTGGCCTAGAATACATTTACCACTGTCATATAAGATTTTAAATATCAATTTTGGCAATATATATATATATATATATATATATATATATATATATATATATATATATATATATATATATATATATATATATATATATATATATATATATATATATAGATATATATATATAGATATAGATATAGATATATATATATATATATATACATATATAATTTAATTTTTACTCTCATCAATATTACCACAATCATACCTAATTATTTGAAAATGAACTGGTCTCGATATTATATTATTATACATATTTCTCTATCAAAATCATTCTCTTTAAAGTGCAATTCGCAAACTTGAAACAAAAGTAATTGTTTTGATATTTGGAATTAAAAAAAGAATTTCTTTTCACTTCTTGGTTTCGCAACTTAATTACATTATCAATAAATTTGCTAAATTTAATTAATAAACTGAATAGAATTATGAACAATTGTAGTTTATAAATCTAAAATTGTTTCGAACAAATGATTTGTAAATTCAAAAACTTCAATTGCATCTAGAGATATTAAATTCTTTGGAATTTTGAGCCACGGGAATTTATTTGGGAATTTTGGGAATAAACGGGGTTATTTGAGGGAATAAACTCAACCCATCGTATTTAGTTTATTGGATTGTCTTCACTTTTACATGAAGAAAAGTGAAGTAAACAACGTAAATATGAAAAAAAAACTGTTCTGTCTTTTAGTACTTTAGTACGATAATTAATTAGTTTCATTTTGAGAATAACAAAAATACTTATTAAAATAATAAAAATAATGAATTAATAGTAGATATATTTATGCAAGATATATTTCTCATGACATTCAGAATAAGTATTGAAATTTTCACGTTTTTGTCGTTATAAATAAATAAATTCGTACTGAGAAAAAAGAAAAAAAATTTCCTCAACAATAATTTTTGATTATTAATTGATTATTAACGCAAAATTCTTTTCTTTTCCTGGGAAACTTTCTATTACCATAATTAATCAAGAATTAAGGGATTTTTATTGATTTTAAAAAATATCTCATAAAAAAGCCTTAAAAATTTCAAAACTCTCAAGGACATTCAAAATTCCAGGGAATTTTTAAAATTCCCAAGTGAATGAACCTGGTTTATCTCACCTTTACAACACTAATTGCATCATATGAGCCGGCGAATATAGTACTCTAGATTGGGAAATTTACGAAGAAGGTGTTCGTTTTAATAACTGCATGAGAAATCATTAGGAGACAAGAAATACAGTAATGAGAAAGATAGTGTTTTGTAATCAAGCTATGATGAAAACACATAGCAGAGCAAAAATGAATACAATGCATTCAAATCAAACAAAAATGTAAACATATGATTGATTGTCCAAGGGGAAGAACAACATGCAGATGTTCCTTTGTACGAGACATGTCCTCTCCACTCTGCCATAGTTACTTTGCAACATTTTTCCTTACCAACCTCCAAATTGTCCAAAAGTTCTTGAGATAAGAATGTCCATTCTTCAATAAGCATCTATTTCGATTGTTGGGTGTTGCCCATAAGATGTATTAGTGTTGCAAACGTTTTTCTAAAGCAACCGATATTGATCTAAGATTTTAAATCAGCGGTGTAAGCTGGCCAATTCTCTTTAGGGATATATTTCCTTTTCAATAGCTGCTGAACAGCAGTCATCCAATGCGGCCTTGCTTTTGGAAAAACTTAAGTCTGTTCCACTGGCTCTCAGACGCACATGAGGAAGGGTCACCTACTTACATCACCTGTTACAAACATCTATATGGAAAACGTGAAGCTCTGTCCAACAGACAACGTCTCCAAAACCACTTTAACAACCTCTTTCCATGATGTTGTTGTGATAAAACCATGTCCCAACCTCCCCCTAAATCAACAGGCGTCGAGAATCATTTATAACACTGACAGGACTCTCATCTTAAAAGAGTGTACAATTTTGTTCTAATTGTACTGCTCTAAGCGATGGCACGTCTGACCAACTTTTAAAGATATGTATGCCTAAAATTGCACTTATAATGAATAGGTCACCTTTGTGAAGTCATCTGGACACAATAAAATGCAAGAATTGTCATATTTAAAGTTATTACTACTCAAAGTTTTTAAAATTTGATTTACATTCCACTGACATTGACCAAAGTAATGAATTTTAATTTGATGGTAACTATCAAAAATGCAATACGATTACAAAACATGTGAGAGTGGTTTAATATCTAAAATGATTATATTCTAAACTTGAATAAAACATTTTGGTTGACACAGCATGACTAAATATGTCAATTTGAACTGCCACAATAACAAATAATTTAACATGTGCATGAACAAACGAACGAAATTACTACTTTTTTGCTAAATATATATTGTGAACAACCTTTGAATTTTATCTGAAGAATGTAAAAACAATTGTTACTGTTTAGTGGCTTGGAAATCTCTAATTATTTAATAAATAAAAAAACTTGAAGATAAAAATTAAATTTTGTTAAAAATCACAATAATCAGCAATTATCCAACAAAATCAGCTGTCGTTAAAAATCTGAGGAACTGACCAATCCATGGAGATGTTGATTACAGATTTTATCTTGTTACTAGAAAACTTCGCATTTTTATTTAAATAGAAACGAATTCATTTGGTATATTGAAGCTGATATCTTTATGATTGACTAAATTTTATCTATTCTGATTATTGCGGTAAGTAATCAAAACGTAATTATAAAAACTATAGCAAACGTTACTTTCTCCAGTGATTTTAAATTTTTTATTCAACTGGTATCCAAAGAGAGTGTAACATAACAAACCTTTTTTAAAATGTTTTAATTCATGTCTAAGATCTTAAATCAGTATGTTGCATGTTTCATAAATGTACTTTCTATTTTTACAGATATGAACTAATAATTTATTTTTTTAAGAACTTTTCAAATCGTGAACTGTGATTACATTAATAATGAGCTTTGTTGGAAAACTTCTAAAAATAGTTTTTATTTTTTTCTAGTTTAAGTCATCATACCATCAAAAAAGAAGTATGCTTTCATATTTATTAAACAATTTTTTATATATGGTTTAAAAGCTTAATATGTGCAAGTTCTAAGATAATCTGTGACAGCACATTTTTTAGATTTTTAATATATATTTGGGGAAAATGAATGGATGCTTTATATATTTGTTAAAGTATTGTTTCATTTTTGAAAATTTTGTAATGATATTTTAGAAAAACTGTATTATAGTTTGAGTTTTTTAAATCACATTTATCAGATATTTTAATTCCTAATTATTACATACTTTAAATCCCATTTATTAAAATTCATACTTGTTTGAGATTTCAAAAGTTATGTTTGGTTTGATTACATGCTGAATTTTTACAAGTTTTATTTGTTATAATATCTTCTTTTTAGGCATAAAAAAGACTGATCATATTCAATTAGTGTAGAATGTTATGAATACCAGGACTCTGAAAAAAGGGTTTTGAAATTGCAAAATGCAATTCTGTTTTCTATTTAATTAACAATTTTGTTTTGTAATACATTTTTATCTGCTAAATTGAGGCATTTATATGGTGTATTTAAGCATACTCTGATATATATACTGATGTAAAGTCATTAATGTCAAAATATAAAATTCAAATTATAATAATGAAGAAATCACAAGTTATACTTATAAGTTAACATTCAATGCAGTAAGAGAAGTTAAAATAAAGTAAGCAAAAAATGTTGTATTGTTATTTTATGAGAAATAATAATCAAATATTGTTAAAAAAATAACATTAAAGAAGCATATTAAAAATTATGAACTATCTAAAATGTTAAATTTGTTAATAATGACTCTTTCATAATTGATGAGGATATGTGAATGAAGGTAAGAATAAAAAATATAAGCATTTTAAAAATATACTAAATATTTAATTATTAAATGTTAGAATGAACAATCCGTATTAAGAATGATCCAAATGTAGTATATTTTTGTGTGTGTAGTATTTTCTATACTTGTTAAGTATCTCATTGATCATTTTAATTGAAAAAAATATGTTGCCAAAATATCGCAATTTAATCCTAAAAATCTCCATCTCATTTTAAGTAATCCCAAATAATACTAGTTAACATATCTCAAATTTTAATAAATTTCCAGATGCAAGGATTTCTCCTTGCATCTGGTTAATTCTTCACAAATATAGTAAAAATAGTTAACACACAGCTGTTAACTATTTCTATTGAAAAAAGTGAATAAAAATTTTATTTTAAATTTATATTCTAATATTTACATCAGCATGAGTATAAAACAGCTCAATGATGTGGTCACTAAATTACAAGATTTGTCATTAAATTGCAACTTTGTACTTTTTACTATAGAAATTATCAATGGGATAACAAGTAATTGTCAATTTTCTTTTTGACTCTTTGAAAAGATATTATAAAATTAGATTTTCCTTGTTACTCATTAATCAATACTTGATCAATTCACAGTGTAAGATATTTTATTCGGACTAATGTAAGGAAAAATATCTATGAGCTTAAATGTTATCAAAAATGTGAAGGAATTGTGTTTTAAAAAATCAAAGTAATATAATTTCAAATTAGCTTCATGTTTTATAAAAAAACATGCTGTACAAAGTGAATTATATTTGTGAAGAATTAAGAAACATATAAATATACATACATACATGTGTGTGAAAGAATAATTGCACAAATCTAAATCAAAATACAATTAAAATAAGTTTTGAAATTCATTACTCAAATTTGTTATTTTACTAATCGAATTTAAATATTGAATTAAATTAGATAATAATCTCAGTTACACAATTCTTAAAAAATTATCTGAAATTTGAAATTAAGCAAATATTTTGCAACAGTAAAATTATAAACATTTCATTTCATTTTTTTAAACAATCTTTTATTTATATATATGTTTAATTTTAAACATATTTACATACTTTAAGGAACTAATTGAAAGCAAAATTATATACCCCTTTATTTTCTAGAGAGATTAATAATAACACATTTAAAAATGAATTCCTATAATTCTTTGTTAATTTCTTTGTTATTGATGTTAGAAAATTATTTTATTTGTAGAATTTGAGGGTATAGTAATTTTTAATATTTAAAGAAATAATTAGTTTTAAAGGCATTGAATTATTTCTATTATTAAGATCAATTTCATATTTAGCTTTCTTTTTGTTTTGCCATTATCATTTGTTTTTTAATTGCCATATGTTTGGTACTTATGTTATAGGAATCATGTTTGAAGATAGACTTGAAAGAGTTAAGAAAGAAATCCGAAGTGTTATTATCACTTTTCCAAATGGTGTCTCATTAACTGGATTTCTTAAAACATATAAACAGTTACTTGGAATGCATCTTCCAACAAGAGAATTCGGATACATTTCTGACATTGATTTTTTATTCTCTCTTCCTGATGTGGTTAGCATTGGTACAAATAGAAGTGGTGATTATGAATTGAAGTGTGTTGCAGATGAAAATACTAAGCATATTCAACAACTTGTTAGTAAGCAAAAGATTGCTAAGCATAAAAATTCTCATTTTAGCAACAAAAATTTAACCACTGTGAGAAACAATACGTTTGAAGTGAAACCATTTGTATCTGCCACATTGCGAGAAAATTTGTTTAAAATACTTTCGGAATATCCTAATGGCATTAGCTATACTCCACTGCTTTTAGCTTATCAGAAAATGTTCAAGAAGCAGTTGAATCTTAATTGGCTGTCAGATAACCATCATGATAGGCTAAAAAAATTAGCCAGTGCTGTTTCAGAACTTGAAGTGAGAGATATTGATAATACTGAAAAATTGTTTTATTTTCCTAACAAGATAGGTAAGAAGGAAAACTTAGAAGAGCCAAAGACATTCTTGAATTACACACCTTTCAAAGGTAATTTAAAATATTTTAATTGAGTGTAAACTTTATGATATATTTCTGTAAATATCTATTTTTAATGTTTATTGAATAGTGAAATTGTTTTTATGTATTTAATATGGCTTAGTTTTTTTTAAAGGGGTTTATGTATGTATATATATGGGGTCATTTTTTTCTCATCATTCCTAAATATAGATAAAATAAAAATTAAACATTAGATTTTTCTTGATGAGTAAATCTAAAGAATTTCTGTATGTATCCTTTAATATTAGTTTTCAGTATTCATTTATATGGAATTAATATTCATGTAAAATTTTTATAATGACTATAAATAATATATGATATTTTATAATTGTTATAAAAATAACTTTTTTAGTGCATACCATCATTTTGTCAGTGTTAATTTATATTTCTTCGTTTAAGTGGGTGATACTATCAAACACCTTTTTCATTAATAATTTCTTCTAAAAAAATTAATTTGATATTTTTTTCATAATTTTAATTTTGCAATCATCACCAATTAACTTTTCAAATAAAGTTAAAAGCTGCAATTTGTTCTAACAAATGTGCTATATTACTCACATCTTGTGTCTAAGGAAATTTCACTTAAGCCTTGACCTCATTAATCATGATTAATACTTTTGTGTTAAAAACTGTTTTGCCATTTTTATACCTGTGTATATCAGAAGTAGCTCAGCAGCTGTCAAAAAGTTAAATACTAAAAAATATTGCTGAATTGCACAAATTAGGACAAAAGATATTTATAAATAAAAAGAGTATGGTAAAATTCTAGTATTTGTAACATGTTTAATTTGATACACACATTTGTAACATGTATAATAACATGTTAGGAATAAAACAATAAATCTCACCAAATCAACAACTACAAATTGCAAACTTTATCTCCCTCTCAAATTTTATCTAACATTGCTGTTGTTGTCAATACACCAAGTTATATATACTAGGATTAAGCCAAAAACAATAAATTTTTAATATAACTCAAGCTATTTTGCTGAAATATTATATTTAAATTTTCTTTTGTAATGCATCTCCAGTCATCTATTTCTGCTGATAGTAAAGCTGCTAATTGGGTCTTATCTAATAACCTTTTGCTTTGATATATGTAGTGGTTCATAATCCACTGTAAACTGTAGGTACTGGTCTGTTTATACTTCTGTGCAAAAATTACTATTGAATGATAAACAAACCAAACCAGTCTTTTACATAGTTTTAACTAAGCTAATGCTATGTTTTTGTATGCTTTGTGACTTTTAAACCAAACCAATAGAGTGAACTAAAAATGTTCAAAAATTCAAACTTCCTCAGTCCTAGGTAATAAGTTTGTAAAGAAAGTGAATTTTGTTGATTACCTTCACAATATTTAGATTTAATATCTGATTTTAATGTCTCATGAAAGATAGTAGCTAAGCCACTTTGTTACCCATATTGCTGGAGAGTTCAGGGGATAAGCAAATTTGGAAATTTATAAACACAGAATATTTATTATGTAAAAATTATTTATTATGTAAAAATTTAATTAAATTTTATGTAGTATATGAGATTTTGATTTCTGTGTATATTTTATTAAGTAAATAATTTACATATTTATAATGAAAGATTTTAAGTTTTAATAAGGTATTTGTAAGATGTTATGTAAACATGGATAATTTAATTACTTTATTTAAAATAAATGTTTGAAATATGGATAATTTTTTTATATTTTAAATATAAAATTCTAAATTTTACATGCTACCTTTAAAATTTGTCCACTCATTTAGGAAATAACTCAGTTCGATTACAAGTTGAAGCAAAATATAAAAAAGGAAAAATATGAACTAAATTTATTTTCCATTGTTAAGACATTACCAAAATTTTATTCTGTAGTATCTAATATTTTAATGAAAGATTTTTTTATCGAAATAACAATACATTAAAGTTTTGTATTAATATGTATTTAATTAGAAATAAAATCATTAAAAAATAGATATTAGATAATATACTTCTGGATTTTATTTTAATATGTTTAAGTACAATCAATGTATATTTAATTGAAAAATAAGAAATAAAAACTTGAGTAAACACATCACAGTTTGCAAAAAATTTTTCTGCATAAAAAAAATTGATTCATTGTTGATTGCATTATATAAGAGTCAGTTGTTCTATAGTGGAACCGTTATATCATTTCAAACATTATTTGAAAACATTTCATTCATTGCTCTTCACATTATGTTGCATAAATATAGATTATAAGTATAGATTTTATTAAATATTAGAATAAAAGTTACAAATGAAGACACCAGAAAGTTGATGCAAATTTTCACGTGATAAACATATATAATTGATACAAAATATATAATAACAAAATAGTTTATTGATATTAGGGTCAATTTGTAAAAATATTTTTCTCTCCTGTATTAATATGGATCACATAATAATTTTAAATTTGGAAAAAAGTAATTATGTCACTGACATAAATTTGTATTGCTGAATTTCTTAGTATATTATACTAAAAACAAAAGTGAAGTGGCACTGCTATATTTAATAAAAAGCACAGTAGCACAATTTGTAGTCAAATTCTGAATGATCTTTAAATATTAATTTTTATTCATAATTGCTCATAAGAATATATTATTTAGTTTATATAGCTAGATAAATACAAAATTTTAAATAAATTGAAAGTAGTTATATCATGTAAAAACTTTGATATTTGATATAAGTAGATTTTATAATTGAAAATATGCTTTCATCTAATATAAAAATTTCATTTTGATAAAAACTATTATACAAAAAAATCAAATTTTGAAACTGTTACCAGAGCTTGTTAAGTCAGGGGCATATGGAGCAGTTGTCCCAATTCTCCATATCAGAGGGGCTCTTGTATCAAATAGAAAGTTTATTTTACGTTGTCACTGGAATAGAACCATTTGCCAAAATGACTATAAAGTTAATTGTTGTGAAACAGGGCTCAGGCCAAAAACTTATTAAGGAACTCTTAAAGAAGTTTTTGGCCTGAGCCCCAATAAACTAATTTAGGCCCTAGCTGTTACAGGTTATAGATTATGTTTCGTATTAGTCATGAATAAATGACTCAAAATTAACATCTATGCTTTTTTTGTAGCAACCACATTAACAAGAAATAGGAGGAATGATATTCAAGATAAAACATCATGTGTATGTGCTATTTCTCAAACTTTAAAGGATGATTTTGAAAAGGTAATTTTATTTTTAAAGATATTTTTTCCAAAATCATTTTGATTTATCTTTTGTTTGCATTAGTTTTTTTTATCATATATATATTTTTTATTTTATGGGCAAGAAATAGGAATCAACGATTTTATTGAAGAATCATAAACCCATTAAATTGTGGATAACTAATAGTGCTTCTAATGTTGAAGTCCTGGATTTTTTTAAGCAATTCTTGTGGAATTTCTTCCAATTAATAAAATTCTTATTTTGCACCTCATGTATCAGAGTGTTATCAATAGCTTCAAATGCAAATATTTTAAGAAAAGGAGAGAAATGTCCTGTAATTATTTTATAAAATTTACATTCTTGGTACTAACAGATGAAGTTAATTTGTTTGGAAAGATGTGTGTTGCAGAAAGAACAATATCTTGATAATTTTGAAGTGTAGACTCTATTAAAAAAAATTAAAAATGTATGTAAAAAAGCCAAGAACATTTACCTGATGATTTGAGTGAAATTGAGTAATTTTTCTATGAGTTTTAAAGAAGAAATTGACCTTCATTTCTGCACTTTTTTATGTGAGCCCAGATAAAAAATTTGTCATAAAAACTATCAAATTATTGAAATATAATGAATGAAAGGGAATCAATAAGAATCGGATATCAAATAATATAAATTGTTAAAATATTTCTGTTATTAAATTTTTTTTCTAAATATAACAAGTTTATTTTATTGTAGCTATTTTTAAAGACTAAAACATTTTTCTAAATTCTTATTTCAAGGAAGTAAATATAGAAGTATAAAATATTAACTGCATTGTAGAATAATGTGATATTGTAATACCCATTTGTAAAATAGGGGTCTTCACCCTTTTATATCTGAAGGCCAAATCAGTGAATTTACAAGGATCCACAGGCCTGACATTTAACAAAATAATAGTGTGATCATAAAATTAATATAAAAAGGATACTGTTTTACAAAACCACAGTTAATTAAAAAAGATTTGTACAGACATACACATATGTGTATGTATTTGTGGAAGCAATATATATGTGTTCCAAAAATGTTAAAGAGAAGTTGAATTATGTACTTTACTTACTTTGTTTCAATAAGATGTTAGGTTAATCTTAATGTTAATTTTTAAAATGTTACATTAATATGAATGTATTTTAAATGAATACATTAAATATGCATTTAAAATTTTAAGGGAGAAAATTTCCTTCTGATTTTGTTAAAAGCTAAACAAACTTAAAAAGATGAACTTAGAAAGATAGCTTGTTCTACAAGCATCCTCATTAAAAACTATGTAGCATAATATCTTGTACAAAATTTAATTTGCATTAGTTTATAGAATGTTGATTTTTATATTCATAAGCGCCTTTTTTATAATTTTGTGTTTATTTATCACTCATAAATATTTTTAATATAGAGTCAAATCATTATCATGACTAACAGTAGCTTTGACATTGATGAAACAGCCAATTTGATAATAGCATGTAGCACTAATATTCTTCATTGAATGTAAAAGCTGGAGGTGTATATTATATTGATACATATACTTCATAACTTGATGAATAAAACATCATGTTATCTGCATTGTAAAAGAGAACTGTTGACCTTTATGTTAAGGGTGTTAATACTTTGAAAACTATACCTGAACTTTTATTTGTTGTTGTTGCACCAGCATGTTTTCCTGTACCTAGCCCTGAATTTAACTCTACCAGTTAGATAGAAGGATCCAGGTGAAGTCTCCATGATTTTGAAGCAGGACCCACAATACTTGGCCTGCCACCCCCTGGGGTATTGTTTCACTTGGAGAATGTTGTGACCATGGCCAATTTTGATGTTCCTCTGCTGCATTAGCAAACACAACAGATCTTTGGTCAGCCGGAATTCAATCTCACTACCTTCCAAAAATGATTTGTTAAAGTGTATCATTATTGGAGTAAATACCTTGTAAACTTCTGGATCTGTATGTCATTGAATCAAGAGGCAAACATTACCTTATGATGGGGTGTGCAATCAGATTAATTTGCACTTGAGGAGCTAACATGTCAAATAAAACCAAGGGGAGTTATAGATATTGTGCCATAGAACAAAATTTAATACATGTGATGTTCTAATGTATATTTTCAATCAGCATTACTTAAATAATGATGTGTACAATTATATACAATCCTATTAATTTTTTAAGTAATTTTACTTTGTTGATAAAAAAAGCAAACAAATATTTATAAATATTGTCAGCACCAAAAAATTAGTCTATGATTAAATTTTGAATAAAAGAATGATAAAATATCAAATATTATGGAATCTTTGTGAAGATTCAAATTTCAATATTGCTGTAATTGAAGAATCTTAGGTATTTAAACAAATTCATTCAAAAGTAATTTTTTTATGTATCATAAGTCAGTTATATTATAGGCTATTTTTGTAAATTTTAGGAATTCATTTTCAACATGCTACATAACTTTTTGCACTGAAAAAAATCTCGAAAAAATTTTGTTACAAATTTTATATATTTTTTGCTAAAATTTTGCGATGAAATATTACAATTTTCTGTTTTCAATTTAAATTAGGTTATGAAGCAATTTCCTAATGGCATATTAGCAAAGCATTTTCCTGCACTTTATGAAGTAAGTTTTATTTTCAGAATTTTCAAAATTGGTAATGTCTAAAACTATCAAGTTTGGCTACTCTCTATATTTAAAAGAGATATATTAATTATGAAATCTTTTTAATTATGATAATAATAAATTGATTAATATTAATTAATTACTTATGATTTTCTATAAAATCATTGATTTTTTGTAAAACTTTATTTTAAATGATATCAAATAAATTATGAATTTACTCTTCCATATTATACAAAATTTTAAAATTATCAACAATTTAGAAGAAAAAATTATTTTTATTCTAAAATGAATGAATAGTTGCATTTATTTATTTTTGTATAGACTTGGTTTGTAAAGAACAACCTTTCCAGTGTATAAATATTTTTTTAAAATTTTCTTTATTATAAATTAACACAACTTGTGTTTGCATTTAGGATATAACTTTTACAATTTGTATCATTTATTAGATTAAATTACACTTGATATCTAGTGAAAAAATAATATAATAGTTTTTTTGAATAGAAAATAAAATGTTTAGAATCACTGATTTTATACATTATTATCTCATGAGCAGAATTTGTGCAGAATAAGATACTTACATTCTGTATTAAAAAATTGTTAATTCAAAATATCTCAAAATTGGTAATTTATTATTTTTGAACAATTGTTGGAACATAAACTAAGCATTTGTATCTCCAGTGTAAATGTTCAGTAATTTAAGCTTGAATGTTAATACTGGAGATACTTAAGTATCTCCAGTATTAACTGGTATATATATATATATGAAAACAAGATAATCATTGCTCTAAAATGATTATTGAGGACAAAAACATAGCATAAATGATGTCACTAAGAGATAAAATAAAGCATAGTCAACATTAAAATGAGTTACGTGCATGTTTAATATCTTCTGTTACATGTGAGCAACACAAGGATTTTATTCATTTATCTCAGATTTTACAAGTACAATCAAAAGTGATGTAGTTAATGATTGAAAATTTCAAGAGTAAATGTACAATTAAATATATATGTTTTATTGGATACTTTTTTGTGGAATTAAAATGGTTTTATATCAGCTACTAGTTAAATAACTGTTTGAAAGTTAGTTTTTATATCAAATTTGATGTGAAGTCAATCAGATTTATTAAGAATATGTTATTTTATAAATAAAATCTGTTTCATAAGAGGAAAATTAGCTAAAGATATTAAAATTGAATTTTTTTCTTTTATATATGAACTAATTACACTGCTATTATTTCAATGCATTTCATTTAAAGAAATATCAACCAAGAGTATAGTTAAAAATATTTTTTATTTACAGCGTAGAACATTACAAATATTTAACATTATTTATGCAAGTATATCTACTTTAGATTACTGTTAAGTTTTTCATACATGCGTTTTGTAATTTTAAAACGATTTTTATATAGTTTTAATTCAATTCATAATGATGTACTAATCTAATTTATGTTAATTTTTTTCCAAAATTCAAAAAATATTTTTGAAAATATCAGGATGATAGTTATGTATATGAAACAAACTTTTACTTTACTTTTAATTTTCATTAATCCTTTAAAAAATTAAATCATTAGTTGTATGATCAATGACAAAATTCAAATGGTTGTTACATAAGGCTTATGTACACATAAAATATTAATTGTCAAATGAGCTAATAATTTTGATTTACTAAACGCTTTCTTTAAAAATTTTTAATCATTACTTTAAATAAATTTTATATTTATGTATTTGTTTTTAAATGAGATTTCATAATGTTTCCTAATCTAACATATAATTACTAAGTTGATGCTTAAACAGTCTTTATTCTTTAGTTACCATTGTACTGTAGAACAGGGTGTAATTCCCATATTATATATGGATGTAAAAATTTATTTAAACTGTAAATTTAGAATTCTTTTTAAGTCAATTGTATTTGGCTCACCCTCTTCCAAAAAATATACACAGATTGTTGAGTGACAAATCAAAATAAACCAAACTGTCATATAATCATTATAATTATCATCATTATTATGTATTTACACAGATTTTACTATAAAAATGAAGTATATTATGGACTATTTTTTATATTTATATAAATTATTTATATTTTTTCCTATTATACTGATCAATTTAATAAATTTGAGTGTTCATAAAAATATGTATGACCTCAGTTATTTTTAATTAAAACTATTGTAAACTTCATGTTTTTAATTACTGCTATTAGTATTTTCACTTAATTTTATTACAGAATTGGGACAAAGTTTTGATGGAAAATATAAATTATTTAGTTGGATAAAAGTCTAGATTTAAAATTGGTATTTTGATATTGAAATTATTTTATAATGGAAGTTTTTATAATGTATGAGAAAATTAAAAATTAACATATTTTTATTTATTTAGAAATTGACTGGTAAAGTCTTTAAACTTTCTGACCTTGGATTTAATAGTTTTCTTGAGCTAGCAGATACATTGAATGAAATTTTCATTTGTGAAAGGTATGAAAGCTGCAATGACTGGAAACTTTTTCATCCAATTTTTAAGAAGAGTGGATCTCAATTCAAAGGTATCTTTAAAAATTGGTGCTATTTCTTATAATTGTTTTTATCAAAAAATTAGTTAATATTCTAGATCTGGCTTAAATAGTCACGTTAAGTAAGATTATTCAGTTGAACAAATAAAATTAACATTATATTGTTAATTTTATTTGTTCAACTGAATATTCATGTGAGAAAAATTGTGTATTCCCTTATCAATCTTTTATCTACTAACAACATTTTCATGTATCATTTGACTGAAATATATTAAAATTGCAATATTTGTGTTGAATTTTATTGCTGTTTGAAAATATTATCAATTATTGAATAGAAAGGTAATAATGTTTATTTTCAATTTAAATATTGTAGATTAATGAAAGACTGTCATTGTCCCAATTATCTTTTGTTCTTAGTTTCTTTATTGAAAAATGGTATACAAAAGTATATAAAATATAATTGGTTTGAAATAAATAAATTTATTTAAGTTAACATTAAATGGAAAATATACATTCAAATTCAGTTTTTATGGTACTGCTTAATATATCTGTCTAAGAAAATATGAGTTATCCATTATTCCAAAATAGTCTTTAATTAGCCTAAATACTTGCAAGTCTATTATAATCTAACTAGTACTATTGATTTTAGTCTTGATATATAATTCAATTTTAATTATTAAAACTTGTTAAGCAAAATATGAATGTACTAATATATTTAAATGCTGTTAGTTCAATTGAAAAAATGTTTAATATTTTTTCAGATTTTAATACAGTTTTGGAACTTTCTTCAAAGAAACTAAAAGACATAAATATTATTTGCAAACAGGTGATTTTCTTGGTACTAGTTAAAGTAATATTGAAAATAATCCTTACATTTAGTTTTTTGTATATTAAGAACAAATATCTATTTTTTTGTTTGCATGCTGATAGTATTTAGAAAATTTTTTTAAATATTAAAAGAAATTATTTTTTATTGTTATGCAAATATAAAATTTAATTTAAAAAATATTTTTACTAACTGAATTGTTATTTATCTAGGATGTATTCTGTGATATTTCTTCGCCAACAATATCTTATGCTAAACCACAATTTCCTAATGACATTTCTCTCACTGAATATATTCCTGTTTTCATATCAGCAGTCATTAGCCCTAGTCATTTCTGGTTTAAGCTTCAATGTGAAAGTGTAGTTTCCAGATTTAGAGATCTTGAAGAAAAGATGCAGTAATATTTTATTTATTTAAAATATATTTACACATTGTATTATGAAATAAGGCTTCCATATAAGATTTGAGATAATTAATTCTTTTTTTACTGTAATGCATGCTGATACTTTTTTCCATCATATATGGAAAAAAGAAAATTTTGTTATAAAAACCTGAATTGTATCAAATTAAAAAAAATAGTGAATAATATTTTGTAATAATTATGTTATAAAGTAAAAATAATGTCTTGCTGAATCTTTAAAACTTAATTAAGTTGTATTTTTAAAAATGTTGCTGCACATCTCCATTACATATTAATTACCATTAAAAGTTTTATGAATGCTTTTTATAAACTAATAATATTACTAATTTAGAATTCTCTGCTAAATTGAAATTTCATTTCAGATACTTTTATCACAGTGATTTAAGTGCGAGATTGAAAATGAAAAGTAAAGATATAAGTGTTGGGGCTACATGTGCTGCTGAACATGAAGACTGTTGGTATCGAGTTATGGTTGTAACATCAGTGCAATATGAGTTTGTTATGGTAAAGATAATTTGTAATTTTTTTTTTTGCTTAATAATTTATTATTCAATGCAGAATTCTTTATATAAGATTTAGTTATGTTTTTAAAATACATAATTTTCATTTAAAAATGTACCATGCACACAGTTGGGTTAAATTTTCAGAAACAAAATTATTGTTTTTATAACTAATTTGATGTATAAAAATATGAGAATATCTTATTCATAATTAGTTTTAAGGTGTTTATTCAAGCTTTAGATTGACTTTTTGTTACTTAAAAAGCACATTCTTAAGTAACAAAAAGTATAATTACAACTATATATATATATATATATAAACTAGTATGAAATGATGTAAAAATCTATTATAATATAATATTTGTGCTTATATTTTTGTTTAAAATTATGTTCATGCTTTAAAAGAGGTTAATAAATAATTGATATTCTACAAGCTGAAGACCTGGTTTTTCAAAATGTTTTCATAGAAACAGTAGTAATAAAAATTATTTTTTAGATTTAAAAATTTATTTAAGTTAATTAATTAATGCCTTGGTGGTACTAATAACAAACCACCAAATTATTTTTTATTTATCATTTCATTTTAAATTCCAAACTTAAACAGGGAAGCCACTTTTCCATCCTAGGGATGGATTTACATGTTTCAAAAGTTTTTGAAATTGAAGTTTCATTTTTAAAATTATATTTTAAGAAAACTTTTTAATTAAGAGCAGAATTTTTTCCTACAATGTGTAAAAACTATTCAATTAAAGGGACTATTTGAGACTAATTTTTATTAGAAATTTAACTGGGTTTGAGAGCAAGATTTATCTTATCATCACACAATCTGGTTACTCATATGGTGCATCACCCTTAGAAATCCAAAAACTTCTTGTTAGCAATATCCATTTATCACTGCATTTTTTAATATAAATTAACTTATCCTGACTAAAAATGAAAAAAGATTGGGGTACATTTATAACAAAGTTAACAAATTGAATAACATTTTTTTTATTAAATATTAAGATTTCGCATAAAATTGACTAGAAATAATGAATCATATGGTCTTAAAGTTTTTGATAATAAGGGAAATAAACTGATTACAGCACATTTTAGTTTTAAAAGAGAATTCATTAACTGCAAAAAATATATGTTAACAAAAGAATTGAAACATACACTTAATACTTGTAAAGTGATAAGTTGTTTATTTAGTGGTTATGTAACCATGCGTATATTAGAAAGTAGAATGGGAAAGCTTTTTTTTTTATGAGAAATATATCTTTGGATAGTTGATGGGAATTTAGAAATAGATAGGAATTGTTCATAAATTGTTTAGTTCTGTTGTTGTTGACTTATTCCAACTCATCTAGCCTCAGACTAAACCAGGTCCACAAGCCCAAAGATCATCAAATAATCATAAACCTTAAGAGAACTGAGAAATATGTCCTCCCTGTCTAGACCTGCGCAGTTCATCAAGTGATCTGTAGAAGCCTGTACAAAATTGCATTACAAACATGTTACATAAACCTTTTTCCCTTATCAAAAGAAAGCCATTTATTGTGTCCACTTGCAAACCTATTAATGGTGAACTGAATGATGCTTTTTAATGGAACAGATTAAATAACTGAATCCTTCTTAATGGAAAGGGCACCACCTGAAGCCTGGTTCAGGGGAGTTTTCCGTAACTGTGCATTTAGAATTTTTATTTTGGATTAGATCTCAGAGAAAGTAAGAGCATTACTTGACACTGTTAATTTAGACGCTCTTCCTTGGGCAAAATATCAGCAGCCTCATTGACTTAGAATCCAATGTTAGGCAGGATCCATATTGGGAATAGATCTTGTGCTGCTGGGAAAGCTCTTGAAGAATATTAATAAAGGAGAAGAAAAAAAAAGTGAAACAATTTTTGAAGGTCAGAGACCAGGAGCACCGAAAAGCAGAAGACTGAATTAGCTACTTCACCTGCAAACCTTATTTGGGCTTTATGGAGTGGTCTTCACACCTTGGGTAACCCTGCCAGGAGTATATGCTCCAGACGTATTTCACCCACTCTGCCCCTTGCCAGGTACACCCTCTTGCCAGCTACAAGATCATACTTTGATTCAACTTGCAGGAGTTGAATTCTCAGTTCTTCCAAGCTCTACTTTTGGATTTTTAGTAAAATAAATGAAATACCATTTACATAGCTGCCAACTCTACTGATTTTATAAGGAAACTCCTGATTTTTCATCATTTCTTCCGATTTCCAGATAATGTATGAAAATCTACTTATTTTTGGCAATTTCAATAAAAAATTTTAAAACAGCCGAAATTTTGCCAAAAAAAAGTATTGAGTTTATCAATTCATTTCTAAAAAAGTAAGTCAGCAATGTATGAAAAAAATAAATTGCCATGAGTTTTTCAAATTCAAAATGTATTATGTATTTTATGGACTAAGTATTTGTTAATTTCTATATTCTTAGAAGAATTTATATGACTGAATTAAATTTATTTAGTAACGCATTTTATGTTATTATGTAATTTTATAAGTTTAATATTTATAAATTGCACTAGTGTAGTAAAAGTTGCTCTATAAAATAAATATTGAGTCATAAACATTGATATTTATTTTTAACATGTAGCATATTTTATTTTTCATAGTTCCTTTATGAGATTGATGAATATTTTATTAAAATATTAAAATTAGCACAAAATGTGTTCAACACAAATCATTCTCAGAATATATAATCTAAAGAATAAAATTGTCGTTTTTGCAGTATTACTGTATTAAACATTCTGTTGCAAGCAAATATGTTGCTAATAGTATCTCTTGATTTTTTCCCTCAAAATCAGTAGAATATACTATTTTTTTCTCCAAGGTTGGCAGGTGTCCATTTATGTTTTGAGTTGTAGACATAAACTGCATTTCATTCAAGCAACTTTTCAATTTTTATGCAAACTTAATTTACTAGACTTACTGAAAATGGTTTTTTACAGATGCCTCTTCGTGCAAAAGATTTCATAATTTAAATGATGTAATGATAGTTTACTATGAAATGTTATGTCATCAAAAAATAATTGCAGTATATTTAAGTAATATATAAAAAAAATTTTTTCAGTGCCCAGATATTTCTATCTGGGCACTGAAAAAGTTTTCTTTTCAATAATTCTAGGAAAAATGCCATCTTGATTTTATTATTTTGCCAACAAGAAAGTAACTTTCTTTTAAATTTGCACCTACCTATTCTTCTATAATGCAATGCTGGTTTTTAAGATTTTGTTTTAAGCATTATTTTTTAATAAAGTCTAAGTTCTGCATGAATTTCTATTATCATTATTTTGTTTGTTTGATTCAAAAAATTTATCTTAAAGATTCTGTAAGCAGTATGGGGTTAATTTATACATGTTGGTGCATCTATTTATTATATATATATTTTGTTGGAAAAAGTAACGATATTCATGGCTAAAATTTTTAATCTCTCTAATGACTTACCAGGAAACAACTTCAAAAGTGAAAATCTTATCACAGTAAATGGAAAAAAATCAGAATTTAAGCAGTATAGAAAAGAATAAAGGATATGGGTGACATTAAATTATAACATGGGAATAAAACAGTTAAAATTGATTTAAATTTTTGGTTTGATATCTAAAATATCAGACAATCCTGTGTTAACCAGTATATGAAAGAATAAAGGAAACGAAAAATGTTTGCTTAGCTTCTGATACATAAATTATTTTTTGTTTTTAATGTTGTGTAATTTTTGATAAATATTGCAAAACTGAATTATGGAATACTGCCAAACAAAGTCTCATAAGGGAATTTATGATACTTTTTGTTAGAAATATGCACACATACACACACATGCATGTGCACACACACACACTTTAAATAAATCCACCTAATGAATGCAATCTTTAAGTTAAAAGAGTTAAATAATATACTAGATACTAAAATCAGTACTTCTCTTCACAAAACATTGAAGCCATATAATTAATTTTTTCTCACAGTTCTTCATTATGTAATTTTTTTTATTATTTTTTATTATTAATTTAATAATGAATACTTCATTGTTGGCAAAGATATAAAATAATTCTTCTTCTGTTAAGTAGAAATATATTTGTTAATTGCTGAAAATAACATTATATTAAAGAAGCATGAATAAATTAAAAGTATAAGATGCAATACAATTTAAGCATCTATGAACATTACATCAGCTATTTCAATTTTTCTACACAATTTTCTGTTTCTTGGATAAGAAACTGCTTCTGAACAGCAACTCCTGATTTTTTTAAATTTATCTTTAAAATTTTCTTAATTTTTTTTCATTAAATGATATAATTTTATTATTATCTTAGATGTACTTCTTGGATGCAATCTTCAGTCTCCTTGTTTTCATTTTAAGTTTACTTTATGAACTACTGCAAATTTTATTTTGTTGCTGCCTTAAAATGTGAAATATTAGTGGCTAAAATATTTGTTATGACTCTTGCATCTCTGCTAAAATTAACTTTATATTTGTGATAGTGATTCCCCATAATTTTGCTAAAAATTGTATCAATGAAAAAGGCTCATAAAGAAACCAGGCACTCTTATTATGTGCAAT
The DNA here is from genome assembly GCA_037975125.1 of Latrodectus hesperus. Taxonomy (NCBI): domain Eukaryota; kingdom Metazoa; phylum Arthropoda; class Arachnida; order Araneae; family Theridiidae; genus Latrodectus; species Latrodectus hesperus. The sequence goes on from CM075852.1 coordinate 64,228,944, forward strand.
ATTTTTAAGTTTTATTATTTTAAAAAAAGTATCTGGAAGGGAATCAGTTAATGATCATAATTACACAAATGGGAGAGTGGTTAAAATCAAAATTAATGATAGAATTATGCATATTATTTTTGTTAGGATACATGATAAAAAAAGGGGGAAGAAGATTTTGATGGAAAAGCTTTGGTTTTAATGTGAAAAATGCATTATTTGTAAAGGAAAACACTGATTTAAAAGAAAGATGTACATTCAAAAAGTGCTAGATGTATCCTCAACTATTAAATGGCAGACAGTTATGTAAAAAGGTTATCACTGAAGTGATCAAAACCAAAATTAAGTAATCTTTTTTTTATTGCAAAATGCAAGGATCAGATCTTGGACACATCAGAGGTTGGGGAACCGAATGAAAATCACTCGAAGTCTTGGATAAGGAGGCCACAGAGAGATATGTGAAACAGAAGACCATTTTCTTTTTCACATATGCTGGCTGTCAGATCTTTACCAATTTAAGAACTCTTGAACAATCATATCTTACTCTTCTACAGCAGACTTTGGGGGAGGGAATGAAACAAAGAACTTTGGCCATAAGATCAGCTAAAGCAACTAGGGTGAATAGCAGGACAAAAATCTGAATTTGTGATCAGTTATAAATATAAAAAAAATTTTAAAGTTTGAAAGATAACATATTTTTTTATACATTTGACAGTGCGAAAATACAAACATCAAAACCAATCAAAACTTCTACCAAGAACTCCCACAATCAAATGATAAAAAGCAGGGAAATTCTATTAAACCAAGGATAATCACAACTTCAGTTAGAGTTACTGCAAACTGCAGTTACTTTAAGCAGCTGGGAAATAACACAAAGAGAGAACTAAAAACAAGCACCAAAAATGAAAGGTTGGCAAAAGTAAAAGAACTAAAGTCATGCAACATCAAAGTTTCTTGTTATAGTCAATATTGCCACATTTAATTTTGAATGTAAAATATTTATTTTACTATTAAATAAATTTCTACATTAAGAAATAAATTACACATTTTCTGTTCATTTATAGTGATCTATGTGTTTAAAAACTTTTTTTAATTAAAAATCATTAATAAACCTGTTATTGAAAATAATATATTTTCATTTTTTTTTTTTTTGACAATATGGAAATTGAATCTGTAATACTCAAATACATTTTTTTACAGTTCTTTCTCATAGAAAATTAAGATATTGAAATATTTATTTCACCTTATGATTTGTAAAATTTCTGAAAAATTCAGTTTCAAAAACTCTTTTTATAATTTTTGATATTTTAAAATATATTACTGTTTTAATAATGTTTTTTATCAAAGTTTTTGTATTCAATGAAAATTGTAGATACTGCTTGATTTTTACAAAAAATATTTTGTTTCATTGTAAATTTCTATAGATATTTTTTTAAGTTTTAGCTTTAAGCATCATAAAAAAGAGAAATTTAAATTTCTATTTCTTGTATAAATTCTTAGTATTTTTATTTATTCAATATATTGTTACAAATTTATAAATAATGATTATATTTGTCTTAAAATATCTCAGACAGATCAGAAATTCTCACATTTTGGGCAAAAATTGCGGTATTTAGACGTGTTGTAGTTTAAAAGCGGATTTCCTAATGATTTGGCGACTTGGCGACAGTTGGCGAGATTCTTGGCGACTTGGCGACGGTTGGCGAGATTCTTGGCGACTTGGCGAGAAATCGATACTTCTGGAAACATCCATCACCTAAGCTCTAGGACCAATATTTTTCGAGATAGCCTAGAAGCTTCCAGAACCTTGGCGAAATTGGTAGATTTCTCCGCCAAGTCAGGTATAAATACCGCAGTCCGACATGGAATAGTAGTCAGAGTTTTGTGAAGACAGTCAGTGTGTGAAGACGATTAGTTGTGACTGCTAGTTGTTCTCTGTCTGAGGTATTTGAGACCTCTGATTGGAAGCTATTTCTTATTGTATCTGACGAATTGTAGCTGTATAATTGTGATTGTTACAGCGGGAATTTCGTTTATCTAGTGAAGTTTTTTACGAATAAAAGTCTTGTGTTCATTAAGTGGTTGCTTTATTCAACTCTCAATCAACACGAACCCGTGGAGCTCGGTACAACTGGTGTCAGAATCGGGGTTGAAGAGTTGATGCAGCGTGTCACAAGAAAAATGGATATGGATTTAATGAAAAGTCTTCTCGAAAAATTAGCGGAGCAGATGGCTGAGATGAAAGCTGGACAAGAAGATATGAAAACTGAGATGAAAGCTGGACAAGAAGAGATGAAAGCTGGACAAGAAGAGATGAAAGCTAGACAAGAAGAGATGAAAGCTAGACAAGAAGAGATGAAAGCTGGACAAGAAGAGATTAAAACCGAGATGATGAAAGAGATAAAATCTGGACAGGAGGAGATGAAAGCGGGACAGGAGGAGCTTAAAAAGGAACTTAAGAAGGACATTGTAAGTGTTAAAGAAGAATTCTCCAACATCATTCAGGAGAAGATGAATGCAATGGAAGATAAGGTAACTTCAGTTGAAACTAAAGCTTTGAAGACAGAGAAGAAAGTTAAAGAAGCATTAGACAATATGAATAAGAAGATTGAAAGCTTGGAGAAGCAAATATCAAACAAACATGAGGAACCCAACGTGACATTTGTGCCTTCCCTAGCCAATATTAAACTCTCAACATTTGATGGGAAATCATCCTGGCAAGTATACAAGACCCAGTTTATGATGGTAGCGGAAGCTAATGGATGGAATCCCCGAGCCCAAGCTTTTCACCTGGCGGCTTCTTTAAGAGGAGACGCGGCTGACATCCTCGAGACGCTTCCGGAGGAGCAGAGGCACGATTTCCAAGCTCTATCGAGTGCGCTTGAGCTGCAATTTGGAGATAAGTGCACTAAAGAATATAGCAGACTACAATTAAAGTCCCGCTATCAAAAGGCGGGTGAAAGTCTTCAAGAATTGGCTGCCGATATTCAGCGACTTTCCCATCTAGCATTTTCGGACTGCCCAGCTGAGATACGTCAAGATTTGGCCCTCCATCACTTCATCGATAGTGTACGGGATCCGGAGATACAGAAAACACTTAGACTCGCCGATGTCAAAGATATTGGATCTGCCCTAGTCTACGCACATAAGATAGAGGCTGCCCAGCAAGCCACGCGTAAAGACCAGCACTACATCAGAGCCGTCTCTGCTACTGATACGAACTATGATCTAAGAAAGCAAATTGAAGATCTGCAGCGAAAATTGCGTAGCTTAGAATTGAGTAAAGGTGGCAGAAATACAAAAATTCAGTGTTGGACTTGCGGTGGAGTCGGACACGTCCGTAGATACTGTCCGAAAACAAAAGATGGTGGAATTTCTAAGATGGAAATATGTCAACGCAAAGAAACTCTTCAAAGAAATACTGATGCATTATCAAGGAAACCGTGTAATGAAAGCTGCCGATATTGTTCTAGAGTAGAGAAGAACTATCAGTTAGTAAATCCTTCGGTACGTCAAGTTACTGTTTCACCTCCACCGAAACCAGACCCATGGAGTGATAAAGGACTCAGAGAAGCCCAAAAAGAAGACCCAGATATAAATCCAATTCTTGAATTGAAAGAATCTTCTAGTATGAGACCAAGTTGGCAGGATATCTCCACCTACAGTCCTGCTACTAAACAATATTGGGCTCTTTGGGACTCACTCCATATAAGAAATGGTGTCTTATACAGGAAATGGGAGTCCGATGATGGACGTAATTTCAAATGGCAGCTTGTTCTTCCAAAATCAAGAATTTCAGATGTTTTGAAAGAATTGCACAGTAGCTCAACTGGAGGCCACTTCGGAGTAATGAAAACTCTACAGAAAGTTCGAGAACGCTTCTATTGGAGCAAAACGAGACAAGATGTAGAGAAATGGTGCCAATCTTGTGATGACTGTGCGGCACGTAAAGGACCGAAGGAACGTAGCCGAGGAAGGTTGCAGCGGTACAACGTAGGAGCACCTTTTGAGAGGATAGCATTGGACATTTTGGGTCCTTTACCACGATCCTCAAATGGCAACAAATACATACTAGTTGTCATGGACTACTTTACTAAGTGGCCTGAAGCGTTTGCAATCCCCGATCAAGAGGCGACTACAGTAGCCGAGGTTCTAGTGCAACAATGGGTTTCCAGATTCGGCACACCCTTACAAATTCATTCTGATCAAGGGACAAATTTCACCTCTGTTGTGTTTAAAGGAATGTGTCAAATTCTCGGAATAGACAAGACGCAGACCACGCCATTGCACCCACAATCGGATGGCATGGTAGAGAGGTTTAACAGAACCATCTTGAATAACCTCTCCCTTATGGTTTCCAGAAATCAGCAAGATTGGGATTTGAAGCTACCGCTGTTTCTTCTTGCATATCGCAGTGCTGTCCATGAGACTACCGGATATACTCCTTCACAGATGCTCTTTGGTCGCGAACTTCGTCTCCCTTGTGATCTTCAGTTTGGTCGTCCACCGGATACATCTTCATCGCCAGAGGAATACCTTCGAGACCTTCAGGCACGTCTTGAAGATGTCCATAACTTCGCTCGAGACCGAATCAACCTGACGACCGAAAGAATGAAGACAAGGTATGACACAAGAGCGACGGGACATGAATTCCAAGAAGGTGACAAAGTTTGGTTGTGGAACCCGATTCGACGTAAAGGACTTTCTCCAAAGTTGCAAGCCAACTGGGAAGGTCCCTACACAGTCCTAAAAAGACTGAACGACGTCGTGGTTCGTATAAGAAAATCATCTGCTTCAAAACCAAAGGTAGTACATTATGATAGATTAGCTCCTTATCGTAATGTAGAGTAAAAATCAGTAGACCATGGTCTGTTTGTAAATAGTATAGATAATTTTAATCTTTTCTATTTTCTTGTATTTTTAGTTGCTTGTGTATGTAATGTGCTCTGTATCCTCTTGAAATGTAAATTCTTTTATATTAAATTTAGCCTCCTATCAGGGGATTGTACTGCCCGGGACGTGCAGTCCTTGAGAGGGGGGCAATGTTACAAATTTATAAATAATGATTATATTTGTCTTAAAATATCTCAGACAGATCAGAAATTCTCACATTTTGGGCAAAAATTGCGGTATTTAGACGTGTTGTAGTTTAAAAGCGGATTTCCTAATGATTTGGCGACTTGGCGACAGTTGGCGAGATTCTTGGCGACTTGGCGACGGTTGGCGAGATTCTTGGCGACTTGGCGAGAAATCGATACTTCTGGAAACATCCATCACCTAAGCTCTAGGACCAATATTTTTCGAGATAGCCTAGAAGCTTCCAGAACCTTGGCGAAATTGGTAGATTTCTCCGCCAAGTCAGGTATAAATACCGCAGTCCGACATGGAATAGAGTCAGAGTTTTGTGAAGACAGTCAGTGTGTGAAGACGATTAGTTGTGACTGCTAGTTGTTCTCTGTCTGAGGTATTTGAGACCTCTGATTGGAAGCTATTTCTTATTGTATCTGACGAATTGTAGCTGTATAATTGTGATTGTTACAGCGGGAATTTCGTTTATCTAGTGAAGTTTTTTTACGAATAAAAGTCTTGTGTTCATTAAGTGGTTGCTTTATTCAACTCTCAATCAACACGAACCCGTGGAGCTCGGTACAATATTAATTAATTAGGCAGTTTCTCCTATCTTTTGTTTAAATTTTGCCTCTTTTCAAAACCATATTCTTTTCTGTAAGTTTCTTGCAGAACAAATTGTCACCTTTAGAATATATACATTTACAATCATGGTTCAAATCAGTAGATGATCCTTTTTATGAATTCCTAGGTACTGCTAAAATAATGCTTAAAATTGAGAGATTATGAAATAGAAGAGTGTCAAATCTTAAAATTAATATTTTTTTACCAAACAGCTCTCTCTCTTTGTAAATGAAATACTAATAGCAAAAAATTAATTTAATGCACTTTATAAAAAATGTGTGCAAAATAAAATTCTTTGTTAAATTTTTTTTTTTACTTTCATTTTATTGATGAAATATCTGGGGCAAAATAATCACTGTTTTGCTTCAAAACTGAATTTTTAAAAATCATTTTTCTATTTTTTTAATGCAGGAAAGCATTTTACTGTTGCTTTTTTAGTCTTGTAATCCATTCATTAATTTGTTTTGCAAATTTTGCAACACTTTATCATTTAATTTTTGTTTGAAATCTGAGAGTTCATTTTCATTTATTATATTCTTTTAGTCATTTAATCATTCAATACTTCATTTAGATTGTAGTGAGTTACAAATTCAGAGGATTAAGGTTTCTTCTGTATAAATGTTGATCCAAGTTTTCAACCATAAAATAAAAAAAAAGAAAAGAAAAAATCAGAAAATAAATACAAACAAAAGATGCATATAAGGAATTCAAAAGAGATTTTTAAAATTTTATTTTGTAAATGGGAATTAAGATTATATGTTTGTAGCGCCATATTAGAAAACAGCGACTAATTCGTTCAACTATAAGTGTTTGTAAATCAGAGATTCATAAAAACAAGCATCTAGTAAGTGTATATAAGAATATAATATATATTTAATTAACTCTGACTTATGGCATTAAAAATTTATAAGCTGAAATGATATGTTTGAATTTTTAGGTATATCTTGTAGATTATGGTAGCTGTGAAAAAATTAAGATTTCATCCTTGAGATATTTAAAGTAAGATAACTACAATATCACATCTTTTTAATACATTTTATTAACACTTATGCTATAATAGTAAATGAAAATATTTTTCAGATCTGAATTCATTACTCTACCAGCACAAGCTTTTAAAGCTGAATTAGCTTCGGTGAAGCCATTTAAAAATGTATGTATTATTTTGATTTATTTTTTATTTGATTTGTTCTTTATTATTGTTTTAATTTTATAACTGCATAAAAATATTCAAATTATTATAATTGATTATTTTTCTGAAATTTTTTTACCTATAATATTCTTAAGTCAAAATAGTGACACTAAGCACAAAATATTTGCTACATATTCAGTATATATATATTTCAAATTTGATAAATAAATATATTCACTGAAAATAACAAATCTTTCATATTATCTTCAGAATTTTTTTATTTTGCTTAAAGTAGTGTAAAAAGGAAACATACACAAAATTTTACATAACATTATTTAATATTAAATATTTTTTATATAATATTAATAATACCTAATTTTATAATATATTAATTTTTAAAGCAGTATTCTTAAATTAAAGTGTTATAGAGTTATAACCTAAAATTAAATGTATCAAGATTGTATTTCCTTAATCATATTAATTTCTGAAATAAATAAATGAAAACAAAAAATTAAGAAATAATTAATAATCAAAAATATATAAATTGCAGTTACTTAGTGATAGAGTGTCTATAAATGATGGACCCAATTTTAAAAAATCATATTTTCAAAAGTTCTCAACGGAATAAAATAATTCATGCGTAAAAATAACGAGAAAAGCAGGAAGTTTTTTTTTTGTTACCAACAGATAGTTTTTTTTACCTTATGAATGTTCGATATGGGACCCTTTTGTCACACGGCATACGTCCAATCGATAATCTAGTTCATTCCACACATTTTGTAACATGTTTCTGGTAATGTTTTGTAATGCTGCAGAAATGCATTGTTTCAATTCTGGGAGTGTTTTCGGCATTGGCTGTACAAAAACATGGTCTTTCATGTAACCCCATAGAAAGAAATCGTATGGGGTTAGGTCAGGAGATCTTGGTGGCCATGTTAATAACGTTAAATCATCGTCACCCGCACGGCCTATCCATCTTTGTGGAAGCACATTGTTTAAGTAACTGCAAATCGTCAAAGACCAATGAGGAGGTGCTCCATCTTGTTGGAAGATAAAATCGGGACTGTCCTCAAGCAGTTGTGGAAATAACCAAATTTCCAGCATGTCAAGATAATTTTCACCTGTGACAGTTTTTTCAAGAAAAAAGGCCCATAAATTTTTTCACATGACATTGCACAGAAAACGTTTACTTTGGGTTTTCTGTGCAATGTCTCTCTTAAACTGTTGAGATTGTTGAGGATTTTCACTTCCCCACACTCTCACATTGTGACGATTAACATGTCCTGATAAATGGAATGTCAATTCATCTGAAAATACCAATTTTTTGGCAAAATTTGGATTTTGTAATTCCATTAGCATGCGTTCACAAAGGTCTAATGGACAAACTTTATCATTCTCTGTTATTTGTTGCAGCAACTGTAAACGATACTGTTTAAACTGTAATTTTGTACGCAAAACTTTCCATACCGTTTGATGTGGCATTCCTAATTCTCAGCCGGCAACTCTCGTCGACTTCCACGGGCTGCAAACAAAACTCTCCCTCGCCTTCTCCACTGCGTTGTTCGTAAGGCTTGGCCGGCCGCTGCTTTTTTTTTGCACAAGCAACTTGTTTCTTTAAACTGCTTATACCATCGCAAAATGCTTTTGTTAGTTGGTGATTCTTTATCATATTGAATTCTAAAAGCACGTTGAACAGTAGTAGTCGAAAAAACCCTTAAGTACTCCAACACACAAAAACTCTTCTCACTCAATGTCGCCATTTTGGGTTTCTTACTCTCAGCGATCGTAAATGTGCTGCCATCTGTTAGTAACAAAAAAAAACGTGCTTTTCTCGTTATTTTTAAGCATTAATTACTTTATTCCGTGGAGAACTTTTGAAAATTTGATTTTTTAAAATCAGGTACATCATTTATAGACACCCTGTATAATGCCTGTATTGAAAATTCTTGAAAAATTGCTTTTTATATTCTCATTAATTATTATACTTTTACTTATCTTAAATTGCATTTAATATAATAATTTAAAGTATCCATCTGTTTGTTGTGACTTAAACCAGTTTTTGATTCTTGTCAAAAATCAATTTCTAATTACAAAGTTTCTACTAATCTTTACTCTATAGTTTTTTTTTAAATAAGTTTTAAAAAAATTTAAAATCTAATTTTTATGAGTAAAATGTAGACACTCTGATTAGTATTTTGATCTTTCAAATTGACATATCTTTTTATTCTCTTTTCTACTTTATAAATGCTACATCGTATCCAATGATACTATGCTGTTTCAATTGTGTCAAATTAATATAAGCTACACGAATCTACTACAAAAATCTCTGCTAAGGCTTCCAGAGTATGTGTCGAATGCTAGTAATATATTCCTAATTTTTTCTTATACAAAATCATTATTCAAAAATCTCTTTTTAGGTCATTCATATTTTGTATTTAAATTCTAAAAAATAAAAATCAGCTATGAAATATATATTTTATATTTAATGGAATTTCAGCGATGTTGTTATCCCTTCTTTTTTTAGTCTCAAAATCACATTTCTGCTTATCTATCATTTCAAATCCCATTGTTTAAAATAATTCATTTATTTTATTGAATTTTTTTTCCAAATATTACAATTTTGTTATTGTAATCATGAACTGATTCAATGTAATTTACATTACACATCTCACTCCTGTTTTTATTTCTTGGGAATTGTAAATGCATTTCTATGATAATTTTAAGGTTGTAATGTTAGAATCACTCATACTTCAATCATAATTTTACTTTTAAGAACGTTTTATCACAAATTTCACTTAATCTATGTCAATAGCAATAATCAAAAAGACATAAAATTAAATGTAGTTAATTTTATGTCTTAAATTTTATGGTAGGAAATTTATCTTTTCAATAAATGAAATTTTTACATAAATTTATTTAAAGATTTTATTTTATATTAAAAATTTATCAAAATAAAAATCCTATTCAAAAAGCAAACATTTTACTGTAATTTTATTTTCAATTATTATTGTAGAGGCATGTGTTTCTAATGTTTTATCAATGATGTGTTATGGTTTATCAATATTTTATATGTAAAATTAATTAATTTGAAAAAATGACAATTTAGTTATATTTATTTGAATAGAAACCATTATTTATTCAGATAAAATAGAAGTTTTAAAAATGAAAAGGAAGAATTCTCTATTTTATTTAAAGCAATAAAACTAAAGTTTTGAAGTATTAATGATGTTAAATTTATTCTAACACTGTTGATATATTTAAGAGAATATACAAAGTTGTAGGAATAATTTTATTTCTTAACTAATTTATTTAATTTTCTATTATATGCTATGCTGTAAAATAATTAAATTATTGGTTTATATAAATTTAGTAAAAGAGCAAGAAAGATATTCTAATTTCTAATAATAATGTTTTTAGGTGTAATTACTTTTAAGTAATATAATTAAGTAATAAGTAATACTTATTACTTATATTAAAATATAAAGAAATCAGTTTACAGTAATATGTCTTTTTAAATATTAATTCGTTGTAATATCAATTTAAACATATGTAGTTCACATATTTTTATAGCAATAATAATGTTATTATTTGCATGATAAAGATTGTCGGTAAATAGATTCAAAAATTTTATATGTATTTATATCAACAATTATTTAAATTAAAAAAATTTTTAACTTAATATTTTTTAAGATTTTTGGCTAAGAAAAGTGTCTAATTTTTAAATAAAAAATTTTGATTGCATTAATATTAAACATTTTAATATTTAATATAAATGGGAAAAAATAGATAGGGCTGAAAACAATTTTCTTATTTGTACTTTGTGATAACATAATTTAAAGATGGAATTTATTACATAATTGAAAATTATTACAATTTCTTAATTTAGAAAATTTTAAACTGATAACTTTTAAATTAATTCAGTTCTTAGCTTCTCATTAAAAAAATTAACGAAAATGTGATTTTAAATATATTTCATGTAATCTTAAATATTTTTCTTTGGTTCTTTTAACTTCAGAATTATTAATTCTGCTCCTATTGATAATTTAGTAAATGTGATTTATGGCACAGTAAGCATTTCTTTATTTTTCATTCCTATTATGAACTATTTAGAGAATTTTATAACAATTCTTGGTTTATTTAATTAAATCTTTAGCTGATGTAAGTGTTACCAACTATAGCAAACACTATTTTGTTATTCATTTAGTTTTTTAAGTTTAACACATTTATAATTATGTTAATTTAAAAAAATATTTTCAAATTCTTGTAATAATCTGAATTATTATGTAATTCCTAGATCTGCATCTAATTCAGTTTTATATTTTAATCTAGAATTAAATTTAGAAATACTTCCATTTGAAAATATTTAATTTCAAATGAAAATATAAAAATACTAAATTATTATATGTAAATTAACTAATAATATTAATGCAATATAATAAATTTAAAATTAACTAATAATATTAATAAAGAAGATGAATAATACATTGAAACTAAAATTGCTATGCAGCCCTTATTCAAAATCTTATTTCTTTTTTAAATGTTCAATACATTGCTACATCATTTGATTTGGCCCCTTTGCTTATGTAAAATTATTAAAAAAAAAGTCTTAAAATAAATATTTTTTACACCTTTGTTTTAAATGAGATTTTATTTACACTTTTTAAAAGTTTCCCATTATTTTTTGATTATTTAAAAAATAAGAATTGTAAACATTTAATGCACAAATTCTTTAATTTTAAATTAATAAAATTGATAAAAGAACTCATCATTTTAATGTTATTTAGGAATTTTTAATCAAAATTTTTAATGTCAAATTTTTCTGTTCATTTGCTATTTTAATTTTGTTGTTTCACACATTAATTGTAAAATATTTTTACATATTGCAGTCCAGATCATGGTCTGAAAGAGCTGAAAATAGATTTTTGGAGCTTTGCGATGTGTCTTGCCTTATGGCTCAAATTCATACAAAGGTTTTGTTATATGATTTTATTGATATTATAGAATTTATTTTTATATAATTATTGTTTTTATTCTTATTTATAATGTATCTACAAACATACGTTATTAATCAGTGTTCATTTTTAATTAAAGAACATGAAAACATACTCTTTTAAAAAATTTTCTTAGCCTTGGTACTTATTTAATGGTTAAATATATAAAAAAAATAATTAATACAGGAGAGTTTTCACACACTATTTTTAGGAAAACTAATTATAAATAGAATTATATGAGGAGATTTAAGATTAATCAATTATTTTAAATAAGCATTGAAATCTTTTTAACTAATCTGATAAATTCAAAAACTTTTATACATGACTCAATTAAGAAATGCAGCTATAAATATGAATATTTTATTAGAATTAAATATTATTTTCATGAATTAATTATTTCATTAGAAATATTTAAAGTGAAATTTTTAATTTAGAGATTAGAGTCCTCTGGATTTCAATTTAACAGTTCATGGATTCAATGTCCAACTCTGGCTAAAATGTTTACAATGGCTTGAAATCTACTTTAAACTGTAAATTCTAGTGGAATCAGCCTTTGAGAATAAATATATAAAAAAAAATTATTAAAAAAAATCAAGAAATAAATCAATCAAATAATCCTTGTGATTTAGAAAATATATATTAATACTTATTCTCACACTTTTTCATTTGGAAAAATCTGTATTTTAGTGATGTTAAATTAATGTTATTTATTTTGCTATAAATTACTGTTATAAATTAATTAAATAATATTTAATTATGATAATCTTTTATTTATAAATTATTACTGATTGCTAAAAGTTTTAGAATCTTTACAATTGAATGTTTTTTATGCATTTCACCTAAATTTTTTTAATCACAGGAGAAATCCTTGGAAATTTTGCTTTATTTGTGTAAAAACTCTATATACCAGTATTAAAAATAACTATTTAAAAGAACTTATTTGGCTTAAATAAAAAGTTTTTTCAACTATGCTGAAAATCAAAAAGTAAAGTTTGCAAAAAATAAATAAATAAAAAATAATAAAAAAATTATTGGCTTATAGTTACAAAAAAGACTTGATTTTTTTGCTTTAAAGAAAAGTTTTATTATAGGAAACTACTATAAATAAATTAATATGCAAATAATTTTAAAGTTTTCTAATCATTTTTAAATTTTGTCCATTATTATTTTCAGCATGAGTGAAAGATGAAATTTTATATATATTTTATATATAGTTTTAAAATAATTTTAAAAATTTACAATTTAAATTATTTTAACCAATTTTTTTTTAGTTTTAGTTTAAATTAATTTTTACAAATTTATTTCATTGAAAATAAAACTTCAAGAATTAAAGAAATACAAGTAAGACTTAACTTATATATTTATTTATATGTGTTATAAAAAGCTGTTTATTTACAAATGATCTGCTGGCCATTTACATTGCAATATCAAGAAAGAATATAAGTGAGGTTGGAATATGCAAATCATTTCAGTGATTTGGATGACATAGGAGAAACAAATGACGTCTGAAGCACTGCATAAGAGGAATGTTGTGGAGTGGATTTTTCATTTGGAAATCACTTTTTGTGAGTTTAGAAAATTTTCAGAATATCATATACTCAAATGAAAAGACTAAATGTTTATCAGCAAGTGTTGGAATTATGAAAACTAGAACATTACCTGTCAAGTGTGTAGATTATCATTCCTTAATATTTCCATTTGCACTGGTTAAAATCCAAACAATATCCTGTCAATATGGAATTGATTGGTTCCTGAGGGCCATACTGTACAATACACTGAATTTCAACACCTCATGACTAATGCTAAAGAGGATAAACATTGTGAGATCGGTTTTGCAAAATCATGTAACCAAATCATTGGTAATTAATCAGAAAGTGACATTTTTGCAACATTTCAATACACTCTCATACAGCACATTAACTATTACATTAGTTTCTCTTGACAATGCAGTATAGAAACAGTTACTGTAATGACAATGCTGAATACAGGAATGGTACAGTGTCAATGTTCATCTCTGTTCACAATCCCTGCATGCAGCATTTTCATGGCTATATACAAGTCTGTTGACTTCTTGGAGAATGCATGTAGTCTGGTTGTATTCTATATAGTCATAGGGATTGTGCATCGTTAGTAATGATATGGCCCTAGCCTCTGGAGTTAACATGACAATATTCACGTTTCTAATTCAGATATATACGAATTTGAATGAGATGATAATACATTTCGGATATTGTAAAGCCAGTGACTGTGCGATTCTTTTAGGACTGTAAATTGGCACCTTTTAATAAGATAATGTAAAAGCATATGTTGCATACTGTGTTCTGACCTTTTTTGGAAAAGAATGTGTTTGATTGTTGTCCTAGCCTGCCTAGCTGTCAGACTTCTCACCTGTTGAAAATATTTTGTCTTAAGATGATGTGATAGTGACTTGCTACCCTCCTCCATTTACTAGGGATGATGAAGTGATGAAGACTTGAAATAGCATGACACCAGTTGACCAGTTCTGTCATTTAAGTTCCATTTAATACTATGCCTAATCAACTGTTTTTTATTTATTTCCCATCCCTGTAAACCCCAAATTACTTGCAAATTTAATTGTAATGTCTGAGGAGTGAATATAATTTTTTTTATTATAATTAACCTTTCCAACTTTTTCATATTTTCCAAGTACAATAAAATTTAGAAAATATGACAGAGATGTTGTGCTTTATCAAATTCATATGAAGATGGCATATTATGTACTTTCCAACTCTGAAATAAATGTGCCTAATATTATGTTTTGAAATATTTAAAAAGTCATTAAAATGAGTCCATAATTGTTGTGTATTAGATTCAAAATACAATAAGTATAATGAATTTATTGGAACTATAATAGTTATAATGTAATAATTATCTCTATTTTCATATTTTATCCTGCAAAAATTTCTTAAATTTTTTATTTTATTTCTCAGTTTGATGATAAGTTATCTGTTTTCCTTTGTGATACTTCTGGCGAAGATGACATTCATGTAAATGATGTTCTTGTCGAAGAAGGATTAGCTGAAAGTAGTACAGAAAGTTTAAGCTTAGAAATGGATTCAGATTTAGTGAGTACTATTAAGTGATTATTTATCAATAATGCTCATAATATATTTATCAATAATTAATACTCATTTGTATTTTTAAAATTCATGCATTTGAATTATTTAGCATTAATTAAATTATCAAGAGATAGGCTGCCCTGTTTTATTTTGTTGCCTTACAAAATTTTGAATCTTTAATTCCATTGGAATCTTTAATTAAATAAATTGCTGGGCTTGTTAAATATTTTAAAATTTATTTATCAAGTTAAAAAACTGATAAATATAAACCCTTCAAAAATAAGTATGCTATTATTATAAAATGAGTGAACATTAAGAATTTGTCTAATTTTGCATTTTTTTTATTTAATATGAATTAGAAAATGAGCTTAACATATTTATATACTCAGTTCATATACAAACCAAATACAGGTAAATTTGATTGATTAGAAAAAATATGATTTCATAAATATACTTTGAAAATAAATTTATAATGTTGAAAATTTAACACTATTTGGAAAGCTTAGATTAACACTGTTTGCTGTTGAAATTGAGCATTTTCCTACAAAAAGTGTTTTTGTAAGCTGTGAGACTTGCATGCAATTAGTTTTAAGCATATACATTGTAAGTTATATAAATATTGTTTTTAGTGGATCAAATCTGTTTCATATTTTTGTCTAGCGATTTTTAAAAAAGGTAATAAATGTTTCTATCTAAATTTTTTTTATATATTACTTGTAAGATGTTCGCTGCTGTTCTTAAAATTGTACCATTATTTCAGTCCATATTAGATTCTATTTTTATCTTGGTATTCTTTATTGCTGCAATTTTTAAGTATAAAACTATTATATTCAAATATTAATTAAAATTTGACTAACTAATCAGACCTAATTGACCCTGACAACCCAAAATTTTAAAACATTGAACTTCAGATTTGACTTTAAAACTATCATGACTTAAAAGTTTATATTACATTTTCATAATTGCAGTTAATTATAGATGGAAACTTAAATTATCTTTTTATATTTTCCCTTCTTTTTAAACTTATTGTTTTTATGGTTATTAAAATATATGCCTGTTTTGAATGCAATTAATTTCTTTATATTTAATTTTTTTAGGCTTCTGGTATGAACAAAACTTGTAATGATGCAATCAACAGTGAAGTGCTTACAAAAAAGTATGTTCCATGGATTAAAACTTTGTCTATCTTAATGATTCAAATTAATCTAATGAAGTCATTTAAATTATTAATGTTTTCTTTACAATATTTTTAAATGTTAATTCAAATTTATTATTTGTTATATTTATAAGTCGGATATAAATCAAATATTTTGTCAAGATGAAAATTTAAATTTATCAAGTTTTGTCAGAAGATAATTTTTTCTTATATGTAAGCAAATGTTGCTCTGATTTTAAACTGTTATTTAAAATCAACACAGTGATTTAACATTTTTCCAGCCAATAGTACATGTTAAAATTTAAAACAGAAATCTTTATTTGTTTTAAGAATACAGATTTTTTATTAAAAAAAATATTATAAGTATTAAAATACACAAAAAATAATGTAAAACTCATTATGGCTAAAAAAATTGTTTGAAAAACAAAGGCTTAACTTTCGTTTAAATATCATAAAATATAAATAAACTTCTACATTTTATATATGTTATTAATATATAAAATAAAATTTAAATTTATTCAAAACTGTTTATTATTCTGTACTCCTAAAATATAGTGAGTTCTTAATTTTTTTATCATTGGGATTTCCAGAAATAAAATTTACATTATTGCATGAAATTTTAGAATTGATGTTTGATTTAAATAATTTATGGTAATGGTATTATTTTAATATCAACTTTATAAAACAATTCATTATCTGTAACAACTTGTTAATGTCTAAGAAATTGAATTTTGAATCAATTGGAAAATATATAAATATTTTCTCAAAGCTTCACAGTAAAAAAAAATATTTATTTAACTATATATTTATTTTATTAACTGGCCTTTTATGCATTAAGGATTTACATTTTTTTTATCCTGAAATTATTTTTTCTTTCAAATTATTTTTTATTTATTAATTTTTAGTTTTTTATTTAAAAATATCATCTCTTTAACTTTGATATATCTTAATAATATCTTTATAATTATGTAAGTAATTAATAATTACTTTCTATGGCAAAGTTTTGTCACAGTCTATTAATTATTTATCATTGTGTGTACTATATAATATTTTGCTTGAATAACTTATTAGAGAATATTGCTTATTTGTAAATACTTAAGTATTGCTCAAGAATTTTAAACTGATGTTTTTGTAATTTAAATATTTTTAAATTATTTTATTCTTGCCTGAATTTAAATTAATAAGGTACTGTAATACCATGTTAATTTTTTCAACATATAATTGAACTTTTTTTTTTCTTCCATTTTATATTATTTATTTTAATAATTTTAAGATATAAATTCTTTATTCATTACATCATGTATATTATTTTTTATTGAATAATGTAAGTTATAAAAAAGTAAATTTTTTCTCAATATATACGATTGTGTATCATATATATATCTGTGTGTGTGAAAGAGAGAGAGAGAGAGAGATTCTATTGTAATTAAGTATTTTATGTCTTGCTTTTTAGAGTTTTTCTGGGTGATGGCTATAAAATCCACATTATTGTAGCTGCTAAAGAAGCTTATGTTTGTGCTGGAGAATTATGCAGTCTGTTTTGGCCAAATAAACCATCTGAAATGCTGAAATCAAGAGTAAATAAAGCATTATTGATTTTAAAATGTCATTATTGCTCTTTGAAGTGTCTTATTGATTTTTTAATTGCATTTCATTTTAATTGTTTATACAGCAGTCAGGTCAGTTGGCAGTTGATCTTCAGTTCAACATTCGTAAATTTGACTTCTCAGTTGTCAATGTTTTCATTGATTCAGAACCTAATTTGAATTATAGGTGTTAGTTCATTATAATTCGTCTTTAAAATATTACAATAGAGTAAAAAATATACAAATCAAACATTCCCCTTCCTAGTCTGTCTCCATCATTTTAGTATTTGAAAATATTCAATTACATAAGAATGAGATTTTCAGTAAATTTATAATTGGATGTTATCTGTTTGTTTTAGCTTGTAAATCCAAAACACTAATTTTCTTTGTTATATAAATATATTACAATAATTTTTGTTGTTTAAAAGGAAATATGAGATATCCTATATCTAATCCAATAATTTTCAATAGAAATAGTGTTTTCTGTACATAAAGTGTAAAATTTCTGTGACAAATTCATTAAATTTCATTTTAAAAATTGTCCTTTTTATTTCTTTTCACTTTATACTCATTATTATTATTATTTTGTAAAAAGAATTTCCTATATAAATTATAATCTTCATTTAATTTTTTAAATTAATTTTTCTAAAAATTATTATATTTCATTAAATTTAATTGTAATTTTATTCCTTACTCAAAAGTTTTCATGACTGGTTTATTCTATAAACTCTAACTTTTAAAACAAATTGATATAAAATTCTGTATTCAACATTTACTTAAAGCTTGAAATTATAATATCTTTCATCTGGAAATGAAAATACAATGTGTGATATGTACATTATATCAGATTACAGATTCCTGTAAAGACTTTTTATTTCATTTCTAGAAAATTCTATTCATTGCTTCTATTATTTGTCAAATGACCTTCTGACTAAGCCCAGTGAGATTTTTAATTTTGCATATATTGAATTCATTTTAAGTTGTATATTTTAACTTTCAATTTAAGAAATTATCTATATGTTTTTTAGTTATTTAGTAGTATTTATCCAAGTTCTTGGATATGACAAATACTTAAAATTAAAACTGATGGCAAATATATTATACTATTCTCAAGAATGCTCTATTTCATAATTGGCAAATAATAATAGAGCTGATCCTGTTTTCTATTGAATTAGTGATGGTTATATTATTTTTGGAGGCAATCAAATTGTAGCGCTCCATCTTTAGTTATGAATCTAATCTCTCTTCTCTTTTTCATGCTTTTTTTATATTTCTAAAGTACTTATATTTAATTAAATAACATGGAAAATAGGAGTGTCAAGATTAGTTTATTTTGCACTCCATTTACATGTGTCATACATTAATATATCCTAGTATGTACCAAATGATTGATGAGTTAAGTTCCTATCATCAACAAATACTTTGTAAATTATAACCATAATATACACCTTAATTTAAACTCCTCTTAAATTTATGTGTAGGGTATTAGATCTTAGGAAAATATATCTATTGCTCTCCACCTATGGGTTTCTGATTGAGTCAAGAATGATCAATCAAAATCTATTTCTGTACTAATCAGACTAGAGGAACCCACTGAGAAAGTAGGTGGAGACTCACCTAAATACTTCTCACAAGCAATTATGTTTCACTTTGTTGTTTTTATGAGAGCCAACAGTCAGCTGAGCGGTGACCTTGTCACTTGCACATGATTCAAAATTATGAGACAGTTTGCTCTTAGCTAGGACTCAACTCATTTACATGTGTCAATTAGTTACATGAAACTCTTTAGCAATTTGCCTAGTAATTAATGTTGCATTATTTACAATATTAATTAACTGGGGATGGATTTAAAAGTTTTGTGTTACAATCTTAGGATCAATCACATATATTTGTTATTGATGATAAATGTACATTTTTTCTCTTAAAAAATTATAGTGTTATAAAAATTAACTTTATGTGGTTAATATAATAACGATGTCACGAGCAATCAAAATATACACTTAATAAACTTAGGTGTAAGTTGAAAGGAAAATATTTTGGTTCCTATAAATTTTCTAAATGCTAATTTTATGAATAATCATTTATGATTCCAAGTCAATAATTTAAGAAAAATTAATTATCATTATAGCTGGAGTTAAAGAGTATAGTTGTACCATCCATAAAGATTTCTAAAGAAGATCATAAACAATTATTTTATCAATGTGAAAGGTGAGTTTTTTAATATATCTTATTTAATTCAAATAATAATAGTTATTTTACTCATTTAATTTATTTTATCAATTTTTTATGCAAATTTTATGGAATTAAACCAATTAGCATACTAACCTGAAAAACTTTTTTATAGTACATATTGTAACCATTCTTGGAATAAAAAAAAACTGATTATTTCGGAAAATTATTTATCAAGACATCCAAAAGAATAGTTACGAAAAATATACATTAAAATAGAACTTAATGATTAAAATTTAATTCTGGTACATAGCATTTCAGTGTTTCATTTCATGACAATTGAAGTTAGACTCCTTGTCAATTGTTCTTGTTGTCTTTAAAAGTTTGATAAAAATATTTCTATTATGCAAGGAAATTAAATGACTTTTAGTTATTTTCTATTATTTGCTAATTTTTTGTGAAAAAATCCTTATTTTAATTATTTCCATTAATCTATTATGTTGTTTTATAATTTTTTTCTCAGTTAAAAATGATTGTAAATCTTTTTTCAGTTTCGGTATCCAAGATTTTCACCATGTCTCACTCAGTCAATACTCAGTGGAATTGTATCCTTTGTCTTTGTAAGTAATTTTAATGTAGGATATTATACTATCCAAGTCTTGTTTTAATATAAAAATATAATTTCAGTACTGTAATTATTGCAATGCTAACAGAATGTGAGTGAATGATGGATTAGATTCAGAAAAAATGTCATTTGTTATAGATAGCAAATGTCTTTTTTTACAGTAGATGCTCATTTTTAGGAACCTCTAATTTATAAACACTCACAATTTTATGAACTAGTGATTAATATATAACAATCCTGTAGGCACAAATATGATTTTAATTCTTATTTACAAATTAAAATTTTGAGAAATTTTTCCAAACTCCTTATGATGTGTCTTTAATTTGTGTTCTTTTTTTATCATTTGAATTTTTATTTTATGGTTAAGAAATGTGAATCAGTGATTTTATTGGGGAATCAAAATTCATTTGAACTGTGAATCTAACTGCACTGGTAATGTTGAAATCCCAGATTTTTTTAAGCAATTCATTTGGAATTTCTTTCATTTAACCTAATTCCCGTTCTATACCCATGAATGTTCTACATCATAATGTTATTAGTAACTTCAAATGCTATTATTGTAAAGTACTTTTCCAAGAAGTGATAGTGGCTGGGAATTGGATTATGAAATTAAGAATCAAAGTGCAAGGCACTTGTCAGTTTTACTTGGAATGATATTGCAGGAAAAATGATGCCTGAATTATTTTGGCTTTATTATAATAAAATAATAAAAACACTGTAAGTAAAGAAAGCTAAGAACATTTGCTTAACTCTTTGAGTTAAGTTGAGTTACTCAGTTATATACCTTGGAAAAAAATCCATTACTACCAAAAATTCCATTTCTGGATATTTTAAATGTGGTCTCAGATGTAATTTGTAGTAAAAAAGTTTCAGATGATTAAATTATTGAGAATATAATTAATGAAGCAGAATCATTAAGAATCAGATATCAAATGATAAAAAATCACGCATAAGTATATGAATGTTCAATAAGATTGAGGTACATATTGGAGAAAATCAACAATGTTTTTCTACATCGAAAAAATAGAAAAATAACTTACTTTATGTACAAAAAATAAGCGATTATTTTGCCTGACTTTTTATCAACAAAATAAATGTAAGAATTGTTTTTCAGTGTAAATTTTATTTTCCATGTGTACTTGCGAAAATTGACTCTTTGTGGTATCAAATTCTTTTTTATTTGTTTACAGTGTAATGAAAGTTCTGAATGCTTTAGGTCATCCTTCTATTAAAGTCAGAAAAACAATTAAGAAAGAGTTGCAAAATTTTGACCCTTTCAATATAAGTGTGAGTATAAAAGTTTAAATATTTTTACCTAAAATAAAAAAGATGTTTTTTATTGTGTATATTTTCATAGAAGTCTATGTAATCAGCAATAATCTTTTTCTAGTGGAGGACATCTAATGATAAAGATATGGATAGTTCTGGCCCAAAATTGGAAGGCATAAATAATTTATGCATGTACGATTTGAAGGTTCTACATGAAACTATAAAATGCAAAAAGTAAATATGTTTTTAAGTTGTATAATTTTATATTAAATGGATAAAAAAATTTTTCAATATATTTGTATTGTTTATTATCTAATTCCACATGTTTATTTTGTAAAATTTGCAAATTATATTTACCTCATTTACAAATATATAATTGCTACCAGGATAATCTTATTTCACTTACAAATGCAATGGATACCCAGCCATTATGGTATCGTGGGAAATGACGCAGCTGATAAATTGGCAAAGGCTGGCTCAGATCTACAACAGCTTTCTCCAGCCTTGGAGTACCATACTGTTAAAAAGCTTATAAAGTGAAATATAGCCTCCTATCGTAGAAATATTTACAAGATGTGCATAAAGGGGAAAGCATGGGCTTCCTTACTAACAAAGCCTATTCCGTGTAACCTCCACAGAGCTGTGGGAGTGGCAAATTTTCTCCTTAAAACTGGGCATGATTATCTGCAAAAACACCTTCACCGTTTGGGTTTGAAGGACTCTCCGATCTGCCCTTTTTGTAGATTAGAGGACATAACTGGTGACCACCTTTACACTTGCCCTGGACTTTCGGACGTCACAGTTAGAAATTCTGCAGAAGATGACTTTTCATTCACCTCAAGATTGTATTGGTCTGCCTGACAGAGACTGATGGTTGAAAAACCAAAGTCAAGCGTAGGATTTAAAAAAAAAAAAAAAAAAAAACTTACAAATGCCATTGTCTTTTTTATTTTTGTATTCAATTGCATTATTTAAGCAAAAATTATGATAGCTTTTTAAGTTTCATTGAAATAAATAAATAATTATATCTATCATGTTATTTTTGCTCCATGCAATATTAAAAATGAAAATTATGCTTTGGACGCTTTTCATCAAATTTAGATTTTTTATTACTATGTGAACTATGTGCTTTAGGAATCAGAATCAGCAAAACATATTATGTTGTACATAAAGAGAATATATCAGAATCAGTTTTTAAAATTTCTGTCGTACATTTGCACCCAGAGTAATAAAATATTGTGGCTGATTAGTTAAAACTGATAATCAAATAAAGTTATTTGTATTAGCAAATTGTTATGTAACAAAATAAAAATCGATGGAAGATTTAATTTCTTAAAATCAGCTCTGCTGCATATTTAAAGATTTCAGTTTTAAACAAGGATTTCTTTCAAAAAATATTTTCCACTCAATTTTTAATCAGAACTTTGTGATTTTCTATTGAATTTTTTTTTATTCTTTCTTCTAATAAGATTCAAAATACTACATGCTGGAAATCAAAAGTAGCTGTATATTTCTAGAAATCACACGACCCTCAGTGTTTTCTAGACATGCACTCATATAACCACAAAAATCAGGAAAAATATAAAAAATGTTTACGTAATTAAATTTGAAAATTTTTAAATGAAACATTTCATTGCCATTCTTTTTTCGCAACTCAGATTCATAGCTTCATAAAAAATGTAAGTTTTATTAATTGGCAATTAACACCTTTAGTGAATCATGACAATACACCTGTTTCTACAATATTATTTTCTAAATTGGATGATATTGTTAATGTGATATTTTATTAATATTTATTGAAATAAAAATAGCATTTGATTTTAATTTAAAATGTAATATGTAAGGAGAAAAAGCGTTAAAAGTAAATTATTGTAATTAAGTTATAATGATTTTGTACTATTTGAAAACATGTTGATTATTAAAAAGAAATATTTTTTTGTTGAATAAAATTGCATTATACATATTTTTAAAATATTTTATAATAAAACTTAGTTTTAAACTTGTTTTACTTAATTTAATTTTAAATTTAATTTATTTAAATTAAGTAAATTAAAAATGAAAACTAAAATTTAAATTTGTTTTGGCTGAAATGGCAGCTGAATGGTTAGCAAAATTTTATAAGTTTAATCCTACCCAAATTTAACGTTTCAAAATCCAGGTTAAACTGCAGTTCTTCATCCAATGAGCTCTTGTTTTAAAAAGGACTATAGAATAGCAAACAAACTAAATGAAAACATCAAATTTGTTTTGTAAGATTTTGAAAGAATGAAGTATTCTATTACGGATGAGATAAAATTCAGCTAATAATAAAAATAAATAAATGAATATTTTACTAATTTAGCTGTGCCTTGCAAGTTTGGTTGTGTACCTCTTGAAGTTCATCATTTTGGGTTCAATATTATTTGTTCTATATTACTGCAAAATCTGATGGAATTCGAAGTTGATAATGAATAGCCATCTGTTTTATATTAAACAAATCTTTATCCATTTACATTATTTATTATATATTTTTGTTTCTTTACCTTTGATAAAAACGACCTCATAAAAATTGGCTGTACATAATTGAATAATATTATTATACAAAAAGTAGCAATTTGTATTTCCATGAATTCTTATGTTTTGAAATAATTTTCTCATAATTGTATATTATGTACTAATGTGTAATATTACCATGTTGTTATACACTTCTGAACACAGTACACAAGCTCCAAACTTTTGATATTAATGAAAATCAGAAATATGATCGTCATCTAGTTTATAGGACCATAACTAATCATTACTCTCGATACATGAACATGAGTGTCTTAGTTCTTATTTAGAGAAATTTGAATATTTTTTATTTATATCTAAAAGATTGTGACTTCTTTGTAAAGCATTATTGTCACTGTATTCACAATTTTTATTATTAAATTCTATAGACTCTATATTTAATTATCTTACCTAATACTGTTTTTATTTTTTGTATTTAATATGTGTCCTTTGTTCAAAATGCTTTATTCTTTAGATTAATTGCATCATAATAATATTATAACACCTTTATTAATATAACAAATTTCAACTTTTTTCAATTCCTTTCAATTTCAAAATCAAAATTTTTTTCACTTTTTAACTTCCTGTACTATTTATAGTATAATTTTACTATTTATTTATATATTTATTATAGATACTTATTAATTAAACTGTTCGCTGTCCACTTTGTCTAGTAGTCAGAGTGCCTGACTGTAGATAGGGAGGTCCTGGTTTTGTATCCCAGTTAGGGCATGGATGTATTTTCTCTGTCTATCCTATCTTTGCCCTTTCTTTGTATGAATGGATTGTGAATGGTTACCTACCCTATAAGCAGGTACCTATGGCATGTGTGTAGGGAGAAAGTCGGACTCCACACCAAAATATGGTTCATTTGAAAATGTGGACCAGTGCACCCCATAATTCCAGCCTAGTTAGCACAAGACAGCAGCAGCCACAATAATTTAACTGTTCATTAAAAAAATAATATGAAATGACTGAAAATTGTATATTTGAGATAAATGGCTGACATATTTCAAATACTTTCGATTTTGACACATAAAATAACCGAATTTAACCATTATATTGAGCATCATGCTAGCGATATCATTTAGTTATCATACTAACACCATTATTTTTTACTTTTATATATGTCTGTATGTCTAAGCCTGTAATATTGTTAGATATCTGATACATACCTCTTTTTTCTTTTTGGATATTTTGTCTTTGATGAACATTTAAACTCTCATCCATTATTGGTTCCAAAATTATTTTCTAAAAAATACAAATTATTAAAATATTACATAAAGTTCCTAAATGTTCATTGAAACCATCTAACTTTAAAAAATATGAATTAAAATAATATCAAGAAGAAACTTAAAGTAATAAACAAAAATAAACATAAAATTTTTTGATAGTATACAGTAAGAAATACTAATTTGAATAGTAAAAAATAATAAATACTTAAATAGTATTTTACTTCAAGAAAAAGTTATAGTTATAAAATTTAAAAAAATTAGACAGAATAATTTAAACTTTGTATATATATATACATTATGCATTTTAATAATTTATTATACATATATATATTATTATTATTAAATATAATTTAAACAATATTTGAAATCAATTTATAAAACTTCTAAGCTTATGTTTTGACTATTTTTTAATATAAAATAAATATTTAGTTAAGCGTATTTCTTGTTTTACTTAAAATGCTTCTAATTTTTTTTCAGAATTAAACTGAAAAGCGATCTTGAAAAACGCAGGTCTGATAATGTTGTGGAAGAATTAGAACAAGTAAAGAAATTCGAAAGTACAATCAAGAATAGAATAGATTATATCCAGTCTGTTTGCTCCTCTTGTATGTGATTAGTAATTTATTTTAACTTGTTATAAATGTAATTTTTTTTAAATTTGAACATAATGCATTTTAATAATTTATTAGTAAAGCAAAATTAAAAAAAAAATTAATTTTTCATTTTTTTAAATTTAAAATAGATTTTTTATACAATTTCTAACTGTTAGATTTATTATAATATTTTATAGCAAGTTTCATACCTATACTTAGTTTATTGATATACTTGCAATAATATCTGGTATATTATGCATGCTTAAATTTGAAATATGGCTCCTTTCTCAGTATTATATTACCATGAAAGGATCATGTAATATTACAAGAAAAACAAAATTTTGTATTTCTAAGTTTTGTTATTTATAAATCAATATGAACTATTAGTATACAATTTAAAAAGTACTACACTGTGTGAAGGAATTTAACATAAATCTTGCATTCTTGCCATCACGAGGATTTCCAGGAATTTCTTTAGTTGTTTATATATGTATATTTGAATCCATGTTTAAAAATTTATTATTTTTATATATTTTTTCACTAAACATTAATAGGTATTTTTGATTAGGTAATGTTGTTATAAATTAATTATGTTACATTAATGATAGAAGAGTAATCTTTTTGGAAATGATATTTCGTGATGAGACAAAATCTTTTTAAAACAAACATTTTTAATTTTTATCATTTTTAAAGGGAATGTTAAAATGATAATGCATATTTCTGACTGAAATTTCTAATTCTTTTTAAAAGTTCTTAATTTGGTATAAATATCAGAGGCAAACCTTTTTACATATGATGATTTAATCAAACATGGATCCTTGTTTTGATTTAGACCTCATTTGTAAAAAAGGTGATAAATCAAGCAAAATAGAAACAATGACAGAACTTCATATTTATCTTAAGAAAACGGATAATCTGATCAGACGTTGAAATTGATTTTCTATCGAAACTTTTTAAATTGACTAAGAAGTATATAGTATTTAGGTAAATAATAAATAAACAATAATAAACAGCTTTCTAAGTGATAACTCAATATACACCATATGCAATTACTCATCATTGTACCAAGGAAAACATTCATATAGAATATATGTTTTTGTTTATTCTGAAAACAATTTAGATTTTTTCAAAGCAAGAAAATTTGGTAAATGATAGTTTTTATCTTGAGATCTGGAATAAATCTATGTTGAACATATTTATTTTAATATAGTTAATTTATCATATCGTTTATATAATATTTTTTATATTCTTGTAATAAGAATATTATAGAATTATTATGGAAGTATAATTTTGTTATGTTTTTAATATCATATTTACATTTTTATTATTTAAGTAAAAGACTCTACAAAGATAATAAAAGCTCATTTCCTGTATACAGATGTTGTGTTTTAAGTTTTTGCAAACGATCAAGATATTCCTAAAA
This sequence comes from Latrodectus hesperus, assembly GCA_037975125.1. NCBI lineage: Eukaryota > Metazoa > Arthropoda > Arachnida > Araneae > Theridiidae > Latrodectus > Latrodectus hesperus. The sequence goes on from CM075852.1 coordinate 64,256,399, forward strand.
TTCAAAATTTATTTATTTATTTAAATTTTGGAATCAGTGACATCTTAGAAATCGTCTGCATATTTTGTTTACAGTGAGTATTTTTAAGAAGTAAGTAAGTAAAAAATGGAAATAACTTGTGAAAGTTTCCTTTAGATGATTTTTTGATTTTAGAAAAGGTCCGTAAAATTCAGATTTATTGTTTTTATTATTTTGGAATCAATGGCATCTTAGAAATCGTCTGCGTATTTTGTTTACAGTGAGTGTTAAAGGAGCAAGTGGGTGAGAAAAAGTGCAAATAACTCGTGAAGATTTTCTTTGGATGATTTTTTGATTTTAAGAAAAAAGTCTCATCCTTGAAAAGAATGCTTAGCCCCGCTTTGGTAATGAAGCGCTATTAGAAAAAATTGCTTACATAGTATGGAGAATTTCGTCATGGTAAGTGGGAATCTCATATAAGACGACCAAAATTGGTAGTGATTCGAAACAACATTGTTGCTGTGCGCTAGATAATTGAAGAGGATCGGTTTGTCACGTATACATACATAGCAATGTAGGGGAGCTCCGGATTGTACCTTTAGGTTAACAGTATTGGTATACTCGTCCATCACCAAGTGCCTCGTAATTCTGAACCATGGTCAGGTGACGAGGTCACACCAGAACTGGCACCTTCCTCTCCGTATAGCATACCTCACAGATTGCAACACATTCGATTTTGCATGAACATTTAGCTGTTTAAATGATTCTTTAAAGATGAATTCCGTGCAATTTTACTGAAGCTCAAAAAGAGGTTCTCGCAAATTGGTATAAAGAAATGCGGCTTGGTATAAAATCGGCTACCCCTTGGATTGGCGGTACTACTTGGTGATAAAATTTAATTTCTGATAACCTTGGTAACCTTATCTTTGTTTAATTTTTGGGTAACGCCCATCCAGTTCGTTCCATCTTCGCGTCAAAACATCGCCGAAGAATCAAGGGGTACACAATTTTAAACTTTTACTAGAAACGCGCTAAAAAAATTTGAACTTGTAACTGCAAAATCCCCCTTTACAACATCGTTGCAGGTTACGAAACAGGAATATATTCGTATGAGCTGGAAGCTGAACATTAATACACTGTTTTGAATGTTTCTAGGTGAATCCTACAAAGCTCGTTCACGAAGCATATTCAAGGTAATGATTGCTTATTTCACCGGTCTTATTAGACATATCGCAACTATTCCTATTCCTTTAGAGGATCGAAAAACTGTTAACGCTAAATATATGTTTTAGAGATATTAACTTCAGAGTAGAAAAATTATTTAAAGAATTGGTTTGAATGGGTGCAAAAGCGTATTAATTTTAAAGGCCAATATTTTGAAAAGCAATAAAACTGTTTCCAAAAAATTCTTTCTACTTTTTTGTAGGAACAAATGATAACCCTATACTATCTACCAGCAGTAAGTATTTGTGGACACCTATGATCTTCTTCTTCTTCTTAGAATTGGGTTTGTATGTCATTGGGCACCTCTGCTTTTATCAGCATTTTGTACCATTAACTCCAAACCCAATGTTTCCTAGTTCCAGTTGCTCGGGTCACCCACTTTATTAATAAAGTCCGATAACCCTTTAATGGAGTCTAGGTGTAACTCTCTAGTATGGTTGATGCCTAAAGAAGTTAATCTAGGGAGGGCAAGAGCCTCGCATTAATAAATGATATGCTCTGCCGTTTCCTCTTGCGTATGACATTTCCAGCAGATAGGGTCTTGCTGAAACAGTCCCATCTGGTCAGAGAGTCAGTCATACTAGGGATAGCTTCCTGACTTTCACCAGAAGATGGTTTGGAGGTCATTTCTACCTCAAGTGAAGGATTCATTACTGCCCCTTTACAAGACTGCCTCTGAGTTCCCTTGTTTTTTTCAGCAAGGTCTACTTCAGAGGCATCACCTGCAGATGCAGAAAGGTTTGTTATTTCTTGTGTCTTTTCAGCCACAAGATAACAATTTATAAGCTCAGGTAATATAAGTCCACCCAGCATTGCCTGAGATACTGGGCAAGGCAAATTACTCTAGAAGTTTGCCTGGCAACTAGAGGCTCTGTTAAGACACCAATACTGCGGTGCCAATTAGCCCTAGGCACGGATCGCATAACACCAGGGTTTACGGGAGCTGGTTCGCGGCCTCTGATTCTATATTCAACGCTATCCTGTCATTCCTACAGGACATTCGGCTATCCACCACCTGCCGACGCGCCTGGTAGCTGCTCAAGCCCCAGGTCAATTAGCAATACTGCAATGTGATTAACTCCAGTCAGGATATTCTGCTATTTGACTTTAATAGTCAAATCATAGTTCTGCTAAAATTTTATCTTTTTTATATGAAGCATCACAATAACTTTCTAAAAGATGACTAGAAAAGACAACTTTCTAAAAGATGAGAAAGTTCGGTGATCCACCACCTACCGACGCGCCTGGTAGCTGCTCAGGCCCCAGGGGACACCTATGATAAATAAGATAATTATAGTTTTAACACTCCAGGGCATGCTTACCACTAGTGATTGGATGTTGGACAGTGGTATTTCTCCCCATCGGCTTGAAGAAAACATGTTCTATCTTCGATTTTGGATGGTTGTCGCACCTCTTAATTCGGCAATCCAACTCACATTAGAGAAGTACTTCTGGACTAAAATCTAAACAGGCCATTCCGATCGGTTCACCCCATTGTCAGCATACCAATCCATATTAAATATCATAACATAAAATCACACAAGATGGTGGTTGGCCCTTATTTCATGTATGTCAGGTATTCAGCATTCGTCATAGAGTACCCCTGTCAGGGCCAACTAGAAAAGCACGTGATTAATTTTGTTTTCATTTCTGAAACACATTCTAAATTAATTGAATATTGAAATATTTCAAAATATTTTAAGTACATCTCAATATATTTCAAGATTTCACCCAGTTACACAAATTGTCATCCTGTGTGTGAGCTTAATTAATTCCGTAAATTTATGCATTCGTTTTTATAAATTAAACTATTTAATACTACTTGAAAAATCATTGAACTTGGCAGTATACTTTTAAAAATAAAAGCATTATTTCTAATTGTATTATTATTAAAATTTCATTATTGTGTGCATCACAGCAAAGAGTAGATTCATGACATTTTCATATTTTTTAAATTTAATGTTCTGGATTACACAGTATCATGGAACTTCAAACTGTATTAACAGGATTTGTGTGAAAATCTTTTATTTATTTTTGATTGAAATTGTTAAGACAATATGTCTTCATTATTTCATTCAAGAATAAATAGAAGATTTAAATAGTAAAATGTATTTGGATGTTTGTTTTAAAATTTTTCAGACATTTATGATATCTGTGATTAGAAATGCATTTGGCCATTAGAAAAAAATTGTTTTTGCTACACTTCTAGATAATTATGGAAATATAAGTTGTGAAGGAGAGGGACATTTTATTATAAGAATAAAAATAGATTTAATAGTTAAAAGGAAATTGATAGTGCTAAGTATCTTAATAATTATGAAGTTATTTGATTAGAAGTAGATTTGATAAAAAAAAGATTTTGTTATAAGAATAAAAGTGTATTCTGTAATAAGGAATTTGCTTAATTTTGTAACATTTTTAGACACCCATAAAACTATTATCTGAAGAAACGACACATAATACTCCTTATTGAAAATTGGACATAATTTAGAAAACAGTATGATGTAATCAATTAAAATATTTTTATGCGTCTATTAAATTTATTATAATTTGCATTGTAATATGCCTTACTTTATTTCTGTTATTGCAAGACTAATCATTTTATGTAAAACAATTTGTAAAAATGTATTTTAAAATTATGATTATTAATTTATAATGATCATCCTCTAAATGACATTATTTATATTTTCAGATTCTAGTGGCGATAATTAATTTCAGAAGTTCGATTTAAGTATCTTGCTCTATTCAGGTGCATGAAAATGTTTGCAAACTTTCAAAAATCTTCATAACTGTGATACAAATGTTGCATTTAAAAATGTATATTATTAATAATGTAAAATTTCGTAAATCATTTTTGCTTTTATTTTCTTTTCACTAAGTTTTTTATTTTATCTTATACGATTAGTTTATTTACATACTCTGTGAAATAAAAAAATTCTTAACCGGTGAAGCTATAGAATCAAAAAGTAAGATGTTAATAAAAAAATGCATGTTAAATTTTAAAACTTCAACTTATATAACATTTTTTATTAAATAATATCTTCAAAACGTTTTTTAAGAATTTGAAGTTAAACTATACATTTTGTATAGTGAAAAAAAAACATGATTGTGATAGCAAGCAATTTATTCATAATGTTTTGAGAAAGCTTTATCTAGAAACATTTAAAATCTTAGCTTAGTTAAGAAATAACAGAAAAGAAAAAGTAAAGAATGTGATACAATGGAACATTTTGTAACCATTTATTTTTGTGTCTTTATAATGCAAATTAATTATTTGAAGTGAAAAAAATTGATCTCTTATAGCAAATGAAAAATCCATGAATAAACTATATTTCTTTTAATTTACAGTACATTGATCAAATTTATTAAAGGGAAAAGTAATTATGAAGGAACACAAAAATTTCAATTTATGACGGACATTTTTATATCTGAAACAAAAATTAGTATATCCAACATATAATTAAAATATCTTCCCTAACATCTCGAGAAAGTTCCAATTTTTTTCTCAAGTGTTAAAAAGTCTCAAAATTTTTCTAACTGTCATAAAAAGCATACGATTATCAAAATGTTAACATTTAGCTTTATTTGTAGCTCTTGATATTGGAAAAATAAAATTTTGTTAATTAGAATTCATAATTTTATTTATACATCGAGTTGTGATATAAGTTGCTCATGTTCTTTCTTTAGTATGCATAGAATAATTTATCATTAGCTAAGGTCTGTGTTCAATAATTTTTAGAGATAAAGTAAAAGTGTTGATTAATTTAATGACAATCAATTTGACTAGTATGTTTGGCAATTAACTACCTTTTCTGGGGAAAATTTGAGTCGATAAGTGTTTTACACATTATTTTTACTCACACACATGCACAAATGGCCTTCACACCTTTTCAAGTATCAACCAAAATAATTTGTTTCTAACAGCAATGTAAAAAGGTTTAATGGTTTCAAAAATATTTCAGTGGTCTTCATTTAAATTCATCAATAAAGTTTAAAATTTGCTGTTTTTAATATCATTAAAACCAATGAATATGATTTTGGGGCTTTACAATTTCAAGGGAAAAACTAATTTTCAGATTTATGTGGTGACATCATAACCTAATCACATCATACATAGGTATGCACTTTTGGGAAGAAAATGATAAACATTGTACTATAGATTAGTTAATTTTTTTTATAAAACTGGTCAAGAACAATCCCTTTAACTAAATTATTTCACACGATTTATGACAAGTTTTAGGCTTGATTAAAAATTTATCTTAAAACATAATTTTTGGAGAAATATCAATTTTGTATACTTTTTAAAGATGGAAATTTAACCCCATGTCAGAAAACCTTTAAATAAAAACAATCTTAGCTGGAAAAAATAGAAATAATCAATATACCAAAATTGTGTCCTAAGTTAAGTAGAATAATTAACTTTAAAAAAATTTTTTAAATAAAACAAAAATTCTTAAAAAAAATCAGAAAAATAGCAATAAACTGATTAATTTTATGTGAGGAATTTTCTTAAACAATTGTTCAATGAAGATCAGGCAAGCATTCCAAATAAACGGACCCATTTCTTGAAAGAGAAACAAATTGTTATAAATTATTAGAATTCATGGATTCTCAGCTTCATTTTTTTGGAAAGAAATGACTTTAGAAAGAACACTTTACTTTGTGCAGCAATTTATGATGAACAAGCAGGAGTTAATATTAAAGCTGTTCACAAATCGAAGGGAAAATTATAACTCTTTTATTCATTTACAATTTTGTTCCAATAGAATTGTAATTGATTTGCAGTAAAAGGCATGAACTGCTGATCATACCACTATGCATAAACTCGGATGAGACTGAAAATCAATCCAAGATTCATTATATTATATTAGACATCATTAAACACAAAAATGTAAAAAAGTTTCAGGAATACAAGGAATTTTTTGATTAAATAAGAGTCAAACTAGAATTCATTTTTTTCAGAGTTGGACAAAGAAGTTTACAGAAACTGAAAATAACACTGGCCAAAGCACATTTAACATAAGCAGAATATATATATACATATATAAATTTGAACTTGATACACTTAATATCAAGTTCAGCAATGGAATTAAAAGCTCAAAATTCACTATTTAAAGTTACATGACTAGCTTATGAATGTGCAAAAATATTTTTAAATGCTACAGATGGTTTTCACTGGGAGATTTAGGTTAGAAATGCAATAAAAGTTTATTTAGAATTCAAAGGTTATGAATTTTGAGTGAGGTGGAAAAAGATTTTATTTCAATATTTACTTGCAATGTAAATGTCATGATATAATACGTAGTTTAACAGGTGAAGATGATAATGAAATGCATAAAAGAAAGTTAATAGTTAGAAACGTTGCATAAACTTTGGTTGTAGCAAAAATATTTACGTTAAACATTTGTTAAGAATAGTTTTAATTCGCGCAATAAAAACAAAATGCTGCACAGATATCTTTAAACTATTATAAATGAAAAGAATAAGTGGTGATTAAAACTAAAATTAAGTTTGCTTTGTGTTTTGACAAAAATTAAGTTTTTTTTGTACTTTGATAAATGATATTACCTTATATGGAAATAGTGTCACTTATTTTTAAACTTAAAATTCAATTAGGTATTAAAGGAAACTTATTCATTTGAAAATTGTAATTTATTTTACACAGTAAATATAAAAAATTACACTATAAATATACAATTCACAAAAGAGGCAGAAATTCATATACAGTTCATTAAAATGTAAATGTACAATTAGTTTTCACATGAGGACATTAGGTGGTATTAGCAACCCTGGAAACGAATGGTTGATTCACGACTAGTAATAAATAGAGCTCAAAAATAAACATTCAATCTACTTTCAATCTTTTACTGTACTCTTCTTGCTGTTTTTCTATCCATTCTTGTTTTACTTTCATTCTTTTAAGTTGGCCATCCCTAAAAAATCAATTTTTAGACTAAGGCGACAGAATTTTCAAACACAGTAAATGTTACTTTTACTTCGATAAAATAAAAATAAAATATTTTAATAAGACAATAATAGACATGAGACAGGAAAATAAGATTTTATATATCAGAATATTTATTAAGTATAATTTTCAAATAGGATTTAGGAAGCATATATTATTCTGGATACCTTTAAGTTACACATTATATAAAATATTCGTTATATTAAACTATTATATAAGATGCTATAGCCAATTTTGGTTTCATACAATTAAATAGGTCATTTAAAAATAATTACATAGAAAAAACGCATTTTATATTAAATATGCACCTTATATTACTGAGCTGAATAAATTAAGAAGTTACTCATAAAGAAATAAAAAGAATGCTATTTTTAAAATTACATTCATATAAACATTAATGATTTATATAATATAATTTCAAAATTTGTTGCTTTATTTCTAACTATAATTAAAATATAATTTTCACTATAGTTTAACTCTTATATTTTTTAAAACTGAAAGCTTAAATCAATAAATATTAAATTCAGCATTAGTAAAACTAAATATTTTCAAAATGTAGAGCAAAAAGAATACGATTACATTGTTTCCAAAAATTGTACTATGATTAATATATTTAAAATATATTATATTTCAACTGTGTGTTGTTTGATTGCACTTAATGGAGAAGATTACTTTGTTCAAAGCTAATTAAATAAGTGCTTTTTTCTATTGAAGTGTTAATGAAATTTTTTTGCATTTTTTAAAAGTTAGTGGAATATAACTTACACATTGCAAGTTTATAAATTTTCAATTTCCATTCTCCTTTCATACCAAGCATTTAATTGTGTATGAAAAAGTCATTATTTTAAAATAAAATTGTACACCCCATTTTAGGTTATTTCTCTTTTGAAAATTTATTCCATTTTAAAATTTATATTGTTAATACAAAAATTTGAGCAATTTAAATATTAATTTAATTTTTGAACATTTCAGCATAATTTTCATACCACATGAGATCTACAAGTCCTCCTTTTCGAGCTATTTCAGATTTAACTCTATTGGCAAATTCAACTGCACTTTCATTTTCCTGAAAAGGAAATAATACATATTTTTAGCTAAAACAATTTTTTAACTATATATTGGTTTAATTGAGTTTAAAATTAGCTAAAGTGATACATTCAAATGAAAACTAGTTTTTAAACTAAACAATTAGTTTATTATAAAAAAATTTCATTAAAACAAAAAATTCTTTAAAAATAAATATGTATATATTATATATTCTTTCTTGTCTTTTATACACTTAAAGCATTTTTAAGTATTTGAATTCATTTATATTTTTCATACCCATATTCAAACACTTATAATCTTTTCTATAACTCACAACATTACTTTAATACCTTAAATATATTTCTTTAAAGTAAATAACAACTTTCTTTACTATGGCTTGCATATAAGAATTAAGTTTTTTAAATTAACATGCTTCAAGCATAAGTGGAAACTCCAAAGAAATGTCAATACATTTTAATCCAGAAATATATTGATTTTGCTAATGGGAGATAAATTCAACGAAGAAAATACTGTTTCTTTTTTAATAGAAAATTTTCAATATTAAGATTATAATAAGTTAGCCATCTCTAAAACAATCTGAAAAATTAAGTATTGTACAAATAAAAAATGAACACAATTAAAACGAGAAAAAAAAACAGAAATTATTTTTATCAAAAAATCATACAGTTTTACAAAACATAATTCTAAATTAAACATACACATTGAAGAAATAGTTTTACATGGATTAAAATAATCGTAATTCATAAAATTTTAAATATTTCTCATTTTATTTTAATTTTTAGTCCTATATTTTTGTCTTTCAAATATCAAAAAATTTAAATCTTCAACTTAAATATTTATCTGTCTTCATGTGAAATTAAAGCACATAATAAAAAATTAGGTGCATAAATAAGCAATTAAAACACAAAAGATTTGTCATATATTTCATAATGGTTATAATTTATACATTATGATTTATGCTTATAATGATCACTAGAAATTGAATCTAACAAATCCTCAAATATTTTAAGTTTTTAAAAATTTGATATTATTCAATAAAACTTAAATAAAATTAAAGTTTTTTAATTTTAAAATAATTTAAATTTAGGTAACATATGATTACAATTATAGGAAACTATTTTCATTAAATTTAAAAAACCTTTATTAATTTTAATTAAAGTTATTTTTTAGCAATCTCAAAAATGGTAAGTCAAGTTCCTAATTATTAAAATATAAGAATTATAAATAAATATTTAATATTGTCATGTAAGTTTAAAAAAGTTTTGGTGTATATTTAGTTAAAATGAAATTTGAGTCATATTAGAAATCATAATTTGAATAATTCTAGCAATATATTACCACTAACATTATATAAAATACAAGGGGCCAATACTAAAAGCATACAAAGGTATTTTATCCAAATATTAACCATGAATTTGCAGGTGATTATCAAAATAATGGAAATGCGTGTGAATATAAATGGATTTAAGAATGCATTTCATTAGCCTTAAAATGCAATCCTACAACTAGTTATTAATACAAAAAATTCATTATAACATAGTTTCAGTGAAGTTGCATCTTCAATTAAAAATGGAATAATGTGATGGATTTTTGTCAAAATAAAAAAAAAAGTTTAAAATTTCAAAGTTCAAAATCTTACGAGTCAGAATTATAAGAATCCAAATAGCTGGAACAACTGTAAATGAAAGATCCCAGCAATTAAGCATTCCTAGAGGTATAATATTTAAAGTGAAAGCAGCATACACATAGCACAGCATGACAAAATCAGCAAAACAAAATTTTCGACTGAAAGATAAAAAAAATAAAAAAGGACAACAGATAAAGAAGTGCATTGTAATGATTAAAAAGAAAACTGCAGCAAAAGTGACAGTGGATTTCAATAAGCATCTGATTTCTCCAATGTTAAAATTTTCAATCAGGAAGCACCTTCTAAACAGAACATTTATAGCAAAACATCGAATTCAAAGTTACTAGTTACAGAATCACAAAACCTTGTTTATTGATAAATAGAAGATACAGGAATTATCACATTTGAACTTTTCCTAACAAAAAAGTGCATATTAGGAAGAAATGTCTATTAGTATTCTATCTGGATTGTATATTCTTCTGTGACATCTCAATATGAATTTTCACACAAATTCCTCCGTATAGCATGACACAATATTCCTGTAAAAACTGAGGGCTGAGCCCACATGTTTTCATCTAAGAATAAAATCAAGTTGCATTACATGCAAAAGATGTTCCTGCATTATATTGGTAAGAACTTCCTTATAAATCTAGGGTATTTCCATTATTTTAACTACCAATTGTACCAAAATTGCATCAACTTAAAAAACAGAAATCAACTGTACTATAAAATGTATAGTTTTTAAATACTTCATGCGAGTAAAATCAGTGAATAATGATTATGAATTAGTAAACCATTACAAATTCACAATCATAATAACTAATTAGCAAACACTAACAACCACACTGAGATACTCTGTACATATTTTACATATTCTTTATTGAAATAAACTGTTAATATTTTTAATAAAAAATTCATACATACTTCTCTAATCATAGGAGGTAGATACCAAACATCACAGACAACAGCCCAACTGGTAAGCATCATAACTAAATACTGCATATAGCTCTGTTTACTGCTGTTCCAAAATGCATCGCCAAACCTAGCATCATACTAAATGAAAAGCAAATTTTTTAATGATTAAAATTAAATTCAACATTAAGTACAAAAAAAGTTAGCATGGAATGACATATTAAATTTTCTGTTAAATTTTAAGCAATAACACACACACACATATATATATACACGTTTGTAAAAGTTTCATTAATTATAAAGTTTAAATTTTATAAAATAAAATTGACTAGAAGTCAAATGTCTTAAATCAGTGGAAAATTTATTTTATTGAATTTTTAGATAATTTTTTTAAACACCAAATATTTTTAACAAGTTTCCTGTAGAATACTTTTTTCCGAATATATTTGAAACATTTATAATCAAAGTGAAGGAAGAATAAAATTAAAGATAATTTAAACTATTAAAAAGAGTGTAATAAATATATGCACATTTGTGCGATTTTAACATTAAAAGTTACATGTTACAGAAATATGTTTCTAATTATGGATATGTTACACAAACATAGCAGTTTCTTATTTGTTTTTAGCATGTCCCATATATGAAATAAACAAAAGTAAATAAATAAACATAAAAATAAAATAAACAATATAGAGGAGATTTTTCTATATTTGATTGCTCACTTACTTTCATTATCTGCAGTTAATGAGCAAAGCCTGAAGACAATTGACAGGTTTAGTATACAAAATATATTAAACATTGTATTGATCCTTTATGAATGATCAGATTATTTTTTCAGAATTAGAAATTTTAAAAAAAATGACAAAGAACTGTTACTTTCCAAATAAAAAGCATTAGTTACTCAAGCAATATAAAATTTATATAATACAAGATATCAGAGATAAATAGTGACTGTTACAACACAAATCCTATGAATCTGAGACTTGAACATTTACTAAATCCCAGACAAAATAGCTAGCTATCTTTGAATGAAAAGTTCTGAGAAAAATCGTGGTGCCGTACATAAAAATGAACTCTGAAGACTGCGACTTTACTAGTATAAATTATTTAAGTATATAGATATCAACAAATTCATTTAGACAAGTCACATGAAATTTGCAGTCCACATACTCAGAATGAACTATTTATCATAAACATTTCAAATTTTCAATCATAAACCTTTGAAAAACTAGAAAAAGCGGCAGACCCAGGTTGAGATGGGTGGACTGTGTGTAGAGGGAGATTTTAAGATCCTATAAGTAACTAATTGGAAATCAATTACAAAAAATAGATCAGAGCGAAAAAATGTTCCTAGGGAGGTCTTGGCTCACCAGGGACTGTCATGTCGATAGAAGAATAACTGAAATCAGGAAATATTTCATAGTTCACTAATTTTTGCCAAGGAAAGTTTATTTTGCATGGTTTTACTGTTTGTATGGATTAATACTTTCATCTTCTGTGAGGGGTAAACACAAATTGTTCCACTGAAGATCAAAATGGTAATCAATCAGCTACCAGAAGAAATTATTAGAACTGTGTCATATAATTACTTATAAATGAACTTTACAACATGAATTTAAGCAAAACCTTTGCACAGTATCTATGCAAATAACAATCTTAACATAAATTCAGTTAAATAAAAAAAGACCAAAAACATTTCGATTTAAAGAAAACATAATTTTTAAAATATCACTTTTTTTCTTATCAGGAAAATAAGATAGCACAAATTTGAAGAAGTCTGACATGACAAAATATTTCAATCTCAATGACTCATTAATGATCAAATATAGCATAATTTTTTGAAAAATATAATATAATGATAATATATTGTGAAAATAAATAATTACTAAATGTTCATGTTATATAAAATATAACATACAAACACTTAAGCAAAATATACAAAACAAAATATTTACAAGAATGAAATTTTGTAGATGACCACAGCATAGTTTAGAGATTGAGAAACTTTAAAAAACTTAAATATGAAATACCTTTATGGCAACGGGATAGATTGTTCCACCAACTTCAAAACTTCCTTTTTTAAACATCATTACCGATGTATTATTAATGCAAGTACCTACAAAAAATTGTTTTCTTATGCTTTGCTTATTTTAATGATTACATTTCACATCACATATGATTAATAGATTGTAATATTCAACCTTAAAGAGGATATTTAAACTAAATGAGAAATTTCAACATATCTTCTTACAATTAAATGTTTTTTAAAGGTATATTTTTCTAAGTATTAAATTACACAGTGCTCATATAAATTGTACTTTTCCATTTACTAAGCAATACATATTTTGTGATAAAAACAAGATGATTTTAGGCTTTACAAGAAGTTCAATTTGTTTGCTTTTCTTTGTTCCTTAGCACATATATAGCAAGTATATTAATATTTATAAGTTAAACTAATATAAATGTACAAAATTTTTGCTTTAATTAAAAACTAAAAAAAATTAAAACTGCATGTATGGTTAAAACTGTATAAATAATATACAGCAATATTTAAGTATTTCATTCAAGGTGAAAGGAATTATTGAATTGAAAGGAATGTTGTATTTTACAATTTCATCAATATTGTTTCATATAAGTTAAATCACAGTCATTCACTGATTTTCTTTTTAAAAAATGCACACAATTTTAATTTCACAGAACTTTTTAAAAATTTGTCTACATGCTATTAAGTATAAAATTAATAATAAAAAAACGATCATTTTTGATCATATTTTGTATGTAATTTTACAAGTTTACTCTTTTCATAATATTCAACTACCATATATAAAAATGTGATATTAAAGAAAATCATTAAAAAAGCATTTATTTTTATATTTCACATTAGAATAATTTTCTAATAACTACCAAAAGAAAACAGCAATGCAAAAATATCTTACCAGATTAAATGTGAGAAATAACAAATAAGACTTTATTCTTAGCTGAAATCACTAATATATACACATTTAAAAAACACTGCATTTTTAATTTATCATTCTTACAATAAAATAGCCAAAATTCCAAAAACATTGCCAAGAAATTAAGGATTTAATGATGTACAAAAAATTACCAAGTTAAACTTCAACACATTAGAGCAGTTAGTGTCTCACATATTTTAGCTAATTAAATGTCAAAAACATTTAAATACTGTTAAAATTCAACATTTAAAGCAATTAACATCTCACATATTATTTTCAGCTAATTAAATATCAAAAATATTTACAGCATATTTTCCCTTGAAGATTTATTTCTTGTAGCATTAAATTTAAACATACCTTCAGGAAAAATCAATATTGGCAACTTGGTTTCATCTTCAACATGTTCTTTTAACCTGAAAAATTAGAATTTGAGTGAAAAAGTTGTAATACATACTAAACAAATCTGTAAATATATTACCATATCTTTATTATTAATATATACTTAATTTATTTATTATTTATTTATTGAAGAAACAAGAGGTGTAACTGAAAGATATAAACAAATTAAGTATTTAAAAAATTCAAATTCCTTAACACATTTATATTAAAAATATAGAAATAAAAGTGGTGAGTTTTCAAAGAGAATTTATTAAAGAAAAAATCTAAAAACAATAAACTGAAGAATAACATTATATATGAAAAATATTTGCTTTTGAATAATTAGGAATTCATTGAGGAATGATTTGAAAAGCAGGTGAGAAAAAATCAAAGAAACTTAAGTAGCTTTACTATATTAATAAAATGTACTGTTTTAGAAAATGTAACTGCCAACCTTTTTTGAACAAGTTCTCTGTCTTTTACTTCGCCCCTCTCAAACCAAATGTGAGAAGTGGCTCTTCCCAATCCTCTTTGAAGAACTCCTAGAAAACCACCATGACTCTGCCCAACCTTTAAATAACACAACAATTTTATTCAAGACTTATCTAAAGCAAGTCAAGTTTAACAAATGGATACTACTTCAACAAGGTTGCTATACGAATGTTGTGCGATTTTGTTTCCTTAAATTAAATAAATTATAAATTAAAAAATCATATTAAATATACAATTTAAGAAAATATTTAAAAATAAAATGCATTTAGATAATAATAAAGAATTAACACTGAAGTATATCTCCAATAGCACAAGAATGTGAAAAAGTATAAAATATATTCTCAAATAATAGATTTTAATTAAACACAAAAATTTCTATTATTTATTAACCAAGCATTAATACAAAAAATTTTAATACAAATTTAAATTAAGACTTTAGCATAAATTTCACATATTAATCTACATAAATAAAATATTTATTCTGTGCCTACCATATTTTCATCAGGATTGCATTAATGTTACAATATATCTGCAGCACAGATCTGGCTTTTAGTCTTCGGGTAATTAAAAACACATCATATATATTTTAAAGCCTTAAAGTTAATTCAAACTTCCATTAACATTGATTTGACTGTTTACTTCAGTAAAGTAGAAAATGTGGTACTTTCCTCACTTTTAAAATTGCTGTACTTGTATAACTGCTAAGGTTTAGAAGAAAAATATGTATAGCATCAGATATCCCCCCTTTCTTTTAACATTTGATAGAGTAATTTTTTGGAGTTTTTTTATTTTTATTAGTTATCAGATAAATTATTCATTTGATTTCTGAAAAAGAATTGTTGGAGTCCACTGCAGCATGTGGTTTTGCTTTTCTAAATACACTATTTTGAAATACATTGAAACATAAATGTGAAAGAAATCTTAAAACTTATTTAAAAAATTTTCACCAAAAAAAATTTTAAAGTATTTCAAACCTCGTTCCATCTAACTCATCTTTATATAAAATCTTATTTTCAAGTGAAAAAAAATAAGTTTAGAATAATGCTAAATAAATACTATTTACTTAAGATTATTCACAATGCTGTTTTGTAACTGGAATAGTACATAGTAAAAGTTAAATATGTAAATAGTCAAGTTAGATAGTAAATAGATTGCTAACTCTACAACCAAAATCAGTATTACTATACATTCACAATAAACTTGTTATTATGGTGAACTTAGCCAAGATAAATACCATGGCAGCCATAATAGAACATTTTCACTTTTTACATAAAATTTAAAATGTGATTAAAACTGTTTATCAAATTACTTTAAATAATTATCAAAATGAATATGCAAAACCATAAATTAAGCTATTTATAAATCAGGAAAAGTTTTTAAAAGAAAAATAGCAAAATCTGGGAATCTTTCACATAAATCAAAAATTACAATTAATTTTTAAGGTTTCTTTGTCACATGACAAGGTAACATTGAAAAACATAATTATAGAGTTCTACAATGAAGATACTCAATTCCAACTGAAAGCAATTGTAGAAAATTTGCATTGCATCAGATTTAATACAAATTAACTGAAAGCAAATATTTTGATGGATAGAGTATTGTGCAAATTGTCAAGATTTATATACATATATATATCCAAATACAAATAATGTACAATTCTAATAAAATCACAAACAAATATACTAACCAAAGCATAGCTGTTATCACTAGCTAAAATTACAACATCAATTGGAGATGTATGATTAGCAACACAAATGCCACCATTTAAAGCTCTATTTTCCCTAAAATAATTAAAGTGTTTTAAAAACTATACCATCATAAAAAATATCAAATTTTTTATTACCAATACAATTGGTAATAAAAAATTTAAATGTGTTTTTCAAACAAAATAATTACCTATTGTGATAAGTGACAACAGCAGAACAAGCACAAGAAAATACTCTGAAGCACAATATACTTGCATGCCAATAAATCCATCTTTTGAATCTGAAGATACAGTTAAATAATAAATGTAATAAATAATTAAGATATCTCTGAATATAAAAATAATTTTATAATAAAGAACAGCATCAGTATACATTTTTATTACAATATATTAAACCATGCATAAAAGCATCGTTACTATGCTAGTCTTCAAAAGTTAAGTTGGTTTAATTGCACCTAATTTGCAAATGAATAAATGCAGAGACACCAAATTTGAATGACAAATGTACAAAATAGGTCATTGCAACATAGAAATTTATGTAAGAAAAACGCATAATTTATAGCAGCAAAATAATAATAATAAAAAATATTGGAAAAGTTTTTTTTTTTTTTTGAAAAAAAATAATTATAGTTTTCTGTGGTAAAATGTTATAGAAACAAAAAAAAATTTAAATAAGGAATATACCCATCTCTAGTCTGAATGGTTTGGCAGTATAGACTTTCCATACTGTCAATTAAGTTACCAGAATAGAAAGTGAAGACCAGGCACATAGCTTTTACCAGTTCTCCTAAAGACTTTGGATGAGGATTTAAAGCAACAACTTGTCTGTCGCCAATCAAAATAATCCTCATTGATGCTCTATGGGATTCAGGTCTGGAGGCTAACCATTCCATTCACTCCAAATCAAGACCATGAAGCTATTCCTCAGCTAGATGAGGTTGTGTGTGTAATCATACATCAAAATAAAATCATAATCAATTGCACCAGCATGTGGGTGGACATGTGGATCCAGGATCTCATTTCGATACCTCATACCAGTCCCAGTTCTCCCAAGAACACATGCAGGTAAGCGACTACCAAGTGAGATACCTGCCTAAACCATTATTCTATCATTGCAATCCCTTTATGAATCTGAACTAATCTGTAAGAAATATATCACTGTTTAGTCCATAAAACATGCTCTATTGCCAAAGATAAGTGGGCTCTTCTGTTGTTCAATGAGAGAAACACACACAACTGGTAGCCTTGCATAATAAAAAACCCTACTAGCACAGAAATACTTTCTCACCTTCAAGCCAAAAGAGCTATAAAATGGTCTTCTGCATGAATTGTAGCTTGTGGTCAGTCAGGAATAAGTCTTCTGATCATTGAAACATCAGTTTGATATCGAATCCAGAGATACATACATACATAGCAGTGCAGCAAAGTTTTGGACTGTTTGGTTTAGGTTAATGGGTTTGAATACACGCCCATCACCTAATACCTCATAATTTTGAACCACAGTTAGGTGAAGAGGTCACACCTGAGATGGCACTCTCCTCTCCACATCCACAGCACTTTAGACATCACATATCAACTTTGACATGTCTTAATCCATAGAGCTGCAGCAACTCAATAATGGAGAAGATGTGGTCACCCTCCTAATAATTGCCTGTAGCAAATGATACTTCACTTTGCTGATCTTAATGTGAAGTAGTGTGAAGCTACTGAGCTTACTAATTGTGGTCTACACTGCAAGAGACATTAAGAAACCTAGCAGCATCAACCTGAGACACCCACATTTTTCAATCCATCCAAATACTTACTCATCACCTTAAAGATTTAAGTAAACAGCTTCTCTCAGACATAACAGGACCCCACTGACTATCATCAATGGATCTGCAAACAGTTACATGTGCAATTATTACAGCTGAATGTTTGCATCTTTTTTTCACTAATGTATACATGCTTCCTATTACAAAAAGTAGTAGTTACAGTTTTTGCATAAATTTAAACAAGTCATTTTTTTCATTTAATAAACTATGAATTTTGTAGTTAGTGTCATTTTTTTTTTAAAGGTGAGCTTTGAAAAACATGTTATTCCTCAACATTTAAGGCCAGTGTAATTAAACTGACATTTTCCAATGCAAGTTAAAATTTAAAAGAAAAAATTGCTAAATTATTCATAAAAAGTATAGTAATTAAAAAACTAACATGCTTTTTATACAAATTTACAATAAATTTATTAGTTTGACAGATGTATACATACATTACAAGACATTGAAAATACAATGGCAAGGAATATCTAGAAAACTATGTAAATTTCTAGATACAAATCACCAAGTTAGTAAACTCGTGTGGAACAGCAGCTCTTTAACACTTGGTGAATTGGATAGAAAAAAAGACCTACACAATATGAAAGTATTTTGTTGTTAACCATTTAAGCAGTTTGGCCGTATGGTGTATGCGATACCCGAAATTGGCCTCACCTGGTTTGCCTGTACAGTGTACAGGCATCGATATTTTCTCCTTTCCTTTTCTGGTTTGCCTGAATTTTTTTTTTGGAAGTATTTCTGGTAAAATTATTGACCGCTTAAAGGGTTAATTCTGTAAGGTGTGATTTTGTTTGTCGTTAATGAACATTTTTTGCTCACAAGGGTTAATTACACCAAGATCTAATGCTTAAAGTAAATTCTGAAACATTACAATCCATGGCTAAAGTGGAATTCGAACCCACAATCTGTTGAATCAAAGGTAAGAGCCATAACCATTCGGCAGCCAACTAAGCAACATTTCTGCTAGAGAAATCATAAAACATAAGTACTTGTCACAAAGGACAACTGTACCTGTAGTAGCAAAGAACACTAGGCCACAAACAACAAAGGCAGTTCTAAAAGACAGACAATTTTGAAAGTGGCATGGCAATCAGACTGAGGACAGGTTAATCTAAACTATTACACACCTGAATGTCATCTTGGAGAACTGATTGAGGCAAATATGGATGGAACAAGAAAAGATATTGAGTTTGAGGTATGCTGGTGAAACTCAAGGGATATCAGAATGAATGGATTTAATCATTTGTGAACAAGCAGTAGCTTGTCAGTAATCTGCTTTTACCTTCATTCAAGAGCATGTTTAAGACATCCTGGATGTTCTCTATCAATCAGAATCATTTGCTGTTAATATCACTGTTACTACTTATCTGCATTCATGGCATTCATAAAGACTGATCTTGACCACAAAGCAGACATACACATTTGCAGTTTGTTTTGCACTACATTGTCTTCCTGTTCAATATTTCAAAGTTTCTTTTTTCTGCTCTCAACCATTATATTCTCAATATAATTGTACTTTCCAATATTTCTTCCATATACATTGCACGTGAGTCTACATTTAAAAAATCCCGGGAAGAAATATCAGGCACCAGAGAGATTCCTTGTCGAAAATCATGTATAAGCGACATATCTTAACAAAAGTCACCCAGTAAATTTATTTTGCTTTCTTCAGTTACTTAGTTTTTAATAAAGCCTAAACGTTGAAATGCTTTTGATACTGTCTTTTCTTCAACTTTCTTCTGAGCATTGATTGTCAAATACATTTTTCCTAAAAAGTCATTTTCACAATGTCATTCCAATTCCAAGCCTATAATCATTCTTAGCAAAAGTATTTTACAATATTATCTCTTGAAGCTTTTGATACCCTGATTCATGTGTGATAAAACAGAAGTTCCATTAGGTGGGAAAATCTCTACAAGAATTAATTCAAGACATGGGAGATCAACAGTGCAGTTTTACACAATACGAACTTTACAATTTTGTGATAAAAACGTCGATCTAAGTCCCTCGGCCAATTTTCATTAATGCTCCCAATCATCCTATCTTTAATATTAGTATGATATGCAGCTTGTAGTTGATCATTTTTTAAACATCTAGACTTTAAATATTTTTCTACGAAAATCAGAGGCAATTTCTATTCTATTCACTCTAATTCTTTGCTTTGTATTTTTACACCCATTGCAATTTATTGCCTTAAAAGCTAAAAGTTCTTTTAGATTAGATACTGAAAGCAAACCTGTCTCATCTGTGTTAAAAACATAATTTAGTTGCATTTGGAAAGAAGTAATTTCAATGCTCTTTCTTTTCATTCAAATTCCGAAATTTTATTCACAGTTTTTTAACTTTTACAAACTTTTTAACAACTTTTCAAAGCTCAAACAGTATCTGATTTTTAAATTTTGGAGCAAGCCATTTGACGACTTGAAATCTTTTACATTCAACTTCATAAAAAACCAGTTAGATTTCTTTTCAATGACATTATTATCAAAGGAATGTTCATTCCTCTTATTTTTCACAGTCACGAAGCAAAAATGTTTTCAAGTTTAGACTGCTTTGCTTCTTTAACATTTTCAAAAGGGAACATTTTTGCTGGTAGTTTTCTTTTACATAGAATTTTTTTCATGTTTTTTTAACTGTCAAATGTTTTTTGTAACGTTTTTTATCAAATTGTTTTAGAATTTTCTTTTTACTTTGGCTAATAAATACATTTGTTACTTCAATTGTCACAAATCTTTAATGGAACTGGCTCAATTTCCCTTACAATAAAACTTTATAAATGGAGTTGTTCAAATGAAACTTAATGATCAACAAATATGAATCCAAACTTTCAAAAAGTTTTCCTCCCTTTTTCCTTGTTATATCTCTTATGAGATTAATTCAACACCACAATTCTTTCCCATCAAATTTCACAATATCTGGAATAACTGCACATGTAATTTCATTGTTCAGGAATAAATCAAGTTCTCAGGTGTTACATAAAAATATTAAAAATTATCAGATAATAAATTTAAAAATCAAGAAAAAAACTATTTACCAAAAAGGAAATTTTGCAAAAAAGAGATTTTTCAAAATTTTAGTTTGAAAATAAGAGTTAAAGTTATCATTGTGTCTCTGGTGTCAGGTCAGAGAATAGCCACTAGTTCATAAAAACATGCGAGTTTGTAAATTAGGGATTCATAAAAGCAAGTGCATACTGTAAATTTTAAAAAGTTCACATAAAAAATGCTGGTAAAATTTTGTATATTAGGAAGGATAAAACAAAAAAAGTTAATATTTATCATGTTTCTTTTATTTTCAGGAAAAATTAAAGAATATCTATCAGCAAGGACATCGAACAAAACATGTACAACTTAGCACTAATTACCATTACTAATAACTATCTGTAATATTTTGACAACTTCAATTTCTATAAAAACACATAACAATTATAATGAAAGTAGAACAAATCCTAAGGGAAAAATTAGAATACAATATTCATAAAATGTGAAATTTCCTTTGACATAAATCATACAATGAAAAGTCTATTACTCCTTGATATATTAAAACATTATTTGATTTAATTATTTTTACTGATTTAAAAGTAATTAGAGGAAGAGAAAGTAAAATAAAATAACTGTATGTAGGAAGGAAAAAATATGATTTAAATCATTTACCTTCCCTCAGGCAATGAACCAATGATAGCAGTACAAATCAGCAACCAGCAAACACCAAGAAATGTAATAAGACATCTAAAAATAAATTATTAGAGTAAAGCACACACAAATTTAACCATATTAAATGTTTTTTTTTAAATTGTCAAGAAACAAATTCCAAGAGTTTTCCAGGAGTCATGCTAAAATTTTTCTAGGTGAGACCACTCAAAACTTGAATAAATATATTCCACCAATTATTTTTTACAATTCATATCAATAATTTTGTAAAAATAATATTTCTTAATTTTTTTAATGAAATAGCAATAAATATTTGTAAAAATTAATAAGAAAAATGTTGATTTAATATTTATCTCAAACATAACAAAAATGATTTCATTTAAGTGATTGAAATAATAGAAACCTTAATTACATAAATATTATGAATAATGAACATTTTTACTTGGCACTTTCTTAATTGTGAACTTAACTATAGTATAAAAACTATTAATATCAGAATACTTTATAAAAATGAGAAGTAAAATAAGTCATTAATTACATAAAGGCTCAATCTAAATTATTTGTCTTTTCTAATCATCATTATTATAAAAAAGGTAAATTTTCTCTTATTTTCAAGCCATTTTATAACTACCTTCAAAATTACAAATGCATACACCTAACTTATAAAGTTATTTAATTACTAAATGGATTTCTAAAGTTAAAATCCACTAAATAATCCAACCGTTAAAATTTATAGTAGTTATGCAAGTAAATTTCTAATTCACACATTTTTTTCTCAATGCTATTACATAGCACAATAATTTCTAAATTTGCATTAGATAGTGTTGCAAAATTAAGGTTTAGATTTAGATATATTTATATTATTTAGCTGAGGATATCCCTCAGATGAAAACACTGCTCTCATGCTTTTTATTTTTCAATTTGCAAGATTTTGTCTTATTTATTACAATTATTGAAATTTGTCTTATCTGTATTATTGATTTTCACAAATTATATATATATATATATATATGTATATATATATATATATATATATATATATATATATATATATATATATATATATATATATATATATATATATATATATAATCTCAAAATCCAATATTAATTATTGATAAGAGTTTAAGTATGACACTATTTCTGAATCAACCACATTAACTACTTAAGAAATTTTAATATATTGTTAAAAATAAGCAGTTTTCTATAAAGCTTACAAAAAATAAGAATTTTTATGTAAGTTTGAAAAAGTACATTGCTTTCATTAGGAGAAAAAAAAGCAAAAATATATAGATAACAGCAAAATCTTTGATTTTTCATTAATAAAACATTTAGCTTTCATATGAAATCCCCAAATAATGTATCAATTCCTTTTATAAATACACAACTTGATCTTTATGTAATCTTTTTGTAATATCGCCAATAAAATGTAACTTCAGAAATTTAAATGATAAGGATGTGCAGATTGAATGAATTGTTTTCATCTTTTCCATATTAAATATAATGTATGCATATATAATGGAAAAAGACAAAATACATACTTCATTGCTACATCAGATTAATTTAGCAAGACAGTCAAATCATGGGACTTGATAGAAAGGGAAAACCGATTTAGTTTTACAATTCATATTTTTGATTCTCAATCAGTCTTGTCTATATTATGTTACTATAGTCTTTTATTTCTAAAGATGCCAGAAACTAATAATTATTTTTGATTTATTTCATAGGAAATTTAAAATATAAATAAAAAGAAATAAAATCATGATATTAATATATAGAATAAAAAGTTAAAGAAAAATATAGCAAAAAATTATTAAATGCAAATAGTGAATTTTTATACAAGAGAATTAATTAGATTTAAAAAAATTCTCATAAGAGTTTAAAAAATAAATAATAAAAAAAGGTAAATACAAATACTCTCTAATACACTTAAAATTCTCTATTTTTTATAAAAATAATTTCATATAGATCTATTTTAAAACATTTTAAACAAAAATATGTAAATTTCTAAACTAAAGCTTCCAGCCCAAAAAACTAACATCCACAAACTATTTGTGAATGACTTTTTTAGATACATAAAAAAAAATGTTCTTACCTTAATGGAAATAATATGCAATATCTCAAAAAGAATCCAATTCCCCAGATACAAGTTAATCTAACACTAAAATAGAACATATTGCAAATCAAAAAATATCCAGGATTCAGATTAAATTAAGCAAACCAAATGATTAATACAAACACTGAAATTAGTCATAAAAAACAAAATTTGAAAAAAAAAAAAGAACTTGTGTTAATCTTGAAGATAAAACATGTTACATTTTACACAAATATGTAAAATATATCTTTGGTATTTATTAAAAACAATTAAATTAAAAAAAAACTCAATATAAATATTATTGTTGAGCATGGCTCTACTGATTTCATAGATCACAATTTCAGTTAATGCTTTCAACAAACACAATGTTCAATTCCAATATTTTACCCATAGTGTCACTTACAACTAAAGCAAAAAAGTTTAATTATTGAAACCAGTTATTAAATAAATAATGACTTATCTTTTGCATTGTTTACAAAGCAATTTTATTTTAGTGATGAGTAGGATTCATAGAGATTTCTCAGTTGATATTACAAATAATTTATTTAATATATTTTCCTGTAAATGATCTGTGGATTAAGCACTAAAAAAGTTTTGAATTTCATTGCACACATTATACACTATTGTGAATAGTTTGATAAAAAAAAAGGACCTTCTCCATAAGAAAAACTTACAATAATGTTTTAAAAGAAATGCCATTTATGCTTTATAAAATAAGTAACAGAAAACACTAAGACTTAGTTGACTTATTTCAATTATCAGTGTTCAATTATGCTGTAGAACAAATTCAGCTCATGAAGAAGAAATTACAGTTACCATTTTGTTTTGCCCTTACCCGTTTTGTTCTGAAAGTATTTAAGTTTATATATCGTCATGTGGAAGTGAAAGCATAGAAGTTACACAGCAGATTTTTAACCTATAACGAAGGGAAATAAAGAATGAGGATAAATATGTTAATGTAAGTGGGTGGGGAACCAGGCGCAGTACAACAGAAAAAACCTAATGTGCAATTTGAAAATTATCCATCTCTTTCATTCAGTTATTAACAAAATTTTTAAAGTATATGTAATCTTATTTAAAAAGTCCTTAAAAACTAAAAATTGATGAGTTTGTACTAAAATTATCACTCTTGATGATCGATCAGGTGCTTTCATCTCAGTTTATTGCACTTTGTGATGAGGTGAATCCAAATGGGTTCCAATAAGATGTTTTCCATAATAAATGCTTTGTCTGTACAGTTTATTATTTTAAATCATACTGTGTATTTTTATTTTATGTGACAACACATTATCAGCAGTATACATTTTTTACTATTTGTCGACAAAATGCAGCGGATTACATCGGAGGACTATATACTGATACTACAACTGAGGAATATATACAGGAAAATATGGTACATATTTAATCAAAGTCACATTTCATGGCAAAAAATAGCAGTTATTAAATTCAAAGAAAATATATAAGAAATATACTTTTAACATTCTGAATTGATGAAAATAAGTGCTCCTTTCTAGTTTTTATTATTTTTTTTAACCTGCATATTGAGCAATATTTATATTTAAATTCAAATTCAGTTTAAACTCAACATAATATAAAATGTACTAAACATCCATTCAAAATATTGGAACTAAATACCATTTCAATATAAAAATAATCTCAACACTGAAATAAAAACTTGCACCGACAAACCTGAAGAAATTCATTATGTGACTGAGAAGTTACCAACATTACCTTTAACAGAAAATTTAAGTTTAAAAATAAAAACCATATATATAATATTCTCTTACCTGATATACTGATAATTTTTATTAGTTCTTGTTAAAAGATTCCATACAGGAAGTTCTAAAAATAAAATATTTGGTTGCAATTAACATAATATAATTTAAATACAAACTTTAAAAAACAAATGACAAAAATAGTACCCTACACAAAGGTATACAAGTAGGAAGGATTTTTTTAAAAAAATAATTTAAATTTATTCTAATTTTTCTTTTAAAAGTATAATTTCTAAATTGCAACTAGTATGATATGAATAAAAATATTTTTATAATATTTTAATGCAAATTAAACAATACATTACATCCATTAAATATTAAAATTACTTTTATATTGAGGAATTAAACATTATAATATTGTACATTTATGAGAGATTTTAGCCTAACTAAGATTAGTAAAATGTGAGAAAGGAAACCTGATATGAAAACACAATTCCTAGATTTAATTCACATACATTAATTAATGCATTAAAAAACTTTTTTTTTTCTACTGTACTTGATACATTCACACAGAAAACACAAATTTGCATCAATTTCAGGCTTAAATCATGATGCGCATTATAAAAATGTAAGATTAAAAAAATATGACAACACTTTTTATATTTTATTTTAGAAATCACTACTTTTAGCTTTTAGAAGTAAACATTCCAACTAATCCAGCCACTAAAATATATAAGCTAATTTATAAATCATCAAAAGCAAATCACAATACACAATTTTCAGAATGTGCAATTTATATTTATTGAACTCTTTCAGCACTGAAATTTTAGACTAATCAAAAAATTTGTGAATAATTGTTGTAATATGGATTAAAATTTCTACTTCTAAAACCTTGCAAAATATCAGTTCCCAAAATAGAATATAATATTTGGGCATCTCATTAAGCTTGTATGCCAAAATAACCTTTTCCCAATATTCATATCAGTAATAAATACAAATGAAATTGTCATCTTATTAGATGATTAAATTTTTTTCTAAAAACATTTTTCAGAAAAAAATTGGAAACAGGTGAAGTATAAGTACACTGCATTAATACCAATTTTTTTTTTTTTTGCTTTATATTTGATTTGATTTTCAAATTATAATAATTTAGATTAAAACTGCAGAAAAGTGGAATGACAATTATAAAAATATAGTAAGATTTATCAGAGCAGAGACTTTCATAGTTTGGGCACATTGTGGGATCACCTAATAACCAAGAGGTTGAGATTTTACATTGAAAGCCCATGTGCCAAGGAAAAGGTGGCTTGATGTAGTCTTGAAAGACCTTAAAGTTTTAAAGGTCTTCAACTGAAAATTAAAGTCAGGGATAGGGTTGTATGGAAGGATATTGTGCAGCAGGCTAGGGCACACCCTGGGCTTAATTTGTGCCAATAAAGCAAATGTGTTTTTAAATTTTTTACACTAAAATATAATTTTAAGTGACGTTAGTTTCCAAACACATAATTTAAAAATCATTAAAGATTTTCCAATCAAGGAAAAAGTGTCTTGATGTTTTTAACAACCATAAAACTATAAAGGTATCTAACAGGAAAATTAAAGTCAAAGACAGAATTGTCGGGAGGGGCATTGTGCAGTAGGCTAAGGCTCATCCAGGGCTGTAGTGCTAATAAAGAAGTGTTTCAGGAATAAATAGATTAGATTTTGTAAGTAAGAATTTAAAAAACAACAATCATAAACAACTAAAAATAAGCAAAAAAATTGAAAGACCATTAAAAGAAAATAAATTTAGGTTTAGTAGCATATATATCTCCAAAATGGATTTGGAGATATCTTTAATAGAACAAAGAAAGTTGAATATAAAGTTATCACACGAATTCAAATTAATTCTTGGATAAACTATTTATTAAAATTAAGAATATGTTTGCTAATACTAGACTTTTTTTTATAATGACTGAAAACAGAAATAGCTGTTCAAACTATCAAACTAGCAAATCATAAATTTACAGGAGGGAAATTCTGGCTGAATTGTTTAGAGTTCACTTTCCAAATTCCAGAGAAATAACAAAGGAATTCCCATATTTACACTCCTGTTTAATTGCAGAAAAGATAAATGGGATATTAAAATAAATTACCTTTTATTACAAAACTAAATTAACCAAACTGTTTTTCAAACCCTTTAATTTACTAGAAAATGATGGTATTATAATAGCCTTTATTTTTGAAGATATCCAGCTAATTATTGCAATTCTTTGTAAAATTTTCAAAGTATGTATAAACTTTACATTCAAAGCAATTTCAAATTGTTTAGAGGCATGCAAATATAATTTTTATTTTCAAAATAAGAAACTACAATATTAGAGAAATATTTGAAATTTATCAATTCAATGTTCTTTACTTAAAGGCATTGAAAAGCCAACAGAGGTATACCTGAAATGTCTACATAAGATACAAACCAATTTTCTAATTTTCCATATGCTTTTCAACTAAATAAATCTGGAGCATAAGATTTATAACCGAGCCTTTATTTTACAGAAGAATTTTAAAGTTGTCTTAGCAATTTTCCGAGATACCGAAAATGCTTTTGATGAAATACCAATTAAAACCATCCTACAACCTCTTATTAGGAAAGTAATAAATAACATCTGGATTAAAAACCTCTAACAGATATACCAGTGCCTTTAATAAAAGAGAAAACCAATTCAAGCTAAAGCTGGATATTGTCAAAGAAGGATTTTTCAATCTATTTAATAGTGTTGTGATTAAAACCTCCAGAAAAGGAATCTACATCTGGAATAATTACCATCGGCTTTGTAGATAATGTAGTTATTATTCATCAGAAAGAAATTTTATGAAGCTCTATCATGACCAATGCCCTATGTTGGATTGACTTGGCACAACAAGGGCTTTCAGTAAATCTGTAAAAAAGCACTATGGTTGCCTTTACAAAAAGAAAATTCTTACTCTGAAAAACACTTTGGTGAAAATTCCACTTGTTCAAAAATAAATAAATAAAAAATATATAAATTCTAGAGTTCAACTTTTATAATAAGAAAATAAAATTTTTCAGAACATGTAAAATGTTATTGGAAGAATATAGGGCTTAAATCCCAAGTTATTTGTGGGATACACAACATGAATATTTATCTCGTCATTATTCATTACACAGTAATTTGGTGATTTCAGACTAGAGACGAAACTATACAAGCATAATTTTAAAAAAAAATTTTCAACTTTTGCTGACTAGAAACCATTTTTATTTGCATTTGAAGTAAAAAAGATTATCTACATTAAAAGACTAAAAAGTACAGGTCAATAAAAGAATCTTTAAATTTTTCAACAAGGAAAAAGTTTAATCTTAATACAAAGTCATCCTTTTTTAAATATGTGCAGTGATTGCATGATTGTAAATATGATTTTGACAAACCTTATTAAAGCAAATGCTTTTTATGAGAGGATTGAAATAAGTTTGTCAACAATGGGGGCAATATTTATGTGTATACTGATAGTTCTAAGATGATTTTATATCCAACTAATGATACTAAATTATTCTCTTTGAGCAGGTAAATAACTATGTTTCAAACAAGTACAAACATTCTAAAGTATAATAAAATATTCTTCATACACAGGTTATTTCACAAGAAAAAAAAAAAACACTTGTTCTAAGAGTCAAACTGAATTATGAGACTGATGCTCGGCAAAATTTACAAGTCAATTTTCACTTCCTACATTATATGTCCATTTGTTATGCCCAAATTAATAATAATTTTACTACCTTAATGTGATTGCTTGCATGGGAATTCTTGTATTACAAGTAGTTAGTTGATGAATAGGTAAGAACAGATTTTACAATTGTTGGAACAAAATGAATCTTTCGTATTTCAAAAGAATTGATCAAAGACAATATTTTTATCCTTTCAGAAAACAAAAATTCTTGAAATAATTACAGTGAACAAAGACAATATTAAACAATTATCTTCATCAAAGTCAAAAAGAGCTGTTGAAATTCAATAGAAGCTATTTAAAGAGTGCAGTGGGGCTTCCTATCAGATATTATACTAACAAATACCATTTTATTATAATGGGAGTATTAAATGGAGGTATTAAATGGGAGTATTATTATAAAAACTTATCAGGAGAGGTCACCTTTAAAAAGGTGATTAGTTTTGTTTGTTTGTGTTGAACTGAAAGCAAGAGCACTAACCTTTCAGCTATAGTAAATATGGGAAAAATTTAAATAAACCTTATCACATATCCTTTCAAAATGTTTCTATATAAAATTTTTTTTATCAAATCAACATACATTGAATTTACATTTTCACTTTAATAAGCTTTCGTAAGCATAAACATGTTTTAAATATTATGGCAGTACAAAATAATTGGAGTAATCATAACATTCCCTTCAGTTAACCACATATAAATGGATTTTTTGAAACAATTTCCCTTCAGTTAACCACATATAAATGGATTTTTTGAAACAATTACAAGATTTTTTATAATTTAGGAATCTTTAAAAGGCAGAAAAATAAATTCTGATTAAAAATAAAAAACCATTTATCTTCAAATCAATTAACAGTATACAAATTTAAGTTTTCAGTCACATTAAAATAATTTAATATTAATAATATTTAGATTTTATATATATATAGTACTTGAATATTTAATGCAATCAATACATAAAAAAATATGCGTGCATGCATATGCATATTTATAAAAAAGAATTGAATCATAAAACACAAATTTTCAAGATATTTTACTCAACAAAACAAAAAAATTTACCTTCAGCAGCAAATCTACTTGTAACTTCATCCTCAATGACAGCCTATATAGAAAAAAAATTATTATTAATAAGAACATTTAAAAAAATTTCTTTACACAATAAGATTTAACAATTTTTATACTGCCTTTAGAAACCTTCAATATAAAACATTAGATAACACACACATTAAACTCATATGATAGAATAAGTTTTTTTTTTTTTAATTAATGAATTTTCAAAAAGTAGTAGCCGCTTTCAGGTCAAATTCATTCAAATGTGAAATATTCAAATTCTTTTTTCTAGTATTCATGAAGCTTTATTTTGCATTCCTATAAAACAATTAGTTAACATCAAATATAAACAACATTTACAACTGATTGTTATTTCTTCTTATTTTAAAATTGAGGAGAAAGTGAAATTCAAACATAAAAATTTTAATTATTCATTTTTTATATACATTCGTCAAAATCATACAAAAAATAAATATTACATACATAACAGAGAACTTACTTCAACACCAGTCTTTATAAAATCAAAGATGTGCTCAAGATGAAATTCTTTTCTATCTAAAGGCAATTTTGAAGTTTCTATAAGACCATTTCCTTCAGGGTGAGGATCTGGTACCAATTTAGCCTCTCTGGATATCACTAAGAAAAACAACAATCAAATTAAAAAAATTAGAATATAAATTCTCAAAATAAAATAAATACAAGTGGCTCATCATAGTTAGAAATTCTTATTCTACATCTTAAATTTTAAGTATTGTATAATGTGCACCTAACTACAAAATACAGACAAAAATCCTAGATCAAGCAAGAGATATCCCAAGAAAGTTATACAAGAAATGTCTTTATTTGGATTTTCCTCTTTTTAGATGATAGATGCATTTATTCTAGATTTAAAAATAACAAGAGTGAAACAAAAAATATTATATCCAGCAATTTTATAATGAAATATGTTAATCATTTTACAATATTAAGTTTTAAAAAATTACATTTTAAATATTGTATCTAGGAGATTGGATTCTGTTCTGGATGCAATACATTCACAGCCAAAAGTTATAATAACAATAATGTATAACCAAATTTATAAGCTAGAAACATTTTTTAAGAATTAGAATCCAAGTTAAAATGATTTGAATGCAAAAATTTCAAAATATTTTTTAAAAAGGCATTTTTAAGCACTCTGTTTTAAAATTTTTTTAAGAAAAAGCAATGATGTTTAATTCATTTTTATTTTATAGGGTGCACTGCACACAAAAATATTTTAGAAAATTAAATTTAAAATAATCTAAAAATTTTAATGCTTGAAAATTTTAGGAACAATAAGAATCTTAAATGTCTGAATTTAAGATTATTTTTATATTTTTGAAATATGTTAATATAATAAACCTATGACGAAATAATTTAAATAAAAGACTTATTTAAAACAAATTTTTATTTATTAAGTGATCCAACTTATTTTATTTAATATTGTAAAACACAAAACCCAATTTATTCAAAAATTACATACACAAGTATAAAGTATTAATGAATAATACAAAAATACAAAGAAAAATATTTATCCTATAATATTTATTTTGTTGTTTGTTGGAACAATATATTTTATACTTATGAAAACTAAATAAAGTTTTATACATAACACAATCAAAAAATAAAATTTTTAATATTAAACATAGAAAACTAATCATCAATCATACCTAAAATTGCAAAAAACTTGAATACCTAATGAAGAAGTGCTTGCAATAAAAAAATATGTGAACTTGAGACTTTTTTTCCTACTTAAGTAATAGTGAACACAGTTGTAAACCTGAATTTTATTATTCCTAAAATAAGTGTGTTAAAGTGCATAAACTAACTGTGCTTAATTGATCCCCTTTTCATAATTTTTGTAAATTCTGTTATAGTCACATCACTCAATTCTATTGATAATAGCAGTTAACTGTATTTACTTATTATGAAAATTTTTGCAATTGATTTACCAAGAATCAAATTATATTTTTTTACAAATATTATTTAAGCTGAAACAAGTGGCATTTAATCTCAATACTGTCAGTTTATAAATTAAAATTGGTTTCAGTAAACTCTAAATACAATCAATGCTGAATGTACTTGCACAGTAAAAATTCCAAAATTAAAACCCCATCCAAATCATTAGAAAGTCATATTTAAAACATGGTTAATCCTCGATGAATTTCTTCACAAGTTTCAAAATAGATCAAAAAGCAAATAACTTTTTCTTATACACTTTCAATTTCATTATTTTGATCAATTTAATATATTTTAAATTAAAATAAAAATTAAATTTAAACTTTTGAAAATTTTATAATTTTTTAGCCCTTTTACAAATGCGCAAAACATATATTAATTGCAATATTAATATATGTTTTGCATTATTAATATATTAATAGCAATAGAATGAAGTTATTTAAGAATTATTGAGATAAGATAAACAAGAAACCGAAAATGTTTTTACAAAAAACTTTCATGCCAAATAAAAAAATACAAGTGTTTATTTCAACTAATAATTGACACACTTAAGTAAATAATTCAAAAAATTTAATTAACTAAAGTAAAATGCATGAAAACACAATTAAACAAAAAGTATAGCAAAAATATTTGTAGTATTAATTTAAAAACACAATCCAAGAAAAAATATTTTTCTAATTTAATTTTTAAAATACAGATAGCTGATTTATTCATTACATAAAATTTTTTAAAAAATTCTAGCTTATCCTTTTCTCAAAACTTTTGGTTAATAAAATATTTTTTTAAATTTATATTTAAATAACTGCAAAAGTGTCTTAGATTTAAGTAAACAATAAGTGACATCATATTTCACAATTAAATACTGAGAGTTTAAATATTCAACTCTATTTCTAAAATTAAAATCCATAAAAAATTATAATTTAGCAAAGTATACAAAACACTTATTGCTTTTACTTGTATTTACAGCTTTTTTCTCTTCCTGACAGGTCTCTCTCATGCAGCTTATATCTTAGTAACTATAGTGGTATGTGTGGTCATAATCATTCAATGTACATCAAACTATACACACAAGTTGGTCTTAAACATCCCATATATTAGAAATCTGAGGTCATGTAATCATGTGTTGGGAATATTCAATTGAGCAACACCCATGATTAATACATGACATATTAACAGCTGTTATGACAGTAAAAAGAAAACAGTAGATTTAGTTTGGTTTGTTTGTCGCTCAACAGTAATTTTTTGCGCACGAGGGCTAATTAGACCAGGACCTACGGTTTAAAGTGGATTCTGAACCACTACAAACATCCATGTCCAAGGTGGAGTACGAACCCAAGAACTGTTGAACCAAAGGCAAGAGCGCTAGCCATTCGGCTGCCAGCTCAGCACAGTAGATTTGGGAGAAAACTTATGGAAATAATACAAATGTAATTTTTTTTAAAAGTGTAAACTGACAGCTTTATTTTTAAAAGAAATACCTCACTTTAAGATTTTTAAAGGAATCTAAGGAACATAGTGAAAAATATAGAATTTAAGGAAATTTATAAAGTCTGCACTCCTTGATTTTGCAGGATAAAGAATACATAAACTTATATTATTTATTTCTTTTTTAAGTGAAAACTATCATTAACTGAACTTTTAAGTTATAAAAGTGAAATCAAATTAAAAGCAATTAAGTTCAATATTTGTTTTTGTAAGATGAGAAAAAATATTATGACTTTACATATATGCAAAATAAAATTACATTTATCTCTATTCATATAAATCAAAAAATTTTTTAGTTTCATATTATTAAGTAATATAGTACAACAATAAAATAAAAGAAAAAGATACTGAGATGGTCAGATTATCCTGGTTGCAACTAAATCTAAAACTGCATGCCAAATAAAATAAATTTCATATTTTTACACATGAACACAATATTTATACTTAAAGATGCTACTAGTTGCTAAAACACAATTAATAATTACTAACAAAGTAAACATAATAAAAAATATAAATGTAAAAAAAATAGAGATAAGATTACCAAAATACAAATGAACTGATATTTTGAATAGATAATTCCATATTAAAAAAATTCTTTTACATAAATCTCAAGCAAGCAGGAAAAGGGGTAGACTCAAAATGAGATGGATGGTATTAGTGGAGACTAACTCTCTGATTATCAAAGAAAGAAACTAGCACATAAGTTTAAGGAGTAGAATTTAGTAGAACAGAAATCAGGGTAAGGCCCCACTATGGGCTGCCTAGCCAAAGGTGACGAGTGGCGAAATAACTTTTAATAAACATTAAATATAAACACAATGTTATAAATCAATATACTATAAAATTAGTTCAAAAACCAAATTATATCTGAGTTAAAATTATATTTTTATTACCTTAGTATTTCTGAAATAACAATGTTAAGAGACCTACCACTTGAAACAAAATTGCTAAGATTTTGTCCCTAATTACTATTTGGGAATCAATCGTAGAAAAACTATAAGGGTACTGTAAAGTACTTACAACTTTAACACTGAACCTAAATTATATATATTTATTGGAAAAACTTTATTAAACAAAAAATTTAATTCAAAATTGCAAAAACAAACCTATGTGATTATCAGAATTTTAGGAACAAATATATTTTTGATAACAAATTGGCTGTTTATTATAATTACTTCTGTTCACATGCTCAAACTTTCCACGCATAATTCTGGTACATAATAGGGAAAGTGGATACAAATTCCTGAAAAATCATTTATAAATACACTAATCATTAAATCAAGTATATTTGATGATACTTAAGATGGCAATAGTGAAATAAAAACTTGGATAGTGTACTTTACCATCAGTTGCACAAACTCCAAATAATCTAACTTCTATCTTACAGACCATGCACAACAAAGTATAAATATAGATTCAAGTGCAAACAAATATCATAAAGTACTTTTGCAAGGAATAACCATAACTTGTAATCACTTTATGAAGAGACATTCCAGGCATAATGCACTTGTCAATTTATTCTAGCAATAATGTTGCATAAAAAAAATCCTGATATGTTTATAAGCACTGAATTGCTTTCATAACTGCAAGCTTTTTTTTTTTTTTTTTTGTAAAATCAGAGCACAAAATTTTGTAGATTTATTTGTAAAATCAGAGTACTTTAAAATAATTTCAGTAACAATTTTTTAAATATCTTTATCGATAAATTGTCATTATAAAATAGCTTTTCTCTTTGCCTAATGTTTAAAAAACAGTCCCTCTTTATAATTTATTAAAAGTACAATGCATTTTATAAACTTTAAACTAATATATACCAGCATTGCCATTCGATGCATCAGAGTCTTCTTCAAATTCTTCATCTGCCTTCCTACCTGCCTTCTCAATTTTTCTTTGGCAGAACTGAAAAATTTAAGCATTTTTAAGTAAACAAGAAAGTTTAGAATTTAATGTAACATAAACCATAAAGACTAATCAATTCTGAGCTTCATAAAAATTATAAAGCAAGAAAATATGATAAAATTCAAAAATATTTTAAATAAGTTTTTTAATTAGAATATCATTTTGCAGTTAAACTTTCAAATGCAATATAGTTCAGTTTCAAATACAATACTTCGTTTGAGTAATACTTACATATTGACCAATCTGCAAAAAATATATATTGTTCAATGATGCAATTTGGAACCATATAAATTAAACAAATAATGTTTTTATCTATTTCTTATAATGAAGATATAAGTAAACTGTTCTGCTTTTCTCTTCCATTTTGAAAAAAATTATTATCAAAATGTGAAGCAATTCAACAATATATTTTTATGGAGAAAAAAGTTGATGGGATAATACATTAGTACCATTTGAGTTAATAGGAAATTCAAAGTAAATTCACTATAAAAAACAGAAAGCCACTAAAAATTTATGTATTTTTTTTTACACTAATAAGAAATCCTTTTTGAAATTCACTTTAATTTTTTTAATACCACACAATTCTTGATACTAATGACAGAAAAAAACAAAATTTAAAAGTAAATTTTGTTACCATTAGCTGAAATTTGCATTAATGAAATACCATGTTAAGGGTTGACAATATAAGTATAATATTCAATGTATGAATATAATATTACAATGTTACGATTTAAGTATTGCTATCAACTAACAATGAATTTCAGTTTTAAATAAACATTTTTAACATACATGCCAACCTTGGAGGAAAAAAAACAGTAGATTCTACTGATTTTTAGGGGAAAAATTAGAAGACGCTACTAGCGACATTTTTACTTGAAACAGAATGTTTAAAGGGGTAATACCGCAAAAAGATAATATTAAACTTATAAACTTACATAAAAATATAAAATTTATTATTAAATAAATTTAATTCAGTGACAAATACTTTGTTTGACAAAAATATTTTTCTAATTAAATTACTAATACTATAATAATTGCCTCCTAATTGAACTGCTTATGTAAATAAACAACTAGTGTCTGCTCTGATTGTTTACTATGTCACTGCCAACTTGTAAGATTCTTGACCAGAGTTGTTACAGTGTCATCCTCCCATAGCAGACTCGAAACTCAAAGGAACATATTTAAAAAAATATTATATATGTATTATTTTTCATATATATATATTATCATTATATTAATGTGCTATCAGTAGACTATTCAAGCTCCTTAAACAACTCAACAGACTTTTTGGCAAAATTTTGGCTGTTTTTAAATTTTTCACTAAAATTGAAAAAAAAATTGGTAGATTTTCATATATCAGGAAAATCAGCAGAAATAGTGAAAAATCAGGAATTTCCTTATAAAATCAGTAAGTTGGCAGCTATGTTTTAATAAAAAAAGAAATAAAAAGACACTAAATAAAATTTTATGCAGCAAAAGTCAAGAAAAAATTAAAATATTAAATATACATATGCACATTTGGAAATAGAGACAAATTCAAGATCGTAGTAATTCTTTTCATTCCTTTTTACCCCATTTCCCTAAAGGATTGAGCCTCACGATAGTATTTTCTAGTCATCAATATGGTTGTGAATACACATAAACAATTACAAGCTAATCTAAAGGAATGATCATACGTTGAATCATTTAAAAATTTACTTTCAATATTTCATTCCTATATTATCATTTAATTAATATCTGGAATTAAATATTAATTTTAGAGCATGACTTTCAAAAAATCAACAAATGATTTTATCGCGTTCATATTTTCGTAAAATCTGAACAAAATTATAATTTCTACGTCAAGTCATTATTCACACTGAATATCTAATGAAAACTTATAATTTGAATAAAAATTTATGGTAAAAATCACATAATACATTTGATTTTATCATGTTAGATTCACCATTACCGGCTTCCAAGATAAAAAGCAACAAGAAACCTAATCAGGAAAACTTGAGAGTGTATTGTATTTTCTGAAATAAATAGTAAGCATGAAATACGACTATTACAGATTTTACATTAAATATTTGTTAAACGACTGAGATTGTATTTCCAAACATTGCAAAATTATAGTTTACAATGAATTCAATATTTTTCGACAGTATGAGGAAAAAGTTAAATTCAACACCTACTTCAAACAATTTCAACAACACCTTGGCATAACTATCGTGTAAGCCAAGTGATCGTCCCAGCGATGCAATAAATAATGCGAATATAACAACTAGTACCATGCTCATAAGAAATACGAATTTTGAATCCAGTCTCATATATCATTCCCACGATAAACCGAATTATTATTCCATCCAAGTATCGTCTCGGTAAATTGATGAATTGACAAACGAAATGTGATACCAATTACTCTTCGATCAAGGGTTAAGTATACTAATCTTTGATTTATAAATTCAGAGGGAATCATTACGTTGCAAATATTGAAATAATTCAAGAATTTTTCTGTGCGTCTAAAAGTATGCAATATGAATAATTAAACAGCAATATAGACAATCCTCATCGATATTGAAATATCGATATAAACTTTTTAATCGGTAATATTTGCTAATGATTTTTTTTTCCTTTTCAGTTAACACTCTTCTATTTTTTTTTTTATCTTATCTGGATCAAAATTATGCACATATAATTTTAATTCAGATAAGCTTAAACAAATATAGAAAGTAATACAATATTATTAATAATAATAATCGTAAAGCATACATTTGAAAAATATTCATTCATAAATGGGAATTATGACGATTCTGCATTATAATAAATAAACATTTTAATAAATTATTGCATTATTGTACACATGAAAGCGAAATAATGTTGTCATCTTTGATGAAAATATATTTTTTCACTATCAGTATCAAGTTTAATTTAAGTCTTTGATGGATTCATGATTTTACTTGTGGGACTCCAGCATTTTTTGAAATACGGAAAATCTCTTTTAAAAGATGTAGCTTGTGACTGTCTTCTTAAATTTACAACTTAAAGTATTAATATAGCAGCACTGAATTTCCTTCTCAAAAGAAAGATTTTGACATCAAATTGTTTTCATAAATATCTAATAATTTTTATACACTAACTTTCTTTAATACGCTATATATATAATTAAAAGAAATTTAATGTATTTTAGATGTCTATATGAGATATTTCTCTGTAATATTCAAATGACGTTAGATTTTATGTTATCCAAATCTTGGTTGTTCAATTATATAATGAACAACCAAGATTTGGATATTCATGCACATTTGAATTTTGTACATCTCATGGACGTATCTTAGATGTAATAGATATCTAAATGTAATTTTGATAACTAATAGATATTTGTAGTTGTGTGGAAATCATGAGAATCGACTATACACGTGTTGTCGATTCTCATGATTTGCCATAAACAAGGCTAATCTTTGTATGTTTCTATGAATTACTTTGATAGCCGTTTAAGTAACTAAAACCTGAATTTAAATGGTATGTTTTGATAAATTTTATTTTTTCCAAGTGTCATGGGAAGAGACACGATACCAGAAAGTTATATATGATTACTTCCTCTTAATGGCCTAAAATAACTAGAAAAATCAGAACTTGCTTAAATTTTCTTCCACCTGTCAAACTTCCAGGTAAACGATGGTTTTTTTACATGTCATTCCCATTCAAGTACTAAATCATATCGTGTGCACCCTAATTCTTGTTGCGAGTGGATTATAAATATGAAAGAGAATATCCCATGTATTATGACCACAGACCAATTTTGGTCTGTGATTATGACAAGCGTCTCGAGCCAGAGCCCGGAGCCTCGGCTCCCAGAAGATTTTGGCTATGATTCAGTGACTTGGCGATGTAAAGAAAGCGATAAGTTTCTCTGGCTAGGAAGTTTATCTCATTGTTAAACATGGCGGATTTCACAGCTACGCTTTCCGTTTTCCTTTAGAAAAATGTATCGATTTAGTATTGTTATATTTTTATAAATATAACAAATTATTAGTTAATTAGTTCATCGGGAATATAATTTCTTTATATTATAAAAATAATGGATGTGTTTGTATTGCGTTTACATGATCTTTTCCTCTCTAAAGATTAAACGACTTAGTATTGTTATATTTTCGTAAAAATAAGAAAGAATTTGTTTATTAATTCATTGTGAATATAATGTCTATGCATTATTAGAACTATTAATTATTTATTCATAAATAATTTACTATTGTTTATAAATATGTAAGTTGTTATGTTTATTAAACAGATTATGCATAAACCCTTTTGACATTATTGCAAACAAAGTAGCTGAAAAATATTTTATACGAAGTTTCTACTTAAGAAAGAATTTTATTTTTTGAAATTTATTTAGCTTGATTTTTGATTTATCTAAAGGAAGAGAAGAATTGTAGTTTATATTATATGATTCATTGTTTCTTTACAAAAATATTTCTCCTAATTCAAATTCTTTATTTTAATCACTGTTCAAATTCATCACCATCATGAGAACAGTATATTTTTTCATCAAGTACATTCTCACTGGGTACCTTCTGCTGAAATAGTTTTCTTCGAGAACTCATCTCTTTCATTTTCAGTTAATTTTATGTTTGTACACTATTCTTTATAAGTAAAACGGCTAACAAGAATAGGAAAATAAACTGGAGCTCAAAATTGAGCTGCTTATGAAAAAAGTTTTGAAGCAATATTTGTGGCTTTGGGCACGGAGTCATCCCAATGTTATATGAATTCTGAGAAATTTAGTGAAAAAATTTATTTAGTTTCACCCTCAGTTTTTTACATACGATATTTTATTCCCATTTATATTTATAATATCTTTATTAAAACACAAAAATCAGAATGAAATGTTTTACTGAATGTCTTTTTATTCATATAAATGAAATTTATAAATTTTCCCGTTTTTAAAGAATATAAATCTTTTTGTATTTCAAATAAATGAGTCGCATTCTTAAATTGAACTATAGATGTTCAATATTTACAACTTGTGATATATCTTATTTTGAATTTTTAATTTAAAATATAGACAATGCACACACTAAATAGCAAAATGTTTTTTATACAGCGGTTTTTTATTGAAATTTATATTACATACAATGTTTATTAAAACAAATCATGTGTGCAAAAAATGCTTTAAACAATTTTTATTTTGAATTAACAGATATTTTAATTTTGGCTTTGGAAAAAAAAACTTGAGATGCTAATTTATAATTAAAGCATGATAGTGTCAAAAACAATTTAGTCAAATTAATTTTATCATGGGAATACAGAAATAAGAAGGAAACGTGATAATGCAATTCACACTTCTTTGTTACTTTCATATTATCACATCCACCTTATCTGCGAAAAAATAAATATCTTCAGCACCATATAAAATACAAATAAAGTTGTTATCTATTTCTATTTTAAATATGGTGCTAAGATATAAGCAAACTATTCCGCTTTTAATTCATATTTCGAAAAAATATTAAAACTTGTAAACATATATAAGCAAATCGACAAACACGAACCTCGTTTCAAATTAGACCCGGGAATAAGAAAACATAGGGTTACTAATATTAAGTCTGAACAATAGTCACATTTTACACCGCCAAATTATTGCAACTACTCTCTTCAAGTGCGCATGCGTTAGAATTGCCATTTGGAGCCGACGTTCTGGGCCCGGTCTCGAGACGCTTGTGTGATTATGACATCATTTAATTATTATCAAAAGATGATGGTTGCAATCAATTAATCAGATGTTTAATCAATTCAATCAATAACTTTCACCTCATTTTGTTAAAGGAAGAGAGGTGGCCTAGTACATTTGTGAAGAAAAAACGTTTAAAAAGTATTTCATCTTAATTTAAAAATGTCAGCACCAATTGAATTAGGACCACCAGTTCGTGTATCTCCATTTATTCGGGTTAGTTATTTAATGTTTTTATGTGATATCAATACCCTTATGATATTTAAATCGGAAAGTGCAGCTTTAAAATTCCATTCTTGTTTAGAAAGGTACTTTTATGATTAAAAAGCATAATTTAATTGTTCGTATGTTTTAAAATTTGCTTTTTATTTAACTTTTTTTTACCTTGAGAAACTGCTTAACCCATCTGTTATAAATTTCAAAATTGAAGTTTTTTATAAATATTTACAAATTTAATATTTCTGACTTATAATAAATATATTTTAATATTTCAAGACTAAAACTTACGTATGTAAATAAAATCCTTATTCTGTTTTTCTGACGATTTTTGTTCTTGTCTGTAAGGAATAGAATGAAACTTATGTCCAGATATTGGTCTCTGGCCAACTTAAAACAAGCTCACTAATAATGATAATATATTGAAATTATAAAAGTTACTGCCAAATATAATCATTTAGAATTTTTTCCTATATCTTTAAATGCATAGTAAAATTTAAATTCTTACTATTTGTCTATCCTGTATATTTTTAAATATCTTGTAATATTTTACATTTATGAAATTTAAATATTGTAAAAATTACCCTTGTTCATCTTTAACTTGTCGAATCCTATTTGAACTTTCATCATTTCCATGAGAAGATTCTATAAACCTTATTATTAAACTGAAATCTGTTTTTATTCTTTTGATGCCTATATGTCACATATAAATGATTTGAAATTCTTTGACTGCATCTATTCCAAGAATGTTTTTAATGTCCATTTTGTTTTATATATATTGAATTTCTTTATTTATCTATGCTCTAATTTTAGCTTTTATATATGTATGTTTTTTTACGTTCTTTCTTTCAACATTATTAAAAGCTGTTAACCCAAATGAATAGCATTTGTGTCATAAGTTCATAGTATCAACTCCAATATCTTTCTAGATGTTTATAATGGCCCAAAATCATTTTTAAATACATAAATTTCAATTAAATTATCTTTTGCATATGAAATTTAACTTTTGAGCATCAAGCTGAATCATCTTCATTTTCTTTTCATTTTTCATTATCATTTTCTTTTCTATATAAGCCTATTTAAAATTTTATCCTTTTTGTTTTTATTGTTGGTTTTGCATTGTTAATTTTTCATATTTTTGTTTAATTCTTAAAATTAGATTATAAATATATACTACCATATTATTCATTAATTTATGTCGTATATTTGTTCTGAAGAATATGACTCTATGTCAAGGCTTTATGGTTAACCAGTTTTTGTTTCATTGAATATATTTCTATTTTTTAAACCAAATTTTTTGCACTATGTATTTAAAAGCACTGATAAGTTGAAATATATATATTACAGATTATTTATATGTTGTGTTTGTTCCCTAAAGGTCTAAAAGTACTTCTGAATTATTGTCCTGGCAACTAACCAAAACAAAATATTCAAGTTTTCTTGCAAAAAAAAAAAAATGTTTTGCATGTAAATATTTTTGTTATAATTTGATTAAAGTTAGTACTTCTCACGAGCAAATAATAAATCCTAAAACAATTATGAACATTTTGCACTTTTTACAAATCAGTTTCTAAATCACATTCTAATTCCTTTTTTATGCTTTTTTGAATATTGCTGTTAATAAAATACAATCTTTAGTTAATGTAATTTTATCTAATATAGATACCTCGCTTCTCAATTTTTAGATAGGTATTTTGAGAATTGGAAAAATTCATTTGCATCAATGTTCATTTGTGGATAATATTCACAAAAAGATTAATTTTTTTTACACATAATATAAACAAGCAGTGTGTTTTGGTTTTCATAAAATCTTTACAGAATTACTTGAAAAACACTGGATTAGACCAGAATAACATTGGTTGTCTGAACTATATTTTGGCGATTCATGACTTGTTCTGGTTTATTGCTAAAATTCCAAACTAAATGCTTGACTAACTCTTATGTTTGAAAACTGGAAAATCCTTTCCCTCTCCCAGAGATTGAATCATTTAAAGCTTTTTAATATTGTTAACCATAGGAATTTTCCTTACATATAATTTTTTAAAATATAATTTGTGTAAATGCTTTAAATTGTAACTAAACAGCAATTAAGTTATAACTTAATTGCTGTTTAGCTAAACATTAAGTTAATAATTTTATGTCTTTAATAATTTCATGTTAACTATTCTCTGTGAATATTAATTTTTGAATTATGTATATAAAAAATTGTTGTAAAAATTATGTATATAAAAAAGTTAAAACAAATTAAAATTATATATTTGAAATCCAAACATAATGTACTTGATTTTTGTTTATAAATGCTTATATTTGAAAAAGTTTTATAATTATTTACAGGCTTGCAGATATGGTGCTCTCTTTACTGGAATTATATATGGCACACTAAGATACAGTAATATAGTTTTTTTTTTTTTTAATTTTATAAATTGTTTGGATCTGATGTCATATGCTAACATAGTACTTGTTTGTCACACACAATTCTATGTTCCCAAATAAATAATATGATCTATTTCACTATCTTGATCTTTTAGCTACTAACAACATTTAAGATACTACTTCATTAAAACCTGGTTGGAATTTAATACTTGTATTCTGTTAGTGTTATAGTTAAAAAAACATAAAAAGGGCATATTTTCAAGTACTGATAGAATGCTGAGGTTGATATTTTATGTGTTTTAAATCAAACAAAATTAAAATTATTTGACTTATAAAATGGCTAACTTGATTGCTATTCATGTAAGAATTTGTATTTATATAATTAATGTGAATACTGTTGGTTTTTATAATTAAAAATTTTTAAAAAATGTGCCAATTGCCTTTTTTAATTATTTTTTAGCTGTATTTATACATAATTTTTAATTGAAGTATGTGAAATACAATACACAAGAATATTCTGTAGATAGAAAATCTATCCTAGAGCTTTACATATCAATAAATTCTGTCAAAGCAAATATTCATTCGTATTTTATATTATTCTTATATATTGTACAGTGGCCTAGCTTTTGGTAGAATTACTTAAATACATATACCTTATAGAAACATCAAAATTTATTTTGTGTAAATAGTTAGTATAATGGTTATAATTTACATTTGTAGAAATAAGTATCATAGCATTTTGTTAAAAAGTAACATTTTGTTTTATTTATAAACCACATGTATTTCCTTCAATGTTAGCTGAAAAGTTAACATATTGAAATGCATACAACATATAGCCAAATTGTTCCAGCTTAATAATTAGCACTCTGCCTATCGGTTCAACAGTTCATATGTTCAAATCTTTTCTCGAGGGTGGATGTTTATAGTGATTTTAAATCCATTTTAAACTGTAGGTCCCAATCTAATTAGCTTATGTGTGTAAAAAATTATCATGGAACAACAAACAAATGATCTTTATTATA
Organism: Latrodectus hesperus; assembly: GCA_037975125.1. NCBI lineage: Eukaryota > Metazoa > Arthropoda > Arachnida > Araneae > Theridiidae > Latrodectus > Latrodectus hesperus. The sequence continues at coordinate 64,301,384 of CM075852.1, forward strand.
ATTTAATGAAATATTTTATGAACATTTTTATAAGCAATAAAGGAAAATGCTGAATTTAAACAGAAAATAAAAAAATAAACAAGGATAAAAATTAATTTTAAGAGGGGAGTGCTATCTTTAGTTTTATAAATAAAGAAAATCATTTAAACTACAAGCAAAAGATCTTTGAAATAGACAATTTGTAGAAGTTGACATACATATGATAATATCACTATATTTTCTTTATATATTTTAACATTTCTTAATACATGATCAAACACTTTGTTTTATTTATTACCATATTTATGTATTAATGATTTCAATAATTATATTTAAAAATATCTGTATTACAAATATTTTACAATGTATTTTATTATATCTTTATGAATGTTAAAGAATTAAGTTTTGGACTTAAAATATATGGAATGACCTATTTTCTCTTAATGTATAAATTTGTAAAATAATTTCCCTGTTTTATAATTTCTAAATGAATTTTGTTTCAAGGATTAAGAGATAAATATTAAGAAGAAAATGTTATCTAAAACTTTATTTAGTAATTTATGTACTAATTTATTACTAATTTATGTAAATATATAATTAATAAATATATAGTTGAAAAATACCATGTATTATGCTATTATTTAGGTAAGTGCAGGCCATGGATAGGATTTATAATCTTTCAAATATATTTATCATGATGTCTAATCGTGCATTTTTTTTATCCAATAGTTGTTACATGATAATTTTTTGAGTTTCATGTTTTCAGATTCCTGGACATTTGTCCTGATTTCTCCCTTTACAGCTATATTAAATACAACAAGTAAAATGTTCTTTCTCCAAATTTTCTTGAGTCAGAATGTAGCTTATTTGCTGTTTATATTTTTTCCTCCATTCAGAAAAGATCTATAATATGAGAGTTTTCATTATTTCTCTGATTTAGCATAAGGAAGTACTTTTGGGAATTATAATAAATTTATTTGTAATATCTGATGATATGATTATTGCTCATCTCCCCTTAAATGTGCATCCTTGGAAATAGCAAATTATTCATTTAATACTTTGTTTAAGAAATTAAATTAATAAGCTATTATAATGCTATTTTTCATTAAAAGAAAAATAAAAGTATCATTCAGATAAGGACATTTGAAAAATATTTTCCCCCTCGGGGAGTTTACTTACTACAAGTAAACACAGGTGTCACAACCCGAGATACCCCAATTATCTATTTCTTCTGTCTTTTCCTCTCATTTCTTTTCTTTTTTCTATTCCTCACTGTGATAGCCTCATGGGACGTTGAGGGCTCCCTATGAGTAGCTATAACCATCCTATTGCTATCAGCTTCTCTTGGTGACAATATCACATGCATGTTTGCCGTGCATTGAGACCCGTGTCTTTGGAAAGGAGGATCCTGGTATTTGAGGGCCTCAGATACCAACACATTACTTTGGCATATGCTTCAAGTAAACGGCTGGTGTGTAGAGGTCCTCTTCACATTAATGAGCTCAAATGATTCAAGCAATCTTAACTGAGTGACTCGTTAAGGGTAGAGTGAATATCAGGTTTGTATTGAAAGCATATAAGGTCTGATTAGCATTGTTGCAGTCATCTGCTTCCCCTTGTAGGGCTCTATAGTGGTTGATGCTGTCAGACCACAAATATTTTTTTCCATAGAAGTATCTTTTCCTCTTTCTCTTCCTTAGGAGAAACAAATTGATTTTACTGATGCCAAATTTTTTATCATAAGATTATAAGAAGGTTCCTTTTTAAATTTGTCTCCCTTTCTTATTGAGAAGGGTATATCTGTTTATCTTGGTGTAGTTAAGTATATTAGAAAACTATGTTCCGGTGATTTACTCATTGGAACATCTTCTGTTAGTCAAAGCATGTCAACCAAAAACATGCAATGGTCACTTTAATTTTTCTTATGGCGTTATCTCGGCTTCCAATCTCTTAAATGTCTCAGAAAGGAAAATCGTCCAAAATCTGCAGAACTAAAAGGTATGCAATGGCGGCTTAAAATCAAAAAGGATGATAAATTTACTAACACCAAACATCTAATTCTTACATTCCGTGCACCTAAGTTGCCTGAAACTATCAAAGTGTCATATGTCATTATCTGTGCATCCATATATTCCCAACCCATTATGATGTTCCCAATGCAAGCGTTTTTGACATACCAAAACGTCTTGCAGAGGTAATATTACTTGTGCTCTCTGTGCTGAAGTTGGAAATAAGTGTCTGGCAAAAGAGAAATGTATAAATTGTAAAGGTAACCCTCCATCTTACTCTTGTTTATGTCCAACATGGATTCTAGAAAAAGAAATAACAGCTGTGAAAATTAAGAATAATATTTCCAATATAGAAGCCTGGGGCATCATAACAGCTCAAACTCCTTCTGTAGGAATTACTTATGCTGGGGCAATGAAAAATGCCAGTGTAGTTGTTGCCACCCTTACAGAAAAAGTAACTCTTCCCCCAATCAGTCCTATTTTTAAGAAAACATGAATCATCTTCTACAAAATCAAAAGCTTTTAAGGCTTTGAAATTAAAAGAGGCTATAGGAAGCCCTAAAAAGTCCTCTTCGGCTAATAGAAAATCTCTTCTTTCTCTTTAATCAGATGCAATTTCATTGCATCCTTTGAAAGAAGACAAAACCTTCAGTGAGGCAGTATCTAAAATTAAGCCACCCAACTCCACTAATGGGGGTTTACAAATTAAAGAATAGCTACTTTATCTCCTAAAAGAAGAAGATAAAAAAGAAAAATTTCATAATTTCCATTAAGTTTCTGAGAAAATAAACAAAAACTGAATTGTATAAAGATCCTGGTTAACTTATGTTTTGTAATTCAAAGCTATCTCAAATTTTTAACTGGTCAGGATGTGCACTTGTCTTTGACACCCAGTCGTTTTTTAAATGGTGTTCAAATATTCTCTTTTCGAATATATTCCAGACCTTCAGTATCTATATGTATATGGTTGGAATTCCCCACATTTCTGAATTTTCCTTTTGATGCTTTTAACATTAGGGTCTCTTTGGCTCACCAGGTGCTTTCATGCATTCAGATTTTAGTGACCTTTTTCTAGTTTTGATGTAAAATGAAATGATAGGTGTCATACAAAAAAATGAAATTACTTAAAGCCACACAAAAGATTTATCAATTGATTAAAAATTGATAAATTTATGAAAAAATTATAAGGAAGATAAATCTAGGGAAGAAAATTATAATTACAATGATTCAAATTCTAAAAAAATGGATAATTTTTCAAAATTTATATATTAGGAAAGAGCACAAAATAAAGTAAAATTGAGAATTGTTGATTTATAAGGATTCCTTCTTATAATATTTCACTATTACCAAAAATATTGGTGGCATAAAAGAATGATTGTTCAGTAGTTGATTTGTGGCATTTATTGAATGATGATAGTATAGCAATTTTTGTGTTTTGTATAAATAAATATAGAGAATATAAAAGTGATAAAGAAACTGATAACAGAAATTAAAGCATTAGACTTTTATATTTTGGAGATTTCTACAAATTATCACATGTAAATAGGAAAAACTACTTACATAATGTAATAGATCTTGAGATATTCCATTGTTCTACTTTAAACTGTAAATCCCAGTCTAATTAACCCTTGTGTACAGAACATGATCATTTAGCGACAAACCAAGTGACCATTGATCTAAGCTAAACAAAGAATTTGTGAAAAAATTTTAAGTCTCTTGTTTTGGGACTTATAAAAGAATATATTCTAAATGAAAGCATACATGCAACCAATAAAATATTCTTCATCAAATGCAAAGTATGGATCACTAAAAACAGAAAAAAATTCTATCGTATTTCCTCCAATAAAAAAACAAAATATCTTCAAAATATTGTGCTATGAAAATATCTGAAGTGAATATGACCAAATCATATATACTTACAAAAAATGTGAATAATTATAAGTATTTTTATAATTATTTGCTCTTTAAATATACATTGTATCTGTTTAACAGAAATTGCATTTAAAGCAGTAAATGTAATATTTTTAATAATATTTAACAAGAATAACCTACTAGCCCTTATATTCCCATCACTCATCCTCATAAGTGTGTTTCAAATATTTCTTCCCCCCGGGTTAATAAAATTGTTTGAAATATATGTATAGATTTATTATAAATAATATATTGTCGAATAGGATTATTAAATAACCAAATATCATTTTTCAAGGTGTATTTTATAATTGCATAAAATTCATAATTATATTTTAATATATGTTGATCACTTTTAAAGTATGAAATTCCAAAATAAAATATATTATATAATTAGTTATGATGCTTGCTTTCATTTTATAAAATTGAAAGTATCTTGCATTTAAAAAAATTACTTGAAGAGAATAATATTAAATGTTATATCTTATCTAAAAAAAATGAGTATTATTGATTTTTTCAATTTCTTCAAACACTGGAACATTCTTCAATTTTACCTAAATGTGCAAGTAACATATATACAGTTTAAGAATTTTAAAAACCAATAATTACATTTTATATTTCAGTTATATTTTTTTCATTTTGCCAAGTTGTGATAAATATTTCATTTCTAGAAACTTTGATGTCATTTTCACTACTTAAACCATAAGAGGTACAATGCATAGGCTTATTAAAATTATTTCTGTGACATATTTGACCAATCAATGTTGTTTCCCCAAAGCAGAAGCCCTGATAATTGATTCTTTTTTGTTATGACTGTTATAAAATCTTATCACTAGGAAGACATCCTATCAACATAGTATTATGAAAATCATTTAAGTATAAATCTGATAGAAAAATATCATAATTATTTATACTGCTACTATTTTATTGAATTAAAAGTTTATTATGGAGAATCTTGATGGTTCATTTACCATGTTTGTGAAGTTAGTTTTGTAAATGAATTTCTTTGAAATCTGTTTTATTGAATTTAGAAACTCTCACCCCTTTTCATTTTTCTCCCTGATTGTGTCTTATAATGGGTGAAGAATATATTTATATTTGAAATTCTGTTATTAGCTGTTAGATTGCATTTTCCAAAAGTCTAAGTGAAGAGGCTGGTGGCAAAACTTACACATTTGACAGTTGGAACCATATTCATAGAAATTTGCCTTGTGCAATATACTCTAGTAAAACTATCTTTTAATCTAAAATATAGGAAGTGTAATCCTTTTTCACAAACTTGTGCTTGATTTCTCTATGCAAATTTTTATCTCCATGAATATCTTCTACTTTATGTGAGATTTCTTATAGGTCAGTTATTTTGCTAGCACTAGTATTTGAATGATTTGTAAACTTAAAGCCATTAAGTTTTAATTTATTTAATTAAGAATTAGAATACATTTAATTTTATTGCAGCTCTTTGTTTTTTTACCTTAATTTCTTTTCTTTCACATTCTGTCTCAAATATGATAAGAATATTTAAGTTTCTCACTTCTTTGTTCAACTTGTTTTAAGAGTAAAGTATTTTAAGCTTTTATAAATGTATTTTTAAAACAAATAAGTTTTATCTCTGCTTTTACTTTTTTCATTGCAGTTTGTTACTTTAAATTTTGGTAGTCTTGGAACTCTCTTGATTATTTATGTAAAAAACATATGATAAATATTATATAAAATAATGATAAAATTTTATATTGTTAAGTCTCTTTTTATTTCCAATTTTGACAAAAATTACAATTTTTGTTTTTAAAGCAGCCAAAAATTTATCTAATAACTTAACTGCTTTATTCTATTTCAGAATATTTGAAAAGAAAGGAAACCAAAATAAGGGAATATGAACACAAACAGAAAGCTATTTTAGATGCAAAATTAGCAGAAGAAAAGAAAGTTGCAACACGAAGTAAGTATTACATTGCCTTATTTGTTGAGTTTTGATATCTTGTTTCATATTTTGGGTATAACTTTAGTTCTCTAACTTTTTGAATATATTAAATAAAAGATTTATTTTTATAAAAACTTTGAAATTAATATTTTGGAATAATGAGATTAGAAATATGAGATTTTATTTGCTTGCCAGAAAAATTCGGCTCATTAAATTAATCTAAAACTTGTAAAATGCATATGGTAAAATTGCTTCTAAAAGGATTACATTTAGGAACATATTGATGCATTTTTTATTAAATTTAGTTTATTAGTAATTAAAGTTTTTATTTATGTGAATATTTATTGAATATTTTTAATTTGTTGCAAATTTATTAAAATTTATACTTTTAAATTGGATTAATAATTGATAATTGTGACAATAATTCTCAAAATTGTTAATAATGGCCTTAATAATTATTACTACTTTGTTATGTTAAAAGATTAAATTTTTATTTCCGCATTTTGTGTTCTATTTGAGATTTTACTTTCAATATTAGTCCAGTTAATATGTGTATACTATATGTCCAAATTAATTGAGACAGATGAGGAAAAAACTAATTTTTCTATAGTTTAGAAATAATCATTATGTACGTTATATAGACTAATAATTCTATACGAAGTGTTTTCTTTTGCATTGACTACACTAGTGTAGCATATTCTTAACTTTATCATGGAACATCTCTTATTTAGCTTTTCTTTTTTTCCCCATTTATTCTGTAGCTATGCAACTCATCTTAACTAAATGATTCTTGAGAATATAGCATAAGTTCTCAATGAAATTACAGTCTGCTGAGTTATCAAATTAATAAAGCACTTTAATTTTATTTTTCTATTCAAATTTTGAAAGAAACCGAGTCATATTGAAATGTTCCATCCGATATTTTTTTATAAATATTCCTACAGCAAATATTTCTGTGTTTTTAACAGAATTCATTCTGCCTTTTATAGGGACTAAGCTTCCTTTGTTATTTGTTTCTGAAGAAAATCTCTAATTATCTGTTTAGAAGAATATTTTAATCTGTTGGATATGATTGAAAACTCACTTTCACTTTTAACTGCTTAGTATGTGTGTTCAAATCAGTAGTGTCAAATGAGAATTTTTTTTAAACATAACTTTTAATTAAATACATTAAATGTGATTGATAAATTTATATCAGTGCTAAGTGCATCTTCCTTTAGAAGAAAGAGCTTCTGTGCATTGACTTCATCATGGAACCCTTACATGTATAATACTTTTCCATTTGTTCCTGCTCAAATAATGGTATTTCATAACTGAAAATCACCTTAGTCATTTACAGTCTAAAATTGGTTTTCATCACATTCTTAGTTTAAAAAAAATCTTTTTATGTATGTTTTGCTATATTACCAAAATCCAAAAACCTTTTACTTATAGCTGTGTTGCTTATTTCAACACCGTAATCTCATAAATACCTTCAAAAAGGTTTAAGCTTGTCTTCCTTGTATTTATTTTGCTATTTCATATTAGAATTTTATCTGTCTTAAAGTAGTTTTCCTCAGTGCTCATATTTAACTTTTCTTTTTAAAAGAATGATCTGGTATCTTGAAATGCAAAAATTATAATCATTAGCTGCTGCACTAAAAGAATGTCAACTGAATTTCTAATGTGCTAAAACTACTCAAATGAGTAAATTATAATCAAGCTACCTCTCTAAGTGCTGATTATTGGTTTGTCCCAATTAATATGTACAGTATGTGTATATGTTGAAAATGTTTCATAGGAATGAATGTTTATACTCAATATTTGATGTAATGCTTAAAATTTTTTATTTTTTTATTTTACAGATGAGATGTTGTATCTTGCTGAACAGTGTAATGTTACTCCTCCACCTGGCTTCTAAAAAATCTTTTATCATAACCATTAAATTATGTATCAATTGCTTTTTGAATAGAAAATAAATTCCGTAATAAGTTGTTGTTTTGTTGGTGTAAGTTTCATAAGTTTCTTTTGTAAAAAAAAAAAAAAAAGTACAAAAAGTAATTTAAATGCTCTAAAATAGGTTATCATTTTCATGTGAATTATCTGAATAAATTATTAATGAGAATTTATAGACTTAATAGAATTTTATTTTGTTTTATGTGTTTTCTTATTTTTTACTGTGATGCTGCATTTATAATTTTTCCATAGGAAATTCGGTTTTAAAATTATGACCAATTATCACCAGGGTGTAATGTTTCCAAACATTAAAAAGTGGAATCATTTCACTGTGGACATTGCAGATTAAGTATCCTTTAATTCAGCAATGAGAAACTAACCATTTATACATTTTTATGGGGTTATGAATGGAAATAATCATTTTAATATGCATACTGATAACACCTCAAATTATCCATCATTTGAACAATTTTACCATAGATTAATTAAATCTGAGGTATTCTAAATAGTCAAACGATCAGTTGTCATATATGAATATTTGCTGCAGAGGAAGACATGTTACAGAAAATTGTAATTAATCGTGTATTCCTGAACAAGCATCAATGATTGAATTGTACTTCTGTGTACCTCATTCCAACATTAAGCGCATCTTAAATAAGATCCCAATTTGTTATTACTCCATCCTAAGAATGAGTATCTGTAATTATTATTTTTAATTGTTCATGTTATTGATTCTTGTTCTTTGCAAATGCTTATAACACTACAAGAAGTGAAGATAATAAAATGTTATATTCATTGGATAAGTATATTAACTATATAGCAACTAAATCATATGAAGGAAGTAGTGTGCAGCTTCTCTTAGACTAAGGTCTGAAGCACCCATGGACAAGTCCAAGAGTAAAAGTCTGCTTATGCTTCATTGTCTGCAGGTCTTAGTTGAGCTTAATGGAACGGCCTTCACGTCTTGGGTGACCCTAACAGGAGAATTCTCTCCCGACGTACTGTGACTGTTCCGCCCATGTACACCCCCTTGTCAACTTTGGAGCAACATGCAGAACTTGAGGGGGATATCTCTTGGAACTCTTCTGGAAATGCGACTGAAAATCTCAGACTGTCTTGGCCAGATCCTCAAATGGACATCTAAAATATTTATCGTTTGAACGTGATACAAAAAATTATCCCTCTTGTAAAGAAATGCTCTGACCATCCAACCTCACCGAAATATATTTTGGATTACGTCAGACTTTCCTTGGAGGATTTATCCTCAGATCCCCTGCTATTCATTGACTTTCTGACTGTCTACAATTCATTGAAGTTGATATGACAAATGTCAGATATTTAAAAAGGATAAGTCATAACAGAGATATAACAAGTGATTGAATTTTCAATAAATTTAAAAACAAAGATCCTGGGGAAGTACCGTATTTTCCTGTATATAATCCGCGGATTATGTGTTAAAAAAAGTTTCGAATTTCGTTGTGCGTATTATACGCCGCCGCGGATAATCTGCAGTTCTATATATTATATTCTAATGTAAAATATTTTTCTCCAGTAAAGCTTTAAAAGAAATGTCGTTTATGTTTCATAAAATAAATAACAATGGTGCTACGACTCGATTGACTTATTTTAACTATAATCAACATTATCCAATTACGTTCAAGAACGAATTCATTTCCTCTGAACGATATTAAAATTCCAATTCATTGCGTCATTTCGCATTTTATCTTGATCTGACCTTTTTCGCTCTGAAAACATTCAAATTCATTTATCGTCATAGTGAAGTGAAAATTAAGTTATTGAGCAAATTTTAAACTGAAAGCTAGGGAAGATAAATGAAAAAATGTCGACAAACTTGTAATGTAAGCTGAAAAAAAAAGCGTGCGATGTACAAAAAAAAATGCATTTCTTTCATATAACTATTAACCAAACAAATATAGTTTATTTTTAAAATATATCTAACCTCGTTTTAAAAGTTATTAAAATCTAAATATCGTTAAGATTTACTAAAATCTTTTTGGATGTTGATCGATGTCGTGCTTTCCTCTCAGTTAATCGCACTTTTCGTTGAGGTGGATTCAAACTTTATCACTATAAATTTTTCTGTAGAATTTACTAGATTTTTAATTATAATGTGTATTTTTTATTTTATTTGACACCCAAATTATCTGCAAAATAAGTTTTCGACTATTCGTCGGAAAAAATTGCCACGGACTTCGCCGCTGCGGATTATGTGACGCTTTTTTTTTCCCCCTTTGTTCTGAAAACGGGGCTTGCGGATTATAAACAGGAAAATACGGTACTCAAAATAACAACCTTTGAATAGAATAAAAGCCCTTTATTCAGATGGGATAAAAAATATATGGAGTATAACATGCAGCTTTAACAGAAACCTTGTGACTGTATTAAGCATACGTAATATTTATGCAACTCACAATTTTCAGGATAGCTAACATAAATTGAATCAATTTTATAAATGAGTTTGGTGTTCTTGAAGAATTTCATTTACTAAATGTAGTTATGACATTACTTCCATTATCTTTGATATTTTTTTTTCACATGACATCCATATGTTGACCACTTGGAATGTAATGAATGGCAAAAATCCAACCACTTAAACTCATCATATCTCCACTTTATTGATGCCGAGCTGGCAGCTGAATGGTTAGCGCTCTTGCCTTCGGTTCAACAGTTCGTGGGTTCGAATCCCACCTTCGGCATGGATGTTTGTAGTGGTTCGTAATCCACTTTAAGCCGTAAGTCCCATTCTAATTAGCCCTCGTGTGCAAAAAATGACCGTTGAGCGACAAACAAACAAACAAAACTCCACTTTATTGATGTCTATCCATGATTAATTATATAGCAAGCGTGATTTTAATCAATGAATTACTTTTTATCAGTTTGTCTTGGGTATCCTCTGAAGTATTTTTACTAGAAACTACACAGCTGTTTGTTCAATTAAATATAACTTAAGTTTAATTGCTAAAAAAGCATTACATAACCTAATCAGTGCGATGTGCCTCTAATATTTTTAGCAATGTATTTTCACTCTCAATAAAATAAAATATGTAAATGACTTGGATTTATGTCCATAATATCTAAATATGATGATCTCAAGATGATTATTCCTCTAATAAGGCTGAAAAGCTTTTTAATAGCATTGTTGCTTTCACACACAAATACCGTTTATTAAATAAAATTTAAAGTTTACAAAAGATTCAGGTAAATAAAAATGAATAGTTTGATCATTTCTCTTCATCACAAAATAAATTTAAAAAGTTTATAAAAATAAATAAATAAATAATAAAAACATTTACACATGAGCAAGCCAGACCTTCCATTGTAGAATATATTGAAATTACATATCCACCAGCAAAAACAAAAATTTTATTATGAAATAAAGGATATATTGTATATAAAGTACTATTTTATAAAATATATTAATTCATTACACTAATAACATACAAAATTATTTAAAACATCTATTTCGAAAAAATTAGTTCATTGAACAACGAATGAAATTTGTGTTCATATGTTTTTATTATTCTTTTTCAGATTGAGCGAAATAATACTGGAATTCTCTTAAATCCTGTTCGTTATGACTTTTTTGTAAAGTTTGTCTTGATTTTAGAATTGCCTTCTCCTGCATACATTGTTATTGTATAATGACTAATCGATATAATATGTTGTATGTACAATATTATAGAAAACATTCAAAAGTAGAATTGCTGTATTTATTAGAGATAATTCTATTGAAATATGAAAAATTATCCTAAGTGTTCTGTTTGATGAAAATTTGAAGTAATTTTTTTCTAATCTTCAACGAGCTTACAAATGATTATCCACAAATGTTCCTGCACGTCCAAACGTCAGGTAAACATGACAAAGACCATTTGCTTGTATTTTCTAGTATATATTTCTTTTTATGCGGATCGTGCGCATAATATAGTAAACTCTCCGAATTAAAATTATTTTTATCTTTAAATATCATTCGATATTGATATTCTTTCCAAAAACACTTCCTGCGCCAATTTTAATTGTTTTTCTTCGTGATCTTTAATCTAGTTCAAAAGAGTGTGTGTGATTTTTTATATATATATTCTCTAACGAATTAAATCGGGAAACTTCTTTATATACATTAAAATATCTTAATTACTTCAAAAATGAAATTTTACCAATATAGCAACATAAACAGTATTGACAAAATTATCTCAGAAATTATGTTGAATAGGATGAAGACTCCACAGATGAAAAACTTTTAAAACCTTTTATTTCCAAACATTTAAAGCCTCAACATTTTAAAGAAACTGGCAAAAAAACTACTTATCTGCTACCTAGAAGAATATACAATCGTTTCGGAGGACAAAGAAATTTGACTTAAAAAGCGTGATCAGAAAAACTAGAATCTTTAAGCACTTTGTTTTTGGGAAATGATTAAATCACAGTACTACCAAGGAAATTATTAAACCAATGCATGGAAAGAATTGTTTTGTCTACAGTGATGAAGAAAGCATTGATTCTCTGGAGGAACAATTCCAAATCAATCCTAACTTATGATGACATTGATAACAATTTTGAGAAAGCTTTAACCGACTCAGCGTCCGCGACGTATCTGTTACGTTGCAATAAACTGGTAGAAAAGCGGTTCATGACGGCAGGGATACGTTAAAGCTTTCCTGTTCGAAAGCGGCCTGCGTCGGCAGAGATACGTCGCAGAGTTTTCACCGAAAGCGGCCGCGACGTATATTTTCGCATAGTAGAAACCACTTATTTTTGCTTTCCCCCTAATCAGTGGTTTGATTGATCGGTCTTAATCACTCAAACCACACTCCTTGGAGACTTTTCTTTGAAAAATACAACTCAGCCTTAGTTTTACGCCAAATATCTAAAATACTGATTAGTTTTTCGCCAAGATTCAACTTTAAAATTTAATAATCTATAAATTTGTTGCTTTATAAATAAAATGCAAGTTTATACATTATTATTTTTAATTTTAGTTCCTAAGCTAATTGAATTAAGCGATTTTATTACATAAAAATTTTAAATCCATATGTACTTTTAAATTACTAACGAGCTTGCCTTCTTTTCTAAGTTAAATTTTAATAATTTTCCTGCTTATGCTATTTATTTCTTACATCTTAGTTAATTTAATTCAGTTTTTATTGTTTTTGACGGCATTTTTTATCGACTAGTTATGACTAAAACAAACAAATAAATTTCGTAAACGGAAATTATTTAATTTCCAGTGATAGAGCTCATGGCTGTTATAGTAAAATCGATGTGTCGTCCTTAATAAATTACATTTACCTTAATGACTAAAATTCATTTAATTTGCGTTTTTATTTTTGTGCATTAGGAAAAAATTTACTAATAGGTTTACTCGCTGCATATTGCTTTTTATTTCTTTTTACATACACTTCAAATGTCGATAATAAAACAGAAATATCTTAAGGCAATAGTATAATATGATTGTCTCATAAGTGTGTAGCCAAGAATATTATACATGCGTTATTTCTTTTTAATGAAACATAATATTGAAAAATATATCAACACTATTTACTGTTGCACCATATAAAATCATTATTTTAGTATATCAATATTAAAAAGATACTAATTCTTAAAAATTTTACAATAATAGAAATTTACTAAATTAAAAAATAAATTACAATATTTCTGATATTAGCTTTGTTCTGCTGTGAAAATCATTTTATTCTATATTTTTTTTATTTGCATACATGTAATAATTTTTCTAGATGACGTAACGATAATATTTAATAAAATAAAATTCCTTACTAGAAATTTATTGCAGATTTAAAACAAAATATATTTATGAGGAATATAAATAATGAAATTTTTAAACAGAAAACTGTTCAGAAGCAAAATAATGGAATTTTATATTTAAAGATGAGCTAAACTTTTTAATGCAGAAAATATTTTTAGTTCTTTTATTTTAGAAAGTGTGTGAAATGGAATGATCCTATCGAAATAGTGTATTAGTGAATCGAAATAATATTAATGCTACAATGTAAGCAATTAAATTTTTAACCTACAGAAAATAATTATTTTATTACCAAATTTATTTTTAAAATAAGCAAATTATTAATACGTTAGTTTTACAAATAATTATCTATTAACGCGATCCATATTAGGTATATAAGAAATTTTTAAATATAATAATCTCCACCAGAGAATTTCTTGTTGTAAAATGTGGTTATATATTTACTTTACTCTTCTTATTTGAATTAAAAATTAATTTTTCTGGTTTATCTTTGAAAAATAAAATGGTATATTCCATATACGATTGATTGTGTTATTTAAATTTAAAAATATAATAAACGCATTATATATTTCAAATAAACTTCTTTTTTAAAAAATTAAAGTTTTGAAAACAAAGAACATTCACTTTGAAAAATCTGAATGAAATAGTATGCTAAAGTTATATGACTATAGAAATCATAGAATGTTTAAATTTAGTTGTGTTGTTACAATCGGAATTAACGACAACAAGATATAGATGACATAAATATGATTAACTATATTTAAGGGACAAAATTGATTACAGAAATAAAATGAAGTTCAAAAGGAGATATTGGCTTAGAAATAAATTAATTAGCTGTTCAAATTATGGAAAAAATTATTTATTTTCTTAAAATACATATGAATTTTAGCTCGCAAAATAATCATTGTTTATTATAAAATATAATATATATATACATTAATACAATATTTAAATTGCTAGCTAATCTTGTTTTATAGGAATATGGTGTTATTTATTTGAGTAAAAATAAACCATATTAAAGAAAGTTAACAAATTCACGGAAAACTTATAGTACATTAGTTATATGATGATCTAAAAATATAATTATAAAAAAAGATTCACTATCGAATATTCATTAACGTTTATTTTTTTGTACGCTGGCTCCCATTTCAATGACCTTACAATATAAAAAAGAATACTTGCATTTTTTATACGTAAAAATTCATTTGAATTTTGAAAACATTTGAGATAATTTTTAAAAAAGGAACTATATGATTAAATTCAAATTTTCAGACGTAACTTCGGATTTTGGTATTTATCTCTTAAGTCATTAAATCGTTTATTATTGTTAATGTTAACCATACAAAATAACAAAAAATGAAATAAAATTATTCTTTCAAAAAATAAAATGTAGTTGAAATGCAATCAAGGATATTAAATTTGAATTATTAACGCAATTTTGGAAATTTTCTGTTTTCAGAATTTTTAAAATTTAAAATAAATTGCTGCTTGGAAATATTTTATCCAAAATTCTAATATACTTATATAAAAAAAAGATAATGTTTATAAAGTTGAAAATTTTTATAAGATTCCTGTAATCTTTTATGATTTGATAAGCAAAATTTGTTTTGTATCATTTTGTTTCTATCATATTAATACTACTATATTTTTTGTTATGCAGCAGTAGTTATAAATAGCTCCTATAGTATTCAAACATTCTTCATTTAATTATTTCCTTTCCTTAAAACCTTGCGAAGTTTTTTTTATCACAGATTGTTGAATACTAAAAGATGAGGTATTAAATTTATTTTCTCTACAGTTTTTACAAGCATACGACTATTAACAGTACTGTTTCAAACAGCTTCTCTCTCCCATATATCCCCTGTATATACGTCAAGACTTCGTTTCAAGGAAGATAATTCATTACCCATGTGGCTTCCTGTGTGGTTAAAAATGTTTCCAATTAGTTACAGATGGAATGAAAGGGGATTTTATCGAATACTCTAGTTGAAGTAGACATATGAGAAACTGCTTTTTCTCACCTTGTTTCATTCCTACCCTCTCCTTCAAAAGTACGTTATTCCTAGCAAAGGTTCGTTATCGTGAATGATTTTTAGATCTATATAGAATATATTTTGATATTTATGAAAGAATGGCTAGTGACAGTGAAGATGAAGTTCCTCTTTTAACAGCTAATGACATATTTTCTTCTGAATCGGAAGAATCTGACGATGATGACATAAGTTATGTCAGACAGTGGTGTCCCGTGAATAATGAAATTCCAGCACCACCGCGTTTTCCATTCACAGGTTCTCCTGGAATGAAAGTGCAAGCTCCCGATCCAAAATATTTACTTAAATTTTTTTAACTATTTATGAATGACTCTTTAATTGAAACGATTGTTGAAGAAACTAATTTGTATGCTGATAATTATTTACGAGAGAATATTCTTACTCCAAAATCAAGATCGCATCAGTGGTATCCCACTGACGTTCAAGAGATGAAAGTTTTTTTCAGTATTAGATATAAGATTTTATTGAAAATCATATATTCCCTACAATCAAGAATAGCAATACTGCTGAACTGCAAAATATCAAAAACTAAATCAAAAGATCTCTAGAGATGGATGTTACCTCAGATAGAATACTGAAGTATCTCCCATGTATTTAATAATCTAAATTATTGATCATCCGAAATGCGTGTATCAATTTACAATATTTTTCTACTTTCTTAAAAAGAGGCTGAACTATTACACATTCCTAAGCTAAGACAAGATGCAGCATTTCATCAAAACCATTGGTGAATAAACCTGTTTTCTACATAAAAAGAATTTATGAACGAATTATCTATGACAGAATTAAACATTTTACTGCTGAAAGAATATGGTTTTCGCTCTGGACTTCATATTACCAAATAATTGGTTAGAATCCTAGACTTTATTGGATGTGCTCTTCACAATAAGCAAATTACTGTTCTTATGTTTAGATATTTCCAAAACATTTGACTTGTCTCACATGATGTATTAATTTCCCAAAATTTTCGCTCATTTTATGTTCTAATCTAACTCTTATGAAAAATTATCTTTAAGAGGAAAAGTCATATTAAACTCGAGTTATTTCAACAACTAGAAATTACTCCCCGACATTGAAAATGAAACACAAAGAGGTGGCCAGAACATTATTCTGGGTAGACGCTCATTATAGAGTTATGCAAATGAAGTGAAATGCGCAGCACTCCAGCGTACGTACGATAAGATATAAGGTGAGGAATAGGCAGAGTGGGCAATGTTCGCACCGTTACTACTGCTCGGGAAATAATCATTGAAATTTTATTCTTGTTGCAATGGATGCCTTTAATTGAAGAGAATGCCAGGCGATTTTCGATGAAGTTAGTTCAAGCATACAGACGAGTTTACGAACCATGGAGATCGAACTGAGAAAGAGCAGGTTGGTCTTTACTACAAATCGCAGCTGACACACACATGAACGTTTCACAGTCCATTGGCCCTGGCGAAGATGTTTGGAACAAGGAACTGTGGAACGTTTGCGGGGTGCTGGTGCAGCCAGAATGACGTCAGCACACGTGGATAAACACGCCCAACCGGAAGTGGTTGTGGCCCAACAAAGCACGTCTACTGAAATTCTGTAGCGTGTACAAAACACCCTGGATGCTCCCATATCGAACCAAACTACACTACTGCCCATTAAAATTGCTACACCAGGAAGTCGGCACACCACACACGTGAAATTTGCATGACAGGTAGAACTTGCTGTGATATGCAAATGATTAGATTTTCAGCGCATTCATACAAAGCAGGCGACAGTAGCGACATCTACAATGTGTATAAAATCAGAGATTTGACAGCAGTTTTCTCATACTCAATCTCCGTTTCAACATTGTTTTCGGCAAAGAAAGTTGTTGTAATGCCTCGTGTAAGAAGAAGAAACGCCTATCAGCACGTGTCTGACTTTGATCGAGGAAGGATTATAGCCTACCGGGATTGCGGTTTATCGTACCGCAATATTGCTGCTTGCGTTGGTCGAGACGCCATGACTGTTAGCAGAATATGGAATCGATGGGTTCAAGACAATCATACGGAACATCATGCAGGATTTCAGCGACCCCCCATCACTAACAGCAGAGAAGACAGGCATCTTATCCGCATGGTCACAAGGGATCGTACAGCCAAGACACGAACCCTGAGTCGAGAAATGGAGTCATTTGCAAGGCAACAAGTTTATGCTCGAACAGTTCGACGACGTTTGCAGCAGCATGGATTGCCTGCACGGCGACCATGGCTTCGGCTACCATTGACGCTGCGTCACAGACAGGAGCGCCTTCAATGGTGTGGTCAGCGACGAACCTGGACGCGGGAATGGCATCACTTCATCTTTACAGATGAATCTCGTTCCTGTATACAGGACCATGATGGCCGCATCCGTGTTTGGAGGCATTGTGGAGAACGCGCATTGCCAGCTTGCATTGGACATCGCCATACTAGCCCATCTGCTGGAGTGATGGTATGGGGTGCCATTGGATACACGTCTCGATCACCTCTTTTTCGCATTACCGGCACTTTGAACAGAACCGTAACTTTTCCGATGTGTTAAGGCTCGTGGCTCTGTCCTATCTTCGAGGCCTCCCTAATGCTTTGATTCAACAGGATAATGCACGACCGCATGTTGCCCGTACTGTTCTGAACTTCCTTGATACAGAACAGGTTCGACTGTTACCCTGGCCAGCACGTTCTCCAGATCTGTCACCAATTGAGAACGTGTAGTCAATGATTGCCGATTGATTGGCACCCCATCACTCACCATCCACTACTGTCGATGAACTGTGGCATAGTGTTGAAGCTGCATGGACTGAGATCCCCGTACATGCCATACAATCTCTGTTTGACTCCATGCCTAGGCGGATAAATGCTGTTATTGGAGCCAGAGGTGGCTGCTCTGGGTACTGATTTCTCAAGATCTATACATCCTAATTTCCTGTAAATCTAATCACTTGTTCTTTCCACTATAATGTATGTGTCCAATAAATATCGTTCTGCTATTTGCATTCCTTCTTAGTGAAGCAATTTTAATGGCCAGTAGTGTATTTACTGATGATTGGATGCTAATGGCCTGCAGTTTTGGCGTCCGTTAAGACTGCCATTGATCCCACAGCATATAGACTCCAACGTCTGGAATGATGCCGGATTAGAGTGATGTGAACGACAGAATGAAACAGGATTTGCGTCGACATGGAGACTGTTACAATCCTGCAGCAATTATGTAACGCCCAAATAAGTGTCAGATGGCATCATGGAGTGGAGTGCCATTGCAATCACAATGGTTCTGTGGACCGTGAATACGAACTTTAATTCCTATTCACGGCACTATGACAGCCCATCGTTTCGTGGATGATGTATTGCGGCCGATGACACTCGTCTACTTTCAGGGCTGCCCAGTGCCCTTTAACATCAAGACAACACCCCATTACACATTGCTTTTATCAGCCAAAATGCTCTGCAAGGTGTACAGCTGCTTCTCTGGCCTCTGTTCTCTCCAGATCTTTCACCAATCGAGCACGTTTGGAATATGATTATAAGCTATTTGCATACCTGGCATTGCCTTCTTCAGAAGACGCACTTTGACAAATGGTTGACAGGGAATGGAGAGCCATTTCTCTGCACGCTATCCGTGTTCTCATTGACACTGTGCCTAGACGTGTTGCTTCGTGTATCGCTGTCCACGTGGTCCTACAACCCACTAATCTGACCATGTTCTCACTCTATATTATGCATATCATTTCGAAATACAGATCCCTCATTGTTTGTTGTTGTCTCTCTGTGTTTGCCAAGTTATCACTTTTTAACAACTCCTTCATGTTGCATTTTTAATTGCGAGCAGTGTATATAAAAATATTACAAGTATTGTGTCTTATGCCTTTCTCTATATATTTACGTTTACAATCGCCCTTACCACAAAGAAGATCATTATAGTCAAATTGCTTTCTATGGGGTGTTTATGACCTCCAGAGCAAAGTTCATTTATCCCTTATGCAATAACCAGACTTCAAGAAAAAAAATGATAAAATTGAATATTGGTGTATATCATGAAACGTTTAAATTAAAATTCACAACTGTTATTGATAAAAAGAAATATTAAGTGATCGTATAAAATTATCTTACTTTGGCCTTAACATATTCCTCTTGTGAAGCAAACTGCATAACTTGGACTTATCATAAATCACAAACTAGTCAGTAATAATCGTATTTCTAATATCATGAATTTGCCCCCAATAAAATTAATAAACTCAGATGTCTTTTTAATGATCATACCAACATTAAACTTAGAAAAATCATCTATGCTCATATCATATGATTATATATATGACCCACTCTTATCTATGTTGCTCCTGGATACTTTGGATAATGGACCAAAGATAAAACTTCTGACTCCTCAATGCTCCTTGATATATGAGAAACAAACAAATTTATAATAACCTTAGGATTGAAGTTATTATCGAACATCTTATAAAAGAAACTGCCAAATTTTACAAGAAAGCTTTGACATGTGAGTACTCAACATTCAAAGACATTATTTAGTGTGCTAATCTTCTGAAAACGCCAATTTTAGGCCAGTAGTATATCTTCATGAAAAATGGAGCAATTCTCTACAGGCCTATTTTTTTTTCATACTAAATTCGCCTTTTCTTCCTATTTCATAGTTCCTCATCTGAAATAATTCTATCTATAATGAATTTATGCTATTTTAATAGTAGCACAGCTTCCAAACGTTAAAGGTCTTTATTATGTAATGGTTCATATGTTTTGATTTTAGAATTGATACCTGATCAAAATAGATCAACTAATACTTATTAGAAATTTTAACAGTTTTTTATGGCAAAGTATTTTCTTTTAATAACAGCATCGATTTTTTTTATGTTACCTTGTTCAATTTTTATTCACATTTTTTTACTAACAAAGATTTCTGAACCCCCAAAAAATTGTTGGTTTTTTGCTTAAAATATGCTTAATTTTTTTTATGGCATATATTAAAAAGTCAAATTATTTCTCAGTTCCATTTTCTATACTTCTTAAATATTCATTAATTTTACCTTACTTCCCCTAGAAAAGATTAAAACATAACAAATATTTTCATTTGTTTATAATGCCAGTACGCAATAAACGTAGATTAAATACATCT
Organism: Latrodectus hesperus; assembly: GCA_037975125.1. Taxonomy (NCBI): domain Eukaryota; kingdom Metazoa; phylum Arthropoda; class Arachnida; order Araneae; family Theridiidae; genus Latrodectus; species Latrodectus hesperus. The sequence goes on from CM075852.1 coordinate 64,322,081, forward strand.
ATAACATTTAACGTTATTCTACAATAAAATTTATCTGTAATACTTAAAATGAACATAAAACAAACATAAATCATTATAATTGCTTCCTAAATAATTATAAAGGTTATTGTATAATTTCTGCCAAAAAATGCTATTCTTATTTTCAATTAACAAGCTTTTAAAAATGTAGATAAATCTGTTTACATCTTTGAAAGACTGAAATCTTTTAAAAGTGTAGATTTCGACACGTACTAGAAACCTAATCAAAAATTGTCATGCACACACAAATTGCCGTATTTGCTGTTTCAAACTCCACAAGTTTACCTGAAAAATAGAGATACAAGCTTCTGTGTTTGGTTGTATTATACAATGAATTTTTTTCGATCAATCACTCAATCAACCAAGGTGATTTTTTGCAGCCGATTTCGTTGTAATTTTGTTTACTTAGAGCCGATATTGTTTAAATAAATTTCTCACTCCCAAGCTGTATAAATAAAAAAATGGGTCTTTATCTCCAATTTTTCAGGTGATCATAAATCTTATTTTTTATTATTAATGAAACGGTTAATATTTAACTATAAAATTAGTAATTTACTGTGACGTTTACAAATTAACTTATTGTTGAATGATTTCGTTTTTCATAGCTTTGAATTAACACTTAAGCTGTTTCATATTTTCGAATCAAGGGTATATCAAATTAAAGGCCATAATACATGGTTAAAAAATAATTTTAATGTATACCACAGACCTTGGTCGTTGATGTATATATTCTAGAGTTAGTTTTATTACTTCTGCTATTGGCATTACTTGGTTTTAGTTTTTTACATTAAATATGAGTATCGTCAAATGCAATGCTTAAATTATTGTCAGTTCTTAATGTTAAAAGTTATTTTCATTTTTTCTTCATAATTTTAAAGAGAATATATATTCTGTAAGATTTTAACTTAACTACTAATATCATAGGACTTCTCCAACTTTGAGATAACATATAGGGAATATTGCACATAAAACATACTTTTTATTTGTTTTAAAGACAAAATTTTATTTCTTTTGATAAATTATGGTCTTGTTAAATTTAAACTCATTTAATTTTTTTTAAAATTAAATGTCAATGCACACATTTCTTTTACAATCATTACTCTCATTTTGGAAGTGTAATAGATAATATAGATGTTACAATGAATTGGATAATAGATATGCTTAAAATAGCTGTCAGATAACAAAATTTTGTTGTAAAGAACAAAAAAATTAAACTTCCATTTAATTAAAATTGAAATATTTTATCATGAAATTTTTAACTGATAGAAATATTTATATTATAATTTTAGAAATGTAGATTTAACTATTTATTAAGTATCTATATAAAGTATACTTGGACTATTGAATTTATATTGTCCAGTAGCAAAAATTCAGAATTTGCTTTTATTTTAAATTTAGAATTTGAATTTAGAAATTATAGATAGATATCCTTTGATATTAAAATACATTATTCATGTTTTTAGTGATTGCACTATTATTTATATTGTAATAATTAGTACTGATATTCATCTCTTTCTACAGTACAATCATATGAAAAAGTGACAACTTTTGTTGTCACAAGTGTTTTAATTTAATCTCGAAATTTATATTTAAGATATTCTTGGATTTATATGTATGGTATATATTAACAGTATTCAGATAATTTAATTCAGAAATCTTTTGAAATCATGGTAATTGGCAAAATTAGTAACTTTATTTAGCACAATTTTACTTTTCTTGTTTTAATATGTATATTTTTAGGCAAAACATGGAGATTTATTTTGGCCATTTTACCATATTTATTTTATTAATGTATTAGTAATTTATCTTACTGATATCTTATTATTTCTTTAATTATTTATTAATATGTTAATAATTCTTAGAATATTTATAATTATTTAGCCATTTATTTTATTTTTTCATATTTAATGACATGTTTTCCTTGAAGTTGTGAAAACTTCTGATGGAAGTCAAGTAATCATTGATATTATTGTTCTTGTTTGATTTGCGCATTTCGCTCTTCTGTTGGTGCCTGTTTTCATTTGGCAATGAGAATGTTTATGTCACCAAAATGAAAATTTGATGATAATTTTAATTCAGTTTTGGCATAAGTGGCAAATTTAGCCCACTTACAGAGATTTGCCTCTTAATCATTTACTTCAGGTAATTTATAATAATTTTATTCTAGAATGATCAATCATTTAAATTATAATCTAGAATTAAAATTGAAAGAAATAGGATTGAAGTTGAAAAATAGAGAATTTATTATAAAGAATTGTTTTTTAAATGTTTTATTAAAAGCTTCTATTTAATAATGAATGATTTATTAATTTCATTAAAGTTAAGAAAATAATTTAAAGTATGTGTATTTCACTCATTTAAAGTATATGAAAAATTAGCCAAATTTTTTTTATTACAATTACTTATTTTTATGAATACCGTCAACATTTCGGTTTTAAGTTTGGTCTTTCTTTTCTGATTATTATTCACACAGTCAAATGTTTCAAGATTTATTTTAAAAGCTGCAATTTTCTAAAATTGTATTACTACCTTCATTGAGAAAAAATGCCTTGATATTGTTTAAATTAAATTAAATTTCAAAATTAGAAGAAAGAAATTTTAACTTTTAACTAAAAACTTTTACAAAAATTTGAAATACATCATCATATAGTACTACCACTTGATTTTTGTGTCCCTGTTATCCAAATGTTCTCAAGTTAGAATTGCTTTCACAAATTGAAGCTTCCAAATCTTTGCAATTATTTTCAATAAGGTATAGAAAATAGTTATCTTTCCCATAAAATTTTTGGGATATGAATTCTTTAACACAAGATTTTGATGATGAGTTGCCTCTATTTTACTTTTTTCAGGTAGCTCATTTGTAGGCTACATTTGCAAGTATTATCAAATGTAGGCTACACTTTCATTCCCTGTCCATTTATTTCTATATTGAGTCATAAGGCAGTAAATATTTTCCTGAGAAAAGGATATTGTATCTTTAAATCACAGATTAAGTTAAAAACTGTCAACTGTATTTTATAAATTTAAATTGAAAAATTAAAAAAAAAACTTTTATTTTTTTATAATATTAAATAATTGAATTTGCATGATTTTTCCTGCCATACTTACTTTACAATTTGGAAATGAGTTAAGTAAAGAGCTTTTAAGTGGTCTGTTTAGTGAAATTAATCCCAAAGATAAATTTGAAACTGATTTGACTGGTGATTTAGCAGAATAATTTAGACAGATAATTTTTATTACTTAATACTAGAAAAGTAATAAAAAATTATCTAAATTATTACTTAATACCAGAAAAGTAATAGAAAAATCATTCATTTTGAGTTAAGACTATAAATATGAAGTTTAAAATTTCCCTTCCTGAAAAATTTCCTCAGTTGATAAAAACAATCTGCAACTTCAATATAGAAAGTATGACAAATCAAATTACATCAACTAAAAACTATTTGGCAAAGAGAAATTCTTGAAAAATTTGGATACAGGTTTTATCATTCTTTTAAAAATTTGAATACTAAGAAATACTTAATGAATAAATGAAGAGGGAAATTCAAATAAAATTTACTGTTTGAATATTCACATTTCCTTTATCAAGAAAGATGAAGTTAAATTGAAGCTTAATATTGTAAATATTGTACCGAGCTCCACGGGTTCGTGTTGATTGAGAGTTGAATAAAGCAACCACTTAATGAACACAAGACTTTTATTCGTAAAAACTTCACTAGATAAACGAAATTCCCGCTGTAACAATCACAATTATACAGCTACAATTCGTCAGATACAATAAGAAATAGCTTCCAATCACAGGTCTCAAATACCTCAGAAAGAGAACAACTAGCAGTCACAACTAATCGTCTTCACTCACTGACTGTCTCCACAAAACTCTCTTCCATGTCGGGCTGCGGTATTTATACCTGACTTGGCGGAGAAATCTACGAATTTCGCCAAGGTTCTGGAAGCTTCTAGGTTATCTCAAAAAATATTGGTCCTAGAGCTTAGGTGATGGATGTTTCCAGAAGTATCGATTTCTCGCCAAGTCGCCAAAAATCTCGCCAACCGTAGCCAAGTCGCCAAGAATCTCGCCAACTGTCGCCAAGTCGCCAAATCATTAGGAAATCCGCTTTTAAACTACAACACGTCTAAATACCGCAATTTTTGCCCAAAATGTGAGAATTTCTGATCTGTCTGAGATATTTTAAGACAAATATAATCATTATTTATAAATTTGTAACAATATTATATATGTGTAGTTTTCCTCAAAATATGTGAACAAGTAAAATGAATTGTTAACTTTTTGTTTCTGTGACAAATTGACAAAACATTTCTGTGATGATCAAGAAGAAATACCAGATTGTCTTCTGACTGCTGATAATTTGAAGAACATAGGTAATTTATATTTTAAAGAGCAATTTGAAGATAATTGATGATTTGAAGGACATAGAAGGGCAAAAATATAGGGAGATATATGCTAGAGAGAGTGAAACTTTTAATGTTCAAAAGGGGAAAAAATCTTAATTATAGTTTGGAAACTTTAATTTTTTATGACAGAAATTTACTTTTAAAAAGTCATGAATATTGCTAATTGAAAGGAGCAGATGAAAATAAAGAAATATTATTCCTGATTGGAATTTCAATTGATTGCTGGAATTCTAAAGTTATGGAAGAAATAAAATTTTAGAACAATGTTTTAAATTTTAAATGATGTATGTATCACTAAAATGTAAAATAAAATCATCCATGTTTATATTTAAATACATTTAAATATAGTTGTTTAATACATAATGCCAAGCTATATATGCAAGCCTATAATTCAGTATATTTATGTTCAATTTCATTTTATTATAAATTTTTCTTTACAGTATAATAAGCCGAGCTGGCAGCCGAATGGTTAGCGCTCTTGCCTCCTGTTCAACAGTTCGTGGGTTTGAATCCCACCTTGCGCATGGATGTTTGTAGTTGTTCAGAATCCACTTTAAACCGTAGGTCCCAGTCTAGTTATCCCTTGTGTGCAAAAAATGACCGTTGAGTGACAAACAAACCAAACTACAGTATAATAAATTTTAGAATTAGTATTTTGGGTAATTCAAATTAGACAATCATTCCAAAAGTCCATGATGTTGAACCAAAATAAACCACCAATGGAATTTTAATTTTTATGTTTAGCTGTTTTAAAGTTTAAATATAAATTAATTGTATAATCATTATCAAGTATGTTTTATTCATTTAATTGATATTTGCTTAATATGTTTATTAACTAAAGCAGGTATTTGTATGTAAAAATATAAAGAATCCTCATAATAGTTTATTATTTATAAGTATGAAGGTCCAAACTGAAAAATAGTGGGAAAAAATTATTTTGAAGAGTTTATATATAAATTTATGCAGCCTGTCGTGATATCTTTATTTTTACTTTCTTTTAGGCAAACTGGAAGATCTTGCTTCAAAAAGCATTTAATTGCATTTAGTGGTTTTCAAAGGTAAGAACTTATAATTTTTCCAATAGTTAATATGGTTGAAAAGAAAAAATAGCTGATATCATTTACATCAATAAAGTTTTAAGTCTTAATTTATCTTTTTACTATTATTTTTTAATTATATTTAATATGGTGTTATACTTTTGTAAACTTGTATACTGGTTACATTTCTAAATATAATTTAGTTTGCTTTGTTTTTATTATTTTGCTTTTATATCAAATATTTTATTAAGATTTACAAATACCTTGTATTTTAAGTCACAAGCTGCATTTAGCTTTTATTACTATGATAAATTACACATTTTTTATAAATATCAATTCATAATGCTGTTAAAATATTTATATAACTTTTTTAAATTAATAAAAAAATATTTGTTATTTATTTCTGAATTTGTTGCAAATCTTTTTATTTCACATGGTTTATAAAATGTTCTATCCATTTATATTTACTTAATTAAATTTTGCTGTTATTCATTTAGCAATTTTTTAAATTAAAGAATTAAATTTATATATGAGGAATAAATTTATTCTTATAAGAAATACTATCTTTTTGCTTTTTAATGATAATGTTTGATCTCTCTTGTAATCATGCTATCTTAAAATTACTTTTTAATCAACCTTATCTTCAAAGTGTAGTGGTGTATTAGATAAATGCTGGATTAGTTTGCATTATTTTAAAAGTAGTTATGTGGTAATTATATCTTGATGTTTTAGAAAATTAAATAATAATTAGTCTAAAATATCAAAAAGTGTGAACTATAAGCAAATATTCAAATTTATAGTTTTGAAATTTCAGAATGTAGTGTTTTGAGTAAAACTATTTAAAGTATGTAAATATCTAAGGCAAATTTAGAACTTTAAGCTGCTGTTATTGAGAATGATCTAATTTCTTATGCATTGTAAGTTGTTCTTCATGTAAATACACTTAGCAAAACGTATCTGATTTTTCTAAAATCAAAATATTATTTATTCTTTTCACAATTAACCATTGTTGAATAAGGATTATATAGTTCAAGTAACTATCACATACTCTTTATAGCCAGCATATATTCATCCTATTTATGGAACTAGATATTTATAGGAAAATTCATAAGTATAGTTGCATTAAGTGATTTTTGTGAAGAGTTAAATAATTGATCAAATAAAAAATCTATGAATAACTTAAGTGAAATATTGCAATTTTAAATAACTTAAAAAATTTTAACATTATAATTTCTTTTAGCAAATTAATTTATTAGAAATATATACATTTATTCAACTTTTATTTGAATTACATATAAATATTTGTTTATTGAAAAATAAATAAATATAATAAATAAGTCACAAAACTTAGTGGAAGCTGGACTCCTTTATGTTTCTTTCTTTCAATCTTTTGTACTTATAGATTTGTATGTTAAATAATATGATTTTATTTTGCATTTTATATTTACTTAGATCTGGAAGTATAAAATAGTTAGTTTCGTTTTATAAATATAATAATATAATTTGTACATGTATATAAAAACTGTTTTAACTCTTTTTTTATATAGTTAGTAGCTGTAATGCTAAATACTGACAGTTTTTTCTCAAAATTAAAAATTTCATATTTTATTATTTCGTGGTAGTCAGTGATATGTAATCTTTCTAAAAATTTTTTTATAATACATGCCTTATTTTTCAAATATATATTATTTTCTACTGCAATATTGCCTAATGTTAAGAAATTTCTGTCATTATTTTCTAGAAAATCAGCATTTAAGCTACGTAAAATAATTTAGTTTGATTTTATGAAAGATTTAATTTAATAAATGTGTGACATAAAAATTTAAGAAGTTTAGTATTTTTTTTATTTTTTATTAGCTGTGAGATTTTATTGCAATTGTCATGCTTTTAAGCCAATTATTTCATAATTTTATTTGTAATCTTGCTTAATTTTAATAGAATTTAGAATTATGCTAGTATTCAGAATATTTTTCATTGATAGTTTCTGTTTATAAAATGTGATAATTATTAGGAAATTTCGTTTTTTTAGATCTTTGCCAATTACAACTTCTGCATCTAAGCTGGCTGTTGAAACATTTGCAGAGAAGAATGAAAGACTAAAACGTCCATTATCTCCTCATTTGACTATATATAAGTAAGTCATTTCTGAAAATTTGATTCTGAAAACATACACTTTTGTTTATTTCATTGCTCAGCTATTTTTTGTGTGTATATTTTTTGTTAAATCTTGATGTTTAGTTCACCGAAATATTTTCCTTCATTCAGTCAAACCAAACATTGAAAATATATTTAGGAAAAATAATGTATATAGTTATATCTGATATATGTATAGCACCAACTTATTTATTGCACATGTGAATTTATGTTTAATTGAAGGAAAATTGCATTTATAATTTTCTTTTTGTCTGCTTTATTTATTAGTTTTTTTATTTTCAAAATTACTTAATATTTTATTTCTCAATGATTGTTTATCAGTACTATTTGATTCATATATTTTAAATTCCTAGATTTTTTTATTGTAATTTGTTGATGCTTAAAAATATAGACAGTTTAATCTAAAAAAAATATTACTATGATTATAGTTGTCAACTAAATCCAATGAAATCTATTGATTTTCATTAACTAATCAAGTGCTTAATATAACTTGTTTACTGTTTTTAGCAAGTAATATTTAACAATAATTTTTTTAATTAAATATTTATGTATGTGAAATTACTATTAATTGAGTTAACTAAACATTTATGCATTTTTAATACTCAGTTTTCTTTAATTTTTTTAGATTTAGAGAGAGAGAGCGAGAGAATAATTAAATGTTGCATAAAATGTTTATTTTCTTAGTGAAAAAATTGAAAATTTGTAAAATTTTGTAATTATGGATTAGTTAACAGCATTTCTTAGATTCTTTACAATTTATTCTTATTACAAGAACTCTTTAAATTATATTATTCTATTTGGAGAAGGATGTGATTTTCTTTTTGATTTGTGACAGATGAGCTTTATATTTAAAATGAGATTTACTAAATTCACATTATGTGGGCATGGTAAAAAATTGCTTGCAAAAGTATTCTCTTTCCCCAAATTAGTCTATTCATTTAAAGAAACTGAAAATTAAAGTTTTTCTTATGAATAAGATTATAATTTACTATTTTTGTTTAGTTTCAATGAATAGAAAGAAATTTGCATGCTTTTATGTTTTATAAAAACAAATGTATGCAAAATTTACCATAATTTTTTTCTATGGAAACTAAGCATTATAATACTGTGAAATTTGATAGAATTAGTCTATACTGATAAAAATGACACTAAATATTTAGATGGATCAGAAAATTGCTATATAGCTGACAAAAATCACTGGAGACTAAATCACCCACATGTTTGCTGTGCATGGAAACCCATGTCCCTGGGAAGGTGGATCCTGGTAATTGAGGCTCCCAAAGACCAACACATTATTTTGGCCCCTGCTTCTGGCAAATGGGAGGTGTGTTATGGTCCTTAGCACATCAATTGATTTACATGGATCAAGCAATCATATATTTTTTGTGTGACTTAATATGGGTGGGAATCCATTTCATAGATATATTGAAAGCATATAGGATCTGACTAGCACTGGTCAGTTATACAGCATTCTCTTGTTAGGTTCGGTGGTGGGTGTTGCAATCAGGGGCCTTGACATAATCAACCTTTTTTATGGAATGTACTTTTAAATCTCTACTCCCTATGGAGCAACAAAATGATACATGATCAGGAATATTTTGTCATCAAAAGAATTGAGAGAACTGAATGTTAGGGGACTAATGCTTCACCATGACAATGCATCTTCACATACAGCCGGATTAACAGTTGAGTTTCTTAAACAAAAACAAATTAAAGTGATCGAACATCCGCTGTATTCACTTGATCTAGCTATGTGCGACTTTTGGTTATTCTTTAATCTAAAAAAGAACTTACGTGGACGTCGTTTTTATTCAAAAAAAGAGATTGATGTGGTTATAAATGCATTTTTTTCATCTATTCAAAAAAATTAATGGCTTGAGGCATTTAATCTGTGGAAAATTCGTCTACAAAAGTGCATTGATGCTGGAGGAGACTATTTTGAACACACCTAAAATTTTGTAAGTATACCTTTAAAAACCTTGTTGTATCTCAAAAATTTCAGAGTGACCCTTGTAGAAGCTATCAAAACAATTATTAATCTGTATAATCCAATATGTTTTGCCATCCAAGAAACATTCTTAATTGTAACTGTAGATGTATGCAATCTTGTGTCTTGTAACATCTCCAGCTCTGTACAAGTCCTTAACACATCACTATAGGGTGTTGTACTAGGCGTACATTCAACATCTCTCATTACTATTTATAGCCTTTACTTACCTTCTCATGCTTTCATCCACAAAAGTGATTTAAACAATTTATTGGATCAACTACCTACACCTTTTATATTGATTGATGACTTTAATAGTCATAACGTGCTATGGGATAGTGATAATACAAATCCTCGTGATCACAAAACTGAACAGTTTATTTTTAATTACAATATCTGCCTCTTAAATTCCACAGAAATAATATATTTCCACCAACCATTAAAAACTTTTAATTAATTAAATCTAGCTATTTGCTCTTGACTAATTCTGCTTTTACAAACTTTTAATGTTTGAAAAGTATTTGTATAACAGCAATCATATTCCTTTAATTATAAATCAAACTGGTATAAGTAGATTACAAGTCTTCCTCTCTTCTTATTTGTATTATCATGTAGATTGGCCATACTACACACAATTAACTGTGATTATTGACAGAATGGCTAGAAGTGAGGACATTAATGTTACTGTGTAAAAAGTGATGCACTCCTTGATGCTGCCAATAGCACTATCCCCATGCATTGACCAGTTCCACGTAAACATCATAAACCATAGTGGAACAATGAATGCTAAGTGTCATGCAAGAAAATAAAAAGTTTTGGCCTTTTTTTTGTTGGTGTCTTACCATAGAAAATCTTGTAGTTTTAAAAAAAGCTAAGCTTTTGCTCGTCAAGTTCAGCGAAATAGTCAAAAAGAATCTTAGATTAGATATGTCTCTTCCATCACATCATCAACTTCCAGCAAAGAGTTGTGGAAGAAAGTTAAAGCAGTCAATGGTTTATATCAGGATTTCTCTCGCCCAATATTACTCACAGGAGTTTTCATATATTCTTCTCAATATAATACTGTTGATTTTTTTAAATGAAACTTTTGCAAGGGTATTTTGTATAATCTCTTATAGGTTTAAATTTCTTAGGATTAAAGAACAAGTTGGAAACCTGTAAAGTTTCATGATAAGGCTGTACACCCGTATAATTGCAATTTTTCTATTCTAGAACTGCAGAGAGCATTGTCCCAAATTATAAATACTTATCCAGGATCTGATGGTATCTTGTATAAGATGCTTTGTCATCTTAGCCATGAATCTTTAATTAACATTCTTGTTCTATTTAACAGAATATGGAATGAGCATGTCTTTGGTGCAAAGGAATCATTATTCCAATTCTGAAACCTGGGAAAGATCTAACTAACCCTTAAAACTGCTGTCCAATGACTCTCACAAGTTGCTTTACTAAAACTTTATTTAATGTCCTCTCTCAAAATGATTTATATAAATTAGAGGATCAGCTTTCTGTTCTTTTTATTCTCATTGATGACTTTTATGGTCACAGTACTCTATGGGCTAGTATAAATACTAATGTTCATGGTTGACAGATTGAGCAGTTGATTTCTGATCACTACCATATCTGCTAAATCATGAAGAAGTTACTCATTTTCATGAACTTACCAAAACTTTCCATTCCTTTTGATTTAGCCATCTGCTCACCCCTTTTGTTGCCTCATTTAGACTTTGCAATTGAAAATAATATGCATAACATTGATCATTTTCCAGTAATCCTTTCTCTTACTGGTACATCTAATAATGGGTTGCAACCTGTCATTTTTAAATATCACAAGGTGGGCTGATATTTGTTTACTGAATTGGTTGGCATTGCAGATTAAATGGTCTCCAGCAACGATATTCATGATGCTGTTCTTAATTTTACCAAGGCTGTTGTGAAAGCTACCAAAAAGGCTGTCCCAAAATATTCCTCTCATCCCCGTAAGTTGCAGAAACCTTGGTGGAACAAAGTATACACAAATGCATATCGTGAACAAATGTTTTGGGATATTTCCTGAAAGTACCCCGCAATTAATGATCTATTTGCCTTTAAAAAAATCAAAGGGTGTTGCTCGCAAAATCCATCATTATGGTCAAAGGTATTCTGGATGCACTACACATCTTCTATCACTACTCTTACTTCTAGTAAATCTATCTGGTGAAAGATGAAAGCTGCTAATGGTTTGTACCAAGAATTCTCTTTCCTGGTTTTGGCCACCAGCATTACTGTCTATTTTCCTCCTGAAGATGTTAATTGAATTAATACTTGTTTTTTGAAAAGATTTTTATTTTGAATAATAAAAATTGGTAAAACCTTTTCTAGTGTATCTGATTGTAACTCTTATGCTCTTTTCCAAGAACATAAAAGTCATGCTGAGAGGATCACTATCACCTTCCATTATTAGCAAAACTATAATTTCTGTATGTATGAGTTACAAAACAGCCTATCTTGGATTCATAATTTTCGTCCTAAGTTCAGTTGGGATTTCCTATCTAATGCTTAGGCATATGAAGCCTGCTTCCCTTTCCAATATCCTGGCTCTCTTTGATTGAATTTGGTAAGAAAATGTTTTTCCTTTCATGTGGCAGGAAACTATTGTCATACCCATCTTAAAGCCAAAAAAAAAAATAATAATAATAATAATCCCTAAGATTCATTAAATTATTGGCATGCATTTACAAGCTGCCTTTGTAAGGCAGTGGAACATATAGCTAATGATCGCTTGGTTTATTACTTAGAAAGTAACAGGTGTATCCCTCAGAAGCAGAATGGAATATAAAGATAATTCTACTAGATAACATCATTACCATGGAAAAAGATATTAGAATTGTGTTTGTTTGTGGGAACACACTTGTGTCAAATCATTCCATGGTAACCTACCATTTCTTATTTAAAACTTCTTAAGAAAAGAAAGTGCACATTGGGCCTACTTTGTCTAGAACATGGGTTCCCAAACTTATTTTTCTTGTGGACCACTTTCAAAGTTTTACTGCTTTCGGTAGACTGCTACATTTCTACTGTATTCACAAAACTCCTAAAAAATAACTGAAATTGGGGGAATTAAAAAGAAAAAAAAGTAGCACATTTTCTTGTCTCCTATTTATTAAAATAATACTTGTGGTTATGCAAAATTATAATCATTTATTATTACAAACAATTGACAAAAACTCAACAATGAACTCTGAAATGTAAATTGACAGTAAAAAATAGTTATTATCAATTTGAAATGTAAATCGACAATAAAAATTCTTTTAATGAAATGGATGTACTTGATGAATTGGCAGCAAATTATCAATATTTGGCTTCAGTTTTGTCAAATCTCCCCATTCTGTGATGTTCAATCTGCTCCTTTATTTTGTTAACAGGTTGGTATAACTGCACTAAAACTTCAAATTTTTTGTTCTTTATTATGAAAACCAAAATTTTTGTGGACCCCTACTTACAACTTATGAACCCCTGTTTTCTTTTCACGTCCACGTGGACCCCGTGTGGTCTCCTATAGACCCCTAGGGGTCCACCTGGACCATTTTGGAACCTATGGTCTAGAATATGTGTCAACTGTGGTATTGTTAATGACAATACTATATGTAGTTTTAGACTTCCTTTTGCCTGCTCTATAGTGCTGGAGTTGTTGCCATTCTGAGAACTCTCCCCATTATTAAGTACTTCTGTTGTTGTAAAATCTATATTTACATTGATAATATAAGTGCTGTAAAGCAACTTAATTTTCCTATGCATTTTCAATCTGTGATTAATAAAATTTTGATTTTGCCAAAAGAAATGTCTGATAATGGTTTTGAAATGCTATTTTTCTGGATACCTAGTCATGTTGGTATTCCTGGCAATGAACTATCTGACATCACTGCTAAAGAATAAAAAATCCCATTAACCAAGCAATCTTTTATGCTGATATCAGGCATTTAATCTCTGGTTAAATTCTATTTGGCAAAATTTCTGAAATCAGCAAGTTACAAATAATTTTTATTGTATAAAGCCTTTTATTCAGATTTGGAACATACCATACAGGTGTACCAACACCATATTATCTCGACTGTGCATTAATAGTTAATATTTATTATAAAGTACTTATAATATGACTAATTTATATTGTTGGAAATTCTTCCAGAAGTAATTGCCCTAAAATTTATAGTATAATTTCCTGATATCAATTTTTCACTTTTTTTTAAATCATTGCAATATTTTTGAGGTGTTTTGAACAGACAAGTAAATAGTGCTTATTCTGGTGTATATTTCAACATTTAAGGCCCTGCTAGACCTCCGTCGGGGAAAATCGAATCCTATGTTAATCCTATGGATAATATTTTAACGTTTCACAAGTGCTATTTTCATGATAGAAACTTCCGGTCTCTTGCAAATTACAAAAAACAGAGCTACTGTCACCTCGACGCCCATTTTTAGCGTTTAAAATTTTTTCAAATATTTTTAAAATGTCAAAATATCTCCATCCGAGTAAATTTCAACCAAATTCTAATTTCATTGAGGTTATACAAAATTTGGTTTAAAGATATTTCATTTTTTTCTTCGTACAGTTACAAAATGAACATTTTCGTTTTTTTTAAGCTAAAAATATTTTTGATTGCATTAATATTTCGATACGAATTTTTATTACAAATCAAACTCATTCTTATTTCTGAAAATCCATCTCTGTACACAACGCCACCTATGAAACTGGAAAATTTTTAACGCCAAATTTGGCTGATTTTTCTACTTCACTACGGTAACCTAAAGAAGGAGGAATTTCTGAGAAAAACTTCTCCCCATATGATTCCCGCTGTTTTAACATGTGGTTGGCAAACACTTCCAAATCGAGCAAGATGAATTAGCTTTTCTTACTCATGAAATAGAAAAGACATCTAGAAATAATGCATGTTAGATTTCTGTTTATTAGCGTTGGAAAAGTAGCTATGATATGTACTTTTGAATCAACTTTGTTTATTTTCATTTAAGTAAATTTTAAAAATGAAATATTATAAACTGTTTTGTGTTACCTTGTTCAATTATATTATATACTACGATTTTGAAATAAGACAGAATAATAAGAATATTTATTTTCGACTTATTTCATGAAGAAAAAAATACACTATAAGGTATGATTAATAAGCATACGATACCAGCATACTAAAATATTGCGTCTGATAAGAAATTAAACATTTTAAATTTGAAAATCTATATATATCTTTGAAAAAAATTGGGTTTGTAGTAAAACTTCAGCAGAAAAACATAATAGCATTTCAATAACCAAACGAATGATAACAATACATTACAACACACTACAATACAAATGACATCAATGCTCTTAGGGGAATCATTTTATGCCCACGAAATTTATTTGAGAAGAATATTGTCTTGAGCAACGCAAATGACATTATTTTTGACAAAAAAGGAATAAAAGTAATAAAATATCAAAAGAATGAATAAATATCCTGAAGGCGATATAAAATATGTAACTGAAGTTATAGTATTGATGTTCGAGGAGAAATGCTTGAAAGAGAATATCAGGAAGTAAATTGAGAATCAATTAGATATGCTCAACGTGACTAGTCTAGAAATTGTGTGATTGAACGACTTTCATTCTCTGTATGGCTAATCACCTTGTTGTCACTAAGATGGGATACGCATTACAATACCGTCTCCAAACAGCTTTCTAATTCAGCCATTCCAAACTATTCAACCGCAAGATTCTGTTGAACATATAATTCACCTTGACGCATTTCTCAATTGATGTTGAATGCTGTTTTCGGAAAATTCAAATTTCTCGTAAATTCATTCCAACACTTTTACCATTTTAAATGTAATTGGATCTTTTTCTCATTAATTAAACTCTGTAAAATTAGTCTATTTTAAACATGAAAAAATATTAGATACTAGACCCTACGACGATTTGGAAGTCGAAAAAATAGAGTGTAAGAATCATTTGCTTAGAAATATGTGTAATAAATTAAAAGAAGTAGCAAAAAACACAAAATCGGGTTATAATATAAATAACAGGAAACTGCTAGGGAAAAATATTTTAAGTTCTCCATTTTTAAAGAAACATTAGCTGTCAAAATCTTTATCAAATTTTGAGTTGTTTGTTCTTCTGTGTTAAATATCTAAAACAGGAAAGATGTGGTAGCCAGTGCCAGTCATTGGCGTAAAAGAACTGCTAACCTTTGATCAAAAAATAGTTAATTTAAAAACAGATATAATAAATATCCCAAATCATGTGTTTGAAAATCATGAAACATGCAAAAAGTATTTTTGTAAGGAAAATGGTAAAAAAGTGATCTTCAGCCCCTAAAAAGCGATGGTTTTTTATATAAAATATTAGAAATTTTAGAGTCCTTAGCCCTGCATGCAAAAAGTCTATTGTATAACGCTAATACTAACATTGTAGAACAATTTAATTCAATTGTTGCCAAGGTGTGGAAGAGAATGAACTATTGTCAAAAGAATTCCTACCAAACAAGATGCTATGCTTCAATTCTTTCCCACAATACTAAAAAAAATATATTGAAATGCACAAAGCACTTAACGAAAATAGCCCAGGTAAATACTGCAAGCAGTTTGAAAATAAAATAATAAATAAATTAAATAAAGCAAAAAATAAGTCAAAGACTAGGAAATTAGCAAATATTTTTCCAGGTCCCGACAAAAATTATGGCCCAGCTGCTGAAAAGCCAGATTTATCATATAATGAATACGAGGGAAAAAAATCGAAATTATTGACTAGTTTAGCTCTTACTTTGAAAGAAAGAGAAGATTTAGAAAGAGCTACTGTACTTCAAAGTGAGAATGCTGTTTGGAGAAAGGAAAGAAGAATTCGATTGACAGCGTCAAATTTTGGTGCTGTATGTCGGAAGTTACTCTCTACAGGATGCCCAAATTTAGTGAAAACAATACTATACTCTAATGTAAAAAATGAAGCAATTTTACACGGGATTATTCATGAAAAAACTGCCATTCTCGAACTAGAAAAAGAAATAGGACTTAAAATAGAACCATGTGGGAAATTTATAGATAAAAATTTGCCTCATTTAGCTGCCACGCCAGATGGAATAATTGGCAAAGAGGGTATTGTTGAAATTAAATGCCCATATACATGTCGCGATATACATCCCAATGAATTTATAAAGAAATCTAAATTCAATTTCTGGCAAAAAGATAGAAAAACAAAAGAAATTAATGGCATAAATAAAAATCATAAATTTTACTATCAAATCCAAGGGCAATTACACATTAGTGAAAGAAACTTTTGTTGGTTTGCCATTTGGTCCCCAAAAGGAATTAAAACTGAACATATTTTTAGAGATGATGTGTTTTGGGAGACATAAATGAAAACTAAATTAAATGTTTTTATTTTGACTGTCTTTTGCCAGAACTAATCGATCCACGTTATCCTAGATCAATGGACATACGAAATCCCACTCATATAATTGAGGAGCAAACAAAAAAAGATGAAAAATTAAAATCCCAAAAAAATATAAGTTTAACTATACGAATTTGTATGTTTGTGTTTGTATATAGTTTTTGTGTGTGTTTATATATATATATATATTTAGTTTCTGTTTTTTTTTTTCATGAAATGTGAATTGCTCAAGCATTTCTTTATTTTATTAACAGATTTATTTTAATTACTATTTTACATCATATATATTTCAAGGTACTAACTAAATTTCCCATGTGCTCATGAAATTGTATTATATTTTACTCGTATTACTATGAAATTATAATTTTTCTCGTATGCTATAAGTTGCATTTGCATTTGATTATTTGTTGACAAATATAAACCTAATTTATATTTCTCACAATTTTTTACTAAACTTATTTTAATCTAATTTACCTGTGTGTTTTTATATGGCATATTTAGTGCTAATCTAATTTTATTTTTATCCAGCCAGGGGAATAGATAGATAGATAGATAATGGTAACGTTATTTTCATAAAAATATATATTGTAACTGAAATTATTTATATAATTTATCATTTCATCTATTTTTATATAATTAGAATATGTATATGTGTGTGTGTTAGTTTTAACAAAAACTTGAAAAAAATTAAATATTTTTATATTAAGTTAGTTTTGAAAATAATAGTTTTTAATTATTTGTTGCATTCAATGGATCAAGTCTCATAAAATCAAATTCAACCAAGGCACTTAAAAAATATTTTTAATCATTCATATAGTATTTTAGGTTTGATTTGAATTCTGATAATCATTTTTGACCATTTAATTAGTAACTGTAAAATCACTCAACATCCGCAATTTGTCTTCATATTTTTTAGTGCGAATAATAAAAGCCGAACTCTAAAATATAAATAAATAATATTTTCTTTAGAATCACTGGCAGCTAATTTTCTATAAGACAGTAACACGTATTTCCGGTGTCAGTTCGTTCAACATTTGTAGTGGCTCATTTTCCCTCACCCCTATTCTAAGAACCCTGAGGGTAATTTGAGGTTTAACATCTGTTAGGAGCAAATTTAAAACTCTCTTTTTGGCTGTTTTTATGGCGTTAGTGCTTTAATTTTTCACGATATAACGCGCCAAATCTGGCAGACTCGCTAACTTCGAAAGATTGATTGACAAGCAATTTCAACCAATAATATTGTTTTGGATACTCCCCTCGACAAGCTTTAAGAACTAACACCAGATGGGGCGACAAGACAACGGGAGTTCTCACGTAGGTCTGGAAGAGCCTTAAGGCATCTGAATCCCATTTCAGGTGGAGATATTTGTAATAGATCAAAATCAATTTAAAATTATAGGTTCAACTCTTACATGTTTGAAAAAGTGACTGTAGTACAAATTAGTCAAATCACTTCAATTATGATTATTTGTGAAGCACATTAAATTGTAGTCTTAATTCATTACCTTATAAATGAAAGTGAATGAAAAATAACATGTAACAACAATGATGTAAAAATTGCTTTTTATGGGAAAAGCTCAAATATTTAAATTTTGAGATGAGTAACAGTTAATCAAATTTAATATCTTGCATTAAATTTTCATTTGTCTTTTTAGCTGGACAGTTGAAGTTTCTATCCAGTATAAGAAATACTATTGCTGATTATTGACTAATACACTTCTAGATAATTGTAACTCAATTATATATGGGTGTTATCTGTTCCAAACATGCAGATTTGGGCTTAGATCATGAATGTTTGTAGTGATTTGGATTCAACTTTAAACAGATTAGACTCCAGTCTAATTAGCCCTCGTGTGCAAAAAGTGACCATTGAGTGACAAACCAAACCAAACTTGAACTTAAATCAGGAAAGCAAGTAGTTACTTAAAACTTAGATCAAGAATATGTTTGAAGTTATATAACTTTTTAACTTCAAACGTGTTCTTCACAGGACAAGCCATATAAGAAGTCTAACTTCATTTATTTAAATATGCATGTATATACTGTAAAAATTTATTTCCAAATTTGCTTAAATAAAGAGGAAAATGAGATTTAATCATGTTAGTTTAATATAAATTTTTTTAAATCAAAAGATACATGTAACAAACATTTTGATAATTTATGAGAAATAGGAGTTGTTTTATAAAACTTATTTCTTGATAAGTTTTTAAATGAAATTTTAAAACAATGCCTATTAATATAGAAAATATGTAGGTTAAATTGAATTTTTTTGTTTTGACAGTGTACAAAAATAATTGCTTGTAAAATTACACGCAATTATTTTTGTGAAAGTTATTAATATGCTATTTACTAATAATTTTGTGTATACAATTCATTACAAATAAATTTTAAATTTGTTCTTTAATTTAAAATAAATCAAAAAATAAAAAGTCTTTAAATTAGAAATTTTATCTTTTAGAGATTATGATGATTATTAGTTTTAAAATAGAAAAAATGTAGAAAATGAATAAATTCAAAATTAATATTTAGTTTCCCTGTTTTCTGATTTTTTAAAGTAAGCCTTGACTGTCATTTTATTTATGTAATTTAAATATTTATTGCAAACTTTTCTTAATCATAGGCCTCAACTGACTACCATACTATCTGTGACTCATCGGGCTACTGGAATAGTCCTATCTGCTGGTAAAAATATTCCATGATTTTTCTCAAATGTTTTTGAAAATTACAATTTAAAATATTAGGTTTACAAAATCCTTTTTATTATGTCTTTTTTATTACATATACCTATAAATTGCAGAATGCTGTAATACAGTGACTTCAATTAAAATTATTTAGGGTCTTACATTGCTTATTTTGGGCAAAATAATATTGTTAATTTCAAAGACCGATTAGATGAAAAATAATTACCTCACAATTTTTCACATGACTAAAGAAATAAATAGTGTTTGGTTGTGTGCAGAAACAATGATGTCAATTTGTTCTTTTTTTAGAAAATTCTTTTTGGTGTGGAATATACTATAATCATCATTTTTATTTAAGCTGTCAAGTATTTTGTAAAAATTATTTCCCTTATTTTGGAGGAGGAAAACTTACAAATTTAGTTTAAATTTGGTAATATTTCATTTGGTATGTTAGATTTTTATATTTTATATTTTTGTAATATGTGAAATTTCTTCTCAAATGTAATTTTCAAAATAGTTTCTAAAATATTGTTATAAAAAAGCCCTAATTGTGTCATTTACTTTTTAATCAGAGAAGGTTGTTTGTATGTGTAAGTATGTTTGTATATGTAAGGTTGTTTGTAATTTTATTTGTATTTTGATTATGAAAATTAATGTGTGATTACAAAAACATATGTTACGCTTTTCTAAATAATTTTTCTAATAAAGCAAAAATTTCTAACAATCGTAAAAAAAAAAAAAAAAAAAAAAAAAAAAAAATACAGTTTTTTTAAGTAATACTTTAAGCATATTTTAAGTATTTCTGTTAAAATTTTTAAAGGAAATTACTTTTTAATAATATTGCTCTGAAAAATAAGTTTTAAAATGCTTTCTTATATTATGCTAGATATTTTTTTTCTACATTGACAATTTGTTTTCTTTTTTCCGCCCTATATTCATAATTTAAGATATAGGTATTTTATTTTTGTGCTGTATTTTTTTTATGAAAGTATCCTTATTATAGAATGGGATATGGATTTTAATGTTGTTATAATTTTCATTTTTAGTCAAATTAACTGAATTCTTATTAACATCTCTTGAACTATTATAGATCCAAGTTTGTGTAATAAATTTTCCAACCTTACTAATGTTTTCAACTAAAAATCTGAAAAAGTAAACATTGGAAATAACATAAATCTAGCATCTACATTTTCTATTTTGAAAGTTGAAATATAAATATGAAATTTTTTCTATAGTTCTTCGCTTATTTAAAATTTCAGTTGAAAAGCAGCAAATTTCTTATTTTAAATGGATAACTAAATATAATTTTGTTTTAACAAGTGAGTATTGCTTTTGCAGTACTTAATTATTAAAAATTTTCTATTAATTTGTTTGTTTCTGTAACATATTTCAATACTTCACTAAAAATATTAGAATTTTCACATTTTATATTATTTATAAGCTTTTCTACAAAATTTTTCTATAATTTTTATATGTATTGTAATTTATGTAAATTTTTATATTGTAGTTTCATGTCTATTGATTTGAATATTTTCATTTTGAAATAAATGTCATACAATTAAGACTGAATATTATGACTAAAAGATAGTTTTTGATAGTTTTGTATTTTATATTATTTGTTTTATTTTTATAAATATATTTTTAACCGAAATATTAAAATTATTTTCATATTTCTGTAGTAGATATTTGTAAAAGGAAATTTTCATCTCATTCAAATTATTTGTTAAAGATGTATAGTTTTATTAGCTATGTTCACATTCTCTGCTCAATTTCTGTATTTAGGATGTGTCTCATTTATTTTATTTGTAGAAATTTTAATGTTAATTTTTAGTGGATACTAAGTGTTTTGGCTGATTAATCTATTTTGTTAAGTGATTATGCAAATAAAGTCAAACAATAAATATTTGACTATGGAATATTAGCTTCTATGTAACTTAAATAAAATATTAACAAAATGGTTTAATACTACATAAACAAATTTATTTTATACCTAGTAGATAGATTAATAGTTGACAATTAATTACTTTAAATCTCATTTGAATGCCTGTCTTCCAAGTCAAGTGTTCATAGATAAAAGGCCAAATTGATATGTGGCAAAGAAGAAAACAAGGAAAACTCTTTAATACCCACACTAGTAAATATGCTTATAATATAAAGAAAAAAACCGTTTTTTTACTGTCCAATAATGCTGGGTTTGAACATGAAACTTTTATTTCAAAGATAATGATTCTGTCACTTGGCAACTTTAATCAAAATAATTACTAGAAATTTGACAATGCAAGTTTAAATATTATACAAATACTAATTAAATAATTATTTTTATTTAGCAAACCTAATAAATTATTAGATAAATTAACAAAAACATTAAATTATTTAATTGGAAAATTTATGCGAAGCAGTAGTCCTGTTTAAGTATCCCTTTTTAAGAAGGAAACATTGTAAACTTATCACTTTGACAAAAACTTTTTTATCCCCAAATCTGTATGGAATATTTTTTTAAGAGAAATACTTATTAGGAACTCAAAGAATTCTTTAAGACAATGCTCTTAAACTTATGTTACATAAAAATCACAAACTTTTGTAATTTTCCCATCCTGTATGCATATCTTTAAACTGGATAAATGAGCAAAATTTTATGAGTGAATAGTATATGTATCATCAATTATTTTTTATTATTTAGAATAAGGGCAGAAAAGTAAAACAATATATAAAATATCATTAAAATAAATTTTTGAAATTCATTTACTTTTTTCCCTATTTACATTTCATTCATTTTTATTTGCTCACTTTTTATTGTTATCCATATTTACCATACTGATTTTGCTCATTTCATTAACGTGAATCATTTAAGAAAGATGTATACTGTATATACTCAAACTATGTAAATCTTTAGCTATTAAGAAAAATTGTACAGATTTCGTTAAATTGACTTCAAAGTGAAATTTATTTATTTCATTACATAATAAAAGTTGGAAAAGATGTTTTTTGTTCTATATTTTTATGTATGTGTTCTTTGCTTGAATTCTAAAAACAATACATAAAAAGATATTATTATTTAATATATATGTATTTAAACACTATTAATATTTTAGTATTGATTATTAATAATTAAAATTATTGGACTATACTTAGCTATTACTTACATTTGATATTTTCTGTCTATATGGCTTATATAAGTAAAATTACATTTAAATTCCCTGGCATCTATTTAAAGCTTTTAAGCCTGTAATTTTTCAAATGCATTGCAAAAAAAAATAATGTAAGCTGTGTTTTTGTTAAATAATAATTAAAATTCCAAATATTTTCAGGTCTATATGGGCTTTCAATTGGTACACTTTTACTTCCTGCCACTTTTCCTTACTACTTTGACTCACTTCAGGCAATGCACATAGGAGCTCCACTCATATTTTCTTTTAAATTTGCTTTGGCATGGATGGCATTCTATCACACTTTTAATGGCATCAGACATCTGGTGAGTACAATGTAATTAGTATATTAATACATTGGAGAGTAATTGTTATTCATTTAAATATTTTTATTGATGGTATAATGCATAATATTAAACATAAAAATTTCCATTTTTGAAATTTTTTTAAATTATTTAACATTTTTATTTTATTATTTTAATTATATATATGTATACATAAATTTGTAAAAAAAATTGTAGATATCAAAGTTCCTATGTTATAGTTGTACTGTCTCATCTAAGGTCTCCCTTCAACTGAAAACATAACTTATTTCATTGTAAGCACCTGATCGCTGAAGAAACTGTAATGGAAAATCTATTTTGTTTAGTTAAAAACATCCCATTTTGTTACCTACTTCACAATTACAATAATGCAATAACTTAGGTTTATCTGAAACTATTTTTCAGAGTGAGCTTTGACTTACTGCCCAAAATATGATACAATTATTCTGGCTCATGTGAGTGTTCATTGCTGTTAGGTTCACAAAGCAGCAAAAAGCTCCTTGACTTACAGGTATATGTGTCTGTGAAAAGTCCCTGGAAATCAATAACAATGCCAATGTTTAAATACTTTATAATAGTTGTTACCTGTTAAGCTGTCTGCTGGATAATTGGAAATAGTAAAGTGGTGTTTAAATGAAGCTTTGTGATTATTATAAAATAGTGGGCTTCAGTCAATTCTCAACCAAACATATGTTGATAAAATTCATGAATTGTGGTTATATAATTGTGACTTAATGTTTTTTCTAGTATTTAAATAAGAATGCTAGCTTAAACTTTTCATTTGACTACACTTAAAAGTAATGTAGCATTGCCAACAAGAGTTTTTCAATATATATATATATAATAAACGTCTATAAATACCCACTTCAGAAACTTCATCAATGCTCTAGTATAAGAGTTTAGACTCCCTAAGTGTTCCATAAACTCACACACATACAATTATTATAAATTAGTATTTATTCAGCTATTAATGATTTTGAATAAATCATTACTAATTTGTCTTTAATCATTTTTTTAATAATATTACAAAAAATACAGCAATTGAAACTAATGAATGCTGAAAATATTTCAGCAATATGTTTTAGAATTGACTAGTTTGAACTACAATATAGTTACTTATATAAATTTTCTTTTTCCTATTAAAAAGAGATGAATTTTTTGCATGATGTGTGAGTAGACTTTACATGATTACATGCAACTTCAAGAGTGTTATTTAAAATGCAATGACAAAAGCTCTTTTATTGAAGCACAATATGAAGAAAATACTATATTGTATCTTCCTTTATTTTGATTCACTGTTAATGGAGAAGAAGTGTGAGTGTACATAGTAATGAATAAATGATTTACATCTAAGCTGCATAAATGGAGTATCTTATCAATATATGTTAATTTAACAAATTTTTAATGAAATTAATATGCTTGTGCTTAGTAAGACACAAAGCAAGTTGTGCATCTGTTAATGTTTAATTGTGGAATGAATTGTTTAATGTGAATAAATGTTTAACTGCACTTTTCTGATGTGCAAGTGCATAAGAAATACATTTTACCATCACTAATCTTTTGTTCTCACAAATACCAAAATTAGGTGCAAATGTTAATTTATACTATTATTAGCCTTTGATGTTTGGGTAGTATAGAGTATTCATAAATTCATAATTATGATATTATTTTTAAATAAATTAATATTTTCATACAATGATATGCTTCAATTTTATTTTTCAGAAATATACAAATTTTCTGGAAATTTTCCTTACTATTAATATAAAAGATTATTCATATTATTTTTTATCACTATTTTATAGTTTTATAATTTAAACAAATATAATTAAATGTAATATTAATCAAACTTTTAACTGAGTATAAATATAAATTAAAAGAATTTTTCACATAAACTATTTTCCATCTGGAAATATGTTCTATATAACATAAGTTTTAACAATAAATTAAATAAACTAAGATGTTTCCATGAATATCTTTTAATATAATTTTTAATTGTATGTTATTTCAAATAAATATCGAAATTTAATTTAGTTTTCTATTGATAATTCTCAAAAATATAGTTTTTTTAAAAATTTTATATATATTTAATTATTCCAATTTAATAATAAATGATATAAATTATTGATTCTAAAGTGTACCTATTCATTACTCAAACACCTAAGGCGTTGCATTTTTTATATATTATCTGTATATTTAAAAACTTAAAAGAAAAAAATTCTTTTTGAAATTTTTATTGATATTAAATACCAATGTTAGTTTGAAATTATTACTATTATCTGTTTATAAAAAGGAATTACAATATCATTTAATTCTAGATATTAAAAGAAATTTCAAACTTAACTGGTGTTTGATTAAAATATATATATGTATGTTTTTAAATAAACATTTTTTATTAAATTGTAATTATTAAAAATATAGCGATTTTTTTAAAAACTGAGTATACACATTTCTAGGCTTGGGACATGGGATATGGCTTTGACATGAAGAATCTCTATTTATCTGGCTATATAGTTGTTGGAACCTCAATTGCTGCTTCTGTACTTGCTGCTATGATGTAATAAAATCTTTGTTTTTTGATAAAGGTCCTGTGAATTTAGTAATAAAAAGCAATGTTAGCAAACAAAAGTGTCATTTATTGAAGTTTGTTGCAACTATCTACTTCACTATGTCAAGGAATGATTAAACTTTTAATCATATGTTCAATCTGGTATATATTTTAGGAAATGCTTAAATTTGAAAAATATTTAAACAAATTCAATTGGTAAATTTATTTTTTTAATATTTTAAGATATCTAAAAGATCATTTGTGATATATGAAATGAAATTAACATATATTTTTCTGATACATAAAATGTTTGTTCTAGATTTTCTGAGTTTCGTTTGGAATACGATTCAAAATCTTTACACTCTAAACAAAAAATGAAAGCTTATTGAAAAGTCAAATACCTTTCAGTGTATGTTTAAAATATTTAAGCCAAGTTTGTGGCATAGAATAATATTCATTTTTGTAAATATTTATGTATACAAATTTATTTTTATGGAATCTCAATATACTGGAGCTACTTAGTTATAATAGAGATAGAATTTCAAATTTTAAATCAATGTCATCTCAGTACACCACTTATTTAAATCACTTCTAAAGTTCATGAATTTGTTTCTGATAATCATAGATATTTGTAATGGTTCAGAATCCACTTTAAACTAGTTCTTCTACAATCAGCTCTTGTGTGCAAAAAAAGACCACATAGATATGTAAAAAAAATTTTCTTATTAAAAAAAACGTGTAACAGAATACACATGGCTGGAAATGTGTGTGCAATTGTGTAATGAGAATTATTTTTGCTTGAACCTTATTGTGTTTGTTTGCAATTATTAATACATTGAAATGTATAGGTACATGATACACTCTCTTACTGAATCCTTTTGGCATCTTTGTAAAAAATCTTTAACTTTGACATCCTATTGGAGCTAAAAGCTATTGCATAGCATCATTAAAAAAGACAATCTATGGCATGCTTTCCATATAATATCACATTCAGCATTTCTCTACAAAATTATAGGATACACTTAAGGATACTTGTCTCTCCTCTTTGTATATTTATTTTGTTATGTTGAGAGAGAGAGAGAGAAAAATGTTCCTTTAATGATAGTTGATCAGAGAAAAATAAAATGATATGGCATTCTGAATCATTGGTATATTGATTCACAGCTGCAACATTTTTACCTATCGCCCTGATGTTTAATTCGATGAAAACGTACGATTCCAAGGGGATATCGAAGTAAAATAGATAATCAGCTTAACTCATTTGAGAACTAAACCTACAAAGTTCGACCTGTCAACCAGTTGTAATTCATTATAGGTTTGCTCATTTTAATTTGGCATCTTATCAATCCAAAAAAATAGTTAAATTATATACTGCTTTCCATTTTTTAAAAGTGAAATGCGGCTACGATTGAAATGTTATATATTAGAGCATGCCACAATCTTGTTAGTTGCTAATGCAAGTTTGTAGTATCGAGATAGTTTGGTGGGAAAAACTTTGCTCTTGTGTCGGAAAAGTAAGGGTTCGATATATCTGATACGAATACGATACGATCAGATCAAATATGAATCTGATCCATTTGAAAACTCCCATGCTGTAAATGTTTATAAAAATCTTTGCTGTCGTTGATGTGATGTGGAGATTTGGAGGAAAGATGCCCCTTATTAATTTTGAATTTATCGAAAAAAACTCAGTTACACAATCGTCATTAAACTGTAATTATGGCCAAATTTGAGACTTTCTTTTCTGATGAGAGTAATCCTATCTTTAAGATATTGTTTTTTTTTTTATAGAGGACTGGCTGGGAGCAATAAAAAAAATTAAAGTAAATCCCGAACCAACACAAACAACGAGGTTCAAAGTGGGATTCGATTCCACGAACAGTTGAGGAGTAACCATTAACATGATTATTAGGAAAATAGTTTTAACTATTTAGTTGCCACAATTCACAACTTATTAATTTAGAAATCAAATTTTATTCTAGTTATACATGGATGTAGATTGGTTGTTACTATTCTATCCATAAATTGTGCTTTCTAACAAATTTTACTTTAGACAATTAACCTTTTATCTTATCTTGACTTCGCTTATTACCTATTTATCAAAATCATTCGTTAAAAGGAAATTTTAGCAAGAAATTGTTATTATGAAAATTAACTTTGAATGGAAAATGTGAAATAATATTTTTCCCACTTTCCATTCAAAGATATTGACATAAAAGATAGCAAAAAGTTATTTTATAAGCTTCATATTAATTTTAGAGTTTATATAAATTTTAGAATTTTATATTACCGTAAAAATTTTCATTAGCGTTATAATATGCATTTTTGTTAAACATTTTATGAATTTCTTAAATACTGAAAAAGTTTATCAAAACTTTTTACAAATTAATAACTAATTTTCAGGATATTTATAAAAAATATCACATATTCTACATGCAGAATATTAAAGAAATAAATATAGAATATTCTTAATAAAATATGAGATAAAAATTGAAATTATTAAAAACTCATTTTAACTACTTTTTTTACAGAATAATTCATAATAACTCTGAACAAGTATATTGATTTTATCCTTATACTTAAATTACATTGATTTCATTTGTCCTCTCCATTAGCGAATCCTGTCATAGTCAATCTTATATTGGGTTTTACGTGGAAATCTTTCACTTGCTATGCAATTTGACCTCGAGCTATTAATTAAATCTAACACGAACCACTACAAACATTACCACCCGAGGTGAAAGTCGAGTTCATGAATTATTGAACGGAAGATGGGATCCCTGACCATTCATCAATCAATTCAAATGTGAAGGTTTGAAGAAATGCATCATAATTTAGAAGTGCGTGTTTGATAATTATTTTTTGATTTCAAAATTCGACTTTCATACTCTTGGTTTAGAACATTTGATTAGTAAGATACTATTCAAGTAAAAAAATAATAGTTTTAAAATACCAACAAAAAATTAGTGTTTTCAAAAAGTACTAACGAAATTTATACAATATCTATTTTCATAAAGTTAACACAAAAATATTGATCGAAAATTATTAAATACATTACTTAGAAATATGTTTTCATATATCTAGGCGTAAAAAACTTAGATAAAACAATTTAATTAATAAATTTTTTCTACTAGAAAAAATTATACATACTGAAAAATTCGCGTTTTAATATCAATTGCCAAGATCTTGAATTAAGAAACCTAATGATGAACTTATTCGTACATCATGTAAATTCGTTTTCAAAAACGGACAAAAATATTTTACGATAAATTAATTAACACATATTTATATCCTAAAATATCTCAGAGAGAGAGATGCATTATTGAATAAAAATTCCAAATTTATTCGCTTAACACAATATTTTGGCTTAGATATCTATTTACATTGTGATGAGTTTCGATAATCTTAAGCAGACAAATTTGGCAATAAACTTGTAAGGCAAACGAATTTTAGTATAAGTTTAAAAATTCATTTCTATAATGCTAATCTTAAATCATACTTGATAGTTTAAAATCATAAAATAATAATTTCCAATCAAAAATTGATAACTTAATAACAAAAGACAAATGTGTTTATATTTAAAATTTCCTTTCTAGCTTTAACATTGAATAAAAAAAATCTAATGATGAACTTATTCATAAAAAAAAGTTATGGTTAAAAATCTGTAATTAATTTGTAAAATTTTAACAAAAATATATGCTAGTATATTTGTTCAATGCATACTTAATAAAAAGATGTGCATGTTTAATTTTTTTCTTTCATAAAACTGCAAACAAATTCGAAGAAATCACTTAATAAACATTCACTAGAAAAAATATATACGTGCTTAAAAATTAGTTTTCCTATTGTTAGCTACGAGAAGTTGTGAGAGAAATGCCTAGCAATAAAATTTATCACTCAAAACGAAATTTTATTTGAAAATTATTTTTCGTACTTTATCCTAATACATACAGAAATTTCATTAAATTAAAATTGCTTGGTATTTTCTATATTATATTCTATTTATGGTATTTTGATATTTCTATTATATTCCAATTTTTATACTAGTTATTTCCATTACATATCTACCATACCAAACTCACATCGTTCATATATTAAAATTGACTGTTGTTCATTGGGAGTAATTTGTATTGAATGCAAAGCAGTGTCCCGAAAGTCTAGCAACTTAAAAGACTTGGTTTAATTTTTAATCCAACCCTCAATAAGAACTTGCGTACGCCTGTTATTCAAGGGAGTGTTATTTTGTTCTTCTTTTGTAAGATTTTCTTTTTTAGTTGCCTCCCGAATTATGCAAGAGGTTAGCTAAACTTTTTTTTTTGTTCCTTCGACGTAACAGACTGCGTGGCTTTTTGATGCACTATTTTAAGGAAAGGTGTGCAAGAGGAAGTGGAGTGCAGGCCTTCTTCGTCAACTCCTTGGGTGTGTAAATGTAGAAAAGTAACTCTTGTTGTTGTCTGCCACGGGGAAATTTAAATGTTACCGTCATCGGATCTTGTTCGTTTCTTTTCGCGTGTGTGCTTTTGTGAGAGAGTTATTTCAGGTGAGAATGAAGAGACACATTTTGCTATGAAGTGGGATGAATCTTTTATTTCTTTTCCCGGAATCCAAATCTCCACAGCCATCGAATCTCTTGAGTTTAAATGTTTTAAAAAAGTTTTGTGCTAGAGTAACACAGTTAAAATATGATTTTATTTCTATTGAAAATTTTCAATATTCTATAAAATTATGAAAATTTTGAAGGGAAAAAGAACTGTTGAACTATTTTCTAAAGTAATGCATTGATATTGTTTTGTATTTTACCGTGATATGAGATTTTTTTCACTATCAATATTAAATATTCTTTCGGTTTCGTTAAAAAAAAATAAAGAGAATTATTTAAATCTTAATAGTATTATTTTTAAATTTATTGAAAAAGCTTATGAAGATATTTTCCTAATATACACATTGATTTTTTTCCTCATAAATTTTCATATTTTTATACGCTTTTAAAATTTTGTCCTTTTTAATACTATACATTTTCTCCATTATCTGCAGTCCGGCACTATCCCTCAAAGAAATATTTTCAGAAGATATAATAATAACTGTCTCATTTTGCTATAAATACATTTATTATTATAATTTTTTTTGAAAGAAATTAAAATAATCCTCATTTTTCTTTATTCAACATGACGCTTATTGTGTAACTTCTCGAAATAAAGCAAAGCCAGCTAGCTCTGTAAATTATTTATTTATTACCAAATTCATAAGAACACTGTACAACATATGGGAAAAGTTACAAAAATGTATACAAAGACAAGACAACAAATAACATTAAGAGTAATCTTTCAGGATATAGAAAGAACATTTTTATTCTCTCCTCTCCGCTGCTGGAGCTCGACTCCCTGTCAACAGCACTCTTTGTCACTCGGTTATAAAACTCTTGCTGCCACTAGAAATTTGATAAAATAGTTTTGTCTCTTAGTTTATAAATATCTACGCAAGAAGTCAGAGACTGACACTTGTCTATTGTTTGCTGAATGTGAAGAATAAAATAGATGGATTACAATTCGAAGAGAATTATTCTTAGATTTAGAAGCAGTGAAAACTGTATCATCTTAGTTAAGTCAGAGTTTTGTGATAGATATAGTTTTGGTGAATATATATATATACATACACACACACACACATTTCAGGCTTCCTATTTTCTCCAAAGAAGCAATTGGAATCTGAAACTTGATATTTATGTAGATTTTAAATTCATTAAGATTATCAATTATAAATCATGGGAGGTCTTGTAGTCACTATCAAATAGGAATCGTTTCGCTTAGGCATGATTACTTAGATGAGATAGTAAATACAAACCCAAAATTTGTCTCCAAAATTATCGTAATTTATTTTCGTATATAGCTTCTGCTTTTTTTGTACATATTGCTCAGTTCTCTACAAACTTTTAAAATGTGGAGGAACTGGATTAAGATGTCTTTTCTTTGTAGTAAATTCTTTCATTCCTTGGAAACAATCTGATATTTGTTAAGCAATACATTAGATTCAAGCCGTCGAGATGTAGTTTATTGCAGCCCTTCATTTTTTTTTTTCGTAACTGACAAGTGTTAGCATAATGGAGTTTTTTCCAGTTTTTTGGGTTGATAGGGTCTTACTAAGTTATATTTCTTTATCATAAAATTTCCATTTAATTTCTACAAGATTTAATAAAATTTTAACTTTTCTAAAACAGTCCAATAATATGTAACAATGTTTTAGTCTGAGTGGACCTATTTTTGGCCTCTTGCAAAACAATAACTGGTCTTTTGAACTGTCTTCAAGAAAAATACTTAGTTCACTGTGTGCTTCTTTTCTCAATTAACAAATCACCAGTGAAAGGCGCCTGTTATTTCATCCCTTCAAATATATCAATTGTTGCTCTATATAATAGAAGTAATTTACTTGCGATTGAATGACGAATGCCATTTATGCCAAAATCACAACCAGAAATATCCCCAAAATTAATTTGGAATGCGGTAGTCCATGTGAAAAATGAACAAGATAGAGATTGTACACTTCTAAAATTAAATTAATTCGACTAAGATTAATAATCTGGACACTTATATTTGATAAAAGCACATTTTCTGCATCTCTGCCATATTAAAGGAGATGGGTTTTTTTTTCTTAGCTGCTTACCAAGATTGGAAAAGATTTTACTAGTTCTCTGTACATCACATGTTCGACGTTCTGTTTTAATTCTCGATGGATTAATAGCTGTTTTCTAGTTCGTTTTTAACACGTACAATTCAGTAATCATCCAATTTTCGAAGTAATTCTGATGATTTTTTTTTTACTCAAATATCAGTAAATACTCCTTTTTATTGCAGACTTTTTTTAACTGATTCGTAAGAATCATATCTTTAAATGAGTTAAAGTCTAACGTTAAAGATATATATATATATATATATATATATATATATATATATATATATATATATATATATATATATATATATATATATATATATATATATATATATATATGTATCTTTTTTTCAAATAATTGCTCAAAAAATACTTTCCTTATTTTTCCACGCTGTCTCTGAGCAAACTAGTCTTCGGAGCAAGATTTTATTTGCATGCATTTAAGGATCTAATTTGTCGTTCGGTTTTTGTAAAGTTTGTCCAATATCTAAGGATGGAAAGTGAGTGATGTGATTTGCTTCTTTCACATTAACTTTTTCATAATGTCTAGTAAAAATGTGTAGGAAAGACATATTGTGTCATTAGTTTCAGCGAATTACGGAAATAATTATTGAATGTTTAATTAAGTACGTCGTGGTATTTGGAGCAAATATACTATAATCAAGCTATAGCACTCCCGTAAGTTTAAATTTTAAACATTCTTAACTATAAACAAATATCTAGATGAACGAAGAAAACCAGACTTGTTTTAAAGTTTTGTTTTTTTCCCCCCTCTGGATTTTTTTGTCAGCATTTAATTAGAACATCAACCATTTTTTTATTAATATAAAAACTTTATTTTAAGTGTCAAGATTGTATTATATAAGATCTATCACTCACATCATGTTATTCACTTCAATGCTCAATTCAGCAGCTAGGCTAGAATTGTTTCAATCTTCCTTAGGCGTTTCATAAATGTATACAATAATTATGATGAGTTTAAATTTGGATTGTCTGTTGCTCAACGGACATTCTGTGCATTCAAGCCCTTATTAGACCGGCAAACACAACTTAGAGTTGATTCCGAATGATTACAAACATCCAAGCAAAGGATTGCTCGAGTTCGAATCCGTGAATAGCAAGAGCGTTAACCATTTGGCAGCCAGGTCTGTAATGAGAGGTTTAGAAGAAAAAAGTGAAGTCAAAATTGACTATGTATATTTGTTTGATTTTATTTGCAAGGAACTATGTTTACAGTTGCAATTACATAAATCAGAAACAAAAATTACAGCTTTATGTGAAATGTTCATATTTTACTATTAAGTAATTTTTGTCAATATAAATTGTGCTTCTCTTAGAATTATAATTTACAATTATTTAAAGATTATTAAACTTTATTACATCTTAAATTTTTAAATCTTCTAAAATACTCTTATAAACTCAAATTATGTCTACGAAATTTACTTATCACAGATAAGTTGTTTGAGTATTTATAGTTTATCAAAACATAAACAGAGTGTAACACCAAATTTAGCTTAGTATTATTTAAAATGCATTGTTTTAATTATTATCATTACAAAAAACTTTAAACAAAATATAATAATTTTGATTCATTATAAAATTATAACTATGTATTAGAATTTTAAATTTTAACTACTTAAGAAAACTATAAGCTTGAAGACAAAACTTTTATTTATATTAAACATTAAAATCACCGTATAAATATATATAATTGCATATAATTTATAATTTAATAAACATATTTATCTATATATAAACTTTAACACACACAACAATAATTTTTACTTCAGTTAAATATACCTATAAATTATATCATTTCATTCAAACAAGCACAGCAGCGACATTTTGCTAATGTAAAAATAGTAGTTTTTAAAATATTTTTTAAGTACGATAAGCCATAAAAATTTAATATTCTTAAGAAATACAAAAAATTAAATATAAACAAATGACTTGACATAAAGATTTTCTGAAAAAGTTGAATTAAGTTTTCAACTTTTACTGAGAATTAAAACTAATAAATTCCGATCAATAATAACACTGAATTCATTAAACGATTTGTATCATTAAAATATACATTAAGTTTGTTAATTAAAACCATAATTTAATAAGCAGATGCCGTATAATCCTTTTCATGCATTTGAAAATATTTTGTTGTTACGAATGTCTTTATTGGAAAAATCAATCCAAAATACAAAACAGCTCAAATATCATAGAAGAACAAACATAATAAAAAAAAAAACAAACATTTAAAGTAATAACCAGAATAAAATAACATATCAAGAGAAGTAAAGATTAAAAAAAAATAAACAAGGAAAAGAGAACAATAGGCGCAGTCTTTAAAACGAGCTAATGAAAGCTCTAGTGTTTCAGTACAATTTGTTTATTTCTCACTCTGTTTTTGAGAATCTTTATCTAATTTCGCGCATACAAGAACATGTTCTGCATCTATAGTGCCCGAATTACAAAGTTGACATAAATTAGATGAAAGGGTGCCCATTTTATTTCGATGTTGTGCCTAGCCATCATGGCTTGTTTGCAGCCTGAAATTTAACTCAGCCTCTTTACGGGTTTTTTGACAAAACTTTTTCCAAGTGTCTTGAAGGTTAGACTAGGGCTCGCTTGTTGATTTTGTCACATAGTCAGATTTAAAAGTATCCATTCATTTTTTTAAAAACGTGCTCTTTAAATGACTCTGGAAAAAGTGGCTTGAAGTTCTGTGAGTCATGCATTCCTCTCTTAGCTAGAGAATCTGCTATTTCGTCCTCCTGTTTATACTCTAATTTCACCTAATATTTATAAAAATTCCCCCCGTAAGGAATTAACATTGATTTAAGATGCAGTTCATAACAAATACTACATTAAAAATACTTTTAAACTTAATCGAACAAAACTTCAAATAAATTTATATTTTTATTTCTTTGAAGTTATTCACTTTCCATTCAATATGCTTGCTGTATGTTAAAAATTTTTACACCAGCATTTGTTTCCCACAATTACTTAAGCAAATATTTCTAAAAAGAATTTAAGTTGATTTGTAGTACCGGAATTTAGTTCGAGAGTCAGGGCTTATTACAGCCACATAGAAGTTTTCTCTATTTCTTCTGACCGCGAGTTCAGCTCCAAATGGCATAACCGTTATGGAAATTTAAAACAACACCAACTAGCATTTCAAATTATTTATTACAATATCCACAAGAATAAATACAAATATATATACAAAGACGGACAAAATTTATTAAATTAAGAATTATTTTTAGGGACATAAAAAATGTTTCGATGACATTCGTTGCTAGGACATTTTATAACTTCTCCACATTGTGTTGCCATTCGATAACAATCAAATTCTTGTTTCCACAAAAAGTTAGATAAAATTAAAGTTA
Source organism: Latrodectus hesperus (assembly GCA_037975125.1). Classification (NCBI taxonomy): domain Eukaryota; kingdom Metazoa; phylum Arthropoda; class Arachnida; order Araneae; family Theridiidae; genus Latrodectus; species Latrodectus hesperus. The sequence continues at coordinate 64,357,839 of CM075852.1, forward strand.
TAGTTCTACTTTATCATATGCTCCTACTTATGTATGTATCAGAAACTATACACATAATTTAAATGAATTATGACTCATGAAATATGATTTATGACTCAGTCAAAAATATTACTATATGAAATGGATTGAATCTTTATATATGATTGTCCCATTATTCTTCAAGAAGAGGAAAATTCTTTGAAGATTTCAGCTGGGATGAATTATTGATAAAATTTGACTGAGATTTACAGTAAAGGGGAAAAGAACGAAACATTTTAGTGAAATTTAGAAAATTCTATAAATTGAAGAAAAAATATATTATCGAAACAATAACAAAACAATATAAAAACTATTTTGGAAATTAAAAAAAAATTAAGGCAAACTGAATTTTTTTTGGTGAAGGTTAAATACAATCTTCTAAATATTCATTTGAAAATACACTGTTCAAAACAAAAAGAAATACACTGATATTGTAACTCTTATAAAATAATGGTATAAACTTTTTTTTTTGCATCAGTTGAAAAAAGAAAGTGTATTTTCAAATTTTGAATTTGACATTGAAAACTTTGTTTTAGCAGCAAGAATAATATTTGGCTCTCACCTTATGTAAGACAAAGCAGAAAAGAATGAAAGACATTCAGTAAGCTCATTATTTTGATGAGTCCAATGTCTCAATGAAGTCATTTAACTGCCTCAGAAAATTGGAGAGTTGTTGGCCGGATAGAGGAGAGCCAACCACAAATCGAAATAGCAGAAGCCGATGGAGTTTTACAAAGTGTGATTTCCAGGATCTGGAAATATTTTTTTGTAGACCGGAAACGCAGGATGAAGATCAGGGCAAAGTCTTAGACATGCAACGTCCTATGAAGACTGTTTTATAACGCTGACGGGACTCGGATATACCGAAATATGAATGCCAGTTTTCTACAACATCTTCGCTTGGTTACCACAGTTTCGGTAAACTGCCTGAAGCCGCCTTTGCTCTGTAGGATTGTATGCTCGCCGACTAAAGGTGTGTGTCATGTTAACAGCAAGGCATCGTCACGCCCTCAGGGAGTGGGAAACAGAGCAATGTGAACTGGGGAAGAAATGAATGGCGTTTTATTCTTTTCACTGACGAAAATTCCGTTTTTCTCTTTATTCATATAATAGGCGTATTTTCATCTATAGGACGTGGTATTAGAAATAATCCAACATTCGTGCACAAGAGTGTCAGATTTGGTGGTGAGGAGAGGGGCTAATGTCTATTGTGACATCTCCATTAAGGGTGCACTAATCGCCATATCATTTGAAATGGAACCTTAACAGGTTGCCAATGTAAGGATGAGATACTCACACCTATTATAGTCCGTTACGCTACAGCAATTGGAGATCATTTCGTATCAATGAACGACAGTTGAAGGTCACATCGTATTAACTTGGTGAATGATTTTCTTTTTGAGGAAGGAATCATATGAATGGAATGACCAGCATGTTCTCCGAACATGAATCCGACAGAGTTTGTTTGAAACATTCTAGGCAGAAGAATTGCTGAATGCCTAACATCTCCATAAATTCTCCAAGAACTGGAAAGAGCTCTTCTGGTAGAGTGGGACACACAATACCATATCCCCACATTGATAGCCTCATGGGCTTGATACTTCATAATTGTTCAACGTGGCTGGCTGTCCGAGAAATCCCCTAATGAAAACGCGATGTTTTCTTTTAAAAAAACAACTTTTTATTTGTTGTTGTTGTTGTCGTGTCCATAAAGGTGCAAAGTGCAAATGAATTTTATATTCCTATATATAATATATACATGAAATAGGGAGGTTATTAGAGTTGTACCACATACATAAATTGAGGATGACTGTATTGCCACCAACAAACGCTTTATGAAGGAAAAAAAGAGATTGTTGATTTAAAGTAGGGCATTGCTTCTTTTTTCTTTTCTTTGAGTAAACAGCTTAACTATGTTTTGTAGAAGATACCAAGTGTTTTTGCAGACAGTATCTGAGTTCTGCGAACAATATCCTATGGGAATTGTGAATTACTCTTTAAGAAAATCAGTAATCGTGTTGGACGAACTGTGATGTGGAATCGCTTGACGCAGGTGAGAACATTGGACCGACGAGACAAATAGCAATTACCTTGTTGCATCACAAAGTTGAAAGACTTATTGGGAGCATGGTACTCATGGGTCACTCTGCCACATCACGAAACCTAGTACTAGAGATTCAGTCTGTAACGTATCATTCGATATTCATAATTACTATTCGACGTGAGTGAAATGTTCACAACATGTCCATTGCTTAGTTTGATCTTCATTCAAAACCACAAATGCTTGCGCCACCAATGGTGCGATGAACAATGGAATAAAACAAAAAATTGTCTTCTTACAGAAGAATCTCGCTTCTACCAGCAGGACAAGGATGCTCAAATTAGAGTCTAAACACATCGTCGTGAGAGACTAACTGTTGCGTTATTCATTGCCATATTGGTTATACACTCGATATCATGGTTTCGTGTGGCATTGAATTTCTACTCCGCATCCCTCTGTTAAGCAATTGGTGGTACACTAAATAGACAGCGCCACACCTCTGATATGTGTAGGAGCCCATGATATATCTTCAGCGCTTAATATTAGCCATATATCAAAGGGATAATGCGCAACCACACTTGGCATGCAATGCTCAAGAGTTTTTATTTATCTATTAAAATGAATTGCTCTTTTGGCCTACTTGTTCTTTCTATCTTTAACCATTCAAAATGAGTGGTCCAAGCTTGTTTAACAGCTGTTCTGAAATATATCTCATACAGCTACACCAGATTAACACTGGCAATATGTGGAAGCTCCATGTGCTTTTATACCCCAAACATACTTACGAAGATCATTTGATACTATGCCTAGGCGTATGGCAATGGCATCGATCATAGCCAACAATGATGCTAAACTAATAACTGCTTGAAGTAGAAATAAAGTTCTTTACCTGAAAGGATGAGTCTTTTTCCCACCTATTTTCATCGATTCCATTTTGCATCTTCTGCTGATTGCATTTGCAGTAATGAAGCTAATCCACTTCACTACTTGACAACATACCCTCTAACTTTATCCTAGCATCTTGCTAAGCTTACGATGTAATAGATGGCTATATGGATAAAAAAAAAAAAAAAAAAAAAAAAAAAAAAAAAAAAAAAACTCGCAAATCAAATTCCTAGGAGGAAACGTAATGAAATGAAGAACTTTCTGATAAAGTGATTCTTTATGGTTTAAGGATGAAAATACTTAGCACTTATTTCCACAAATGAAATAACTCACAGGTTTTATTAAAGAATTCACATTCTGTACATAATCTATTATTACATTTTTAATTTGTAATCTGTAATATTTTTATTGTGCAATGCTTATAACTTAATACAGCTTAAGAGCCTTTGATGTAAAAATTAAACAAGATGAATAAATTTTTCAGCGGCTTCTTTCTGTATTGGTATAGCTCTCTTGAGCTCGTAACAGGGCAGTCTGCTGGTGTAAACACTAACTGCTGATTTTATTATCATCCACACTTAACAAAAAGCTGCAATTTCAATCATTTGATCTTTGTATAACGTGTAAAAAACGTAATATATTTTTTAATTCTTTGAAAGCAAATTAAATAATATTAACGAAGAAAATAAGAAAGATATTAAATAAACGGCATGATGTAATTTAGGATGTAACTAAGGTAGGAATGTAAATCTCTTCTTAATTTTCAGAATATTACTTTAATGTTTTGAATAAATATGAATATTATCTAGTCCATTTTTGTCCATATTGCGCTATAATTGTTTAAAAACTTTTATTTAAATTATTTATTTAAATTTATTTAAAATATTATTTAAATTTATTTAAATTATTTTAGAAGTAAAATCTGTTGTTTTAAATACCTTTTTCATGCTAGTTAAAAAATATATTTAATACAAGATTTACAAAAAGAAGTTGATAGTATTATGCACATTATTGACGTTATTGGCATACTATTAAATTATTGTGTATAATAATTAAGTATAATATTGTAAATTTACTTTAATATTACCTGAATACTAATTTTAATACTTTTGCTAGCATTAGAGTATAAAATAATTAATCAAAATAGAGCTTATTTTTGTTAGTCAATTATATTATTTGAATATTACTTATGAAAATTTCTTTGATTGAAAAGTAAAGTCAAAATTGTATTATAATATTAAAGAAACGACATTAATTAAAATAACAAAAACGAAAGATGTTTCTCTCAAGCCTTTAGAACAGGGCTTCTTAAACTTTTGTAATTCACGACCCCATTTATGATTGCGAGTTTCTTGACGACCCCATACAAATATAAAAGAAAAATAAATTAATATTTTTTGATGATTTATTTATTAGGTAACAATATACATATACATATAAAAATATATAAGTTTAAAATTCGTTTTGAAACATACAAAAATCTAAAATTAAAAATTGCGCAAAAAATTATAAAATTGTATTTATTATAGTTTCAAAAATAAAAGTGGATTCTGACCGTCTTAATTCTCTCGAATATATTCAAGTAGTTGCGTGGTAAGTATTAAATTAAAGTATAAGATAAAAATTTAATGAGATCGATGTGCCTGTTTTTTATTGCATAGCAAATCAAATCTTGGTGGAATGTTTCAAACTGCTGGACGTAAGACCTCTTCAAAATTTTTTAACGCTGAACGACATAGGGATTTAATATGTGTTAAAGCTGAGAAAGTAACTTCACATAAATAAGTGGTGTTGAATGGAAGAAGTACATTTAACGCCATATCAGCGATTGTGGGAAATTCAGTTCTAGTTCCGATCTAGAATTCAGTCAAGGGCTTTTTTTGAAATTGTAGTTTTAAGTTTGAGTTACTCGAAAGCTCAGCAAATTCCTCTTGAGCTTTAAGTGGCAGGTGATCAATCTCACTCAAGCCAATCCAAAACGGTTTTTGAATCCAAACTATCTTTTGGAAATCAATATTTAATATAAAATATGTCCGGAACTGTATTTCTAGCGCTTTTAAGTGATCTACAATAGTTTTCGCAATAAAAGTTTTACAATGAATTTTCTCGATTACAAAATTGTCGACACTGGAAAACATTTCGAACGAATTTTTTTCGAGCCTACTTTTCCAAATGTTGATCTTTTTAATAAAACTTTCAATTTTATCATTTGAAGTAAATATATCGCAATTTTTTCCTTGAAGAGACAAGTTAAGATCGTTTAACTTCGCAAAAATATCTGACAAATAACACAGCTTGGATAGCCATAAATCATTTTGAAAAAAAGCAGCAAGTTCACATTTTCGTTCGGTTAAAAATATTTCGATCTCGTCCTTTAATAACAATAATCTTCTTAAACTTTGACCTCTTGTCAACCATCTTACTTCTGCATGTAATAACAAAGTTGTGTAGTTGGAATCCGTATCCTTACAGATATTTGAAAATAAGCGACTGTTAAGGGCTTGGCTCTTAGTAAAATTTATGATCTTAACAGCATCTTGAAGAACATTGTTCAATTCTGGTGCTAATTTTTTTGCTGCAAAAGCCTCTCGGTGAATAAGGCAGAGAGTAAAAGTTATATGATCATAATGAGCAGCTTGAAAAAATGATTTAAAACCAATATTTTTGCCCGTTATCGCTCTTGCACCATCTGTGCATATTCCACAGCAATTTTTCCATTCTAAACCTTCTGCTTTTAAAAATTCGTCAACTTTACAATATATGTCTTTCCCTGTAGTATGGTCTTCCATAGGACGACAAAATAACAATTCTTCCTCCATGATTTCTTTATAAACGTACCTGACATATACTAACAACTGAGCCAATTTAGCAATATCAGTTGTTTCGTCCAACTGAATTGAAAATTTTGGGCTTTCTTTAATTCTTGTAATAAGTTGTATTAATTGATCCTTGCTAATATCAGAAATTCTATTAGAGACAGTGTCGTTCGACAAAGGAATTTTTCGAATATCATCGCCATATTTTCTTCCATGTAGTATTTCTACCATTTTAATAACAGCAGGTAACACAAGATCTTCTCCAATGGTGAACGGCTTTTTATTTTTAGCAATACAGTATGAAACTTCATATGATGCTAGTAAATATTTTTCATTAACGGTTATAAATTTTTCAAAGTTTTTCTTTTCTTTATTTAAAGATTTACACAGTCTTTCAAAATATTCTTTAGGTTTATTGACATAATATTCTTTAGGTTTATTGACATGGAAGAAACATGCTTTGATTCAAGATGTCTTTTTAATTTTGATGGTTTCATACTCTCCGAAGCCAATAATTCATTGCAGATCAAACAAATAGGTTGTTCATTACCCTTATAATTTTGAAATGTAAAGCCAAATTGAAGAAAACACTCATCATATTTTCTTTTTCGCACATTAGATGCCTCTTTTCCAATACTTTGTCCTGCCTGAGAAGAGTTTGTAGCATTATCATCTGCGACATTACCATTCTTATTTAAGTTCAGCCATTTATCCATGGGCAAAAATTATTTTGATCCTAAAATACAATAAATATATAAAAATAACATATTGCAGATAATAATTGATTTATTAATTACCGAATAATTAAAAGAAAAACTAAAATCTTGTTACGGGGGATACTGACAATTGACCACTCTAGAAGAGCGTCAATACTCCACTAATTAAATTGATTTATTACAAAAGACGTTTCCAGATTAAATCTTTTCTTCAACTTTAATTAAAACATTTGAAATAAAATAGCTATGTTGTCTTTCATTCTAATCTGGAAATATTTTTTATAATAAATGTTTACGAATATTTACTTGATGGTATTATTTTTTTCAAACAACAATTAAATAAAACTCCAGCAAAAGAAAGTTAAGAATATGAAACCCTTTTTGGAGCAATAATTTAATACTATACATACCTGGTTTTTATGTCCTACAGGAACAATTATGTACTTGTAGATAATTATTATAAAAACTTATGAAATATTTAAAACTATTTATTAAAAACACAATAATAAACTTAAAATCTTAAAACAAATTTGTTAAATGCCTTAGCAACTTGTATTTTCTTAACACTACTACTTTCACTGATAAAAAAATAAATTCAATTAACTGGTTGGTGCTAGATCCAACAATATACGAGTATAAATGGAAAAATTTTTTTAAACTGACAAATTCGGAATAACATGCACTTCGTTCACAATCAAACAATGGCTAAATGAGAATAAAACGATATGTTTATATAGTTTCTTCAGCAATAATACCTGGAAATTTTGTTGATAATATTTCTCAAGATCATTTCGGTTTTTCGGTTTGTACCTGCATTTCTATTAAGAGTATTATAATACTCTTAATAGAAATGCAGGTACAAACAATCTTTCCGAACTAGAAGATTTTATGATATATTTATCTACGATAATTGTTATTTTATCTTTATAACAATAATTTTACAAGTTAAAAAACATTTTCTGTTAAATTGTATTTTTGTCTCTCGCGACCCCAGAATTTTGCTACGGGACCCCAAATGGGGTCGCGACCCATAGTTTAAGAAGCCCTGCTTTAGAGAAAAGATGCCTTCAGATGTTTGTTATACGAGTTCTTGCTTCTTTTTTGACCATCGTTCAGAAATTTCAAAACTTGCGAAAGTTATAACCTGCTCCATTTTAAGTTTTTGTTGTTCCTTTTGGGATTATTTACAAGCCATGAAATACATTTTTTTCGTATTATCATTTTATACAAGTTAATTAATTTGCCATCTTATTCGTCGATCTAGTGGATGAAGGGTTAATATTTCGGCTATCAGTTCTAAAGTTAGAGGATTCAACTCACATTGTGGGTGGAGATTTTACAGCTAAGTTGATAACTTCCTAACATGACTTTAATTTAAAATTACAAATGCTATCCGCAGAAATATGCTCCCTGAAATATATTGCAACAATCTAACCTAATTAATCTAAACGACAGATTTTATCAAATGGTTCGTGATGGCGAAAATCGTCTTTCTCGTGACTGGGAGGTTATGGGTTCTATATATAACACTACTGAATACAATCGTTTAGTGCTCAGAGAGTTTTTGTGTCAGAGGCCCAAACATTCTGCAGAGTACAATGTCCCTCCCTTGGTGTGGTGTGTAATTGAGGGTCAACTCCGGTATCGACCTCGTCAATTGACAGTTGCTCAAAATTACGAGGTGGTTATCCGGGCTTAGCAGTTTCGGTTGACAGAAATATGCCAATGATGTATATTGCAATAACGTAACCTGACTTAAATATATAAAATACAAGTCATAAAATAAAATAAGGTATATCATTCATAAATTTTATCCTGAAATGGGAAAAACCGAGATAGATGTGAATAAACGACGTTGAAGGAAATCTTAAGATTTATCCACGAAACAGATTGCTTTCAATACGAATTGGTAGAGACACCAATAGGTTCATCCAACTTTTCAAAATATTAGGTACAGTTTCAGTGAGAAAAGGACCGAATCTCTCCTCTAGATTAAATATGGCTTATATTCTATACGTTTTTAACACCATGTACTTAATAACCTAATAATTAAATTTCTGTAAGGCTTATCGAGAATTTTTCTCGTACTGCTTTCGAAAGGATTTTTCTTAGACAGTAAGCCTTGCTATTATATTGCAGTATAAAAAACTTTCAATTACTCAATCCGATTGACATACAGGCAGAATGTTGAAACCCAGTATTATTTTCTGGTTTTCAACAGATCCTGTATTTGATCCTGGGAATTACCACTTCGAAAAGGGATTTTTATAGACAATTAATCTTTCCTATTTCGTCAAAAATATTTCTTCCGTTGTCAGACATCACATCTATTAATAATTATTGTTCCTCGAAGAAACTCTGCTCACGAAATAAAAACTCCTTTCTTATCGGTTTTCTCTATTCAAACTAATGAAAATTTTATCTTTTTTTATAAAACATAATCTGCTTTAGCCTTCATTTCCTGATAATGTAATAACTTAATAAGAAAATAATATTACATTGCGAGAATTCACCAAACAACATCTGGTTGTCCTCGAAGGGAAATATTAAATAAATTAATTTTCGTAGAAGAAAGGCCAATTTAAATAAGCTTTTCCCTGCAGGCAATAGCGAACAAGAACATAACCATAGTTAAATTATTTAAAACTTTATTTCGATAATGAATATGTCCTATTGATAGCTAACTTGTTCTTGATCAATTATTGTTTTTCTTATTCAGACTAGCAAATAATGATTAGCACAATTATTTAAAAGTTAATTTTTTTCAATTATAAGTTAACTGAAGCAACCACCAGACAAGTTTTGAAACAAACATTGAACAGTTTTTCCTTGTTCTGTGTTGCTAAATTCTGTAATGTATTTTTGAATATTATCAGTACAGGTTTAGTGTAGAAACGAGTAGTCCCTAGTTTGGCAAAGAAATTGACGATAAAATTAAAAATCTGGTAACCCTGGTAGTTTTTGTGCTTTAACTAACGTAATTTTAGGGTTGCCATTTTGTTATTCACATTTAATGCCTATCTTGGCGTCAAAAAATCTCCAAAAATTCAAGGGGTATCCCATAAGTATGAATGCGCAAACTCAGTTAAACAAACGCCATTGACTTCACTGGTCCGTTACTATTTTCGATATATTAGTAATATGTGTATAAAATCTTCTTACTCCTAAAATAACAAATAATTTCTCCTTGAATTCTTTTGAAAAATTAAATTGTCTTTTCTTTTTTGTTGATAATACTGGATAAAATTACATTAATATGAATAGAGGCAACTGAATTCTCTTGAGACACGAAAGTTTGCATTAGCATACATTTTGTTGGCCAAAAAACCAGATTTTTGGTCGTATTTCCAGATATCACAGAATCTATTGAATGCTACTAATATGTATGCATTTTAATTGAATAATAGTTATTTAGTATCAAACATAGAAAAAGGTTATATCTAGATCATTTCTGAAACTTTATTTCCACACAGGAGGGAGCTAGTTGGCAACTGAATGTTCAGTACCCTAGCCTTCACTTCAACTGTTCGCTGGCTCGATTCTCGTTTTCACTGTGGCTACTTATAGTAGTTTAGAATTCACATTAAACTGTAAATCTCCTTTCACCTGTTAACCGACAGGGATAGATCATGATCTCGTCATCTTGTCATGCTAGTAGGCCCTGTCAAATTAACCCTCGTGTGCAGAAAAGTGGGCGTAGAGAGTGATACTTTTCAACACTGTTAAAAGAACAGTTATTTTTATAGAATAAATCCTATAATTCAGCTAATGGAATAAGTTGAAAATCTTTATTATGGAAAAAAAAACTCTCACGCCAAATAAAGATGAATCTTTAATAAGTAATTGAACACTTTTTGTGATAAATCCATCATAGCACCAATTTTTATTTTCATTTTCATATGAAAAGAGCCTTAAACACCCTTTTAAACTTTTTTTTCAGATTAAATAAAATAAACTTTAAGAACATAAAGAAATATTTATAAATATTATTTCATTTGATAGATAATTGTAAACTGTTATAGCGTAGTAGAGACAAAATTTTTTTTTTATATATTCAGAAAAAGGTAACAAATTTAATACCTGACTCTGATGAAGAGTTGGGAACATTTATTAGAACTGAGATCGCTATGCACGTTAAATTTTCATATGGTCTAATGCATGATAAATGTTAATCATCATTTCCACAAAAAAATGTTGAATTTAATTTTTCCTACTACTGAGAACATTTAACGCTTTGTAGAAAATACTTAACCATCTTTTACACAAATAAATATGAATCAATGTTTACAGAATATTTATCATCGTTTTCACCAATATGTATCATCATATATATTTCTACAGTTTTAGCAAATTGAAGGAGTGGATCCACTGGTGGTGCCATCTATCGGAGGATTTGAAGAGCAAAGTCGTACTTTCACCTTCGTGGTGCTTTGATTAAAAACGAAAGACTATTGACTTAAATTCGCATTGACTTAAAACTGTTGACTTGAAAGACTATTGACTTAAAACTATTGACTTAAATTCGCATAGTTAAGGCATAGCGAGCTCGGCTTGTCCAAGTGTCATAAGTAACAACAACAAGACAGTTTTAGCAAATTAAATATTTATATGCATATTGGGAACATTTATTATAACTTTATCAAATTAAATATTCATCATTGTATTCCCTAATTAAATATTCAGTTACATTTCCACATATTAAATCTTTATATTCATATCGAAACTATTTATTATTGTTTAAATTTGAATATTTATCCACCAATTAATTTATTTATGTTTAGTCAAATCAAATATTCATCACTATATAGAAAACATTTACCATCGTTTTTACACAAATTAAGTATTTATTGTCATATTAAAAATATTATTTTCACAAAAAACATGTCATTAAAATTAATGAAACTTCAGAAATTAAATCTTATTGTATAATTTTCTTTCCAAAATATTTTATTGATAAAGTTATTAATGAAAATTTATTCATAAGTTGGTTCTTTAGTTTCAATTATGTTACGACATTCTGAAATGACTACAGTATGACAAGGAATATTTTATAGAGAACGATTTTATTTACTTCCGATGAAAAATTTTAACCATCTTTGACTTATCATCCCTCATAACGATTGTTTTTAATGTATTGGAAATTGTCGTTATTGTGAAGTTCTAATGTATATAAATACAGTGAAATTTCACAATAATGATCATTTTTCATACAGTTAAACAATGACCGTTGTAAGGATTTGTAAGGATAATCATTCAAAAATGATTAAAAATTTCTTTCAGAAACAAATGACAAAGGGAAGGAAAATAAAAAATAATAGGTTAAACAGCTTACATACTTTTTTAAATTAAATAAGATAAGCTATTTAATTTAAATAAAGCAAGTTTTTTCATCCCTCTTGTATTTTACAATATAAAAATTAATAATGTGAATATATAATACTTTTACTAAACATTATCTGGTAATAGAATTTGTTGCTAAAAATTTCCAGAGCTTTATTCAACAAAAAGATTTGATTAAAATATTAAGTACTGACTATTTTCAGCCCCGCATTACTGGAGGCTAATTTATTAAATTAACTAAATTAGTTAATTTAATAAATTCATTTAACGATAAAAATATCAAATTCATAAATTTAATAAATATTTAATAAATTTATTTAAAGAGTAAAAAAAGTATCTCCTTTTCCATTTTCTAAACTATTCTATATTTACTGAACATCAAAAATAATTGTAGTCTTTTATTTTGTATACGTACATCTTTTCGCTTACAAAATATATTAATTAGAATCGAATGAAGGTAAAAATATTTATGTATTCTTTTAAATATTAAATTTAAATAAATGTAAGCAATATAAAAATACGTGACTGAACATCAAAAATAATTGTAGTCTTTTATTTTGTATACGTACATCTTTTCGCTTACAAAATATATTAATTAGAATCGAATGAAGGTAAAAATATTTATGTATTCTTTTAAATATTAAATTTAAATAAATGTAAGCAATATAAAAATACGTGATTTTTTTACAAAAAATGAAATAAAATTTTAACTATTATTCTTTGAAAAGCGTGTGTTTTAAAAATGATTTTGAATGATTATTATGTTACAGTTAGTATGTAGATAATGTGCTATCTTTGCTGCAATTAATATCAGTAATTTGAATTTCAATAAAATTGAATATTCTAAGCAAGTAAAGTAAATATGTATTTTAAAAATTTTAAATCATTAGAAAGCAAGTTTTTATTAATTTACAATGAATTTATTAATATGGTCACTTTCAAATTATTTAAAAAATTATAAAAACTTATAAAATACACAGAAAAATAGAATTTTTTTTATTTTTGACAAAAATCTTTTTAAAACTGAAAAATTAATTTTTTTAACGAAATTACATTTTGCAAAAAATATAATGCACCTAGAAAATATTAAGCCAGAATCTTGAAACTCTTTAAGAAGAAAGAATTTGCATCGATGAAAATAGATTCAGAACAAGTAAAAGGCATTTTTATTAGTTAATAGTAGTAAAATGAATGTTCATTTCAATGAGTTGTAAAGTTACCTTTTTCAATCTCAATGGATTTTGTTAAGTCACTCATCTGAGATAGCCAAAAAGGAACAAACTGGTCGACTCACACAGTGGTATCCCTAAAGAACTGAAGTTCCTCTCTCAGCATTCGATTTAGAGGAAGACGTGAAGACACCGTGGATCCTGATGTGAAACTGCATCAATAATGTCTGTGGTGTCCTACCTAGAATCATGTAATACGTGGTGGAGCATTGTCGTCCAGATAAATGACAAATAGATGAGTTGATAGTTTAAGCAGTGGCACTAGATACAAAATATAGACAACGTACTGGCGAGCAATCAGAGAATTTTTATTGTAACTCAGAAAGTGATAGAATGTCAATGCAGGGCGTTTCCCCAGAACATCACACTAGTTGCCACTCATTGACAAATGCAAAATCAAACCTCTCTACTTCCACACGTATTTTTAACTGTCTTAAACAACATGAGAAATTCGTTGCTGAAAGTTACATTCTTCTGATTAGGTCACGATGGTATCTGGTTAGGAAAATATGATCTTCAGCAATCAACTTAACACTTAACTACATAATACTAAATGCATTAAATAGTTAGTAGGTATTATTTTCAAAAGGGTACTGAGATTTGAATTCAGATCTTCACATTAAATGGTATAACTTGAAATTGCTGAATCCATGCTTATTGGGAATTGACATCGAATAGATTATAATGGAATTGTTAATGTAATTACCTGTGAATTCGATTACCGATACTTTTACTTGTTATCTGCTGCTCACAATTTGAGGGAATGTTGCAAAAGTTCCCATTGATACGAAAATAAATCCTTTTACACTACGTATGTCACGTACAGTAAGTTACAGTTTCAATACCATCAATAACAGCACCAGATATCAAAATGTGGGCTCTATCTTAAATCTTTCCTTGGCATCATGTATTTTTAAATAGCAAAGTACATTTTAATTGTTCGAATTCTAAGCGCGATTTGATTAAATATGATTACTCAGTTTTTACGATAGAAAGTATGCTATTTTTTCTAGAATTTTAAATGAAATTGTAGTAAATGCTTTATATTTAATATTTTTCTATCTTAATGAATTTCGTTACGTTAAACATGACTGTAGACAGCTGCAAAAAGGCAAATGAGAATTTCGTAAAATTTATATTTTAACTAGAAATTCTTGTTTGTGGGGCATTTTCGTAGGTATTGAGAAAGCTTCTGTCCTCATTGTCCCTTGGTAAGGCTCTGTCTTCATAATGCTAGACCTTAGGCAAATTAAAAAATTTCGGCTCCTCATGTTGGCTTATAATTTTGTTTCTTTTTATTGTAAGAAATAATACAAAACCAATATTATTCACACAAAATGTTTTGGATAAATATAATTACATACAAATATACTGCATGATAGTTAAATTTGTACAATTATAGTAAAAATTACTGTAAAGAAGACATATTCAATGCTTTTAATATAAAACGTATACTTAATAATTGAGGAATAATTATAAAACTCTAGAGTATTGAGAGAGATACACACACAACAAATTATTACTACAATGTAAGTAAAAAGAAAATCAAATTATTTTTGAAAGTCCTTATATTCCGATCATCATTAAATAGGTTTTGTCCCTGAGAGAGTGCCCACAAACATGGTCAGATTACCCAGCATAAAAGTATTTTGCAAGGATGAAAAAACTTTTCTTTTATTCTAAATATCTAATAAAAAAGAAATATTCAATTGAATGGATAGCTAAAAAAATTAATCCTATTAATCATATTTTCTACAGCTTTCAAATAGCGATTTGGCAATGTGTCATGAATGGAAATATATATCACAGTCATCTAGATACTTATGTGAAAAGATTAGAAGTCAAAAATATTTTCAGAAAATGTTTTAAAAAGAATTTATTTCAAATTGTTAAATTTGATTTTTTTTTTGCTCCTTTCATCCCTAATTAATCCATAATCCATTATTTCCTCTATCATTAACATATACAATACTTATATCAAAATCCTCATTATAACAAATTATTTTATATTAATCATGCTTGAGAATTTTTAAATTTAATAGATCGTGTTATAATTGATTTTAACAATTAAGTTTATTAAAATCATTTATGCTATAAACTTAATAGGAGGGTAAACCCCAATAAATGCTTTTTATTTTTAGGAACATGAAGAATATAGTTATCGGTCGCACAGTTGTGTGTGATTGGTTTATCTTCCATTCCCATATGAAAATGTGCGCTCTTTATTCTGATGCTCAGGCTTAGTTTGGCAACAAACGAAAAGGAGCACTCGTTGAATGCTACCACCAAGAGCGAAATTCGCGGCTTTTCAGTTTTTGAAGGCGAAAGGCATTACGCCGATTAATATTCATCGCCTATTATCGAAAATAAATTTTAATTTGTGCATGGATGATAATAGTTTATAGAGAATATATAGCTGATCATACTGAAATTAATGTCGTAGTACCAGTAGGAAGAAATGACAGATACAGTGAAACACTGAAGAAACTGTTCAAAACCAAAAAACAGTAATGTTAAGCAACAGCACCACCTCAGAGATATAAAGCAGATATTTGGGAATTAAAAGATATATAACATGTGTCTTTCTAATATTGTTCAATTCTAAAATCTTTACACTGAATGATATGAAGACAGACAGATGACAATGTCCTATATTATATAAAAAATCAGCTTCGAATTCTTCTTTTTGATATTCTTTACTTAGCTATAATACAGCGCTTTTTAATGTTTCCAAATTGTCTCAAAAATATGATATTCATCTACTTTTAAGACCCAAATTTTCTCAAAAGAATATAGGTCTTACATTTAAGGTAGATGTTTATGCAGAAAAAAAAAAAAACAGTATTCACCACAGTGATTAGAATCAAACTTAAGACCTTTTCTTGGAGAAAGAGAGCTTTCCTGTAACTATACCATGGTGAACCTTGAAATAAATATATTTACCCCGTATTGTGTGTGTGAACACCTTTATCACTAAAATATTTTAGCGAGACTTTTGCCGTTCATAATATTTTACCTTCTGAGAAAAGTTTTCAGAGATAGTAAATCTATATTTGCATGTCTCAATGAAGGAAGACTGACAAGCTTCAAAATACCAATATCAGCAGACATTTTGAAAATAGAAATGCGACAGTCTTATTTGTTGTTCAGCAATAGCTAGATCAAACCTAAGACCTAATTCTTCTAACTTTACGTTCCTATTACCATGTGGGATCTCTCAAGTCATTTATTTTAATGGTAAAAAGTTTTGTTAGTACATTTCACCTATTATCAGACTGATTCATATCTCTTTACCATGGTCAATGATTAAATGCCTTGTGGTACATTTTTAACAGGCTTATCATGGAGTTTCCTTTAAAAAAATCAAAGTACGTGCTATGTTAAACAACCAAAATTCATATTTATTACTTGTTAAATGTCATTCATAAATTTTAAAAAGTTTTCTTTGGCGAAGTATTTTTAAAATTCAGTTTGGCTATGAATCATATATAGGGTGATCTTTTTCAAATTGACAGTGCTTGGAGCGTCCTGTAGCGCGATCTAATAGCCGAAATGACACTAAACTTGGTATTTAGACGAATCAAAACAGGGAAAAAAGGATTCTGTAAAAAATATTTAGCTCCAAAAGTCATTGCTAGGGCATTTTGTGGCACTGCTGTAATTTACAATAACGAGAAATAGTATAAAACACGGGTATCAAAGAAAAAAGAAATTTTTGTTCAATGACAGTGCCAGTAATAGAGGCTATAAAAGCAAGTAGTAGAATGCTCAGACAAATAATCTCAGCTGAAGTAAACGAGCTCCAGTGGCCATGTCCCTCACGTTACCGCAACGTGCGTTTATGTTGGTGGAGTATCAAATTTGTCTATTCTAAAGGACAACATAACAAAGACAGTGCGGGATATTCCTCGTGATATGTTACGCACGTCTGTGGAGAACGTTATGCACAGAATGCGCGGTGTTATTTCTGAGACACTGAATGTGGTCTAATTCCTCACCGGGGACGTTAATGTAGTAAATAAACATTAATAATTTAACTGTATGATTGTATTTGTTAGTATTTTTCTTTTCTCCCATTTTAAAAATTGTAAAATGGCACAAAATGCCCTAGCGACGATTTTTGGAACTAAAATTTTTTTTCACGGAATCCTTTTCCCCGTGTTTTGATTAGTCTAAATACCAAGTTTGGTGCCATTGGGACTATTAGATCGCGCTATAGGACGCTCCAAACACTGTCACTTTAAAAAAGATTACACTGTACTTTTTCTTCACTGTCAGCCCTGCATTTTTATTGTATGTCAACGATCAATTGATAGAAATTCTTTTTTGTACTGGTTAAATTCTTATTGAATAATTATGTTTACAGAAAAAAAGGGACATTTTAAGCTTTGAAGTATTTCATTACTTAATAAATATTGTTTTCAAATTTTTTACTTCCTTTAAATTTGACTTATACATAATATTTGTTAGTCTTTTTGAAAATGAGTTTTGTTTGGTAATTTAATTTTCCTTATTTATTTTATTTACACTGGCTGAGAAAAACTAAAAATTGATATTTTCTAAAATTTCATAAAAGAAGATTTTACATCTTAAAAAAAATTTTATATTCATAATTCTTTCAAAAAATTATTATCCAAAAATTAGTAAGATTCATTATTAAAAATTTTTGTAAATTTTTTTTTTTTAACCAATGGCGGGCACACAAGGGTGACTGAACCCTATGCCACAACAAGGCCAGAAACTGCTACTCATTTATCGTTACCCAGCGAGCACCTGTGAACCAAGTCACGGAGGCGAGTAGCGTTATCCACGCCATACCACCACAAACTTGTTTATAGGGCGGGCCACATTCATATAACATCACAGAAGAAAGGACAGAGAGAACAGAGAAGGAAAGAAACATCCATGCCCGAACCGGGATTCGAACCCGGGACCAACAGCTCAGGAGTCAGGAACGCTAACCAAATAAATAAAAATAATAAAAAACATTTTCAACTAAAATATGGCATCTGTAAGAAATACAGTTATTTATTTTTTTCTAAATAAAAAATTCTATTTAATATAAAAGATTTTACATATATTTAAGGTAAAATATTAAATTCCAAAAAATTAAGAATACTTATAAATCTAAATTAAATGTACTTTATAAGGCTTCTCATACAAGCTTATAATTTATTTTATTTTCTCTGTTTCCAAATTTGATAATAATCATTTTTAATGTGGTTTTAATTTTTAAAATGATGAATTTATTCACGTTGCTGCCATTTCGTGATAGTTAATCTATTTGAGTTCTCTTTGGCGCCAATTTAGAAGGAAAACTGTCTAGTTTTAAAAACAAATCAAAGAAACAAACCATCATGAATATACAAAATATATGATTAAAGCTTATAGACATTTATAGTTATGAACAAATAAATATCGATGCTCTCAAGACAGTCTGTAAGAAATCGAATTTAACTGAGCACTAATAATGAAATGGAATGAGAAAGAAAAGCTTTGCTAAAGTTTTTTTCAAGAAAATGGTAATTTTTTGCCGGTGTGTAAGAGGCAAGAGAAAGATGGCACCATATAACAAAAGATATGATATAACTGTTTTTTTACATTTTTCCAATTTTATATAATCTCTCTCTCTTTCCCCTTTTTTCTGGTGTTACATTAATATAATTCGTAAATGATAATTTTCTGAATGTCTACTTTTAGTAGAATACTTCATTTTATATATAAAGTGTTTAGTGTTTCCTTCAAAGAAAATTAAGCAATAAAAACAAATACTGTGTTTTCCTTAATGATTAAGTGACGAGGTCGACACTTGTTGTAATTTTTTTAAAACCGATTTTTATTGTAATATTTGTAACATTCTCCTAAGAATGCTTGTATAGTAGAATTAATAAAGGAAAATTGTAAAAAAATTTAAACGAAAATATTGTTTTTTCTTAAAAAACTAGTTAATCTGATGCAAGATGAAAATGAAAATGCTTGTAAAACAAATTAAGTTTCTCAACAATTTTTCGGTCTTGATAAGATAAAAAACTTTGTGAAAGAAATTAAAAATTGAATAATGTTAAATGAATAATGAAAAATAGTATTTTGTGTGGAATGATGCAATAACGGATGTACGATTGCACCAGGGAGGGGAGTAGGAGGTTGAAGCCGGGAAATTCTTCCCCCTCAAACAGGCAGCAGGAACTGAGGGTAATCATTACCCATAAGTCCGGTGGGCAACAAATAATAATAGACAGAGTTACAGGTGTTTTCACCTGTGCATGAAATACTTTGCCTTGTTGCATCAGATTTCTCAGTAAGAATTATTCATAATTAGAACATTTTATACAAATGGAATTTACACAATCACAAATTTCCTCTAAAATCACATTTAAAATTGATTTCTATTGGATAAGATATCCCCGATGAAAAGTGTCATTGCATCATTTCATGAAATGGAAAATATAAATTTATTCAAATGTATAGTATAATGAAAATAATATAAAAATATACTCGCCACACACACTCATATCAAGGTTACCTGATATTATTTTGCAAATTATATTTATTACAATCGTAAATAAATTTAAATTAGAGTAATTATGATAGTATTGCGAAGAAATTTTTTAGGCTTCATCTCATAAATTTCATAACAGTTAATATATATTTTATATTACTTATTCAATATAAGTATACAGGATTTCTAGAATATATATATATATATATATATATATATATATATATATATATATATATACATACAAACATATATGTATATATATGATAAATCAGTGTTACATATTTGAAGTAACAGTCACAATGACCTAAACAAAATTTCAAGAGGAAAGAAAACCCAATCTGTTACCCGTTATTTGACACAGCTCGTGCAGATACTAAAACTCTTAACTATTTGTAAATAATTAAATTGCAAGAATTTCATCTACTTTGCTTATTTGAGAAAGAATTACTAAATAAGCAATTGGATTATTTAGGACAAATGAAGTTGCTTCTGAGTTTATTTGAAAAGCCTTTCATAAGTTTTTAATCACATAAAATTATATGAAAATATTTTTGTGATTCTGTTCCTTTTTATTTGATCAACAACCTGAAAATGTTCCAATTAAGTTAGTAAGTTTTGACTCACAAAAATATAGATTTATCTAGAATTCTGAGATACTTTTTCTTTTATTTTCTTCAAATAAAACATGCCGACTAGTTTTTGCATAAAAGATAATGCTAAAAATTATATACAAGTTGTTATATATACGAAGGATCACATTTTAAAATATCACTCTAAATACATCAAAGTTACGAATAAACAGGCAGATCAATACTTGGAATCTTATTAAACTGTCAACGACCAGATTTAAGCGAAATTCGTTAAAAATTAGGGCGAAATTTACTCCCAACTTTCAAACTTATATCTTTGACCATGTTTTGTAATGCTTATGATTTATCTGAAAATATTTTGACTTTTTTGTATTATTACATTTTGGTTGAAAATAACATCTTCTGATTATTTGCTATATAAGCAGTTAAAAATCTTAAAAATTTCTGTTTCAAATATTAATATTTATTTTTCAAATATTCTGGATTTTAAATAAAGGTTACTTTTATTTGCTCTTCAACAATCTAATAATCTAATTGTTACTACACATTTTTTGTAATCGTTAAATTTATTTATCAAATAAAATACATGTTTTTCTTGCCTTTTTAATGCAAGTATATCTTGTGTCGATTCCTGTAA
The DNA here is from genome assembly GCA_037975125.1 of Latrodectus hesperus. Lineage (NCBI taxonomy): Eukaryota > Metazoa > Arthropoda > Arachnida > Araneae > Theridiidae > Latrodectus > Latrodectus hesperus. The sequence goes on from CM075852.1 coordinate 64,378,613, forward strand.
CGCAAAAGACAAGTAGAATGTTATTTGTATATAATGCACTTTTTGCTTTTTATTGTAACGAACTCAATCTGGATAGGCTGACTTATAGGTAGGCAAGGGCCGTTAAAGAATCAGGCTTACGTAATTTAATATTCTTGACTAAATATTTATTTACAAATTAACAGGATTATGTACAAGAACTGTCGTAAATTGTAGGCTCCAGGAAAACTGATGAATTTCTCACTTTCTGGGACGTTGGCGGCACATTTGATCGGAGAAAAACTCCTCGCTGGTACTGGGGACCAGACTCCTAAATTCGTACTCGGGAACAGTCCCGTACTGTCACTCGATAAGATCAACTATCCTCTTCGGACAGCACTGAAGCATCAAGGTAGTCAAACTCGGGGCTTGGCGTCTCTCTGTGATCTCGATTCTTTCTCAGACTCCTCGTTCCGTCGCTGGGACTTGTCCGCTCCGGACCTGTTTCAGAGAAGTATCAGGAACACAACAGGTAAGCTCTCCTCCGCCCCCACAAGGGCCTGCTATTTATATTAAACTTTCCCGCAACATCTAGCTTCCAGTAATCTCCAGACCATCTTCTTATGTCACTTTTTGACCTCTATTTCCAGCCACTCTACCGATTTGAATCAGAACGAGTGAAGAGGTAATAAATTCTTCGAAAGCACATGATCCATTCACTAGGTGATTCCAGTTAAATTCGAAGAATTACATTTGTCATGAAGGACTTAATGGCTCTTCACGAATCCTGTTTGCCGTTCCCACACCATATTCCAATCAGAACTAATTGACTGTTTTTGGATACTATGTTGTTCCTGGAATTCAAACGCGGGAAATCAAGGGAAATCAATCTCGTTGACAGCTGCAAAGGTGTTAACGTCCATCGAAAGTCTGGAAGTATCTTGGGGGTTTCAAGCAATAACGGGGACGTTATACTATATAGAGTCTTTAGCTTCCATCGGAAAGTTTGTAGCTAGCTAAGGGGATAGGAATTGTGACTTAAAAGGATGTGTACTTCATATATTCTAATTTTTATTAGTGATATTTATTGTTTATATCTGTTAAAAATGTAGCTTTGTACCACGGAAAGAATTTTCATATATAGCTCAGATAAACACACATAAAATAAAGCTTTGACAGCTTGAAAATTCCATTTAATTACGAGGTTATTCAATACTGAATTTGGAATTCCTTTTATCCACGTTGTAATGTATTTCGCTTAACAATTTATTAGCAAAAGCGTCAACACAAACGTTTCCATTGATTAAAACAATATTTTTTTGAAATCAAAATAAAAGAGTACTCTATTTTTTAAAAAAAATGACATAGTGAGAATGTAGAAACAAATAGAGTTCTGAGGCCGTAAATAATTTTTCTGTTTCCAGTAGATGACAATTTAAAATAAATAATTAAATGAATTTAAAATTTTAAAGTTGACTTCAGCAAGGCATTAGTATTAAGATTTAAAAAAGATTGTTTACTAATATTACGGAACTAGTATGATATATCCCCTCATTGGCGACTTTTTTTCGTCGCCAAGCAATTTTAACGCTGTTGTCACTTAAAATAAATAAATATGACACAAAAATGACGTAAATTACAAGAAAAACTAAACCTGGCAACAAAAAATCAAATTGACAACACCAAAGGGAAAACCGGAAACACTATGATCAAAACAAAGAATGACAGATTTGGCAAGAAATCATTTAGGGAAACATATAATACTTATACTAATATTGCAATTAGATACTTGCATATGACGTGATTGTATCTTTACTAACGAAATTGTCTGCTTTTTTTCCTAGAGGGAAATCGAAAGTAAACATGAATTACGATTTATCTTGTGAAATGTACACAGTAACTGTTGATGAATTAGTATTAATCATTTGCATATTGAAGTGAAGAGAAAAAAAATTTAGAATTTCAGATGAGTACCAGCTTGTGGTAAAAGAATATTTCTATTTATGCATTCAGTTTTCGTGGGTCTCAAAAGGTCTACTCGAATGTTATAGAAAAATATAAACAATAGCCACGTTTTCCATCCTCTGTTTTCTACTTCTTGAAGTGAAAGTATCTTGATTTAAAATTATCTTAATTGATTAAATTTTTAAGAATTTAAATCTTCCTTGCCGATGTTTCCTCATTTGTAGTCATGATCTCAACTGGAACGAAAGAAATATCCACTTTGTGGCGGTGTGTGTGAAAAAGAAAAGAAAAAGAAAACAGTTTTGCTATTGAATTGAAATTGCTGGAACAAAATGTTACATCATTTAAATTAATTGCATCGAGATAAAATCAATGAAATCAATGAATTGAAATTGCTGGAACAAAATGTTACATCATTTAAATTAATTGCATCGAGATAAAATCAATTTTACAGGATTTCAAATTAGTATTAATAAATGTTTAAATCAGTTACAAGCGATGTAATCAAAATTTCAAAGTGAAACTGCTTTCCTTTTAAATTAGTTAGAGACCAGCATCCTGATATAAGTTTTTATTCCAATCTATACAGCCAGTGTTCTCAATTCACCTCTAAATAAAAATTCGGCGAATAAATAGAATATTTTTTGTATTGAAATCTGTTCTTATAAAATTAATTAGATACATTAATAATGGATAGAATACTTCTGATGAAATAATTTTAAAATGGTAAAATTATATGATTTTAATGAGTGAAAAGAAGAATTTACCCAAGAAAAAATATTTTCTGTAATTATTTTTACACAAATAATGCTTTGGATTACTTTAGAAATTTAATAAGTTTTAAGTGTAATAGTTTTAAATATTAATATAAAGTTTTAAGTCTTTTTAGACACTTTTTATGTAAAATAAATCATTGTTAGATCAAAGTAATTTTTCATTTATTAATAGAAGTGTCTTTTTGTAATGAAATTATTTAAATTAATGTGAAATATGGAATACATAAATAAAGATTTACTTTTTATGTATTTATTTATTATGTATTTATAAATTGTAAAGATTTACTTTATTTTATAATACAATGATTTTAAAATAATCTACTATAAAGATTTACTTTATTTATGTATTTCGTATAAAATAAATTTTCTGTGAATGGGTTTTACTTTTGATTTCACACATACATCACAAAACTAATATAATTATTTCCCATTCATTAGAACTGTGAGTGAAAATTGTTGAGTTCTTTTTTATTAATAATTTAGCAACTGTCCATTTTCTTCCGTCGTTTCAATTTTGGAGTTACGATATTTATTTATTTATTTCTAGCTTTTTAAAGATTTTAATTCCGATGTATAAACATTTTTTTAAAACTGGTTTAAAAATTTGCAATATATTATTTTGCGCTACTTTTTTAATCAAATGAATCTCTCTCACCCAAATAAACTTCTATTCACTATTAACAGTATATTATTTCGTAGATATTTAGTGTTAAAACTCAAATAGGTATGTTAATATTTGACACTCTTATAGTTTTTGTGTGAATGGCTCTCCTTTTTCAAATGCTGTGTATGCCCATACTTTAAACCATATATCCTGGTTGAAGTTGATCTCAATCAAAAATTAACCTCTTAATAGATTTTTAACCAGTCACCATTTGAAGTGAAAGGCAACTGATCTTACACGAAATTTATTCTCCAAACTTCCACTTCATATCAATGGAAGAAACCTTCACTTTAAGAATGTTTAGCATGCATAGCTTAGTACAACCTAAAGCAGCTTTTCACCGGCATCAAGCTTGAATATACATCATGTAGATACGGACACGGAAATAACGATTTTTACAGATAAGATACAGACTACCGAGACTTACAGGAAAGTTAATGAATATTCCAACATAACTTCGTATATTCAAATCTCGCATCAACTATACTGCTAGTTTATAATAGTGTAAGGAAGATGATTAACTGGAACATTCAGGAATATGAAAAAGATTCAACTGTGTTGCTAAATAAAAATATTTTCCGCTAACTGCCTTTGATTTCTTTAACGTTGGCGTATTGACCTGACGCTCAACAGGGAGTTTAGTTTCAGTTCATTAGGTTTGATTCCATTTCAGTAGTCGACCTCGTCACATAATTGTAGTTCGAAGTTACAAAACGATTAGCTATGCTTTGCGGGTAAGACAAAAAATGCCAGAAAAACAATTAACCATATTTTGGGGAAGTTAATTCATCCGAAACCTATAGGTTAATACGGGTTCTGAACCATTAAAAACATCCATGCTCAAAATAAAAATCGAATCTTCACACTGTTGAATTGCAGGACATTGCCTCAATTTTACAGTTACCATTTCGGAGAAACAACTTCGAACTTCTGGTGTAAGACGGAATCAATATTCATCATCAATGGAATAGGAATCAATTTATTTGTGAATTTCAGTTGTTCGATTATGTACGTTTAAACTGTTCCACTCAACGAAAAATAAAAGACAAAGATTTTCCTAGATCGAGCCTTTGACTCGTATTTCCCCCGACTTCTGTTACCAGTGTAGGCAGTATTTACAGGCAGGAGCAAAAAACGATCGCTAGGAAACCTTAGCAACCCGCTCTATTGCGGCGCGTTAGTCTGGTTCCAGCCAGTCCACGGCTTGACGCTGATTGGTTGAAAGCGGGAGGAAAAAGCCTCTCCTACATCGGCGCAGAATAACAGCTGATCCCGCCGGCGAGACATGACACACTGGATGAGAGAGAGCGAGAGAAGTTGTATTTCTATGACCGGTGGTCATCCCTCGAAATGATGTATCCGTGTTCTTCTCGTATGGGATTATAAATTATTTTCTCCAATCATGCCACCTCTTAGGAATGGATCATCCATGTACCTCAATGGATCCGGTGAGTTTGAAACTTTATTTTTTGCTACTTCTTCCCGAATTTCTTTTATTAATCTAGTACTAAACTTGATTTCATCATATTCCTAGATTTGAAAAAAAATGTCCGATTTATATGCCGTTGTTACTTCTAATGATAAATATAGCGAATCGTTATTGAAACCGATATATAACATTCCAATAGATGCAATAATAAATATTAATTTTGGTGGGATTATTATATTCTTTATCAAAATGAAATATTCAAAACTGAATGCTATAAAGTAATATTTAACGGTATATATTTGAAATTTTCCATACATTACATTATTTGATGTTCACTCTTGAATGTGAACAGAAAACAAAGTTTTTATACATTTTTATCCACTTGAAAACCGAATAAAGGTAGTTGTCAGTAAAGTGCGGTTCTCACTTTGCTGGCCTTTTCTATCCATTATTATTCAAGATTTGTATAATATATAGAAGCCATCAGAATTTCATATCTATTTCTAAACAATAAGAAAATATAGTATCGATTATTTTTTTCAAATATTTCGCTTTTGAATTGAACAAAAATTCATAAAAGATGGTTTTAAAAAATTCGCTGTGTGAAAGACATTTAGTATTATATGAAAGAGATCGACTTCGTTGTATAAAAATTTTTATTTAAGTTGTAATTTATCATTTGTATTAAAAATTTTAATTTTAGAAGACAATTTTTTATAAAAATACGATTATAGTTGGTACTATTAACAGTGAAATATTTCTTCGATTTTTAGAAAATTCTACTCGTCAAAACATGCCGAATTTAAGTTTTAATATAATATAGTGAAATTGAAATAAACGAACTTTTCATAATACAATGTCTGATCCCTATATACGACATAAAATTCCACTGAAACCGAATGTCAAAATCTTAAATAGATATTGAAAAATGATTACAATTTACTTTTTAAATAATGCTTTTTTTTAATAAATCCAAAGTGCTTCGTTTGATTATTTAATTAATTATTGATGCTGTCTTTTAAATAAAATTGTCAATATATATAATTTGAGATTTTAAAATATTAGCGAATGCTTTTGGATAATTTTATTTTCATCTGTTGATATATCTCAAAATGTTCATTCATATGTAAATTAATAAAATATAAATTAGTTTCTAAGATGAATCATTATTTAATAATGTTTTTTTAATTGTGAAATATATACTTGAATTTAAGGATAAAATATAATTCTACTTTTAAAAAAAATTAAAATTACTATTTCAAATCCTTTGTTATTTTATTTATTTCAAATTTTATCATTTAAATTTGGTTTTTAACTTTAAAAAAAATGATTATCTTAATGTAAATTCACAGCTCAATCATATAAAGTTAAAATTTTTATTTCAGAAAAATAAAATGCTTTTATCGATTGAGCTAAATGAATCTTATAAATAATCTTCTAAAATAAAAATTTAGAAAATTATAGATCTGTGCTGATGAGGAATCAAATGGATGAAAAGCTAATAAGTATCCTCTAAGTAAAGATGATACGTGTATAAAAGCGATTCGCGTTCCTAAATATTCCCACAAGTATCATTTGAAGTAGATTTGTTCATAAAGATCATTGATATATGAACAGGTATAATTTAAAGTAGTAAATCAATTTTATGATCTATATTTTTTAAAAAAAATTAAAATATTATTCGAGACATTAGCAATTTAGAATCTTATAAAAAATATTCGAAAATTTGAGCCTTAGCTAATTTTTTTTTTACTATTTGATTTCTTAACTTAAAAAGGGAGCATCAGATTTAAATTCCTAAAATCAAGGGGAAAATTTAAAAATTATACAATAGCGAGAATCTTGAGGACATCTTTTTTGTAAATCTAAAGAATATTTCATCACTTTCACAATTTAAGAGACATTGTGGAATTACAAAAATTATCATCCATAACATTAATGGGTCTCACCATGGCCTTTTACCAAGACAACGCTCATGAGAGAGGAAGGATGAATCTCTGCCCTGTCGAACAACTAGAGGATGGTGCTGCATCGTTGGTTTCGTTCATGCACATCTGGAATTTTCTCATCTCTACCTTTCCTACACATGAGTTTGGCCCATTGTATGAAAAATCCACCCGAACGGTTAAACGCATAGGACATTCAAATATTTTACCAAGAGTTTGGCTGCTTGAACGTTATGCCAAATATCACTGCAACAGAGATTTTTTTAAGCAATTTACTAAATCTTATTAATCAACTATTTAAATAATAAAGAACAGGAAATTTTCGATTTATTTTATAATCAACTCATGGGATTAGATTTAAATTGAAATAATAACATTTTTTTAGGTAAAAAAAATGATTAATGTAAGTGATAAAATTTAGATATTTTTGAGTGAATGTGGTAGCTACGATTCTCAAATTTACTTTTGGAAAATAAGTACATAAATGCATAATTATTTTCCAGAAAGGTTAAGTAAAGCTTGGCTTTTATAAAATTAGCAAATGTACTCAAATTAATAATTCTCAAATCTTAATCTTAACCACAAGTAACGAAGCAAAATTTAATAAAAGTAATTTATCTAAATTTTTTCTCTGTTTGCTTAATCAGCAATCGTGCAAGATTATAAGCAATTTTTTTTCAATTTCTCCACAAAACTTCCGAATTCTCGAACAATTGAGCAAATTCTGCAAAATGCCAACTATCAATTTGATGCAAGGTACTATGCATTAGACACACACGAGACTTTCGATTTAAATTAATGTTTCATTCCAAAAGCTTTTACATTTTCTGATACTGGAACACTTCAAAAGTTTCAGAAAGGACAATTATTAATTTCACACTAAAAATACCCACAAATTTCATTTGAAACGGATGAAGCAATGTATCAGTTCTTCACTTCGTTTCATTCTAGAAGTATTGGCTAATATAAAAACAATAGAAGAACTTTTAGAAAAGGGAAATTATCAATTTGATGCAGAAAAATACCATCCGATTCTGTATGATTATTGTACCGAAACAGGCGCAATTTTGTATTAGATCTACACGAGACTTCACTTTTCTATTCCAAAAGTATTGATGTGCAATTACTTATTCTAAAACAATTGATAAAATTCTAAAAAGTACGATAATCAAATACAAAATTAAAAACCATTTGATTATCGTATTAAAACTAATATAGCTTTCTATCAATCGTATATAAGACAAGCTTGCCTATTATGAGGCCAACATTTAATTATAAATTACGATTTTATCTAGTTTAACTCTTCAGAGTAAATTATAAAGCATTATATTACCAATAGAATATGATATAACATCGACGACTAATTTTTGCAAACATTTTCTACGCAATTAGTACGCGTCAGTGGACAAAAATACCACAAAATATTATATCACTTGAAAATTTATAATATATAAATTTTTATTAAAAGCTTTTTATTTAATATAATATTAACTTTATTTAATTTCCATATTTAATTTTTTTCTAATAAGTTTTTAATGATAAATTATATCTCTTTAGAATAAAAAATTAATTTATTTTTAAATAAAAATAATTTCTTTTTATTTTATATAACTTTGCATAGAAATCAGGAGACTTTATATGCATAAATAAAGTGATAAAATATATATAATCATGCTCTGTTGTGAGTAAGACTGTTTTTTACTTTGTAAACTTTTTGTTTTCACTGCTCTGTCTAGTTTTTTTCTAGGCCAGTTAAAATTCTACCATATTCACTGAAATGTTTTCAGTGTATGGGTTTAACAAAGAGTTAACACGGTCTGAATATTCAGTTAAACAGCACAAATGAAGGAGAAAATTTCAACGAGAAAACTCGTTCTTTTGTTCGAAATGCAAGAAACTGTGTTAGCAAAATAAGTTTTTAAAAATATTTATGTGTGTACAATGTCTACATCACAAAAGTAAAATAAAAAAATATTTTTAAAACACTAACTGGAATGGTTAGTTTATTTTTGAAATAATTTTCTTTTTGGAAAACCCAAATCATAAGTGAAACAATTTAAAAAGTATAATTTTAAAATATACAATGCATATTGTTAAAATGGCATTATTTAAACATAAAAATTTGTTTACTTTATAAATTTAAATTTGAAATTAGTATTTCAACTCTTAAAAAATATGCTTGCAATGCATTTCATTACAAAAGTTTATTTATTTATTTATTTCAAATGCAGAGGCAAAATTCATTACAAAAGTATATTCATTTATTCAAATTAGAACAAATAAAAGAATTTTAGATATCGTTATTACTGATTGTATACATGAAGCATTGGTAAATCCCAATTTATATTATGTTGAAACTGATGAAATTTGGCGGCTGCGATATAAAATAAAAGGAATTGCGTATAACTTAACACCCTAAAATTGTTCATTTCTAAATAATTCTTTCAATATGCTTAGAATGTTCGTTATAAATTATAATATGTACTCTCTTTTATTTTTTATATATTTTCCTGCATTAAATTAAAAATTTATAGCATTTTTATAGGCTTTAATTAATACAAAAGAATGAAATTTTCCAACGTTAAGAGTCTTCCAACATGAGTTTTTACAGAATTTCAGGGCAATATTTACAATTATTATCATTTATCAGCTGTTTCATCGGAAACCATGAAATTGGTTGAAATGGAAAAAAAAAATCTTACAAAAATTATTTTTAAATCTCTTTTGATAAGCATGAAATTATATATGAAATACTAAAAATCTGTTTTTAATTCATTAAACTATTTTTATCCTTGCAACTGTTCTATTTTTGACTAATGATAATAATTAAAAAGATAATTTTATATAATTATGCCATAAATAAAACACTTCAATACACATATATATAGTACATAAATATATAATGTAAAAGCTAATAAATATATGTATTATTTTGCTTGAAATATAAAAGTTTATTTCTTCTTCTTATTATTATTGAAATTGTAAACTTTTGCAAGAAGAAAGTGTTTTTATACATGGGCACAATTTGCTATTTGAAAAAAGAATGGGGCAATTATAAATCTTTGATTTTAATTTGAATTTAGAGCCCTGGGTTCTCATTTTCATATTAGAAAATTTAATGTTAAGAAATAACTATTTTGACAATATTTTTATTCAATATTTTCAATAATACTTGTTCTGTGTTATTTGAAACAATGTTGTTCCTTTATAAGATGTAGAATAAATACTACTGCATCTTCGTTTCATTTATGCAAGATATTTCTTTTCAGTATAGGTATGTTAGCCAACGGCTTATCACCAAAGGGTTCTCTGCATAGAAAGGTGCGTTGACCTTGACATTGGATAGCCCTTGAAAATAACCTGAATCATTGAGAAATTAATGAATAATAAAAGCAAGAACAAGTTACATTAGAAACTTGTAGCGCTGGAGACCTTTATTTCCCCTTGGGCCTACCTCATTTACATAATATTATGATAAAAATAATCAATGAGTTCTCATCACTTTATTCTGAAAATTATTATCAAAATGTTTTTTTTATATATATATTAATTTCTTAAGAACACCTGTTGAAAATCTTTTTGATTGTGTAGTTTTTGAAATTTTGTAATCAAATATTTTCTTCAACATTGAGAGTAATAGGGAGCTAATTTATTTGAAGGAATTTTTTAATTTGATTTTGTTATTATTCTTAGTCACTTGAAATATGGATGTAAAATAATTAAGAGTGTGTATACATTTCCATCGTTTATATTGAGAGAAACAGCTCTAAAATAATACCTCAGGATACTTTCTGGCTGTTTGGCAAATCACAATGAGCCAGAAATATTCCAATTTGTTTTATGTGTCGTGATAGTTCCCAAATTGAGACTTTGATCACGAGGGATGGTTTGCCAATAACACAAATGAATGGTTAGTGTTCTGTCCTTCAGTTTATGGGTTCGGTTCTCACCTCTGGTAATATTCTCACTTCAAGAAATATTTGTGTTGTTGTTAGGAATCTACTTAAAACTGTTGACAAATTAGCTATTGAGTGAAAAAAAGTGCACAGTGCGACAAAACCAAATCAAAAAATTGTTGTCGGACAGTTAGGTGCTTGGGAATCTTCCTAGCTTCCAACCCTGTTATCTATAAATGCAGTCCATCTTTGGAAAGTCCATCGGAAAAAAATTTTCTACCAATATATTCAGGTGCTTGTATAATAACCTTTAGTTGTCAGTTTATTTGATATTAAAATTACAATGGACATTTCTATGTGATTGCTCTATTAAAAATTAACATAGTATAAGATTAACATAATTAAACGACTAGTTTCTTAATATATTTTCAGATTTTATTTATAATCTTCTGAAAGATTTTAAAATAAATGAAAATTAATGCATTCAGTATTTTTTCCAATATTTGACGTATGAACCTTTCATAATACGCTAAGAAATATTGTTTTCATTATGGTATCTCTTTTGAAATTTTTATTGGAAATCAAAGTTAACTCTCTCTTTCTCAAAACCATGGTAAAGCTGATAGCTAGATGATTATTTCACGGATCTTCAGTTTGTGGACTGGACTTCTTAGATTATATCATTGAAATATACATTTTGGCTAAATGAATTCTTTTGAGCAAAATATGACGTTTGTATGAGCATTTTGTTTACATATAGATTTGCGGATGACTCGCATAGCCATTAAAATCTATGGATCAAATATAATTCCTCTCTATAAAGATCCTAATTGCAGTCCACTATCGATGAAGTTTTATAATAAACTTTAAGAGTAACAATATTGACAATTTGGTATGAGTTTTGCAATTATTTGCCATATAATGAGAAAAAGTTTAACAAGTAGATTATTTGTAATTAGAAAAAAAATTAATTTTTTTTTATTTCTATGTATTATTATTTATTTTATGTGCAATAGTTTCGAAAATAAAAGTTCTGAGAAATCGGTTGCATATTTTTTCAAACTATATGACAACAAAATATAGTTGTATTTTTTTATTTGTAGTGAAAATAAATTCAGCATGGATTGTGTTGAATTTTTCGTGCATGTTATTATTATGCACGCTCAAAAGCGATTACGCTCAGTTGTTTATTTGCGTGTTGCTTCTTTGTGTACAAATTTGCCTTTTATGATTTATTAATTTTTTGCTCCTTGAAAGAATACAGTTAAATTGCCATGAATAATTTTTGTCGTGCAAAAGATTTAAAAAAAAGCTCTCTAAAATAAAATTTAATAAAACTATGTCAGAAACTAATATGCAACTACATTAAAATGATTAATTTTCCTGAAAATATAGAATTTTTGCATTGTTTCATATAAATCTTGCACAAAATTTTCTGCTCGTAAAATTAAATTGTATCCAATTATTTAATTATTCATGGCATAACAGTGCAGTAAATTTGAAATAGGTATTAAATCTCTGATTGCGATCAAACTTAATCCCATTGTTCATTGCATTTTCCATACTCGATTTACTATTACATTTATAAAGCTTTAGTCAATATTCCAAATTCATAAGCAGTAAATTGACAGTTAAGAAAATATTCAAAGTTGCGAGACTTTTGAATTGAAAAGATACCAAAAACAGTATCTCTCCAATTTTTCAATACAATTCAACAAATGTTTGAAGCTTCAATGGAATTTTATATAACATGCATTTATCCGCGTAGTAGTGAAAACCTTAAAGAAAGTAATTCTTAATTTTTCTCACAAAATTTTATTTTTAACTACATTTCTCTATAATCATAATATTTCAAAGGCTAAGATTTCTAATGAAATTTCGTGTTTTTTCATGAAACTAGCAACAAAATGCATTAAAATTTAACACGTCAAAAGATTTCAAAAGTCAAATTTTAAATGAACTTCATTGTTATTATTTATTTAAAAAAAATCAGAAATCTTCCGTTCTAGTGGTAGTTTTAAAGCTATTTTTTTGTTTAAAATATTTAAATGTTCACTAAATTGCGCCAGAATAGTGGGAGGAATTTAAAAAGGTGCATTTTGTAATTTGTATTATGATAATTTTAGTCTAATTTTTCGATAAAATTAAGAAATATTTCGATGAAAATATTTTTTTCATGACTAGTTGTCTATAAAAAGTTTCATTGTTGTGATGAACTTAAAATAGCTTATTTTACCTTTCTTTCCCACCGAAACAGTTTTGAAAGTCAATAGAAGCTTTAACAAATAAAAATTTCAATGTGATTGGGTAGTTTGAAATCGAGCACGGATATATTCGGAACTGATGAATAAATTTTTTTTACAACCTCCAAACGATTTTTTTTCTTCTCTTTCAAAGTGAAACTTTTATGTCATGGAGTCCACTAGAATACCTTTTTATTACTGCTGAAATCACAAAGGAATGATATTTTTGGCTCGGAACTGTGGTTTGAGGGGACGAAATAAAAGGAAACTCGACATGAAAACCTGTAGGAAGTCCTTTCTTGCAGTGAACGTGCTGCACTGCCGTGAAACAGTTTTCAGTTACCGAGTCTTCTAACCGCAGAATCTTCGATCATTAAGCGTTTCTTTCTGAAATTCAGTCATTCATCGTACATGAGCTTAGCTTAGCTCAATTTTGGTTTTACATTGGCTCATAAAAATGAGCTCATGCTATCATGAATAAATAAGCTTGCACAACGGTATCATTTTAAAAACATACTTTTCTTATTCAAATATACTTGTATTTAGAACAATTAATAATTGATTTTAGTTTATATGATTATGTACTAAAATGATCGTATCAATTAATTGAAAAATAATTATTAATATAAAATTCAATGGACAAAATTAATGGTTTCTGTAAATAATTTCCGAAACTCAATACTTGGTTAACTCTTGAATTTTCAATATGTTATAGAAAACATTGAAGAATTTTTTTTTTAAAGTAAGCGATTGACGCTGTGTTAAGTTTATATAATCAAAAAATAAACACAAATTAACAATTATTTATACCAGATAACTTATTTTATAAATCATTTTTTAAGAACATTTTTTCATCAAATTGGCAAGTGAGAAATTATTATTGAATCAAAAACACATAAAGAGTATAATGAATTATTTTAAAAAATTAGAGGATTAAAAAATTTTATCTTTTATTCTTTTAACTATATTTCCATACTTATTAAGAAATGAAAATATATATAAATATGAATTATAATTTAACATAACAATTTAGAATAATATCAATAAAAATTTTTCTGAGCTAGCAACTGCAAGGTTAGCGTTTTGTTTAAGTATTCGTTGGTTCGAATCTCAAGCCAGACGTGGGAAATTTTAATGTTTCATAATCCTTTTTAAACTAAAGCCCAGATTTAATGATCACTCACACAGAATAATTGACTTTACACTGAACAAATGAACTAATTAGCCGAGAGAAAGTTTCCTCATTCAAAATAACGTCAGAGCTCGTTAAAAAAATCTCGTTAAAACAATTTCAACAAGGAATCACAAGACTCTCCTAAATGTTTATTTTATTCGTTAGAAAATATTTTGATTTCATTGATTTCTGCTTTATTAATCAATCCATATTTTTGTCAGTCTGTTTTACTGAAAAAATTAATTTTTTCATTGATATTTTGATGAACTAATTGCATTTTTAGTTTATATTAAAATTATGCCATTCAGTAGGCTTTTATAATTTGCTTGGCAATTTATTTTATAATTTACATTTATTTGTTACAACTTATTTTATTGTTGCTTTATAAAATATTACTTTCGTAAAAATCGAAGAAATTATGTCATTTATTATTACTGTTCACCTATAAAAATAACAGGGATTATGAGATAAGCTAATTAGACGTATTTAAAGTTACTTTCTGTTCAGTATCTTAAATGCATCAATCAATTAATATCATATTTGAATATTAATAGATAGCAAAACACTTCCATTTATAAATCTAGAAATTCTATTTTTCACATTTACATGTAAAAAAATTTTACTATTATGTCAGTTTCTATACTAAAAAGTTTTAGTATATATATATATATATATATATATATATATATATATATATATATATATATATATATATAATGTTTACATATTTTTAACTCGTTATCCTAAATTTAATAACGCAGTTATTTTGCTATTTTATTGAATTTAAGCATTTCAATACTTATTTTTTTATCTCTTCAAAATAATTTTAATTGCTTTTATTACTACTAGTAAACCTTTATCTCTAAATGTTTAACAAACCTGCTGATATAGTGAAACTTTCTCAGTCAAGGTTTTTTGAAGTTCATGACATCAGTTCAAAAATGTTTGGGTTTGATTCTAACAGTGAATGATTTTTTAAAGTGGCAAGGAATCGAATTAAAGGCATGGATTCCGGTTGAATTAGCCATAGCGGGCAAAAAAATGCTCCTGCAGCCACAAACAAAACAATATCGAGGTTTTTAAAAGTTTATTGCGGTTTTTCTAAAATTTTGTGTGTGTGTGTGCCCATTTTTGTCAACTCAAGTTGCTAGACATCTCGTTATTGGGAATAGCGACCAAATGACAGACTAACAGAGGATCTGGTGGTCTTATTTACTTTCTATACTTCTTGACACACCAGTGGAGAAACAAGGGACCGCATAGAGTCTCTGTAACGTTTATTTGTTCTCTCAACACGATGATTTTCAGTTGTGTCAATTATCGAACCTGTTATCTTCGAAACTCGAGAGTGATGACTTTCTTCATGCCATCGTTGTCCAAAGAACTTTTTTATTTTAAATATTTTGAACATTGATTTCATTGAATGGCTATTCGAAGTTTAATTTGCGAATGTACAAACTAGAGCTTGCGCATTCATGAAACTGTTGGCTTAGAATTGAAATTGTGCGCCCGTTTGGCTTAGTTAAACAAAAAACCAGTTGACAGAGCTTAGGTACCAAGTTTTGTAGATTATCTGTGAATATTACGGGTTGTGTTGTTTTTAGAGCTTTGGGAAGGGTTATGTATATTATACAGAAAATGTCCTTAATGGACTACGATAATTGCTCCGCCAAATTTCTTTATTTGAAGAGTGATTCTATAATTGGTTTCGAAACCAGTCTGACTGTGAGTTTCAGTAACTGAACATTTAATGCTTTCTCAGTTCAACAATTCTAGGGTGCAACACCTATTTCAGGCCTGAATGATTGCGTGCGTGCAATGAATTAAAATCCACTTAAAATTATGGGTTTTGGTCAAACGAACTCTCTTGTTCCGAAATTTCTATATATTGCCTGACCAAATTTGGAGTCTTATTCGTAAATTCTGTTCAGTGATTACATATTTGAAATACAGAATAATTTGATAATTTTTTCAAAATTCTTCATTAGTTTATTCTACAAAAATGACTCCAAAATATCATTACACATTTTTCTAATAATTAGGCAAACGAATTCTAATACCGAGAATGTTTTTTAAGCTTTTTAATAAGATCCAATAGTTTGAAGAAATAATTACTTCAGTTTGCTACTAGCTTTTTTTTCTTACACTTAAATTTATTTACATCATGCGTAGCAAAATGAATAAAAAATTAATGACTTTAGTTTTCAATTATATGAAAACTAAATATCGTGTGTCACTTGTAGTAAGTATTTTTTTTTCTTTTCCGAATTACGAAAGCGATTATGGATTACTTATAAAGAATATTAGCAAATATATTTTAAGGTGCATCTTCAGCTTTAGAATTTGAAATGTTCAAGGTGTTGAGAATTTTGTGGAATCTTCCCGAAATAGGCTATCCGCTTCCCATAATCTCGTATTGCGGAAGGAATCGATGTTTTGCTAGGAATCGATAAACGGAGATTATCAAGGGTGACCTTGAAAAATCGTAGACAGTTACAGGGGTGGTATTTTATGCGTTGTCCAATGTATTTTATCGAAGTTTAATAATTTCTTTTTTTCACGAGTACCGACATTTTCTCGCATCATTTGTTAGCTAAATTAAATGGTCAATGGCATTTATGCGAACTTCTATTGAATTCATTTTCCCACGGTGTTTAGAAATCGTAAAATATGTTATGATGAAAGTTATTGCTTTCCTTGGAATCAATTTGTGCATGATTTGATTCTGGTGGATTGGAATATGTACCATTCTCTTATATCATTCCCTGGATATGAAGAAAGTTCTGAAATTTTTTAATTTTATGCTTCAAATTTTTGAAGATGATCAGCTTTTATATTAAAAGATCATTCTTTTGTAAGGTACTATATTTTTAATTCATTTTGTGTGGGCTTTCTGAGGAAATATTATAGGACTTTATTAATTGCAGTAAATTTGGCCTTCAAATTATTCAGACTGAAATTTATCTATAACATGAAGCTTAGTATCTTGCATTTATTATTGCACATTATTAATTGTGAGCACTTTCATTTTATATTCGAAGACAAGTTGGTCTGTAATGTTACCTTTTGTTTTTATTGGCTTATTGTATAGCTTTAAACTGCCCATCATTAAAACAATGGTTTTATAATTGTAATATTAGTTATATTTATATATGTATCATTGTTTTAGGGTTATATCACATCCAATATATATTCATTCATACCAAAGGCGAACGACTCTAACGCATACAGTTTAATGTATACATAAGAATCTATAACATGAAGCTATCCATTGAAGACAGAAAATCGTGTTCACTGTCCAAATTATATATGCGAATTGAATTTTTACACGGTTCAGCTGAAGCGCAGGATCTCCATAATGTTTTCTGGAAATCTCAAAGATGCATTAAAATGTAAGAGTTTGTTAAATATCACCAAGGAAGTTTATCATTGTCTTGTCATGAACACGCGTCCTTCGAAATTTGAGGTTGCTGTCTCAACCTAAGAGAAAGGAATATTAAGTTTCCTCTATCTATACATGACATGCCATGGTAAGTGTTTGAAAATTTTCCGGATTTTTTCCCTTGTGATCTATTAATGCAACTACCTATCAATGAAAAGTTCACAAAGAAGTCTTGCTATGTTAAAAAAAAACTAATAACAGCTTTTCTCTTTTAAAGTATCCTATAAAGCAGTTGTTTGCGAATGAATAGTCAGCTTTCTGGATTTTAGTTCAATCATTAGTAAATTTGATTTCCAATTTCTGAAAATGTAGAAATATCTGGAAAGTGTGCATGTAGTGGTCACGTGCACAGAATTCACTTTAAATAATAAATCCTGGTAAAATTAGCTATTCATAAGCGACCTCACACAGATAGATTTAATCAAAAAGCCACTACACTGCTGCAAAGTCTCCAAAGCAAAAACTAATTCTTTATTCAAACGTTCTCAAAACAAAATTTTGTTTTAATATAATGCAATTCGTCAGTTATTTAATGGAATTTTAATATTCTTTTCACATTGCTTAGAATAAGAATTTTTTTTATCAGAAAGCTGATTACCAGGTATTTCTGTTCCGATTATAATTTTAGATCACTGGATTCTTTCACTTTCGGTTTATATGTCAAGAGGAGTGTTGTAAAATATTAATGAATCAATCAAACTTTCCTGTTCATCTGAATGACACAAATAATGAAACATTCGTCAAATTGAAAGTAAAGGATTACCATTAGAATTAATTAATGAAAATGATACTAGAATTACAATATCATTAATATATAGAAATCATTATCTTTTCTTGAAATTAAACACTTATTATTAAAATGAAAATAGTGAAAATGTGTATATTAAGAAGTACATAATTTTGCTTAGGCTTAGCCATGGTAACCTGGAAGAAAAAAAAGTTTAGAAAGTACCTAATTCAAACTTGATTCAACCGATTACCTTCATTCTAAACAATCCTACCAATATTGAACTTTCATAATGCTCCTCCGTTGTCGAAATGAGGAAGTTCGGAGAAGGGGTTGCTTGTTCAGTTGTCGACCTCGGCACTTGATATTGGTTGAAAGTTATGAAGCAGGTATTTGTGTTTAGCGGCTTCGGGTGGTTGAAGGAAAACATCCAGAAGCGAACACATTATAAAATAATAACCTATTTAAAAATTGAAGAAAAACTCTTATTTTTATTGAGTGAATTTGCAATGATCTTTAAAAATTTAAGGTTTCAAGTAAAACATTGCAACTGTTGTTTCAGAATTTTTTTTATTAAATATACCAGAGAGAGATTCACTGAATGACTCAAGTTTTATTTTCCCAAAAAAGAAAGTTTTTTTACTATTTTAAAGAAACATGAACAAAAATGTAATTCAATAATACATACTTAAAATTTTTATATTTTTTCATGGTTGTGAAAATTTAAAAAAGTACATTTTCACTTCGCCTTCTTCATTCCGTAAATATTTTACTGTCATACATAATTACAATGACATTTCTTTAAATTATAGTTATTCAAAATATTAGAAAGTATGCACTTTCTAAAGTTCACTTTCATTAAATATTAATTTATTTTGTCATAAAGTTGTCAAGGAAGTTAAATACTAAAGATTATTGTTGCTTCAATTCTTGTGTCGGACGTGTATGTTTCGGTTCGGAATTCACTTGAATCTTAGGAATCAGCCTTCATTTGCAAAATGTGTTCATAGAGTCGCAAATTGACAATCGCGATGAATGATAAAATGCTTTATCACTAAGTAGTGTCAGAATATACTAAACATCTATCCAAAAATTTAAATTTCATTCAGGTCTTTTATTCCATTTTTTTCGCCGAAAAATTATGAAATATTTTTATTACATTAAAGAAACACAATTTTTCTTTAATTTTAAATACGTGAGAAAAATATTTAAATCTGAAAAACTTTTTTTTTCTTAAATTATTATCCATAGTGAAACATGATTGCTAATACAATCGCAAATCATCTTGTGTTGAGTTATTTAGATATTTATGCTTTACCCATAATGTGAAATTCGAGCTTCTTTACCAATTTCATGACAATCCACCCTGTCATTAAATTCGCTTCAATCTGAGCTAAGAAAAAGACTGTCAATTCTGCTCTCTTGATTACATAATGGAGGGACAGGTCGGTAACTGAAATGATGGATTTGTCAAAGATCAATAAGGAAAAACTTTTATTAATCGATTTTTTTTTGACTTATCTCTTTCGATTTCAATATTGAAAATAAAAGTAAGTATTATTAAATGACTGAATCATGTCTATTATGCATTATCGATAGATTTGTTTAAATATTTTAGTTCAAAAATAAATACTTGTGATGAGATGAGTACTTACTCAATCCATTGTTCGACTTGTTTATTTCTATATACCTGTATAAAAATGAATCTTTCACCATCTGTTGTTTTCCTTGAATGGCTATTGGCAATCAATTATGCTGTCACTGAAAATTAAATTCTTCAGCTTATTCTCCTCTATAGTGAATGAGCATTTATTCCGTACATAAGGTAGAAACATGTTTACGCTTTTAGAAGTTCTATCACTCCCAAAGAGCTAATATATGCCACTTATACTTGAACTGTTTGATTAATTAGTGGATAGACTAACATTTGAAAGTTATCGTGGCTTTTATTTGGCTAGAAGCCAAACGGTTAGCGCTTTGGTCTTCGATTCAACATTAGTTAGTAAGTTTCATCGATTAGTAAGTTTGAATCTCATGTTGTGCTTGGATATTTGTAGTGGCTCAGAATCCACTTTAAACTATAAGTTCCGGTCTAATTAGCCACTGTGTGCTCCAAATGGCCGTTGGAGCGACAGGCTTTTATTAAAACAACACAGCTTGCTATTACCTTGAATATCTCGATAGGTCTTTCAGATCTTTTTGCGAGAGTCGAAATCTGAAAAATTCCCATATACCTACCCATCTCGTGAGATATTCACGCCCAAAGTAAAAGTAGAGCGCCCATTTCTAGTTGTTCAACAAGAAACTGACTGCTGTGAGAAGCACTTGGCTTTCTAACTTTCAACTCAAAAGTTCATGTGTTCGATCCTCCAATTCAAGCGTTGACGTTTACAAAGGTTCGGAATCCATTTTAAACTATAAGTATAGGTCAAATTATCTCTTGTGTGAAAAAAAAAATACAAAGTGTACAATAGTTAAGATGGAACTTACGAGCTTCCATTTTGAAGAATAAGTAGAATGTATGATGTTTTGAAATATTCATAGAATAATATTTCTTATGACCTGAAAATTAATCCACTGTTAAAGATGTTTTGCAGACAGTTTAAAAAACAAGATTGTAAGAATTCCTGTTTCTCTCACATATTATATTGTATGAGAAGATTTTACTTGTGGAAACTAGAGTCGCAAGGAAAGAAACTAGAAAACACTTTCAAGTATCAACTCCAACAAATATAAAAGCATGTTAAGCAGAAGTGATATTGTTTATTAGTAGTCGGGACCAAACCCGAGACATTTTATTTCAAAAAGATATTACTGTATATTATTCCTAAACAAATAGTAATGTATAATATGTAAGAATATCGTACTTTACATAACCTGTAAAATAATTATGTGTCTTTTATTTAAAAAATGAAAAAAATCCTCTTTTTTTACTTAAAAAAATATCTTCACAGGGGAAAAAAAGCTTCAATTTTTTTATGTAATTTAAACCCTGAAAGTATACTAATAAATTTTAAAATTATACTTGTCACAAAGAAAAATAATTTTACTTTGAACAACGTCAATTATTTTTAATAAGCACTTTCTCAAGGAAATAAAGACTTGTATCACTTAGTGGGAGCCAGCCTAATTAAGGAACTTCCAATTTTTTTATGGTGCACAAAAAAGTACTTATTTCGGCACAATTAAAGGAATAAATTAAACCCTCCAAAAGTGCCCAATCTGATAAGCGTTTTTTAAAGATTTATTATTAGTATTGCCATTTTTACTCTAGTATTTGCTAGCATTTTTAATACAATTCGCTTTTTCACATAGGTTTTCCTTTTATAAAAAAAATTACAATAACGTTACATTTTAGTAACTTTCAGTATAAATTTAAACTAATAAAAGACTTTTTTTAATTAGATTGAGCTGTGTTTTCCACCTCGTAAAATTTCAATTTATTGCCTTCGCAACGTTGTCTGGTTTAAAAACAAACTATAAATCCGAACTTGTGTTTTTCTCGACGTGTTGCGAGGATTTCGTTGCCACTGGGCGTTTGAAGGACGTTGGGCTGGAAGCGGTTCAAACGGAGAAATTCTGCGAAAACCCGCGCAAGAGCTGTTGCCAGGGTATGGATGGAAGTTATGATTTTGTAAATACTGGAAAACAAAACGTTTCAGTAAAACGAAATAATCACATTTTTTTTATCAAAAGCACAATATAGCTACAAGAAATAACAAAAAATGGAACTGCTCATATCACTATATATATATATATATATATATATATATATATATATATATATATATATATATATACACACACACACACACACACAATGTTCAAAGATATATTTTGTAGTTTTTTTTGAGGAGGATTTCGGACTTCTCTCTCTCTAATCAAATCATCATTATAAAACTGTTTATCCCATATTCAAAGAAATATGCGTTAAAGTTGAAAAGAAAGAAATTTTTCTGAAGGGAACTTTTTTCATTTTACTGTGATCATAATTGAGACTGTATCACTACAGTCACATAGATATTTTCTTTCTTTTAATTTTACACTTCTAGATAATAGTGAAATTACTTATATCACTGTATTTAGAGATATGCTCTGTCTTCTGTTCAAATTAGCTAATCTGTTCAAAAAGTGACTTGAGAGTGACAAACAAATTGAATTCTCATGGAATAGATTCCAAATAGTTGCTGAATGCTGCTTTGGTTTCCAATTCAAAAATTCCTGAATTCAACTTTAACCCCGAAAGTAAACATTTATAATGGCTTAGAATCCACTTTGGTTACTGTGTTGAATCAGTCCTCGAGTGTAAGAAAAATTGCCTGTAGAGAATAAACTGTATGTGAAGGCGTAAACATTCTCTAAGCCTGTTAATTAATGTTATTACTAAAAATATACCTATATGTACTGAATTTCCATTCCATTCTTTTGCATCACATCATAAACAGGAAACTAATAGTTTAATTTATATATAGGAAAAAGTGCTACACTCGACAAAATAATGAACAGTATATATATTTTTTTTTTGTATTTTACCCAGTGTTGATAAAGGAATTATTGTATTGCCAGTATGGTTTTTGTTTAAATTTAAAAGATAATGAAATAAACATAATGCAATCAATCCTCAAAAAATTTAATCGATATCGACTTCGAATTGTTCGACTTATGAACAGCTTAAAGCTTTCACAAAGAATTTAATTCCATTTTCAATAAAAATCCGCTTTAAGTCGCAGACATTAATAAAGCTGAGAAAACTTCATTGCCTACTCACCCTTTCCTTAGGTTATTGCTAGGAAATGAATAGAATATTTCTTAATAGTAAAATCTGATTAAGCTATCAAATACAAAACTATCGTTTGAGAATAGATCCAGACAGATTTTAATCGAAAAAAGCACATGTTGTAAATTTAAATAATCGTCTGATTTCAATTTAAATACGTGATTCAGAAACCGGTTACTTTTTTCACATCCAAAAGGATTCCATTTATTTAATTTAAAATTTCACCGTTGAAACAAAAATTTAACCTGGGTATTTGTGCAAATAGAAAGATTTTCGTAACGTAATAGCATATTCTGCGATGGGCAGAATTTTTTTATTCTCATTTTGTTCACAAACATGTATTTTTTCAATTGTAAGCATATATTTTTCCTCTATAATAATTGTAAATATAAACTTTTTTTTCTTCTATTGTATGATGAAAATGTATCTTCTGGCCTGTAGTGTATGAATAAACATGAACATATCGTTATATAACAAAGATAAACATGTATTTTTTGTTTCATAATAAATATTAACATATAATTTTTGTTCTATAGTATTCTTATATTTCTTAACTCTACGTATCTATATATTATGTATTTTTTTGTTACATGGTATTGGTAAAAATATATTTTTGTGTGTTCTATAGTACAGAAAAATTTTGCTTTATGTTCTACAATATTGATAACTTTCTACGTCACAGCAAATTTATAATTAATTGTCTATATTGTTTTATCTGTTCTATCGATTCTGCAAGATACCTTCCAACTTACAATATTTTTATCCTTAGTTTCAGATTTCCTGTTTAAGTATGAGAAAAAATGACTAATTTATTTTAAAATATAGAAAATAGATAAATTTTTTAAGGAAAAAATAATAAATATAATATTTCTGATACGCTTATTGTATTGACGGGTATTATTTATAAGCTTTTACATCATGTTAAAATAAATCAAGAGGTCCAAATGGTCGTTGAAGTTGGCAATCATAAAACTACCACAGAAAAAAAGGTGAATGACATACCGCGGCAGGTAAAAATAAGATTATTTCGACATTTGATAAATAAGAATAGCTTCGGCTTGAAAAGAGGAATGAAGAGGGAATCATTACGCAAAATTGCGACATCTGAGTGGAATTTTTAAACGTAAATGAGAACGCTCAACTCCTCCCCTGCTGAGCTCCCTGTATCCGAGAAAGATAAGTTAATGATCAAATAATTCACATGAAAACAAAATGAGATTTGGCAATACTAATTTAAAAATTTTCTGAGGAATGTTGATTTTAACTGATTATACACCTGAATCAGAAATTTCTACATTGCGTGAATTTAACAATAATCGAATATATTCATAACGTTCATGAGCATTCAAACGTTTTTGAGGTAAATTAGGTTTACTGAATCTTGCTGCTCGTTGGATGGTTAGTGCTAAGACTTTCGGTTCTTCAGTTATACAATTCATAAATATTTGTGAATATAACTATAATAACGATTCGTTTTGTAACCCCCGAATTATTAAAGGTACGTTCATCTTCATTCATCTTACTTCAATTCTTACTGCAGTGTGGATTTTTGTTCTGTTTCGGAATCAATTTTAAACTAATATTCCAATCTAATTAGTCCTCGTGGGTGAAATATGAGCAATGAGGGACTAACAAATCAACCCCAAGCGTGAATGGGGATGTTTGAAGGGGTTCGAAATATCTGCTTTAAATTATAGATTTCGATCAAATCTAATATCACGTTCGAAACATGTAAATTGAAAGTTAATCAAAAAATTAGGAAAACAATTAATGAATAAAGTTCTCACTCACACATATTTAAATAATATTGATGTGTGTGACTTTATAAATATTAAATTTATAGTCACATGCCTTGCAAAGGAAGGATATTGTACGACTTTATCAATTTCCACGATGAATTTCAGTCTGATAATTCTGAGAACTTTTACAGATTATTAAGAAATATTTATGCACCTCAAAGATACTTCTTAATTTCCTCCTACAGATATGCAAAACAAATTGTTCAGCAATATGAACGTAAGACCAATGACGTGTTAAATAATGACTAACGTAGGGCCTTCCTTTCAAAAGAATATTTGCTACGGTGTGCCTAATGTTGTTTTAAAAATTAAAAAAAAGACTCTTAGGTGATATATTAATATTCTTTGTGATTAAAATTACATAAAATCGTTGAAAATGTGTTACTTTTTCAACAAGTCGTTCATAATTATATGTATGGATAAATTGAACAAAAAAAAAATAAAAGTTATAATGTTTGTACATACATTAGACGTTTTTTTTTTTCGCTCTCTATTACACTCTTAAATACATATGTGTACAATTTATAAACTTTCGGAATAAAAAACTTGTTAAAAATCTTATTTTCAATATGAAAACTATTCAATGTTTCAGTTTTTGTAAACATTAAGCTAAAATTAGTCATACTTATTTTTCATTGATTATTTTTGTAGTAAAAATGTATAAAAGGCAATTTTTTTTTTTTCGAAACTACGAAATTCCATTTTAGATAATATTCTTGTCAAAATATTCTCAACACTTAAAATGTTATTTTTAATAAATCTCTTTAAATCGAACAACTCAATCTATCTATAGCAATGAGGTTTTCGTTAATGTAACTCCTGGTTTCAAGTCTCATCTTGGACATGGTTGCTTCAAGCCAGTCAATCAGTGGAATTTCTCCTTATAACAATAATTACAACACACAAATTATGTCCATGCATATAATTTATTTTATATAAACTCATTTGTAAGTCAGAAAGTTAAATGCCGTCATTAGTGAATGTCATTCCTTCTTGCCACGCATGGGCAGTGATCCACTATTCATGTTGCACAATTGCTTTTCTAACAATTCATCAATATCTCCCTGGGGAAAATATGGTTTGCTTTTATCGGTTAGTCTTGTTTTTGGATCAAAGACACAGTCAGTGGCAGTTTTTGGATCAGATTTCCTTACACATAAAATTAATTTTATGAACTTGTGTTCTTTGAGAATGATAAATTGTATATCTTAGAAATCATGCTGTGTTTGTTGATGACATAAAAATTTCTCTATTTTGTGATTTACTAAATTAGTAAATTTTATTTTATATGTATGAAATAGCCTATAGATGTGAGAGGGGAAAATTTTCTCATTCAATCCTAATTACTGTTGAACAACATACGGTAATCAGTAGTAAATGAATTGTTGGTTGAATAAAGATGTTGTGCATTTTCTAATTTCTTCATGTGCATCAATTTATGGCCTTCTGTTCGTAGGTTCGATTCCTGTCTCTTATGTGGTATTTGTAATAATACGAAAACCGCTTAATAAATTGTGATCCAAATTGAATTTATGTTAAAATGGAAAAGAAAAAAAAAAACTGAGTGGTTAGCAGACAAAATAGTGGGTTGAACTTTTTCAAGTATATCCCTCAGTTAAAGAAGTATACATACGAAAATGCCACTTTGGGTATCGGTCTCGTCATTTGATCGTAATTTAAAATGAAGGGACATTTGATAATGCTGGCCATAAAAAATAGAAAAAACGATTTATATTTTAAAAATGATCAATACAATTTGGGATACAGTTGTGCTGATATGCATGCAGTGGTTACAGATTTTTAATATTGCTCGCTAGCTAAAAGAAACTGGTGTTCTATCGTAACAAATTGAATTTTGCTTACGTATCTCTTAAAAATAATTCTCTTAAGTGGGATTGTTTTTCCGCTTTATCCTTGAAGTTTTTCTCTCTTGAGCCTCTTGACTTAACTATTTCTTCAAGAGAGGGTAAGCTTTCAAAATCAATAAATGTTTTTACACAAAGTTAAAATATTGCAAAAAGCGAGGAAAGGTCGAAGAACTTGAGCTCCAAAAAGCTGGCACTTTTGGCATTATTGAGGCTGTGTTTGGCGACATTCCAAATGCAGTTGTTTGCAGGAAAATCTCTACCAAAAATGTATTACAAAGATTCTAATGAAGTGATTGCAGTCAGAATGACGTTTCTTTGTGTAGTTAATAATCTTTTTAGTGTTCTATTTCAGTTGAATGAGTTGAAAAGGATTTCTCAAAGAACTTTATACAAGAATGACAGATTTTTTTTTTATATTCTTTATTTTAACATTCTTATTCTTTTCAACAACGCACTTTTTGCGCTTTTATAAAAAAAAATCAAATATATGGGAGTATTAACAGTGCATTTTCCATAAAAGGTAATTTTTAGTCCAAATGCAAAACTGCCTTTAATAACATTTAAAACAGTTTTAATTATTTTTGAAACACGATTATATTTTTATAATCTGTCTAATTATAAAATTTATTCGAGGTAAGGAATGCCTTCGACATTATTTTATAAGTTATTATTTTCTGTACTACATTTCGTGAAAAAAATATTTTTCTTTCTTACGGTTTTAGCGCCAGTGGTTAAAATATTTTATTTTTAATTAAAATGAATTTAATTACAAGGAAAAGCAAATAAAATAGTATGGTTCCCGTTTTCTTTTATAATAAAAACTTTTGTTCTAAAAAGAAAAGCCTGTAAACTGCATAAGAAAATAATTTAAACTGCAGTAGAGATTGTTTATTCGTTTTTTCCAAAAAAATCTTTAAATTCGTCTTAACAGAATTGCAGATTATGGAAATATGATTTTTATTAAACTTAAGTTTTTTAGAGCATTATAATTCATTTCAGTTAAATGATCGATAGTGGAAATCTGTTATTTTGATGGGATTCTTCAGAGAATCTTTGAATTCGTTTTAAAGAACTAAGATAACTAGAATTAACTATGGGAATTCATTTTATTGCTCCAGAATTTTTCTTTAGGAACTTATAAATAAGTTTTAATAAAATTACTGGGGATCAATGAAATGTATCGAAAGAAATGCTTTCCACTTTAACGTATTTACAGATAATTTTATTTATTTTTTTACTATCAAATTTTCTATGTGTAAATTTTCTTTGTTCAAGTATACTATGATTGGACCCCGGAAATATATTTTTATTAAATCTATATTCAGATCTAACCAAAATGTACAAAAAAAATGCTTTATTATTAAAGTCTGTATATATTCCTCAAGATCTTGATAAGTCAAATTAGTTGGTCGTTGCCAGATGTCAGAAACGCTAAATATTTTTTTTTAATTTCCAAGAACTGAGATGCCGTATTTCTGATATTGAAAAACTGATGTAGGAAAGATACAGAGATGTTCTATTTCATGACGAATGAGCAGAAATGTTGCACGTGGTTTTTGTTCTTTCCCACGTGCATTAATTAATGAAAGCTGGCGCTTGTCCGCGTTTTTCCGCAGCTGCGAACACTCTTTTTTCCCCTTTCGATTGCAAATTAATGATCATTAATTTCATCACCAAGAACAAATGAGTTCCCATTTGTTTCTGAGAGGTTTCTATAAATAGAACGCAACAAAGAACTTCAACAGTACTGCACGCTTAGTTTATGTTGCTGCCATTTAATTCCGCTAAATGTTATAAAAAATATCATAGGAATTCAAAATGGCTGCTCAATGAAGAGTAAAGAAAAATAGTTTGTGAAAGAAAATATTTTTCTTTTTCTGTTTGTTTGTGTGTTTTCTTTTTGCTCCCCTCCAAAATTGATACCGTGTGGTCGATTAATTTAATGAAAATGTCATTACATTTATTTGAATTCTCTGAAATAAATTACAGTAAAATGAACGCATGAATGAAAATCCTCTTTTGATTCACTAAAACAGCTTTTTGTAGTTAACACAATAAAACAATTTTTACTTTAGTAACTTAATTACAATAAGAAAAATAAACATGCTGAACACAAATAAGTTTTATATATATTTATATATATATATATATAAATATATAAAACTTTATTTTATATATATATATATATATATATATATATATATATATCGTATTCAAATCTTCTTTTCAGTTTATTAATGTTCCCTCCTTAATTTTTTAAAAGAACATTATGTGATAATTAAAGTGCTATTCATAGTTATATTTGCCAACGAAATGAACTCTACTACTTTGATTAATATTAGGCGGAGATCATTACTTTTAAGCATCGATCAGTTAATCGAATGTCAGATCACCTTGTAATTTTTTTTATTAAATTTTTGAAAGTTATATATAAAATCTATGCGCCTCAGTTATTTATCTAATATTCAAATCGCTTGTCAATTTTTTACCTAAGAGAGGATCCTTAAGATATAATCGGGACGATATCTCCTTCAACTTTCTGCAAAAATTTTCTTTACACTAAGAAATTAATTTTTCTTAGTGTAAAAAAAGAATTAGATGTTAAAATAAAAGAAATACATTTTATGTCGAACGAAACTGAAGAGATGTTAATTTTTGATCCATGAACATGTATGCTGTGTTTTTTTTTAATCGCATTTTTCTTTATAATAAAATTTCGGAATTTTTCAATATTTTAAGCAATTTGATGCAGCTGAAGTTTCGAAAAAAAGTCTATCGTAATTTTGAATAAAATGAGAATTCAAAATTTAAAATGGGTTAGTTAATTAAAATTTGTGTTTGTGTATTTGTGATACTCTTTCTTCAAATATGTCACTTTTCTGTGTCCAATATTCACGAAATAAATTTTTAATTTAAAAACATAAGCATTGCTTTTTAAAAACTTTTAAAATATTTTACCGTAAATTTCTTTCATAATTTTTGTGCCTGCATAAAAAAACCGTGAAAGTATTTCCTCTTGTATTTTGCTATAAGTGGTGTAAAAATGTATATTTTGGTAAATATATATTTTTTTCTTGTAAGTAAAATAAGTATAGTCTCGTATTTTTAAGTTAATTTTTTTTATTAATTTTTGAAAATATATATGATTAGCATAATAGTGGTAACGATATTTTTCTAGAAAATTAAACATTAACTCTACCAAAAAAATATCTAAATAAGAAAATGAAGAAATCTTTTAAGGAAGAAAAATATTCGTTTTTACAGTAATTACACAGCTCTCTTTTTTTCATACCCATTATTCCTAGGCACACATTAACTGTATTTTTAACTTCCAGATTTTACCTCAATTTGAATTCAAGAAGTTTTTATCAATCTTTTCGTATATTCTTTTGGTTAGCTTTTCATACATGGTATTAACTTTTTCACAGTTTAAAAATAGTGTTTGAGTTTTAATAATTTCACAAAAAGCTTTCACTTCTTATTCTGAATCAACAAGGTTTTTTTTTGGGGGGGCGCAGGATTGCTTTATTAAAAGCATGCCAATATTCCATAAACAATCAAATATAAATAATCAAAATTAAACAATCAAATATGGATAAAAAAAATTCTTGGCTGTAGCCGATCAGGCAGTTAAATGATATGCGCTCTAGTCATAAACTTAATTTTTTATGATTTAAAGTACAACTTAGGATATGAATGCATGGGATATGTCGCAGCCCATTGTAAATGATAAGTCTAGCTTGTGTGTGTGAATTGAATCACGCTACAAAATATTGCTATGGAGTGACATATGTTTCTGAAGATATATCACGCAATATATTTTCAGAAAATTAATTTTGATGAATTTAACATGAATTAAATGAAAATAAAATGATATAGACATACACCTTATATCTAAATTTAATTGAAGTTTTAATGTTACAAGTAAAAAATATTGGTTTTCAAGTTTTCGTTTTTATATTAGTAAATAATATAAGATTAATATATCGCATTTATAAGATAAATTGTATTACAATTGAAATCAAAAAATTTATGTACTTTGCAATTGTGATATTTCTATAGCTATACTACTTTTAAGCACACAAATTAGAAAAAATGCAATAATACATTAAAAAAATAACTTTATATTTATTATTAAGTAAAAATATTTTTATAATTCAGAAATCTATCAACTATTGCTATTAAAATGTGTAAGAAACAAAATTTACAGTTTTGACACAATTTATTACTGTTTAAACCAGGCTGAGCTGAAGTTTAAGGTTTAGTGCTCTAGCTTTTGGTTCAGCAATTCATGAGTTCAATTCCCACTTCAGACATAGATGTTTCCAGAAGCTCGAAACCTACTTTCAGCCATAGGTCTCAAATTAAATCTCGTGTGTCAGAAATAACTGTAGAACGATATACAAACCAAACAGTTGAAACAAATTTTTAAAGAAATTAATTACAGAATTTTTTTACTTTTTTAAAAATACATTTAAATTATATTTTTTTGTTACACTGAGAAATGTAAAAAGATTTTGTCATTAGTTCAAATGATCAAAAAACTCTAATTAGAGTTTCTCAGTAATGATCTATTTTTCTTGAACATTTTTAGAGATTTAAATTATTTTCAGTATAAAGCCTTCTGACGAAATCTGTATCGTTTGTTGTCAGAGAATATCTATCAAACCAAAGATAATGGAACTAACAATATGTTATGACTTTTAGCTTTCCCCACCCCCTTAAAATAGATAATTTAGATTGTTAACTAAAACAATCGGAATATTTAGTCAAATCTATAATTTGTCATTCATAAGGAAGGAAAAAAAAAACAACAACTGAAGAATTCTTTATTTATATTCCGTTAAAATTCTATCTGTATAAAATATAATATCGACTAAAATTATCCATTAAAGTACAAGTTCAATTATTTTAAATAATCGGTTATATAGAGTCAGAATTGATCATTAGGCTTCAAAAATTATTTATAAATTAATTATGATCATTAAGATTTCGAAAGTTCTTGGATTTGCGATTCACATTTAAGTGTGAATGTTTGTAATGAAATTGAATTATATAAATTTAAACGCGTTAAGATGTAGTTGAATTAGTCTTCTTATGTTATGCATATTCATAATCGTAAATATTTTATTTCTTTTACAAACATTTTACATCACAAACTGGCGCATTTTGTACTTATTTGGAACTTGCGCTATAAAACCCAACCAACAAGCTTACTTCACAAACTACGATAAACTGCGGATTTTGTAGCTTTTTGAGATACTTTCGTTTTTATTTTCATTGTTATTTGTTAGTTTTTAAACTTTCATTTTTATTAGTTCGAAAGCATTGTTGCACCAGCTTACTTTTCTGTACACCTAGTCCCAAGTTGGGTTATATCAGTTAGTGGAAGTAGCCGGGTATGAGACTTTATAAGGAAGCAAGGATCAAGCAGAAGACGCTCTTGACCTGTCACCCTCAGAGCTATCATTTCATTTGGAGGACATTGCGACTACAATATATATATTATAATAGAGAACAATTCATTCGAGTATTGTTGATTCTTTGGAATCTTTACACAAATGAATTCGAAACGCCATTCTCCTGTACCTTCCTTCATGCTCTGAATCTTTCGTCTTGTTCTTATTGAAAACTTACTAAGTTCAGAATATCGTTTCTGGTTTGTACATTTCAGGCTACTTTAAATAATTACTTTTATTTAATAAGTGCTTTATATATAATTAATTTTAAGTATAAAAATTAAAAAGTATATTACATGCATACAATTTTTGTTCAATATTTCAAATTAATTTGAAGCTAACCCTGTCTTTTGTGCTACAAACGCTATTTTCGGAGTAGTGGATAAATCCTGTACCTCCCTAATAGATATATCAACTACTTATCAAGTTTAAAGGTACATTATGTATTCTGTACCTTTAAACTTGACAGTGGAAGGTACGAATACGATCCTGTACTGTCCACTGTCAAGTTTGTCGGAGTGTTTACTTGAGTTATAATATAACGTTGTGTGGCCTATGTTTCTCTGTTTTATTTATCGAATTATTAAATCTTTTTCCTATTCCTGAGATAAATGAGAATTTAGTTTTAATTTACAATTATTGAAATAATTTACAGAAAAATTTAAAAACACATAATTTATGAGGATAATTAGAATTATCATAAGCTCTTTGTTGAAGAAAAAAGAGGAAGCCACACCTTTATCTTATTTTTTAAGTATGGTCACGTGTTTGAACCAAACGTACATTCAATATTTTGGTAATTGCTTGAAATTACTTTATAGACTTCTTGAAAATGAGAAACTTGCTACTTTGCAAATCCCTTCTTATATCTTAAATGTGATTTGATCTTACATGTATGTGTATTCTCATATAGCTACTTAATATGCACACACACACTCATAAATATATGTATTACGTATGCATATTTATATGATAATAATTTGAGATTTAATTTCCTATCCCAGTAATTGTGTTCTTTAAATTGTTGCTTGGAAATAAGCATAATGTTACTTGTGAATAGGAAATTATTAAATTGCTGTGTACAAAATTATTATTTGCAATTAAAATATAGTTTGGAATTTAACCGAAAGAAATTTTACAAATTTATTTACCTTATTTGAAATGAAATCGAAATTTAATCTGAAAATGTTGTTTACTTATGTATCTAGTATGCATGCATATAATTATATATATGCATGCAAATAAAAAAAATGTGTTTTCCTATATTTGCATATCTCAGTTCCTCAGGAAAGCAGTCGCAGTTAACCGCAAGTGTCTACCTGAGACGTCTGTATCTCACCTAGCAACGTCAGACTTGCTCTTTTAAACTAAAAGGGAGTGATTGTGTGCAAAACATGCGGCACCTAGCCTGAATTACTGACCCCAATACTTGGCGACTGATAATTTTTTCGGAAGAAAGTGACTACTGTTGCCAACGGGCTGATCTAAATCTTTTTTTATTCTACAGCAGGTGGATGAATAAGCAGTTTGGTTGAATGCGTAATTAACCTACTACAAATATGAAACGAACTTTTGTTTCGACGTGTACAGGAATGCAAGTAACTTCAACAGAAGCACGTCTGTTTTTTTGCAAATTCACTTTTACTGGCTGATTAATATTCAAAAGAATAAACTTGCGAAAGAGTTTCGAGTGTTAAACTTATCACTCTCACCTTATTGAAATTTAAATAGTTGATTATATATGTTCATAAATGAAATTGTCAAGGTAAAATTTAAAATGCAATCGCTGTATAATTGTGTAAACACAAATTGAATGATTGAGTTGTATAACAAATAATGCAAAGATATCGAATCTTACATTTTTATGAGTATTCTCAATATACGCTGCAAGTTTTCTCAGTTTAAAAACACTACAAACACAATGCGTTTTTATGATAAATCTTGTGAAAGAGAACAAGAAACCACAGGTTAAACAGAAACCTTGTAAGCTAATTCAAAGTTGAAAATCGTCAAAAGGATCTTTATTTCATTGTAATCAAGTACAAAAAAGAATAGCAGTTTTATTTTTCATTGACTTTATAGAGGTCGTCACCATATTTAAAAATGAATATGAAAAAAAATTGTTAAATATTCCTATTAATAATAGATGTACTAAGAAGTTCGAATAGTTGTGATTTATGCAGGAAAATATTTCATAACATTCGTGAAATCTTAGGAGAAATGAATTTCAGTTTTATTAAAATTTAATTTCCTTCGTAAGGGCTTTGTTAATTAAATATTAGAAAATTTTCAAATTTTGTAATGTTGCTTCTCAAAGAACCGTCGAATTGTTTCTTTCAAACTTTCACACATATTCACAACTAAATTCTAGTTTCCCTGTAAATCCAAGTATTCAGAGGTCGGGACAGTTGATGGTTGAAAAGGTGTGTTCTTGTATTTAGAACTATCCAGTTTAATGCCTAAAATTGTGAAGACTGTCGCGTGGAACGAATGGTATTTTTCTCTTTCATGGTTTCTTCGTTTATATTCTATAAAAGTGCTGAGAATCAAAGCCAAATCAGACGTTGATCAAAGTTCGGCGATGACTTACTGCAATCAGCGGCTGTGACACTAGAAATTGTCAGCTGAAAACGAATATAATAAATCGAACATTAAAATTTTCTTTTTTAGTTTTGAGGAATTTTTTATGATTCATATCGACTCTCACTCTTTACATTATGACTATTATTACAATATTCAAAACCCCGTTCTGGGAAAATATACGCCGTTCCAGAGCATTTTATTATTCACTGCACGAATTGCCTTCCAGGAAGACTTAGATAGTTGTCCGTATTTTCATGCCGCAAAAGAGGAAACCTGGAAAATTCCTAAGCATTCATCCCTACATGAACATTCAGAAACATGACATCTATCTCCCACTACTGAACAGTGGCTGAAATCGAACAGGGCACTTTGTGATCACAAAACGCATGTCTTACCTCTAGGCCACGGGGATTACAATCTTTGTCGCAATTATATGGATTCAGATATTCTGATTCAGTGGCAGTGTTTATATTCTCAATGGAATTAACTCTTATTTGCTCCCTGGTAAACCAATCGTATCTCGGCTCACCATGGTCTATTATTGGTAAGACTCTTCGATATGAAAGATCCTTGGCTCGATTCTTTGAGCAATGGAAGATAGATATTTCTAATTTCACACTTACGTCTTTCATAGGTACATCATAAGATAGGTGCTTTTTGGATTCGTTTTTTTCCTTTGAAACGTGACTAAGTTCTCTGTCTGGAAGATATCTCTTCAAAAGTCAAAATGTTATGAATTATAAAAATACCATATTGCAAGTTTTGGGTAATGCTATCCATAATACCATGTCGAAATTCCAACCGAAAGCTATAAGTGGTTGGATGTAAAAGTTGCTGGATACTCTGATTAATGTAAAGATTTTTTGATATTAAATAGAAACAACTTTAAATAAAAAATATTTTAAATTTTAAAACTTAGATACATTTTGTTTGTTATTTAATTATTGGCTAATAAAATATATCTTTAAATTTTTATATCTAACATTCTATTTCATATTTTCCAAATAAAAATAGATTTCTCGCACTTAAGCAGAAATCTGTTTTAAGCGGATGTCATGTTAATGAGAGGTCTATTTCATTACTCGAAAACGCATTTTAAAAAAAGCTTTGAAATTAATGCTCTCTTTGAAAAAAAAAAGAAAATACTAATATGCTTTTTTTTCTTTAATGTTGTGTATTATTATTAAACCATCACGAGAAGGCGGGTGAGATCTGTGTCCGGTGGAAGGGTTCATTCTTTCAGAGGTTTGAACAGTAAAACGATCACGCCGTTTAGGGTTAAAACAAATTCTTCGCCCGTTCTTCTCTTTGGCGAAGAACACGATTTTCTCCTCCTCATTCTCTGCTTTCTACTTAGCCTAGAAGGTTGTATTATCAGCGCTCTTGATTTTTAGTATTTTTGATTGATTTAAAACTGTTCTTTTCAGAACAACACATAATGTCTCTAAAAGGGAAAACATTGCGTTCTAAAGAACGTAACATCGTTAATAACGTGCGCATATTTTTTGAAAATGAAGCAAAGTCTACTTCGCTTTCGATACCAATTCAGAAAGCACAGGAACGTACTGCGGCTGCTACTGGCGTTTCTCTTAGAACTGTCCAAAGAATTAAAAAGGAATCCACAACTGATAGCAGGCTTTCAACTCCAGGGAAACAGCGTAGTCGACCTGCAGAACGGAATGTAGTTTTGGACAATTTTGATTTATGTGTCATTCGAAATACAGTAAATGAATTTTATGCATCTAATAAAGTTCCATCCATTTCATTATTATTGCCAGTGTTGAAAGAAAAGATTAATTTTTCTTGGAAAAGGGAATCTTTAAGGAAAATCCTGCATCAAATTGGATTTCGTTGGAAACGATGCCAAAATAAAAGAAAACTACTGATTGAACGGCCAGATATAATTTCGTGGAGATGCCGGTACTTGAGAGAAATAAAAAAATATCGAGAAATCCAAAAAAGCATTATTTATGTGGATGAAACTTGGATTGACAGCAACCTTTCCTTCTAAAAATGCTGGCAAGATGAAAAACTTGGTGCTTTCGTAAAAGATGGTGCTGGAAATCGGTTAATTGTTGTGCATGCTGGAAAATATTAGTACGTCGTAATATGATGAAATATGTATCTTGAATAAAAAGGCTGTAAAAAGTTAATTTATTACTTACGGAGTTTCTTTTTAGCCTAAAATGTTTCTTATGTAAAAAGTGTCTTCATCTAAATTAACTTAACAACAAGCATATTCTAGAAAATCTCACCCTTTCCTATTTTCTCAAAAATTATTGCGATAACACAATAAAAATATACAAATTTTGGACATAAAAATTATCTATCGTTCGGTGTTAACTTATTGGCCTTAAAAACAGGTTTTGTTCCTGTTCTTGTGAAATAAATAAATTCTAAAATCTACCTAATAATGAAATTTTCATGGCAAAATAAAAATATTTTCATTCTAAATGTTTTTCTAACATAGCTTAATATATGTATTTATATATTTCAATTCTCGTATTTGAATTCTTCGAAAAAGCATAACACATACATATTTTATTTTCATTCTACATCAGAAAGTGCTAATTAGCCAAATAAGGTAACCTAGATTGAGGCGCTTTCTCCTCGTTTTCTCCTCCGCTCGCTAAATTGTTGAAGTAGACTCCTCTGATAACACGTGACTCTTACGTCACACCCGCCATCTCCTGGTGGTCGCACTAAAAAATAAAAAACAAATTGAAGTTTTGTTCATGGTTCAGTTTAATAAAAAACCGAAATTGTTTATTGGTTGCAATTAAACAAGCGGAAGTAATAACTAATAAATATTTTCATTAATATTCACAAGCAGACCAGATTAGTTACTATGAATGTATAAAAATACTTTTCTTTACTGCGATAATGGATTTGTAATTAAAGACTCGTTCGATGCAAATCTTTGCATAATATTTTGCGATATGTAATTAGGTTACCTAAAATAACTGTATTTATTTTGATTTCAAATTATTAGTTTCAAGAAGTTTTAACTGTTTGTGTGTGTTCAAAAAATGGAAGGAAAAAGTGCATAATTGTCCTTAAGTACTGATATATTTACATTGGGTATTGGGGGTTCGAATCCCAGTTCGGATATAGATGTTTCTTTCCTTCTCTGTTCTCTCTGTCCTTCTTTCTGTGTTGTTGTATGAATGTGGCCCGCCCTATAAACGGGTTTGTGGTGGTATGGCGCGGGTAACGCTACTCGCCAGTGACTTGGTTCACAGGTGCCCGCTGGGTAACGACAAATGAGTAGCAGTCTCTAGCCTTGTTGTGGCATAGGGTTCAACTCTCTTGTGTCCGCCATTGGAAAAAATATATATATATTGGGTAATGTGGCAGCATTTTTCGAAATTCTTCAAACTACTTATGTCTTACATATTTATCCCTTTACGGTTACAACAAAGTTTCAGACCTAGAACACTGTAGGGCATATCATAAAACGAATAGAAACAATACTGCAGTTCTAAACTACAGTCAAGTCTCATCAAGATTAAACAATCGAAACGAAGATATATCGTAAGAGGAAGATAGGTGGGGATTTCACTTCTGAGTCATGTTTCAGTCCTACACGGTTAGAATAATGTAGGATGCAATCCTATAGGATGGATATAATGAGATGCAATTAAAATGGTGTATCATAAAAAGATTCCTTCAAAAATTGGCTTAGTGGATTTCTGAACACTTAAACTCTCTCTCTCTCTCTGTCCTTCTCTTTCAAAATTTTTGGATTAAGTTTCCTAATTCGGTTATGGGTGTTTGTAGCGGTTTGGAATCCATTTTAAATACCATGTTCCGGTCCAGTTTGTTGTCTTGTGCAAAATATGATTGTAGAGAGACTAACAGAATACATCAAATAGTTAGAAAAAAATGTAGGATACATCATAAGATTGTGTAAAAAAAGACATTGATTCTAAGCTTGATTCTCAAGTTTTCACAATTAGATACTTTCACTTTGAGAAGACAATTGAAGACGGAAAACGTGGTAGTTGTTTCATTTTTATCTCATCAACTCATGTTTACTTTCAATTTCTCTCTAGAATGTAAGAAGGCAATTTTGTTCTTAACGTCATATGCAAGTACTTAATTAGAACAATATCGGATATACGGAAACAAGTGAACACAATGTAGCACACACATATATAAATATTCCATTTCTATCGTGCATTGTTTCATAAAGCTTACATTTTTAAAAAAATACTAAAAAAAATGCAAACATTTTATTTACATTTTATGAACTAAATAATTATGTCTATTTCTGGTTGAAACTGCTTAGCAATTGCATCGAAGTTCTATTACTTAGGTATAATGTAATACTACCTTTTTCAATGAAATAAAATTTAATATTGCAGTATTTAGTTGTTTTTTTACTTTGGCGACTTGTGACTGTAATGTTCCTTTTAAGCGACATATTTATCACTAAGCAATCTTTTGCATAAACTAACTTTAGCCTTGTTTAGCATTTGGCTTTTTTATGTTTATCACTCTTCAGTCAATTTTTGCATAAAAAACAGTTCCTTTGAAATATATTTAAAATTTTCAGCCATTAAAATCCTCATATTAATGTTATATTCTTTTCGCTTCTCCATAAGACAATACTATTTTCTCATATTCATAAGCGGTGGTATAATGGAAAATGTACCGTTATTAATATTTAATTAAAAAAGAAAACCTCTAAAAATCTATATTTTCAATATAAAGAAATGCTTCTATGATTAACTTTTAAACCGATTTCAAGTTATAGAATGATATCAATGCATATTTTTATCATATAATATGCATTGCATACTATTATAAATATACTTCCTCATATAGGCATATTATCATCAAAAATCGAAAGTACCTTCAATGCCCATTAGAAGATGGTATGAATAATGCTGCTAAGCAAAATTATGTGTCAGAGTATTATAAAACGACAATGTAATAGAATATTTTCTCAAGCATATCCAATTGCCTAACTAACATTCTCTGTCATTGAAATGTTGCCAATTTGTGTCATCTTCGCCTTTCAATTGATTTGAGACTTCTGTCACGAGCTCACGCTTGTGTGAACGCAAACAAGTTGCGACATCCTTTCGGTTTGTCATGCTTAGAGAACTTTGGAAAAAAAAAAAAACTCCTCAAGATGCACGTTTGTTGTCGATTTCACTGATTTTCGTTACTCGCATTCTATAAAAATAGTTACATATTAACATTTAAAACATATAGTAGTAAATGTCAATTTATGAATCAGTTTCTGTAGATGTATTTATAGCGCTTTTACAATTTATAAAATATTAAATTAAGCTCTTTTCTGTTTTTTCACATGTTAAACAAATATTGTTAAATGATATGGCCAAATAATTTATTCAGTTTGGTCTGGAACTGCTTGGAATTGGGAAATACGAAATTCAATCCTAGGCATTGTAGACTAGTGGGAATTGTAGCGTTTCTGTGTGCACATCTTGCCTAATTGATAATTTTAATACTTAGTAGTTAGCTATGATTGTTTTAGTGATTGTATTTTGTTAAAGACTTAACTGAATCTATCGGTAGGTGTTAGAGATTTTCAGGGTTTCTATTCATGTATGATACATACGACCCTCAATCAATGAAAAGTGTGTTTGGAAGGAATATTTTGTAGGTATTAGATAAGATTTACAATATTTATCACACAGTTGTGAATCTATTAACTATGTTATATCAAAGATTTCTTGTAAATTATCATACAGGGCCATTTATTTTATTTTTATTTATTTTTTGCAATGAATTTGGCTAATTATTCACTTAAATTTTGTCTGAGAAAAAGTCAATGTAAGAAAAAGTGTGATGTTATTCCGATTTTATCAATTTGAATCGTATTTTTTCAATTATTTTAAATATATGTTGTAGTTAATCTCACTGGTTAGTCGAGGCTTGACAAGTTTCTTGAGAATATAATCTTCACTGAAAGAAGGGAAGAGCTTCTGTTCATCACATATAATTTACAGCGCAAAAGTAGAAGACTTTCTTCGCTTTGGAAAGAGTATCTTTGCACTTTAGAAACAAAAACAAAGTAGATTACCCGAGACATGGACGACCACTCTCAAAGGTACAATTTCACTTGGAGAACATCACGATCATGACCTATTCTACGTATTCCAATCACTATTAATGAACACGATGGATGTTTGGCTGGATCAGGTATTGAACTAGTTACTTCTAGATCTTTACTCTGGCAATTTTATAGCAGCTATAATTTTGGGACGTAATTATTTCTTTTCTCAAATGCTTTACGAGTATTTAAATCGACAAACATGCTTTGTCCTTTATTTACACCATTAATAAACAGTTCTTAATCTGTACTCGCAGCATTCTGATGTTCGATTCAGTAGTTTGTGGATTCGATAACCTCTGTGAATGTTTGACCTTCATAACGAATAATGAGACAGAAGTTGCTGTTGTAAAGCATTTGAACGACTCCCATCTTGTCTTTCAAAAGGACTTTTCATAGATAATGGGACTTCCTTATATCGTACAATTAAATATCGACTATCGAAACTATATTCTTCTATACCCTTACAATAAGTAAATACTGCCCATTAACTAGTTTCAGAATATATTTGAAACCAGAATCATTTAAAGCAATTGCCATTAGAGTAGGAGTGGAATTAGGAATGATTGTGAAAATAGATTTCTTTGTTTTAATCCTTATTTTCTCACACATAATTGTTTCACTAAGTACGGAATATTCGATTTTATTATAATGGAGAGGTATTTTAAAATGTGTGTTATTAATTTTCAGTAGAAATTATATACATTTTCAATATATTGCGTTAGCATACTCTAGCAATCACTTCATGTATTGGTAATGCAGTATTCAACTCATATTTAAAAGCAGAATTCATATTGAAAGCAAGAAATAAGGCTACAAAATCAGAATTGAACATTTTTATTGGATCACTTGAATGCTTTTTTATTTACTCGTTAATTCAGCTGAAGCACTCCGATCAATAAATATATATAGTTCAAAGGTTCAATTCCCACCGTATGATTTTGTGCTTCAGAATTCACTTTTTGCTTTCGGTCGTGCTATTCTTAGTATACGAAAAACAAGTAGCGTCCAGCCAATTATCATTTCTGCACACCAATATCACTAAAGACTTAGACTCTCACAATTTTTAAGTCTCGATCAAGAGAAAATATTAACATGTGGTCTGCCATCTTTTTCAACTCCACGGCAGAAGGTTTGTAACGTGCGTGTCCCTTCTCATTTCGACGTTTTTTTCATGGGTCTTGTATCAAAATCTCCAATTTTCCGATTCGAGAACGATGTTTTGGTTTATCAAATTTTCGAATCATTAATAATGCTACACTTAACTATACTTACCATTTAAATGTAGTATTATTCTATGATTTATGAAGTCAGTCGCATACAAAACAGGTTTTAAACATAACATCTTACATGATATGAGAAGATGAAAATTTCATAATCCACAGAACTTGTGACTAGTAGGACACTGATACTCCGACTTATAGTTCAATATCTTATTGGTTCTATCCTTACATCGGACGGGTTGCTTATGAAAAAGTAGAAGCCGTTTTAAACTATGGTCTAATCAGCCCTCGTATGTAAAAACTCACTGCAGTGCAATGACCAGATCATAAAACAATGAAAACCTCAACTGCCATCTATAAAATCTTAAATGATCCCCTAGAGGACGAAATTTTAGAAGTTGAAAGCCATCTTCATTATTGACCTCACAACAAAATTTGTCGTTCCTCAGTAAATACTTAATGCATTATTGATTTCTGTTCATAAAATATCGAGATTTATTTGTCTTCGCGATTTGTGTGTGTTTTTTCAAGGACTTTTAGCACAGTAACAAGAGTCGGCAAATGTTTTATTTGTTGTGGAACGTATTGAATTCGAAATAAAATTCTCGCACTTTCTTTTTTTTTTCCTCCCTTATATTCCGCGTGTCTTGAATTGCCAGTTACTACGATTCTTTCTGTAACATGCATGCACTGATGATTTCAATAAACAAAAATAATTGTCAGTTTCCTAAATATTTTAGAGCATTTATTTTATTTATTTTTTTATGAAAAATAAACGCTATTTGATATTTAACTCTTGTTAGTAGTTTGAAAATTAAAAAAAAAAATCTCAACGTACAGTTTGCAGAAAATATCTTAAAGGTTATCTGATATTTTTATATTTTACTTAAATTTTTATTTCTAAAAATGGTTTTAATTATTCATTTTTGCTGTAATCAAACTGTCCCTAAGTTTCAATTCAATACATGCAATTTTGAATTTATTTTAAATAACTCTCAATAAACTAGAAATAACCATATTATATTTGTACTCAACTGTTACCGTCACGATAACTTGGCTACTCGAAGCATCGTCTCGCGAGCGAAAGATAGTGGGTTCGATTCACTCTGATGAGGACATAAACTTGTCGAGCCTAATTTTTCTCTGCTGGTGAAATTTGGAAATTTACATGAAAATGATCATTTTTTGTGCTATCTATGCTCTTGATTTAAAAAAAAAACTGACCATTCTGTGACATACCAAATCCCATCTTAGGTTTTGAAAGCTTAAAGTCAAATTTAAACTATTGATCCCCGTCTAGAAAAGTCAACATTAAGAGTAAAATCATACCAAACTCATGACCAGGAGAAAGCAGTTAATATACCTGATCCTGTAAAGGAATTGTCATGTTGAGATGGGTTGTGAATGCTTAAAGTGTCAGATATCAATCTCGCCCCTTGAATATAATTTAAAATTAAGAAACTGTTCTGTAATTTTTTAGTCAACAGAAATATTTTGAAAATTAGTAGAGTTCTCCTAAATATAACAGCATATAAAATAATAATACATTGTAAATGCTATTGCTTGTCAAATTGTCTTTTAGTACCTACCAACAAATATTTGATATATTAATAAAAGTTGTTGAAATCAATAGGCATTTAAAATTATTTTTGAACTTTAAAAAGCAAACAAATGACAGTAGTTTATAATTGTTATTAAGAGAATGCAAGGAATAAGATTGGAAAAAATATAGAGATGGTAAGCTTAAAGGAATATAACGGTCACTGGTCGCAGAGGCAAAAACAGTCAAATTCAGCAAAAGTTAAGGATCATTTTCATCGCCAAAAATTCAAAAGCAATTAATCGCTAAATATAGATTGATATTGGCGATAAAAATAAATTTTTGTGTAATTTTTAACTAGTGATATTTACAATTTTAATTTTTGTATTTTTAAATTTGCGTTTGAAGTAGGATTTTTTGTGATATA
Organism: Latrodectus hesperus; assembly: GCA_037975125.1. Classification (NCBI taxonomy): domain Eukaryota; kingdom Metazoa; phylum Arthropoda; class Arachnida; order Araneae; family Theridiidae; genus Latrodectus; species Latrodectus hesperus. The sequence continues at coordinate 64,422,597 of CM075852.1, forward strand.
GTATTGATATATACAATGATAGACCAAACCAAAGCAAAAATGTTTGTTTTAACATCCTTATTTTCTTTTGTCATAAGCAATTAAATATATTTTTAAATCTCAAACCATTTGGTTACCAAGCAACTAACAAATTAAACCGTTTTTAATGAAAAAATATACATGTTTGTTTCTTTAGAATCTTTTTTGTCCACTAAACAATTTGATTCATTGCTTTGGAGGATAATCAAACTTTCGTGATGAGATTTCTTAGTAGTGAGCTTGTTTCTGTTAATAATGAACATAATTAAAACAAGAAAGCAGTGAATCAAAGTCACGTGACAAGACCATTAATGGATCAATGCCTCAAGACTTGTTTTTTGGGGGGGAATGGATTCTCCGAAGTCAGAGGTACTAGATAACGTTAGTCTCTATAATTGCATTTAAAACTTCACCAAATTATTCAAAGGTTACTGCCATTTTAACTAGTTGATTCACTATTAAAATTGTGAATCGGAAATGTTACACAACAATGGTGCACATTGGCCAATGGTTTTGGCTGGGTTTATTTCATAAGGATCTATATTATGAATCGTCCCAAAACTAAAATTTTCTGTAGTCATTAGTTAAACTTTTGTAATTCAATTTGCTGGCTGATTAAGTAATTCAATTGTCTAATTAAGTAAAATCTTGCCATGCTGTATTAATTTCATTTAGTGACTAAAAATGAAGTTAATAGAAGTGGAGAGCACTGATTTGGTGCGACAAAGCAAAAACTTGTAAAACATTGGCGTGACTACAATTTTGCATCGTTTTATGAGGAATTCTCGCCAAAAAGCTACGACTTGTTTCTACGGTTAGCAGTATGGACACAGGGGGATGAGATAACAATTTTGTCCTTGATTCTCCCCCTCCTCCACTATTGGAAGATGCTTCCGCTGCATATCTTTAACCGCACGCAGGTAGCAATTTATTTCGAACTCTGGTGTCTTCTAGCGTAAATTTGACATCTCATCTTCGTTCAGTAGTCATTTTTTTTTGTTCTTTTACGGTTGCATAACTTTAATAAGAGCGTTATGTGGCTTTCATTTCTATTGTTTACTTCTTCCTGGATCTAACAAAAAAAAAATAAAAATGACTTCCGCATTCGGCAGTTTAGACATCCTCTTTCCTTTTCTGGCAGAAATTCTGGTGAACAAAGGGAAAATGATTCATGTTCGGATGTCTAGATGGAAAAAAAACGAACAAAGCAATTTTTTCTATTCCTCTTAAGGACTTAAAAAAAAAAATCAGTAAAAGCAATTGCTCGTTTAAATGTCATCGAGTTCTCTGCATATTTTAAAAAATAAAATTGTTACAAACGAGCACTGTAAAAATATTTGCGCTTGGATTTTACAACTATTACAAATTGCAGCTCTCTGTGACTAATTATGAACAGTTCAGTCATCTCCCGGTTTCGTAATTAACCAAAGCGATTCGGATAGAAGTTACAAGTCATTAATATGATTGATTATGAAATATTTGTTTATAGAAGAATGTTAAAACAATGCGTACTTTTTTAATTCAATATTATACAATTTTTAATTTTTTATTCGTTATGTAGATATTTTCACCGTTTCCGACATGTTTTTTCCAAGATATTCTTTCTAATAAGGCACATATATAATTGATTTATTTTTAATTACATATATGCTTTAAGTTTTTAGTGAATTGCACTGTTTTTTCTAGGAATTACTCCAGTTATATATTTTGTGATCCAACAATAAATTAATTAAATATGGATTAGAAACATTATATTGCGGAATACGTATTAATATTGCACTTTTAAGTTCATATAACTTACGTAGCATTGTTTCTATATATGCTTTTGAATGATTGAGAGTAAAACTTGATTAAAAACCATTTTGTTTGTTTATAATCAGTGCGAAATTTCAATATACGTCAAGCATTTTCACAGATTAATCATACTATTGTTATAGCAGCTTTGGTCTGGTTAAGCCACATTCTCTGGTTTTTCTTCATACTCTATAAATAACCTTAGAGTGATAAACTGAAATAATCCGCTGATGTGGCGAGAAAGTTTAAAGAAAGTTCCAACTCAAGTGTCGACATCGTTTTGTTCAAAATTTGGGCGTATATCTTTTTAGCGACTTTGATCAGAAGAAACAAGAAACCGGAAACTTACAGAAATAATATATAATAAAAACTAAAAATAAAATGTTTAATGCTGGCGTAAGCAAGGCAATAGTCTTAAGATTCAAAAAAGAGTGTTTACTATTCTATTAATTAATCTATTAATTAATGAAATTTTTAAAAATTTAAATCGTCCATGCCAATTTAATTAATTATAAAGTGGTTGTTTTATCTTGTCTTTTTTATTTTGTTTTTTCTGCTGCTCTGTTGTCCATGTGTTAATAGCATGAATCAATGGAAAACGTCATCTAAAACTGATATTTTGATCCTTATATAAGAAAACATTTTATAAATAAAATGAACTTCGACAATATTCTCAGGCATTTGATGATAAACTTCACCTTATTTTCTGTCGCTCGAAGAATGTGATTTGATTGGTTGGTTGGTTTTAATGGCGCAAGGAGAATGTAATTTGAAAGTAAGCAACAAATCGTCGACAAATCGGATTTACAACGTCGTCTTAATACAATGAGACGTAGATGAAACGTTATCTGACGTCATGGATATTTTAAACCGTAAGAATCGTATTAAAACGGATAATTCAGGATCTCAACTGTAATAAAAGAAACAACCAATTAATGGTTAATAAGCGATACTCCAGTAAATTTGTCAAAAAAATGTAAATTATCCAATGTTGTGTGATGTGAGGAATAGTAAATATATATACGATTTAATATGATATATGAAGTTATATATAGCTTTACAAGATATAAAAATTATTTACAGAACTTTTAAAAAAGGAGGAAAGTATTTTATTACTAATAAATACTCAGAATTTTTTTTTTTAAACTTTATTTCGAACTAGTTTGAAGAGGTGTATTTTTATGTACGTCGTAATGGGATTCAAAAAGCTGATTGAGTAATCATGAATGAAGTTAATGATAATTTTAACTAAATAACGAACAATTATTTTTACAATTCAGTATTAAGCTGCTTACCAGGCCTGATTTTCATGAAATATTCGATACTTATATTCAATTACTTATGATATTCTAATGATTGTCCTCAGAAAACGATACAATCGTTTGCTTTATTTTGAATTATTTTAATATTTTGTACTGAAGGCAGTATTTGTTATAAAGTATTTTTTATTTGCATTGGAATAGTTTTGAAAAATATAGATTTAAACAAAATAAAAAAATTTTTAAGCTCGATAAAAAAAAATTTTTTTGTATCCGTTTATATAATTCTATTTTGAGACAATTGGGCCATATATATATCTCTTTTTTTTATGTGATACCAAAGGAATTTTCTAAATTGATTCTGAAAATCCCTTTCGAAAAATTCCGTATTTACTTCTCAGAAAATTCGCGCATAACCCCAACTCCTAAAATCGTCTGAATTGCTATCATATTCAAGGTCAGATGCTTCTTCAACCGTTTCCACGGTAACGAGTAGAGCGATAAATGTCACATTCCTTTCATCACTTGGATAACGGATGGAATATGGTTACCATGGTTACAAACCCTAAAAGCGTTGATTTTGGAGCGCTTCCTCAAGGAAAAAAATGACCATAAAAAAGTTATAATGATTCATACATGAGAGTATGCAGTCATGTAGTTCTCGCAACTTTTCTGAAATTAAAGTGCTTGAAATGCATTACAATGTTAATATTTTATTATATACTTTATTTTTATAATGTATACAAAATTTCTGTAATGTATACATTATTAATTTTAAATGTATACAATTCTGTATATTTATTAAAATTGTATTATATTTTAATAAATACACAGAATTGTTTTTATATAATATTTTTGCATTTATATTTTATTTTTACAAGTTTTAGTGTAAAAATTTAAATATTCAATTTTATTGTGATTTTTTTTGGTAAACTTTCTTGGCTAAGCTGAATTTTTTCTCTACCTTTTTTTTTCTTTAACATCTTATTTTTAAACTTTTGGATTTTTAACATTTTATAGTGATATGTTCGAAAATAATGAGAACAAAAACGAGTTCTTAATATTATATGTTGTTTAAGGAAGGAAAAAATCCTAATGAAAAAAATGTAATTAATTGTTATAAGAATATAATATATTGTGTGTGTAATTATGTTTAATAAATCTGCTGTAGATACTTAATGCTAAAGAACTGCGACCTAGTTTCCTGAAATAAGTTTTTAAAAATATTCATCACATATTAACAAAAATATTTTCAACGGATAAAAGTTGTACTTAAATCTCATCAGTTTAAAAATCTTGAAATTATCATCTCCTGTAAAAATTATCAAAATGCTGAAATAAACAACACTCTGTATGGCTAAGGAATTAGCATGGCCTTAAAAGTCACTTTAAATCTCGCGCGCGATTCATAAGTACCAACTTTTTAGCTTGCAGCTGAACGAGTAGCGCTTTGGTCTGCAGCTCCATCTTTCGTAGGATTGATTCTCGCCTAGGATCTTGGTGTGGGTAATGGTTTGCAATCTACTTCGAACAATAGCTGCCAGTCTAATAAGCCTCGTGTGCTAATCATGGCTGAGGGACAAGCAAACCAAACTATCATAACCACTAACACTAAATTAATATTTAACATTACTACAACTTATAGTATGTATGATTGTAAAAGTTGACCATCACCAAAAAAATGGAAAATAATAAATGATTTTTGAACTCAAAATACTAAGTAAATTTTTTATGTTTTAGAATAAATGATGAAGGTTGATGTTTATAGTTCAGAAATGTAAGATAAATTTAAGCAGGCCAACATTTTAATATTTATGAAAAGTCATAAGATACGGTGGTAAACACTTGTGATGATGCAAATCCTGGTATAAAGCTAATTTTAACTTATCCCATGGGAAGTAGAAGAGGAAGACTAATTAGATAGCTTGAAAGTGTGGAAAAGTATCTAAAAACTTTGTTTAAGGAAAAGTAGACTGTTCTCTTACACATAAATATGCATGTATATCAACATATAATCCATTGTATATTGAAGGTAATGTATAAGATTCATTATCAATTCTTTCGATATTAAATGAAGGAAAAGTCTGAAATTTTCATATTCAAATTTGTATGGAAATCTCAACTCTTACTGTAACTGTGTGTGAAATAGTCAGTTATTTTTTCATATCATTATCAATACTTTCAAACATTACTGTATGACATTGTACTTCCACCATATACATAACTGATTTCCGAAGAAACTTAGCGAATGATTAACCATGACCGCGTATCTTAAGGGAGGAACGAAGCAAGCAAAAGCACGTTAATCGACGTACGAACATCAAGGTGTCGGAAACGAATTGCTTTTTTCTAATTGTTTAAAAATAGTCTTGGTTGATCCTAGAATCTCTCTCCCACTCTAAAAATCAGCGTTACCACTAGATCAAGGTGAATAGAAAATAGAAGCAAAACCGCGCTTTTCAAAAGAAAATATCTAATTTAATTACGTCACTGCAACTTCAACTGCTTCACATATTAAAAAATATTATATATATTATCTGAAAATTATGATTTTAAGTTTTATTATGGTTGTCACGCACAATTATCAGTTGTTATGGAAGTAAAAGTAAAATCTACTTAAAAAAAATAAATAAAAAAAAAAATAATAAACACACACACACACACACACACACACACACACACACACACACACACACACACACACACACTGGGTTATAAGAAAATATGCGTTTGTAAAAGGTTATAGAATTATAAGCCAAAATATCCATCCAAAACATGCGAATTACTTTTAAACAATTAAAAGTAAGACCTAACGGCCGTTTGATACTTGTCCTTGGCCTTTCCTTCAAACTTCCGATGCAATCTCTGGACGCGGAACATGCGGAAGTATGAATTTTTCCTAATCTAATCTAATGATATATATATAAGATGTTGATTTAAACATTCATATCTACTAACTAATTTAAATTTCAAATTGTAAGCTTTGCAAATTAGCCCTTGTGTAAGAGAGAGGGAAAAAAAGAAAAAAACATTGAACAATAAAAACCCAAATCCTGCCGGAAAGCTGACTTAAACAACTGTACAACAAAGAAACAAAATACAAAACAAAACTCTAGGTTGCTCAGTTCGTGTGCTTTTCTTGTATATTTAATAACGCCCATTTAGCTTTACCATTCTGTTCTTCAGTTCAATATTTTGTAAGTTGAATTCCCAGTTTGGGCTGGCATCTGAATAATTAGAGCTCTGGCATTCGATTCATACTTTGGATGTGGATATTTCAAAAGTAGTTTGGAATCCACTTAAAACTATAGATCGCAGTTAATTCTTGGATTATAATAAACTGTATAAGTGTGAAATTAAACATAGATTAGCAAATAAATTAAACCAAATTCGATTGTTTCTGAATGTTTAAGATCTACTTCAAGCCGTTAGCCTTCATTTTTTAAAATGATTAAAGTGACAAATCAACAATACTCAGTGGGTTGTAGTTTCATGTTAAAAAATATTCGGATATTGAATATAGAATTATTACTCAAATTTATTCTTTTCGGATATCAATTTCCAAATCTGGTAGTTATGCTCAAGAATTTTTATTAATCTACTCTGTTCATAATCATCTCTTACAAAACATTCATCTTGTAAAAAGCAATATAATAAATGCGTTTCACTTTCCATTTTAATTCTATGTCAATCATTTATTTATTTTTGTGAACCATAAAAATCGAATTTAAATGTGATGCATGGATAGAAATCGAAAAGTATAAAGGTTAGAGGTGAATTGGAGTAGAATTGAAAAACAAAAGATTTGTTTACGACTTCTTTTAAAGGGAGATTAAACTAAGTGGAGCCTATACTATAATTGCTGGAAATAACGACCATCTGCATGAACCTAATTGGTTCGCTTAACGAATTATTTCTAAGTGGCTTTTAATTTGATTTTCCAAGATAGTCGACACATTGGAAGTGGACATTTTCTTATTTAATTAATTACATCCATCACTGACTTTTTTTCTTTAATTCATCGATTTTCATTACATAATATTAAAAGATAGCTAAAGTGCATAAAGAACCTATTTTTAATTTTTCAGTATTCCTGACAGCAAAATGTTGGAAGTTTGAATTGGAATTCTAAAATTCTCGATTCTGATATATTCGAATCAGAGAGCTCAAATCTTTCAAATTCTTAATATAGGAATAATTCGAAATATATTATGGTCTTCTAATATCTTGGTTTTTAGTCGAATGAAATGATAATTCCTTCTTTTTGGTTTTCGACTTTTTTATGTAACTGAAAATAGTGAAATATTTTTGAATCTGAAATAAGAATCATGCTTGTCGAATATTTATTTATGTAAAAATAATAAAAAAATGAAACATTATTTTATAAGTTCTTGATTATAGATATATATTTGAAAACTAAATAATAAAAATTTAAATTCTACTATGTTCTTGAATCCAGCATTTATGAATTTGAATTCCAGAACCATCTATATCCATCCTTTAGGTAATGAGAAAATAATGAAATATTGATTCAAATATCTATAAAACTCTTTGTAAATGAAATATTTAAAAGATTAAATATTGATTCTACGAATCTATCCACATGTAATTTTAATTTTAGAGAAAAATATAAATTTATTAGTCTGAATTTTTTGAAAGAGCCTACTTAATTATATATATATATATATATATATATATATATATATATATATATATATATATATATATATATATATTAGCATCTCTTACCATTCATCATTAGATCTCGTATGCAAAAATGAACGTAGAGTAAGAAGCAAACCATTGTGGATTGAATTAAAAAATTCAGTTTTATATTTTGGTCATCCCTTTCTTTTTAAAAAAATTTCATCGCAAAAATCTGATTTTTTAAGAATAAAACTCATAATGAATTATTTTATTTGTTTATTTTTTAATAAACATTCCAGAAATACTAGAAAATTTTGTCAGTGTAAATGAAGGACAGGTAATAGTGTAAATAGTTGAAATGAAGAATCAAAATTAATAAAAGAGGTGGCTTGGACATTTCTATCCCTAACATCATTTTACTGAATTGGCAACTCAATGAACCATTTTGGCCTTTCATAGTTCTTCGATTCGATTCCTACCTCAATACTGATTGCTGAGCTGGCATCCAAATAGTGCTGCGATCATCGGCTTAACAATTCATAAAGTTGATTCTCACTTCAAATTTGGATGCTTGTTCGGAATCCACTTTAAGCTTAAGTCCCGGTCCAATAACCCTCTTGCGCAAAAAATGATCGTTGAAGGACCAACCAACCAACCTTGGATTATTTTTGGTAGTTTGGATTGATTAAATTTGGTACCTTAACTGTGCAAATCCCTGTCGAAGTACCTTTTTGTGCAAAAAAGTGGTCAAAGAGTTATAACCAACCAAATTAGCATCAATGTTTTATTCCAAACTTTTATATCTTACTGACAAAATAGCGAATAAAGCATAGGAAATTTTAAAATTAGTATTGTAATATTCAAATTTAAATACGTTGGCATTGAATGAAAATATTTTTATAAGAATGATTGAGAAAGGACAGATGTAAAATATTTTAATAATATATAAAAAATTTACAAACGTAAAATTTTTTTATAAAAGTATGAAATATTTGTAAATATTATACTTGGATTAAAATAATGAAAGATTGTGGGCGAAAAGTATGTTACAAAATATTAGTCTCAAATCCAGATATTATATCAATTTTATATTCTGAAAATTTATTCATCTATATCAATATGTTCTATTTTTGCAACTACTTTGCCTGCTTTTTCTCTTAAAAAATATTTTGGAATCATTAGGAGAACTGTCATTAATATAATGTGGTATTCTGGAAAAAAATAGTAATATTTCTATACAGTTATATACTCATCCTGTATAAATGTTTGCCCCAGCTGTACAGATCTCACTTTAGGTGTTGCATCATCATAATTCCCTGTACCTAGCCCAGATTTGGACTCTACCAATTTCACTGTAATCGTATTTTAAAGCGAATCTTCGTGTAATTTCGTGTAATTCTCTTGGTGAACATGCATTAATATAAAAGAGCAAGCACATACATTTATATAGGCAGTATGATTGAACGGAATCATATTGTAAATTAATAGTAATTTGACTTTTACAATTAAAACTCACTTTTGTGCTTCTGGGAATTGTAAGATTTTATAAAACCCTAGATTTTTACATTTACAATTGTAATTTATATCATATATTTACAAAGTGATAAATTCTCTTTTGAATCTGCAATTATTAAGCAAGATCGTTATAGCATTTTCTGTTTAAGTACTGCATATGAATATAATATATAGAACATTTTATTTGGAGTATCATTTATACTTATTCAACCAAGCGTAGAAAAGAAAAAATATCAGTACATACGTACATATTTGTTACGAACTTGCATCTCGTTGTCCTCCAACCAAAGCAACACACCGCACGTTGTTGTCGGAGAGCTTTTTGTTATTTTCTCTAAACATTGAAGAAAATATATCTTCAACAGTAAGAAAATTAGATATTTAATAAAAGAAGTTAATTGAGATATAATATACTTTAACTAATTAAACTAATATTTAATAGTTAGTAAATGATACATATTTAACACATTCAGTTGTTACAAATGTTTAAAAAGTGTAAATTCTACAAAAAACTGACAAGTTTTACTGATTGTTTAAAAAAAAGTTTTGGACAAAATAGACAAGTTTCTACATTAAAAGTTTTTTCAATCCAAAATTTTATATGCACATTAAAAATAATTTTCAAATATTTTCGTTTATAATTAGAAAGATTAAGATTGAAATATTTATATGAATCATAAACTTGTGAAAAGTTATTTTTACACTGTAAGGATTTGTGCTTCATTGGGATGAATTTAAAGAGGTGATAATCTATTTATGGACATAAATTGGAGAATGGTTAATGTGTGAAAAAAATAAATGTAAAATGCACTATTACCAAATACAATTATGTGAAAACCTCATCTTGAATAGTGCTGACAAATACAAAATATTGTAGCTCTAATAAGCGAAACTTTTTTAAATTAATAAACTAGGCATGGTACAAAAGTATGACTCATTGTTCTGATAAGTAGAAAATATCATTTTATTGAAAATGGCGCTATATACTTCGAAAATTGCATGATATAATGAAATAATTCTGCTAGCAAACATTCTGTGGCATTCACTCTTTAAAGAATCCTTTGATTACGGGGTTGAATACTACTCTTTCAACCGCAGTGTTTTGTAATATGATAATAACAATAGGAAAGAAACTAAATGTGAAATATATGTTCCTTTTAAATGGTAAGTGATAAGCCCTTCAAATCTCTATCTTTTTACATGCATTTGTATTGCAATAGTTGAATTAGACATATCTGCTACATAAACAATGAAAAGAAGAATACATTATATTGCCTTTTAGCCGGTTATGTCCTATCAGTGAAATAATGCACTCGTTTTTTTATGTTTTGATAATTGCTTTTTTATGCTCTTTTGATTTTAGTGCGATTTTTCTATATTTTTATATCAAATTAAAGTTTATGAAAGTAACCGGACAGTTTTTGAAACTAAAGTTTTTTATGTATTCCGTAACTAAATCGATCTCCAGAAGTACTACAAAATAAGTCGAAGATTATGTAAAAGACTTCATATTCAAAAGCCAGCGTTATTTTAAATCCAAGAACGGTTACATAACACTTTACCTCTTATAATGTAATCTTGTCATGATTGCATTATAGTGTATAAAATGTTATGATATCTAAAAGAAAAATCAAATCTTTCTTTTGGGTAATGTATACATTACCCTCAACTCATAATTCAAATGATAACAGTTCTTCAAAAGAAATGAGTTCTTTTCGAAGGTATTCGAAATTCTTGGTATAAATTATTCATCACTATTTATTCAATGAAAGATTTGAAAGAAAGCCTTACACGCTATTTTTTAAATCCTTTCTTAAAAAAAGAAGTACCAAAAATCTTTCAGAATCATTCTTAAATTAAACCTAAAGTTGATGTAGAATTCGATATACTCAAATAATATTGTATTCAGCCCACACCAAACTCTACAGATTTCTCATAACTTGACATTGTATAAACTTCATTGTGAAAGTGCCATCACCAAAACCATGAATATAGCACAGCGGCTTACAATTTCTGAGCAAGAAGTGATTGATGATGGAGATTAAAATGTCTTGTGCTATTTGTTACAAATATCTGTAATAATTATCAGGGTAAGAGAGTTTGAGTCCAATTAGAAAATTTATATGAGACTTTAAGAGTACCCAGATCAACTTTTTAACAACTTTCTACTTATGGGGTGTCGCAGTGTTCAAACTTGTTATACGTGGAATGGCAATGAATGACTGAAAATATTATATTTAACTGTCAAGGTCACTTTTAATCGTTTAGGAGACCTTATTACTCACACCTTGTGTTTCAACAATCTCTATTAGCTTGAACAATCTACCGTTGGTATTTGGGGAGTCCATGAATTCAGTTTTCTCTATACTCTCTTAAAAATAGCCATCAATTCGATACAACTAGAAATGAGCAACTACGCACTTTAACTGTCCACTATCAAACCGTTGAGCAAAGTCGAGGAGCAATGAAAGGCAAATAATAGAGCGAGTGGCTACGAATAAATCTACATAAGAGAGACCCTTCGTAGTACGCAAGTTAACCTTAGTTTTGATATCGCGAGATTGAAATTCAAAATAATTTGAGCCATTATCCCACTATCAGTTTGTAAAATAATTCGGCTAAACTGTCCGAGATTTTTCTAGATTCTTTTCTATCCTCATTTCGGTTGAAAATTTGATTTTATTCCTGATCACTTATATATTAGAGTTAATTTTATGAAATACACTACTGGCCATTAAAATTGCTACACCAGGAAAGCGGCACACCACACACGTGAAATTTGCATGACAGGTAAAACTTGCTGTGATATGCAAATCATTAGATTTTCAGCGCATTCATACAAAGCAGGCGACATCTACAATGTGTATAAAACCTGAGATTTGACAGCAGTTTTCTCATACTCAATTTCCGTTTCAACGTTGTTTTCGGCAAAGAAAGTTGTTGTAATGCCTCGTGTAAGAAGAAGAAATGCCTATCAGCACGTGTCTGACTTTGATCGAGGAAGGATTATAGCCTACCGGGATTGCGGTTTATCGTACCGCATTATTGCTGCTCGCGTCGGCCGAGACCCCATGACTGTTAGCAGAATATGGAATCGATGGGTTCAGGACAATCATACAGAACGTCATGCAAGATCTCAGCGACCCCCCCCCCATCACTAACAGCAGAAAAGACAGACATCTTATCCGCATGGTCACAAGGGATCGTACAGCCACATCACGTACCCTGAGTCGAGAAATGGAGTCATTTGCAAGGCAACAAGTTTCTGCTCGAACAGTTGGACGACGTTTGCAGCAGCATGGATTGTCTGCACGGCGACCATGGCTTCGACTACCATTGATGCTGCGTCACAGACAGGAGCGCCTTCAATGGTGTGATCAGCGACGAACCTGGACGCGGGAATTGCATCACGTCATCTTTACAGGTGAATCTCGGTTCTGTATACAGGACAATGATGGCCGCATCCGCAATTGGAGGCATCGTGGAGAACGCGCATTGCCAGCTTGCATTGGACATCGCTATACTGGTTCATCTGTTGGAGTGATGGTTTGGGGTACCATTGGATACACGTCTCGATCACCTCTTGTTCGCATTACCGGCACTTTGAACAGCAACCGTTAAATTTCCGATGTGTTAAGGCCCGTGGCTCTGCCCGAGGCCCCCCTAATGCTTTGTTTCAACAGGATAATGCACGACCGCATGTTGCCCGTACTGTTCTGAACTTCCTTGATACAGAACAGTTTCGACTGTTACCCTGGCCAGCACGTTCTCTTGATCTGTCACCAACTGAGAACGTGTGGTCAATGGTTGCCGAGCGATTGGCACGCCATCACTCATCATCCAATACTGTCGATGAACTGTGGCATAGTGTTAAAGCTGCATGGACTGAGATCCCCGTACATGCCATACAATCTCTGTTTGACTCCATGCCTAGGCGGATAAATGCTGTTATTGCAGCCAGAGGTGGCTGCTCTGGGTACTGATTTCTCAAGATCTATTCATCCTAATTTCCTGTAAATCTAATCACTTGTTCTTTCCACTTTAATGTATGTGTCCAATAAATATCGTTCTGTTATTTGCATTCCTTCTTGGTGTAGCAATTTTAATGGCCAGTAGTGTATAAATCTCAATTACCATCTAATTTTTTGTGCTCCATCTCACGAGCACCAGCTTTTCGCAATGTTCAGATTACCGTTCTGACAATTTTCTGTTATATCCGCACAAAAACAACAGCGTTGGTTGTAAAATAGTTAGCGCACTGGCCTTTAAGTCAAACAGTTGTAGGTTTCAACTTTTATCTTGGACATGAATATCTATAAGTTTAGGTTCCTCTTTGAGCTGTAAATTCCGATCAAGTTAGTCCTCTTGCATAGAAAGTTATAGCATAGTAGTAAGTTAACCAAACAGTACAAAACCAGATCCAACAGATTTGCCAGCAATTTGTTACTTTGTAAATGAGTAGTTGATTCAACAGGCTAACTAGCTACGTATCTCTCTAATCTGCATATAGGAGCTTGTTTTAACATTCCATTTTTTAAAAACAATTGCTCTATCTATTGCAATTATCTAATTAAATAATGTATCCAGGAGTCTATGATATCAATAAAAAAATCGAGTAAAATTTACAAATTCTAACTGGTTGAATAGGTATTTTAATGCAATATCAATAAACTTCTATTTTTTTTCTACTGATACTGCAGCGAGCTGGCAGTTGAATGGTTGGCGCTTTTACACTTCAATAGAACAGCTCGTAAGTTTAACTATCACTTGAGCTTGGATATTTGTGGAATTTCGGAATCCACTTCAAGCTATAAATCCTCATGACAGGTCCTGATAAGAAAAAATAACCATTGAGGAGTAATCAATCAACTACAATCGTTGTTTATCTTAATGTAAAGAAGGATAAATCTGTACTATAAACATAAGCAAAACAATAAAAAAGCAAAATATGACAATGTACTGCAAGTAGATATCCTTTTTCTGCATTTCTTGTTGGCATGTTTTTAAAATGTTCATTAAAAATATTCTATTTTTCTTCAACTTTCGTAATTCAGAGCTTTCATATAATTAGAACGTTGTAATGATATATGACGTTCTCCAAATTTCTCTATTTTATTCATCAAGAAAGAGCAGTTATGTTTTGTAAAATACGCATCGATTAAATTCTCTAATAATTTACTTTAATATAACAAATCAATATGTAGTATTCATTATCGCACCATTAATTTGTAAAGAGACAGTTCTTATTATGTGCTTGTGTATAAGTTATCTCTGTGCCTATTTACATAGGTTTTCTTAAAAAGACATCAAATTTTTTTAAGTTACTTTCATGAATAAAATTATGTTAAAAGTTCCTTAGAATTTGAAGTTCCTTATTTTGCTGAGGACCCAGGGGAATTGCTTTCTTTGATCTGTGTTTGCTTACCTTCTTTTTTAAGTCAAGCTTCTTATTTAAGTCAAAAATGCATATTTATTTCCAGAAAAACTCAATTTTTTAATTTACTGTAGCTTTTGTAACGTAAGATTCTTACGATTTTCGAATCAAATTTTAAAAATTTATTATTTCCGAATCAAAATTTGGAAATTTTTTATAAGACCTATTAATAGATCTGAGTACAAAAGTAATCTTAATTAGTGTCTCGTTGATGGTTGAAGAATCTGAACCGTTATTTTTAATCCAACGGTGAGTTCGTGGGATTAATTCCCAACTCAGGTGTTAATGCTTTTGTAAAGATTTAGAAACTAATTGTAATTTTTAATGGAATTAATTCACCTGCACAGGTGTTGGTCATCAAATTCAACAGTTATTTTATTATTTATTAAGAAATTTACCTGGTATTAGTGCAGAACGAATGAACAACTTTTTAAAAAAAAATCTTGTTAGAGCGGATTTCAAATTTTGTAAATATCTATTTTATTTTTAATACTCAATTTAGCTAAATATTTGAGATGAATCACGAAAATGTCTAAAAATGTTTTCTTAGAATTGTATACAGAAAGTAATCATTTGCTGTTCCAGAAATAATTTTAATTTCTTCAAGTATAGATGAAACTTAAATAAAATGAGGAAATTCATGACTAAGAAATCTTTATCATCCTTCTTAAATGCTTTATTATGAGAAAAGAGGGAAAAAATTATAATGTCAACTGAAGAAATAAATTTAGAAAAGAAATTCTAGAAATTCTACATTTGCATATGTCACTGGGTCAAGGACCCAGCAGAGTTGTTTAATTTTTTATAATCGGTGTCAAGTGTTGGGTTTTATTTCTTTACAATTAAAAAATGAATCATAGTTTACACTATTAATAAAAGTATTCTATACCATTTTTTATTTGTAAATTTGTTTTCTGAAATTCTAGTAACAAGGAAATCATCAGTGTTATCTCTTTATGAGAAAAGAAATTACTAAGCATTGTGACGCTGGTAGAAAAACTAAATCACTGTTCAGCTAATTATGTTTATTTGGAATTAAATTGTTAGTTTGAATTCTGTAGGAGTCTATATATTTTTAATATTATTAAAATTTTATCTTTTATTTCATATTAAAATTAAATGTAAATTAATGCCTTTTTATTTTCGTCTATCAAAACCGTATAATTCGTTTGTAGTTGCTTGAAGTTCACTAAGCTCTTGTTACTACGTAATCTGCTTAATACGAATTTTGCATTATTACGGAAAATTTTATATAAATATATACATTCACTCTTATGTATACACACATATCGTTGTGTTAAAGTAATAATACTTATACAATTACTAAACAGAAGACCCACATATCTTAGATCAAACATGGGACAAGGATCTTAGCTTAGACAAGCCTCACACTTATCGTCGTGGACATTCGCCTGTTCGAGCCTAACCCTTACTAAGAATTGTAGGTAACTCTTGCTTTTTGGATGTATTTCTATTGAAATATATGATTCGAACTTTACTAGGCTTTATTCCTTGTGACTCACCGAACTGGCAGCCGAATAATTAGCTCTCTAGTCTTTAGATCAGTAGTACACTGGTTTGGGTCTAAAGTGACGCCAGTGCGTTTGTAGTGGTTCGGAATCCTCTTCAAACAATAGGTCCTAGTCTAATTAGCCCTTGTGTGCAAGACATAACTGTTGAGTAACAAACCAAATAAATCCATTCTTTACCAATTCTGAAACTAACCATTATCTATAAAGTTTCTTAGGCATATTTATCAAATGTTTATAAAAACTGTACAACGATGCGATTATCCATTAAAGTTTACTTCACGCAATAAATTGCAAGCTGTCATTTATTTTATGTAAATATTTTAACATCATTAATAACGTTCACGAACAATATGAATTATGCTCATGTTGACAAATATCGGAAGCTTTTATTAAATGGTATTAATACGAATTAACTATAGATTTTATTCTGAATGTGAAAGTTCTTCACACAAATAATTTTATCCGCTATCAATACTCTTGACTTTATGAGTGGAAAAATTTTCTGGGGAAATTTAAAACATGTTTACAAATTAACTTCGTTGTCAATAATTGTTTTCAATGTGATATCTACGTCCTTCCGACGAACTGTACCCGAGAGCAAATTATAATCTATTTAAGTCTTCATTAACAAAGAATGAATTATTTACGATTTAATTTAAACCATGGGCAGGAGAGTAGAGGCAGGGAGAAAACGCTCAGAAAACAGTTTGTTTTCGAGAACATCTGGAGAATGGCATGAGGAGCACTTTCAGAAGAAAAGCGACCGTGGGTTGGTGGGGAGAGGGGGTCTCCTAACAATGAAATCGATTCGGTTGACGTCAGTTCCGCCAACCTGGGGATATTCCCAAGTGGGAGAGCGGAAGTACTGCAGTGAGGCTTCTCTTCTCCGGCGACTGTTTCCACCTAGTAACAGGAAAATGTTGGTGGTCGAGGAATCACACTTCCGGTGACTTCTTGAAAAATAATGCCTGGGATGTTTCGAAATATAGCTTTAAGCAATTTTGCGGAAGCATTGCTTATCATTAAATTATGGTTTTTCTATTTCACATAGTCTTTGCAGCTTTTGGACACTGATTCAGTACTACGCTTCACTTGTTATGATGTACTGTTTCGAGTTCGGTCGGTCTTGGTTCGAATCCCAAAAATAATTCGCGGGCCCAAACTTATAAATATAAACCCAAACTTGTTTTACCTGTATTACATTTTAATCACACTAAATGCATTTGTAGAAATATTTCCCTATCTGGAAATAACTTTGGTATTGATAGCTCCTTTGTAACTTAACGACATTCCTTCACGGGTATGGCGCGAACGTTTTGGTTAATCCTTCTTTGTTCACTAATTGCACAGAACTAATTCTACTTGAAATCACACGAGTATAAAAGGATCACTAATATGTACCGCTGAAGTGGAGTTTAAACACGCAAATTATCGAAATGATCGCTAGAAGGCTGATTAAATCTAGAAAGTCAAAAAATGAGAATACCAGTTTAGAAATAGATCGCATCTTTCATGCGATCGAAAAATACACAAATAATTGATTCGGTTATTCGAAATTAAAACAATAACTAGTTGGTAGTATTTCAAACGTAAACACATTTATTTGTTATTTATTCACTATTATTTGTGAAAACACTTATGCACTAATTACACTTTTATCAATTTTAAATTACTAATTTACTTACGTACTTTTTAAGTAGTATCCTAACTCCTACCTACCGAGATGACAGTTGAAGGATTTGCGATTTGGCTTTCAGTTTAAAAGTTCGTGGGTTTGATTCCGACTTCGAGTTTTATTGAAATGGTTCGGAATCCACTTTAAATTGTAGGCCTGTGCAAAAAATGAACATAGAGTGACAAACAAATTTAACTGTTACCACTATCAATTTCCTATAATAACATTCTTTTATATATGCTTGGCTATATTTGTTGATAATTTCTAGAATTTTTTCCGATTGTACTCAGTTAAATTGGGAGGTGAATAGTTAGCGCTTTTGCCATCTATTCAACAATTTGTAGGTACATTCCCGCCTCGGGTGTGAAAATTGTGATTCAGAATGCATTTCCATAGTGGTTTCCGGTTTAATTAGCTTTCGTGTGCAAGAAAATGATCGTTGAGTGACAGACTAAAGCATTGTACACTCGGTATTGTATTGCTACGGGAGAGAAGTAGTAAGTTGAGTGCAAAAAGATATGAGTGCAAATTTTCTTATCGAGTCAAAATTAGTAAATCCAATCATATAGATTCTATGGATTGAATGATGAATTACAACTATTCTTTATATATTTTTGCACTATAAAAATATTCCCTGAACCTTAATCTGCTTAGCACTAATTTCAGAGAAGGTGTTCTCGAGTATAATTTTTATATCTTTCTATTCTGCTACTGCAATTGAAGATGTACTCTCTACTCCGAACAATACAATATTACACTAGACTGACGAGGTAGTTACTGAATGATTAGTGTTCTGGTTTTCTATTTAACAGCTCGATGGTTCGATTCCCTTTTCAGGCGTGAATGCTTATAGTAATTTATAATAATTTATAAGACATTGGGCCCAGACTTAATTCGGCCCCGTATTTAAAAATAATCAATGGTTTACAACCAAATCGAACCTCCTATAAGGACACAGTAAACTAATGAGTATACATAGGATGAACCTGAAGTCCCAAAATATCTAATTTGTTGAAGTGTGCGCACGAATAAAAATTTTTATAGCTAACACTTTTATATATTTTTGTTCATAGTAAAAATTTCTTATTGCTGTTGCATTGTTAATTACATATAGCATTTAGTTAATTTGTACATTGTATTAAGTTAATAGCACTTTAATTTAGAGTGTAATAATGCTAACAATATTAATTTCATTAACGCAATTTTTAAGATAAATTAACAGGCGATGTTCAAACTAATTTGAAAATAAATAATTAATAATGTTACAAAAATCAAGAGCTATCTTAATTAGAAATAGATTAAATTTCAACTACATCAAAACATGAAAGTGGGTCAAGCGACTAGGTCTACACACCTGAGCT
Source organism: Latrodectus hesperus (assembly GCA_037975125.1). Taxonomy (NCBI): domain Eukaryota; kingdom Metazoa; phylum Arthropoda; class Arachnida; order Araneae; family Theridiidae; genus Latrodectus; species Latrodectus hesperus. The sequence continues at coordinate 64,441,832 of CM075852.1, forward strand.
GGTATATCTTTTCCACTCTAATGAAAAAACATTACTGTAGATATGATATATCCATTTATCAGATTATGATTTAAATATAATTACAGTATTGAGTAACCATTGTTGAATGGAATGACCGCATTCTATCGAAAGGAAAATCCAAAATTCAATCTAAACAACATGTACATTTTTGCATTCACGTCTTTGTTGACGATTTGGAATTTTTCGATTTTCCATCTTTTAGCATGTGCATATTGCTTACTATTTATGAAAAATTCTCTGATGATAAAATGAGATAATTGTATGGAAAAAACTTACAATAGATTTCAATTTCTAAACTGTATACATTATGCGTTGACAAATAATGAATAGAATATTATAAGTTAAATAAAATCATAACAAAACCATGAAATCGCGAGTCAATCCACCGGTAAGAATTTCATAAATTATTACTGATAAAAACGAAAATAGAAACAGCCCTGCAGCAATATATCCTTTGGAAAATAACATACAAATAACATATTTTTTCTTTATAAATACATTAATGCAATGATCAGTGATGTAATTTTCCGGAGTAGTGTTTAACTTGTCACGTTTCCAGGAAAGAAAACACAAAATAAAAACAGCCGGCTGTGATCCCGTATGGGTGGGCATAAAGCAACGCAGGGCAGGTGGTTGAAGTAGGTCATGCGCGTTAAATAACGGCAAGCTCCGTTTATTCGTTACACGCTTTTTTGGAGAAGTTTTCATTAAAATGTTCTCTTGATGAAGGATTTATAAAAAATAGAATATTGTGGGAATATTTATTGTGAAATTCTATTTCGATTTAAAATTTATTTGAAATTAACTTTTGAGTTCCGATTATTTTTCCAGGGAAGTATTCGGGCGAAGGGAATAATCTTGCATTGTTGAATTAAGTTTGAAATTTCAAATGATTATGTATTTCGACATTATTAATTTATCCGATTTTATTGTAAAGACAAATTTATTTATTTATTTGTTTGTTTTTTGAGGAATCGCAAGAGATTTTTGAGCTCTTAAACTATGTTTCTGTTCGAATTTCGCTGAGCTGTCAACATTTAGGCTTTTGGTTCAATAGTTCATGGTTTCGAATACCACCTTGGCTTTATTATTCCTAGTCATTCAGAATCTACTTTGAATTGTAGGTCTCAGTCTTAATCCTGGAGTACAAAAATTGACTCTTAACGACAAATCAACCAAAACGAACCAAATTCGAATTTCTAATATCACAATTTGAAGAATGAATGAGTGACAGATTTAAATTCGTAATTAAATGCCTAACTCATTTAATCTTCAAAATACTGAAAAATTATACATAATTTTTTAAAATATTCAAACTATTTAATGAAGTCATGTTGGGTAAATTTCATTTGATTTATTTTCTATTTAAATTATCTTGTAAATTTAAATTTTCAGAAAATCTTTTGGTAATTAAGACTTAGTTTCACTAAAAATGAAGCTTATTCAGTTTCATATTTTTATTAATGAATATGTGGTTAAGTATAAACAGCATCTCCAAAGGAATTTCAGAATGAAAATTTTATAGAATACGTAACAAATTTGGGAATTTTCCTTTCTATAATAAAAAAAGAAACTCGTTATGAATTTATTGCGACTATTAAATTATTACAAATATCTCATTTGCTTTGAAATTTTCTGAATACTTAAATTTAAGAACGTTTATATATCGGGAGAATGAGTGTTCAATTACGTATTTAGCTTTAAGTTTTATTCATGCAGTTATCGTAATTTGTAACAAATGAAAGCGTTACTTATAGAACATTACTTTTCTTCACCAACAATGATCTAAAGAGAGGAAAATATTACTGATATTCTCTTTCATTTACTAAAAGTTCTGATATTGTTCACATTCTTCTGAAAAATTAGTTTTAATACTATACAGTGGAAAATATATTATAAAAAAACTATGCAAATGTAATTCCACTCAAGAGATAATAATTGAAAATTACTCTTAATTTACAGTAATTAATGCAAAGAAATAATTTGCTTCATGGAATACCAATTTTTTCTACTCATCACTACAAGTACAAATAGATCACTCTTTTTTTATATTAAACCTTACACACACAAGATTCTTTTTTGAATGATTTTTTTACTAAAAAAGAGTTATTAAAGTTTCTTTCTTACATTTTTTATATTAAATCATCTCGATTGTACTGTTATCATTAAGGCGTTTTTCCTATTTATCAGAGAGCAGTTTTTCTCTTGCAAATGAGAATAATTTATTTATTATTAGTAGGTCAAATCCTCATTTTCCTATATTTTCGCTTCCATTGGAATTACGGCATAACTTTCATGGGAAAATTGTGATAAGGAAAAAAGATATTTACTTAGCGTTGTTGAAAATGCCGTTCAACACCGTCAAATGACGTCGTCTCGTGTATGGATCTCTTAAAAACAAATCAAATTAGACTATAATCAAATATGACTTAAAGATCGAGTGCTTTAAAGAAAGCCTTGATCAAATTCTTTGTTCAGAGTTAAGACCGCACTTTTAGAATTTGAAATTCCCGATTTCAGACTTTGAACAATAGCATAGGAATACTACTCCTCAACTTTTTGCACGAACATTTGGAGTGAATATTTGTGTTTTTTAAAGATTTCTCTAAATTTTGGTATCATGAAAATAGACTTATTTTGTAATGAGTTTTTTCAATAAAGCAATGCGCTCTGGATGATGAAATGCTCGTTTACAACCAAGGTCAAGTTTTTATTGAAGACTTTTAATTAAACTAATTTTATTAAAAATTAACAAATAAATAATACACTCCAACTTGAAAATAATTACATATTGGATTCTAATACTTATAATTTTTAACAAAATATTCTCCTTTTATACTTAAGAGATGTTCAAATAAAATAATTATTATTAAGTAATTTCATATTTGTTAGCATTCGAACATGGAGTAATTAAAAATATTTTCAAGGAATTTTAATAGTTTTGTTGAAATTTTTATTAAAATCGGCCACCAATAACGAATAAATTTTGGTAGATTCATATGTCATCAGTTTGGAATTTAAATCTTCATAAGATTATTAATCTCATAAAAAACTAATTAAACCCTTTATGTGTATCTTTGGTACTTATAAATAGCATTAAATAAAAATTTGCTTTAAAATGCATGTTCAGTGAGTAACTGAAAATGTGATCAATAAAAAATTTCATGAGTAAATTGATAGGGTTAACATTCTATAGTTGAATTTTCTAACCTGAATAAGACTAAAATATCAATTTAATGCAAAATGCAAATCATCTAAAGATGCTAAATTATTTTCCTCAAGGAAGAATTTTGTTGAATATCCGTAAAACTACTTGCCGAATATTTAAAATAAAACATGTAACTATTTTTCATGGAGTATCTCGGAGAATTTATGCAGTTGAACATTTATGATTCAATATTTCGCATTTTAAAGAATTAAGGGATTTAAATATTCACGCCAACTATTCTTCTAACTAAAAGTTAATATGAAAGCTCGGATATAAAAAAGTTAAAATGCTAAAATGAAAATAACAATGTGATAAAACATTAGAATATGAAACTATTTTCTCTACTTCGTGACAAGAGATCAGCGGATAGCTCATTGCATAAATCCTTTTAAGAAATATCTGGCGACAAATTTCGCCTCGCAATAATTCTTTTTCCAATTTCATGAGCATATACCCAAGGTTTGTATGAGGGAAGTTCTCTAGTAAATAAGTGAAGGGGAACTCTCGGATTCTATATTTGTCGTCTGCTGTGACGTTTCCTACAGATCGCGCAACTTCTCCGAACGGCGGAAAATTATTACTCATTACTTGGCGAGAGGCAAATTGCCAAAATGCAAAACGCCTCCTGATGTCATGTTGTGAAAATCAAGCGTGTTTTTTCCTCTCTCAACGGTCGTGACCTTGGTCATCTTGTTTCTTGTGAGAATGTTTACTCCCCTTTTCTGCACTCATTTGTAATGTCTTGGAAATGATGCCCTAGAGAGAAGAGCGAAATGCGGTCCAACCCTAACCCTGTCCGCGTAAGACTATTATGCAAGCAAGTTATTAAATCGACATTATAAAAAAAGAAGCATAAAATAAACAACTGTTTGAAGTTAAACTTCCATTAAGAGATTTAACACATTTTTCTTAGAATTTAATATTTACAACATACACTAATGATAAATTTCCTTTAACCGATGACTTTTTAAAATTGCTTTTATGAAAGGCAACTTTTATAAGTGGGCCTGTGGAGAAAAGCTCCATCAAATATATAGAGAAATATCTATTAATGTATTTTATAACTTTTCTGTGTGTAATTATGAAGTAAAAAGAAACATTGCATGTAATTCATATTGTTTAAGAAACAGTCTGATTTCAGAAAAAGAAGACCAAATCTTGCCGGTTCAGTTCACTTTGCATCGCATTCAACTACAGCAATAGCGAATGACCGAATGATCTTTTTTTGTTCTAGTAGGATTAACTATTGAAAACTCATTCACTAAAGAATATAAGTTAGAAAAGTTTTTATTTATGTTACCAGTGTATGCATAAACTTTTATTCGATATGATTTCAGCAGTTTGCTGCTTCCCATCCATTAGTTATAAAATTATATTACGATTTAATTGCTTTTGAAATTTGAACTCTCCCACACATAAAATTTTCTATGTTGATTTCGGAAGTTTGACTGTGTGAATTTATGAAAAAGTATTTATTTCAAAACCGCGTTTCTAAGAGAATTTTACGAAGTGAAATTTCCAGTTCATCCCGATACTATCTCCCTCTATTCCAAATATTACATAACATTTTCTCCACGGAGGTTCAATGGTTAAAAATTATTTGAGAAATTGATTCAACTGTAAAGATACTTAAGTGAATGATGTTGAGGCTATGAGGATGTCTATTAATGGGTTCCCTTTGTTTATTTCCTACAAACTTTCCACTTAAATTCTTTAGGTCTGTATAATAGAAACCGGATTTAGATATCGCCAAGCGCTCAAGCGGAAAAAATTCGAAGCATGAAAAAAACCAAAATATCTTTGATACGGTTAAAGAAGAGAAACATCAGAGGAAAAAACAGTATATTCGAAAAATTAGAAATATTTTATTAAAAGTTCTCTATTCAAAAAAATTTATCCGAACGAATTTGGTCACGATAACAAAAAGTATATTTTTTTTATTTACATGCATAATTTCCGATACTTACATACAACATACAACACAATTGCATTAATCGCAACACATTAACATTCAAATAAAAACAGCAAATTCGAAGCAGTAAATAAAAAGTTTTTTTTTGGAAATTTTGTTTGTTTTGTCGCTCAACGGTCATTTTTTGCACACGAGGGCTAATTAGCACACGGGACCTACTGTTTAAAGAGTTTTCTTGGAAAAAACACATTGCACGATTCATTTAAAAAGCTCTCAATTGTACATGCTTTGTTTTTCAATTGACATCTTAATCTTTAAAAAAAATAGTCTTTGAAAAAAATATTAGCTCTGTATTTCATGAAAGAAAATAACCCGGAAGCATTTTAATTTGAAAAGATGATATATATATAGCTGTAAAGTACTGGACTGGACTGGCAACTGAAAGATTAGTGGTTTGGTATGCAATTCAATAGTTCTTGAATTTGATTCTTATATTGGGAGCAGAATTGACAGCCGTATAGAGTTAAAGAGCGTTATATTCAATAGTTTGTGAGCTCGATTCTAACTTCGGTTTTGTATTCTTGTATCGTTCGGATTTCATTTTAAATTGGTGTCTCTTTTATGAAAAAAATGACTGAGTGACAAGCAGACCAAACCATGGTGAACATCTACTTCCAATTTAGGATAGCTTGAAGTTCACTTTAAAATGTAAGTGCTGATCGGAATAGCTTTTGAATGTAAAAAATAGCAGTAGAGTCATAAATAAATCGATTTAGTCATTCTGAATAAAAACCCCGGAAAACATTTAGAGCCCTGTGAATATGCGTTTTAATCATCCTCTTGTTATCCTCCCGTTTTTTATCTTCTCTGCAAAATGCTCAGGTTTTAATCGTATATTTTTTTATTAGAATTTGTAGTGGTTGTTTAAAATTATTAACTAGTTCTATAAATTAAATAGCATTTAATAATTAAAAGTTGAATTTTAGAAAGTGTAAACAAATGAAATTTTTATCAATTTTGGAAATATTTTTTAGTTTAACCTCTTTTTTACCTCTTATTTTTCCCAATATTGAAGCCAATAAAAAATCTCCCACAAATTCTATATTTTTTTGCCTCGTTATTATTGTTTCTTGTGCATATTCCAATCAAATTTTGGTAGTATCATTGGAGAAAGAAATGAAAAACAAGAATAAATTGTCTGATGACTTTAGATAAAGAAAAATGGAGAATGTTGGTAAAATTTTAGAAAGAACAGAACATTATGATAAAATCAAGGATTTCTACTGTATGTAAGCAATTTAAAACATTTTTCTTTTTTCTATTATCGTTATTTTTTGGATGTCTTTTAAAACAAAGTTCTGATCTTTCGAGAAATAACTTTTTCTCCTTGGATAAATGTGAAATAAATTTAATATCATTCACCAACTTTTCATGGAGATTCTAAATATACATTGACAGAATGAGCAATAAATATACATACATTTTTCTTTTGTTCAAAATATTCACGTTGATAAAAAAAGTAAAAATACCGCTTTATAAATGCCTTATTTAATTAAATTATGATGAATTTTCATTTTAATAAAATTTATAATTATGCTTTTTATTAATTCTTACGTATGATATTAGCGGGCACTAAAGAATGTGTACTTTCTCTGCGGTAGTTGTTTTTTTAGACGAGATCTCAATGTCCGGATTTTTTTAACAAAGAATATATTTAAATACAGAAATTCAAAATGTTTTATCTATTGCAATTGTATATAATTGAACGAATAACATATTAAAAATAATGACTCAAATATTATATTCATAAATAGTTACAGTCGATTTGGAAGCCAAATGGTTAATGCTCTCACCTTCGGTTCACTAGTCCTTGAGTTCGAGTACCATCTTGGGCTTGAATGTTTGTGGTTCTGAATCCGATTTAAGCAATTAACTAGCCCTCATGTTCAGAGAATGACCATTGAACGACTAAAAATAAAATACAATACATAAATAATTTTAAAAACATGATAAACAATCAAATTTTTAAAAAAGGAAACCGATTTTTGTATTTTATAAGACATTCGGAATAAACAATAAAGTGAAAATTTTAAGAATAGACATACAAAAAACAGCGGCGTTCATCCATTTTCGTATATAATGAGCACATATATTTATTAAAAGTGCATCACCCAAAAATGTAGAGTTATAATAATAAAAATTCTGCTATCTTGTATCTAATTATATGAAATTGTAAGAAAATAGCTTCTGACCTCTCTTTTCAAAGCGCACTTGCGTTTCTTAATTGAAGCTCTGTATAAAGAGCGTATTAGTTTCTTCATACATTTTGAAAACCCTTCATAACTGAAAAAATGTTTTTGCTATATAGATTTTTCAGTTTTCTGAAAACGATAATTGTTTTGTATTTTTGAATTATTTAATGGATTTACAAAATCGGAGCATGCCTTCTTTCATCAGTTTTGACTCTCATTCAAATTAAGCTCGCAAGAATACTGCTGTGTGTTTCGGAATTTTTATATATATTTTTAGACAGATATTTTAAGGAACACACATTTTTTAAAACTAAAACTTGGCAAAACTGTGTACTGAAAAAATGTACACATCAAAGTTTATAGTCCTAACTAGTTATATGATGTTCACCAAACATCTTATCAACAAGAATGTAGTTTCATTTTATTAATATGGTGGGTATAATAATTATTTAAATGAGTCGTATGTATCACCAAATAAGCATTTTTGTAAACGGTAAATATGATTTCACAGTCTTAATAAAAAATCTACTTTTTTTATAGTTATTCCCTTATTTTCATTTTTGAAATTTAAAACAAAATTTTAATTGTAAATAATCGTTTTTTACCGTTGCAGTGAACCAAATAACAGGCTATCTATTTAAATAATTAATTTCGAATTGGGAAAATAAGGGTTAATTATATATATATATGTGTGTATATATATATATATATATATATATATATATATATATATATATATATATATTTGAGATGAAGGTTACAATGCAGTTAAATTAGGCTTGTAAAAATTGGAATACATGTCTTGAAAATTGCGTTCTTAAAAAAGTAATTGAACTGTTTCGAAAGGGTTGCGGCAAGTACTACCTAGGCAAACGCACCTGTTTGGTACATTCATTAGTGTCACGTGACTATGCAATGCGGAGAATTGAATTAGCTGACCTTGAAAGTGAGCAATCTTTCCTAAGCTTCTCTTAAAACACTTAAAGGAATCATCGGTGTTATTCTAATGAATCAAGTGCAACACTAAATTAATTACGATAGGTTAAATAATACAAAATTTATTATATATAGATAGATATATAAGTAATATACTAAATGAGCATTCGAGAAAAGTTTAAAACTTATTTCGAAAAACATTGCAAAATATTTTAAATCATTTACCCAAGAAACCTATAGTACAAAATTGAGAAGCTTTCTAGTTTAATAAAGAAATTCAATATTCTTTAACAAATTCTAATTAACCTTTTTTTCAATTTTACAAATTTTAATTTTAACTTTTTGACTATATAACTCCTTATTTATAGTATAATTATTTATAACTGCAAAGCTAAAATTCATAGCTATATAAACGTATCTACATATGTAAAATCTATGTATGTATATACAAGCTTTATAAATATTTCTTTTTCTACCATTTGTATTCATAGCCATAAATTAAAACGTATCTATGCATGTAAAATTTGAACTACTAGTTCTAAAATTAATATTAAGCATGTACTGAAAATGTGTCTCAATCCATATGGAAATATTACTTAAGGCTAATCACTTATCGGAAAATAGGGCAAATCTTCTGTAATTTTTTTAAAAAAATGTTTTTTTTACAACGGTAAACAGAGTCAAAAGTTTAATTTTTTTAAAATAAGCTAAGCACCTAATTTTCTTCTACAAATTACAGCTAATATAAAAAAATTATTTTCCTTTAATACCCCCTGTATTTTTTCCTCTTAATTTATCTTATTGTTGAAATTACTGTTTTCTTTTTTTTTCGGAATTTATACTTTTCTTTTTACGATGATTCGCTTTTTATACTTATATTTGCTTATTAAATTTTAATAAGTAATCTCCTCTTTATATGGACTTTCGTTTGGCCGCATATGAAATGGAAATTTTACTGTCCAATAAAAGTGAGTCTTAGTATCACGCAATTACTTATATTTACTACGGATAACCATTTAAAACAAAATTGTTGGTACTTACAAAACGAATGAAATCATTGTAAATAACAAATTATCATGATTTTTTAAAACTATTCCGTTAATTTATGTTACCACTTTTATTTAATTTACTGTAAATATTACATTCATATTTGAGAGGTATTAACAATATTGCTTCAAATTTTTCTTATCTGATGATTTAAAAAAGTGAATTTCATTAAAAAGCTATTTTTACATAAATTAATTCAAAAATAAATTTTTATAAATTTCAAAATGTAAGTGAAAAAATGAAATTTTAAAACAATTGACCTCAAAAGTAAATTAAAACTAATCTGTTAGATAAGTTTTAATGATGCATGTAGAAGTCCTAGCGAAGTGTAATAAAACTTATTCTATTTATATCTGGATCATTGTCTATCTAGAAATTTCTAGTGAAGGGGAATTTGCTTGATAAGGCAAATGAAACACTGAATTTTGGTACATTGTACCTCAAAAATAGGAAATTTTAAGTTAATTTGGTCCATAAACTCGCAATCTTACAGCAAAATTGTCTATATTTTCTTTTCCAAGAATAATATTGGAATTTTTCCTGATAATACAAGAAACACTGAAAAAATTATATTTAAAATATTCTATTACAATATTGGATAATCTTCCTTTGAACATTGTTATCTTTTCTAAAATACCGGTAATTATTTTTCATGAACATTTTAATTCAAATTAATTTGAACTTTGAAAGACTTTTTCTGTAATCCGATTGATAAACAATATTCTTATATGATCCATAAAGATCAACTAAAAGTATTGAATCTGTCGCCTATAAAAACGATATATTTCTGTTACTTTTATTTTCTTTAAAAATCGTATTCATATGAAACCGTTAAAATTGTCGTAAATTTTTTTTTTCTAGAGGATATATTTGAAAACAAATACCCATTTAGTTGTATTCGTAATGCATGACTTGTGATTTAGTAACCGATCGCCAATGGAATGTGTAAACGTATAGTTCTTAATGACTAATCTAACATTGATTCTCGCAATGATTATAATAGTAGGCATGTTGGATTATCTTTGGAAATATCTTTATTCCGCTCACATTTTTAAACGATTTAGAAACTTCCGAATTGTTGTGATAATAATTATATGAATTCATAGCCTTCATTTGTCTTTAACATCATAGACCGAGTTGTTACTGAATAATTACTGCAATTGCTTTCAATTCAATAACTAAAAGTTTCGATTTTCATCTATGACGTTCAGATCTTAAGTTCTTATTTTATCTAGATACTTCAGAATCCACTTTGAATAATAGGTTTTGGTTTAATGAATTCATGGAAAAAGTGGTAAATCGATATACCAAACCTAACATGACAGCATTAAGGTTTTAATCGGTAACCAAACCAAACATCTCAATTTAACAATTAACTGCCTGTAGAGGTTCCGTCAAGTTTTTACTTTTCACATTCCATTTCAAAAAATATTTTCTGATGAACCCAAATAACAAAGGAGTATTTTTGCATCGTAATACTCTTGTTTTGCTCACAACAGTATTATGAAATATAATTTTCAAGGAAATATACAAAAATTACCATACAAGTGATGTTACATTGCTATAGTATAATATCATTATGCTACTAATATTACTGTAGTTTACAATATTGTTGTCTCTGCAAATTATATCAAAATAAGTTATTGTGAAATCGATAGGCAATATGAAGATTTGACTACTAACAAGTATAAAAATGGAAAAATTGTCTGAATTTACTTTATTAAAAATAAGAGTATTCTGTTAAAATTATAAGAAATTGGCATTCATTCTGTTAAATCTAGAATAAGCAAATTTCGAATAGAAGGGAAGAAATGCCACAAATACAAGTGGTCAAGAATTATAAGCGTAGTATGATGTGATAAAATGTATGATATAAAAAGAAAAGGATTATTACATTCCTTTTTTTCAACAGCTGTCGTCTGGGGAGACGACAGCTGTTGAAAATTTATAAAAAGATACAAATTATTAACTTTTCTAATTAATTTATTGAATCCTTACATAAACTTAATTTTCTACTGAATGAATGATTAAGTTGTAAGCTGGTGTTGTGTGAAGCAAATGTGAATATACTAGTTCAAACTATTTATATATGTTTCTATTCTAGTCTTGCTTGTAGCACATTTATTCATTTCTGTCCTTTTGCAGATAAGATCTCCCGGGACATGGAGGACCGTTTCTACTTCGTGTCGCCGTCCAGTTCTGTCCAGCAGAGCTTGTCTGAGGATCCAGAAGAGGAATGGGGAGAAGCAGATGAGCTGGCCAACATTCCTGAGCCTCCCGATGGGGGTTACGGATGGGTGATTGTGGCGGCTTCCTTCTTGTGCAATATGATTGTGGATGGTATCGCCTACACGTTTGGCATATTCTTCACTGAATTCGTGCGGCACTATGAAGTACCCAAGGGGAAGGTGGCATGGGTTGGTTCCCTGCTTTCCGGCTTCTATCTGAGCGTCGGTGAGTCCCCCAACGCATTCCAAAATAAATATGATTACATTTAAACAATTATTGTCCGATAAAAAACATCAAACTATGGTTCTAGTTGACAATTATCACAACTATCTATATTCATGTGTTATATCTACCCCATTTACCACTAATTCTACTGAGTTCACTACCGCTAATATCTATAAACTGGATTAAATTTTGTATGATTGTCAGCAAGCTGGCACCCGATTCATTAGCGCTCTTGCCTTCGGTTCAACAATTCTTGGGTTCGAATCTCACCTTGGTCATGGATGTTTGTAATGATTCGGAATTCTTTATAAAGATTAAGTCTCGATCTAATTAACCGTCGTCTGAAAGAAAAAAAATGCTTTGAATGACAAACGATCGAATTAATATTGTAGAGTTCACTGATACACATAGGGTCACCATTATAGTATCCAAGATTTACAATTAATGTTAATAGAATCACTCATGATCAATGATGCTTCCTTAAGCTTGTTTACAATTAGTTAAGGTCCTCTGGGATCATTTTCATAGATAATAAATTAGATTTATTGGGAAATGCGGAACATTTTCTTGCATGAGTATTTTTACAATAATCGAACCACAAATTTTTATGAAAATGAGAAATTAACGAAATATGAGCACGTGAAATTTAGCACACATTTTTCTTAATAATTAATAAAAGCCATGGTGTCAGTGTTATACTTTATTGTTGAAAATGTTAAAGTGTATTCTTGACTAATTATTGTTGACAAAGTTAAAGTTAAGAGCTAAAGTGTATTCTTAAATAGTTTAAAATAAGGAAAATAATCATTTAAATAGTTATTTACTGAGTAATCAATCCCTTTAAGAATATGTTAGTAAGCATTCACTGCGAATCTCCGTAAAGTTCACAGATTCCTTAAGATTTACCACTAATCTCTCTATCTGGTTAACCATAGATCTTTATAGAGTTCTTATGTTTCCTTTCAAATATTGTAAAACAAGAGAAATGAGTTCAGTTAATTGAGTAATGATTTGCAGATACCACATCAAAGTAGTTCTGATAGACTCAACAATGACCTCTTAGATTCAATGCTTAAAACTAAAAGTCGTGGCTCTCTTGTGTAAAGTCAGTTTAGATTGACAGTTAAACTACAACAAATTACTCTAAGGTCTATAAGATCAGAAAGACACTTAAATTAGAATCCGATCTATACAATAGATAAGGTTCTGATCTACGAGTCGTTTCTGGATGACGTTCTCACAATTATAAACAGGCTCTCAATAGCCTAACATCGAATATTTTTCGCTCATAGGAATGATCTTTACAATAATTCGAACAAATATGTTGATAAAAATGAGAAGTAAGCGAAATATGATTCTTTCTATTAATAAGGAAATGAATCAGTAATTATAGTACACACAAATAAATGACGCCAAAATTCTTTTGCGCATAATTGTTATTCTAAAATTTCTTTTGTGTTAGCAACACTTAAAATTTTTATTTTAATTCTGAGTATAAGAGGACAGGATTTTTTAAAATTAATATCAGTTTTATTCTTTGCATTATTAGCATGGACTAAGTGATACTTAATTCTCGAGTGGCATATAAAATGCAAGCAAAATTCTTATAAATGTAAAATGTTTAAAGGAGTCAAAAGCATTAATTGAAAGAACTTTAAAGCAGTTTAAAGAAACATAGTGTAGAAATACGGCATAATGTTGGAAAGAAATACAATATATACGAACAAAAAATTGATAAAATGTGTCAGCGAAAGATTTGAAGAAATCTTGCATTGTCTGCCTGAGAATTTTCCCGATTTAAATTTATTAACAAATATAGCTGGAAATTGTAAGTTTTTAACTTTAAATAGGATTTAAAGTTAAAAACTTACAAGAAAATTGCAGTCCATAGGTTAACCAAGATTAAATTAAAAGATTAAGAAAGTTCAAAGAGTTGCTGAAAAAAATGCTGCAAATGAGAACATATTTTCGGATGAGAAATGTTTCACGACAAGTATCTCATAATTAGCAAAAGAACAGGATCTATGCAAATTCAATTCAGAATATTCAATCAACAAAAATAATTATTTAGATGTTCCAGGAAACATTTCCAGTAAAGGTTTGTGGTGCTAAAAGCAGAAAAAGAAAACTGCCTCGTTGTTGGACGAGGCGTCAAAATCGACAAAAGCTATTATTTAGATAAAGTATTAAAATCTCACATGATTAAAGAAGCCAAAAAAAATTATTTTAAAAAAGTTCTCTATTAATATTTTGACACAATTTGGCATCCACCCACAAAGCAAAGATTGTTCGACTGTGGTTCAAACACAAGTGTTCATGCTTCATTTCAACAGAAGAATGCACTGCATCCAGTCATGATCTCAATTCATTGGATTATTGCGTGCAGCGATATATGGAGAATAAATTGGCAAACCTAAAACCAATGTTTACTATTAAATTAAAAAATTTACTACTAAAGATATAGAATGAAATTCCATTCTTTATGTAGCATGCCGCTGCAGATGCCTTTTGAATAAGTTTGACATCTGTAGTTAAAGAGGCGAGAATAGAAACCAATAGTTAAACAGTGAGCCACAATGATTTTACTTTTATTTAACAATTTTGTCATTATTTAAAAACTTTTATTAAGTTTCTCTGTAATCACTTATTTAAGGGCACTCTGTATATTTCAATTATCTTTACATATAATGTATTACGAAATGAATCATTAAAAATTCTGAAAATGACCGTTGAGCGACAAACAAACCAAACCATTAAAAATTCTGATTTTTATACAGTTCAAAAATAAAAAAGCAACGCCATAGTGGATTTGCGTCTTAGTTTCACTATCACGCAAATCTCATTGTACGTTAAGTTTCACGAAAGATTTAATTTTCAAGAGAGTACTGAAGAAAATCTTCAAATATAGGAAAATCTGCTTGAAATACCAAATTTCTACAATCAGGAATTTCAAGTTTTAATTGTATTGTAGCAATGTTTTGAATCCATTTAATTCATTTTTTACAAAATGTCATATATTTGTTATAAACTGAGTATTTGGTAAAAATTGGTGTTGGTAAAGGAGACACTCCTATAAATTAGATCAATATTTTTGCACTGTCCATTATCTTTGATAGAAAAAAAATCTTATATAAATCCAATGAAACCTTAAAAACATAATTAAAAACTAACAATCTCATTCGCGTAGTCCTAGACATCCAACTATCTTCACAAACAAAACATTTCCCTTTTCGATAGTTTATTTCATGTTTAACCAGTTAAGTTTATTTCCTCATCAAACTATTGTAAAAATTTTATTTCAGGACCCCTTGTGAGTGCGTTGACGAACAGGTACGGATGTCGTGTCGTCACCATTGCAGGAAGTGTGGTATCCTTCACCGCTTTCATCTTAAGCACAGTGGCACCCACCATCGATGTCCTCATGATCACTTATGGAGTTATGGGAGGTGAGTGGAACATTTAACTCTTTGTGGAAACATATTTTAAAGATCAGCTGACAGGAATAATCACTCAAAATGCATTTTATTTGTTCATCCTGTATACCATCGTCATTGCCGATGGATTCGTAAATGCCCACATTCGCTAATACTTAAACGATAAGGGAAAAAATCGTATTTTAAAATTTTGTTCATACACTGCTCGACGTTGAAAATACAATACCAAAAAGGAGTAGCCAGAAAATTATGCAAATTTCTGGGTAGACGCATTTTACAGAATTATGCAAATGATGTAAAATGTGTGTTCTTTAGCGCATATAGGATAAGATACAAGGTGAAAAACCCGTAGAGTGGGCAATATTCCTGCTATGTTGCTGTTTAGAAAATAATCGTTGAAAGTTTGATTTTGTCGTCAAGGACGCCTGTAATTGCAGAGAATATCAGGCCATTATCGATGGAGTCAGTTCTAGCAGACAGATATGTTTACTAAGGGCATGGTGATAGGACTGAAAAGGACAGGCTGGTCCTTACTGCAAACCGCAGCTGACAGACACATGAACGCATCCACAGTGTACTGGATGTGGGGAAGATGGTTGGAATAAAGAACTGTGTAACATTTACGGGGTGCCAGTATCATCACGGTGTCACAGCCAAAGTGATATCAAAACGCGTAGATCGACGAGTCAGACTGGAGACTATGACGGCCCCGTAAAGCGCGTCTACCGAAATTCTGAAATTCTGGTCTTTTCTCAATAATTCTTAGATTTAACTTTTTTTACGTTGTACATGAATGTTTTTAGAGGATCGAAATCCATTTTAAATTGTAGGTTCCAACCGATAGACATAGTGGGTCATAACTGGCCTTGTAGTGTCTAATCAAACAGAACCTGGAAACTGAGAAGGAATAAACGTTAACGAGAGAGAAAGTTGAAATTTCCAACTAGAATATTAATAATTTTCTGTTCTTGTTGAACAAAAGCATGATACAAATATTTTCAATAAAATAAATTCCAATCCTTGGAATTGGGACCAAATTCTTGAGCAACCAGTTATTTTCAAACTTCTTCCACACGTAGCAATTAGCAAACTCACAACTTATGAGTAATATCATTAGTATTTGCACTGATTTCATCCTATGAATAATCGATGTGCTTGTTTTATTGTTATAAGCATTTACATACCAATTAGTTGTTATTTATTCTCAATTTGAATTTTATTGCCATAAAACATTCAAATGTGCTAGCCTGCATGTTGTGAAGGTAGGCTATTAGGTGACAAATACTCATAAGATATGTTGATGTTTGAGTCATATATTTACAATTTGTTTTCAAATCATTAAAAATAATTAGGGTCAATATGCTTCAATGCAAGAAATACTTCTCGAGGATATGATTCGAAGTTGATTTGATATTTTTAATCGTGTACTTTTAAAGTAATCATGATAATAACTCATGAAAAGTGCAATTTTTTTAAAGACATCATTTTAGAAATACCTACATTTTTTTTTTTTGAATACTGGACGGTTTTTTTTTTCCAGAGAAATTAATGTCATACATTCTAAATTTACTCTTAAGTTATCAAAAGAATAAATACATTCTTTAATTTTAATTAATAGATACCTGCTCATATTTTCTATTCGAATTGACTGCTAAATTGTTAGCACTCTAACCTTCAATTCCACAATGTAAACCTTCGATGCCACCTGAGTTTTTGAAATAGCCACTGTGTGGAAAAAAGCGATTGTAAATCATGGAAAGAATGGAAACAAAGAGATCAAGCCATCATAAAGTCAACCGCTCCAATTTTTTTTTCCATAAGACAGATTATACAAAATTTGACCCACGAATTTTAAATATTATTGATTTCATCTGATTGTGTTTAAACTTCAATATCAATTCGGGATTTATTTTTCAAATATCCTCCAATAGCCAATTGAAAGTATTTTCAGATGTACTTTTGCAGCTTAATTCATCGACAATAAACCTATTGTACAGTTTCAATGTGACATAAATACACAACTGTTATGATCAACAAAGCTATACTGAATTGCATTGTCTCAAGAATTTATTGTATGCCTTCGTGTTGTAAGAAAGTTGCATGAAAGTGCATAAGAAAGTGCATTCTAATTGAATATATAATTTCTTTCTTAGACAATTATTGGCTGCATAATTTAGAAGAAAGCTTTTTACATCAATTGATTTTTTAATCAAACAATATTATACCTTCAACTGGTTCGACCATAAAATTATTTATGTGAAACATTTAATTTTAAATATCATGCGAGTTATCTAACGCAAGGAAAAACTTCATATTGCTATATCTTCCTAAAATAAATGTAAATACTTTTGCTTATATTTTTACTTATAATTATTTCTATCTTTTTTAGGAATTGGTTTCGGTCTAATCTTTTTACCTGCGGTAGTGAGCGTCAGCCATTATTTTTCTACAAAAAGAGCTTTAGCAACTGGAATCGCTGTATGTGGATCTGGGGTTGGAGCATTTGTGTTTGCTCCTTTCTGCCAATGGTTGCTGCAGGTCTACGATTGGCAGGGAACTCTGCTTATTTTAGCTGCGCTGACTCTCCATTGTGCTGTATTCGGAGGGATCATGAGACCACTTGACGCTGGTCCTTACCAGAAGCCTTTACTGCAGAGAATAGCCGAAGAAAAAGAAAGGCACAGAATGGATTCTATGTGTGAAAGTCAGTACACGATCATCCAACACTCAGATGGAACGCTCGAGAAACGGCCTCGGTTTATTCTTAATCTGGAGCCTGGAGTACATTCTACCCTTTATCTAGATCAGTTCGGAAAATCTCCGGCGGATACTCCCGTATTCACTCTGTCTCCCATTCAAGAAGTTCGAAAATCTCCAGAGACATCCAAAGAAGATGAAATGAATGAGAAAGAAGACAAAGAAGAAAATGAGAAAGAGGAAGAAAAAATTCCTTTGGCAGGTCCATCTCTGCCCAAAGTGGCAACTACAGTTTCGCTTCCCAATGCTGGTCTCATTAATCAACATATTTGTGCTGCACCCAACGGCATCGACCAACCAGACGCCTCTTCATCACATGTCGCCAATGGTGGATTTCCTCAAACCGCCATACGGGAACTCGCCAAGCGTAAAGGTCTTCTACCTCAGTTCAGAGGTGCCATGAAACTTAGTCTAAGCAACATGACTGTCAATAACGAAATGAAAAAGAACAATGCTCCTCTGAAAATATCTTCCAGTGGATTTTTGTGCCCTGGGCAGCAACAGAACAACAACTTCAATGCAGATGAAGTCTGGAAGCAGAACGTACGGGAACAGACGCCACAGACTCCTGTGCCGCCGGACGGTAGCAGGAGGTCTTCTCTGAGACGAGACCGAAGAGATTACAGCAGGCCTTTGTATCGAAAAGATGTCTTCTACAGTGGGAGCATAAGGAACCTCCCTGAATATAAACAATCCCAGGGAGACGTGCGATCCTACGTGGCCAGTGTCACCTCCATTCCCAGAGACATTCCGATTTCCCACTCTGCCATAGACAACAGGTCTGTCGTTCTTCAGACAAAATCCAGGCCAAACCTATGTCCGAAATGCATAAAATTACCAAAGTCGATGACAGACACTATGTATGAAATGTTGGACTTTTCCTTGATGAAAAACAAAGTCTTTCTCGTTGTCTGTATCTCTAACATAATTGGAATGGTGGGTTTCTATGTGCCATATGTTTACATAACAGACAGTTGCATCATGAAAGGCGTTTCAGCCGACAAAGCTGCTTTTGTGTTGTCCATCATGGGAATTACAAACACAATCGGTAGATTGCTGTTTGGTTGGATAGCTGATCGGCCCGGTGTTTCTGCATTGTTAGTAAATAATATTTCCATTGTGTTGACTGGAATTTGTGTTCTCTTTTTGCCATTCTGCAATACTTATACATCTATCGTCGCTGTCTGCCTTCTCTTCGGATTATTTGTTTGTAAGTATTTTTTATCTTAGCATTCTCATCCAATAAAGTTCAATTTTATTTATGTAGGTGATTCATTTACTTTTTTAAGCAACTTTAATCTCAATGATGTTATTTCATTTTGTAACATGAAAATTTCTTATCTCTTGTATTCTGAAATGGGCACATTATGCAAACTAAAACTGATTTGGTGGCTAAATAGGCATTCATTTCAACAATTCCTAGGCTTAATCCAATCTTGACTGAAAATTTCTAGTGATTCTGAGTCCACTTTAAACAGTAGGTCTCAATTGAACTAGTTCTTGTGTGTAAAAGTGATCCTAGAAAGACAAACTAACAAAATAAATGTAAACTTGTGAAATGGAAAAAGATTGACATGATGTGAGGACAAGACCTGGATTGCACGCGTGCGCAACACTCAGGCGCTCAGTTCAACATTATGAAACTTGAGCATTAATAAGATTTAGTTTAAATCTGGTTTGTTTTTTATTTATGTATTACTGGTTGCTGAATGGTACACTGGGGACCACGGTGTACCATTCAGCATCAATCGGTTGGTACCAAGCAACAGTCGTAGCTAATCTGCAAGGGATCAAGCTAATGGGTCACATCCTTGGGCAGAGGCTAGAAATATCCAGAGCGGATGGTTGCAATCGCTTGTATGGCTCCGTGATGGCTTTTCAAATACCAGCATTACAAAAATCCATAAAAGTAGGATATATAAATTGCAAACTTTCTCCATATATTTTTAACCCTCTTAGGTGCTTTTAATGTCAGATATGGTCATTCTCAACAGGCAAATCGGAATATTGATTCTATATGTAAAAAATGGCACAATCTGGTCATAAAATTAAGGCTTGTACGTTAGAAATTTTCAAATATTTTAATTGTTTTGGTTAACATGATACGCTTTTCAAATCTTGTCCTATATGGATCCTAGAAAAAAGTAATTGCAGTTCAAGATAAAATAGAATATTACTACTTTGAAGGTCAGACAAATAGCTAAAAACAGAACACCATAAATTGGCGTCTCTTATTAATTTACTTTACTAACAAAACCTAAAATAAACAATCATCCAGCGAAGAAAAGTAATTTGCCAATATTCTCGCAATTTTCAATTTTGTTATCTAAATTCATTACAATATTTTCTCTCTCCTACTTTTCACATCGTTTCAAAAAAGGTAGAAAAATAACAGTCAAATAAAACCAGCTCTGGATACCATAAATCTCGTGAAATTGTTAAGGTTCTCGAAGCAAAATTTGCCACTTGAAAGAATTAATCTAAGAAGTGTATCCGATTTGCAGTGTAAGAGACTTATTAGAAAGTTAATGATAAATTAAAATTAAATGGAATCCGGAAGCGAATCAGCTCCATAATGTTAAACCAACACTTTCTCCATGGAAGGCAAAGCATCTAAGACATGATGTTTTATTAATGTGATTTCGGATTAAGATATTGTTTTTAATATTATTTACTTGTCTCAATTTTCAGATTTTCTTGAATTTACTTCAGTATTGTTATTTTTCTGAGTCACATTCATCTCAACATTGTCGATTAATCTAAGTAATGTATATACACTTAGATGAATCTGTGATCATTAATCATAATTATATTTAACCATAGACAAAAATAAGATAATTTCGTTTATTAAATCGTATATAGTTCATTATCTTATTGAAAAATTAATGGTAAAGTGAGCCTGGAAATAAAGGAAAACCATAAAGAAAATATTTACAGGAAACTCATTTGATTACTGATATTTTTATTGGTGTAACGTGCATGCTTTGTATGATTGATAATTATAAATTTTTCTCTTTTTACAGCTGCTTACATTTGTCTGACATCCATTATATTGGTTGAATTATTAGGATTGGATAAGTTGACGAATGCTTTTGGTCTTCTCAGTTTATTTAGAGGTGGCTCTTGCATGCTGGGGGCACCAATAGCAGGTAATCTTTCAAAACTGCTTTTACTATCATAAACTTTTTTCAATGTTTCATCGATGCACGAGATATAGAGTGACTTTTATCTTCTTTTTATCAACAGGATATTAAACATGATTTTTGGTATAAATGCTAGTTGAAGTAAAATATTAACAAGAAGTAATTTAAAAATATTAAAAGTTAATATTAACCACTTTTATATAGGAATGATTGCAAAATTTATTATGAATATGGATTTGCTATTTTTTAACCCAAAAAAGTTTGGAGTGAAAGATTTCGGTTCTGCGTACAAATGCTTCTTCCTATTTTATTTATCACATGATAATTGTATCCTTTTCAAATTATACGACACATAATTTTTAACTTTTTTTTCCTTATAGGATCTATTTATGACTGGACTGGCAGCTATGACTTACCCTTTTTCATAGCTGGCGTGTTGCTGATTGTCTCCGCCATGCTCAGCTTTCTGGTTCCCGTGGTTGCAAAGATGTCGCAGAATTCAGCCACTCAAGATGAAAACCATGAAAACGACGATCAAGAGAGTGTTGTCTGAACTATGATTTCACATACTGAACTGTAAATAATCCATTAAGCCATTTTCTTGCATTAGAATTTGTACAAACAAACTATTTTGGCGGTCAAATTTCTTACATGTTTGATAGGGTGTGTTCGAGTGCTTGATGATGTACAAGAGTGCTCTAGAATACTGTAGGATTTAATGTACAGAAATTTGCATATTAATTCTCAATGGAACGTGAAAGAAAAGCTGCGAGATTTTCGCACATCTATTTTTCAAAAAAATAAAATAAAAAAATAGAGAGAGCTTTATCTAAACGTCTATTTTCCACATTATATTATGGGTGTGAATGATATGAAAGAAGATTATACAGAACATTTCCAATAAATCAATAACATAATTTGGTTCATACTGAATGTGTATTCTGCAGCTAATTGTCTGTGATACGACTGCACATTCCCTTTACGGGTATGCTTGAGAATATTTAGAAGTGATTTTTCAAGACAATCTTCCTAGTAAGCACGGGAGTAGACACAAAATGTCATCAAATCCTGCTCCGGGTGAAATGGAAAGCAAGAAAATGTTTGCCATATTATGAACCAAAAATGCAAAAATCTGTGAAAATTACAGAATATGCATTCTAAATATGTTCAAGTATCACACTAATAGAGAAAATATTCTATAGAGATACTTTTATTATTTTTTCTATCAACTTCGTATAGATATCTTTTTTTGAGACTATTCAAAGTATCAGCAGAGGTGGCGATGAAATTATTCTGAGAGTCCTTCCGAATGGCCTATGAATGTATCGCTAAAAGGGCTTGCGCATGTGCGAATGACTGATGTCTCATTTACTGAAAGACAGCAGTATTACAATAGAGTACTATTTTAGGAGATCTCTATGTCCTACATTAAATCATGGATGTTTCCATTAGAATATTTCTTGTGATACACGGGATCAAGTGTCATATTATGAAGATGAAGAGAAATGGCGCCTTTCATTAGGTTTGTTGATGACAAATATGTTTTTAAATAAAAGTTTTTAAGAAATGTTTTTATATAGTTTTGTGATTAAATTATGAATTATTTTAGTTAGTTTTTCAAACTGTTTTTGATTAACATTGATGGCTTTAAATAAACTTTCATACTACTTCAATTTTTCGCAACAAAAATTTATTGTTGCAACACCAATAGTACTGTTAAAAAAATAATCCGCATAAAATTAATCACAATTCTTGTATAACTTTACGTTAACGAAGAATTTTGGTTCTTTTTTTCCGAAGCAAATAAATGATATTATTAAAATTAGATAATAGCATCATATTCTTCAATTGAAAACAGATGATAGATTAAGTCCTATATCGGCTCACAGCTTAGCGAAATCTAAAGAAATGGCGACAAACATTTTTCTCCTCAACCGAAATGACATGATTACAGGATTAGAAAATTGCGATTTCAAGTGCTTAGTATTATTAAATTTTGAAATATTTATATTTTAAGAATTTAATTTATTTAATATATATTTTTTGATTTTATAAATTTGAATCTTCCGAATGGCTATTTGGAATTATCGTGTATTTGTTTTTATTTGCATTTTCATGAGATTTCAATTAATTTTGGATTTTCAACATCGTAATTTATTTCCTATCATTTACATAACTAAACGATTTTATATAATTTCGAATATCGCGATTTCGAATTTTTCTTTTTACAGCATGTAACATCAATGCAAAATACTAAAAAGCTAATTTTATCTCAGTATTGAGGATTCATCTATTTTTATTATTATTTATTAATTAATTTAATATCGTTATGTTTTATAATATAAATCCCAGTAATAAGGATTTACATAATAAAATATAAAGAAATAAAACGTGAAAAAACAGTGACGTTTATACATGATTTAAAAAATAAAATAAACGAATTTTTTTAAATATTTATTATGACCTGCAGCTGTATCAATAATTTGAATAAAATCGGATTTTTTACAATATCTTCATCTTTATTTAACCTGGCAGTAGCGCACACTGCTTAAAAAAATTCTTTTGTAATGCTTCCGGATAAGGGTAAAAAACGGACAATAAAGCTGAATGACTTAAGAGAATAACATTTCTTAATTCAGTTTTAAAAATTTATTTCTAATTTCTCTGAAGCTTACTTTAAAATCGCAAATATAAAAATCCTAAGTTTTCCAACTTTTTATATAATTTAGGATTAATTTAAATAATAAAAGTACTCACTTTATTCCTTTTCTTGATATCCCTACATTCAGGTTCATAATTATTTGAAACATCTTTTAAGAGTTTGCAATTATGTCATCATTAACCGCTTCTTGGACATTCATATGAGATTCAGAAATTAATTTTCACCTCTCATTCACTCCTATCCTTACTCCTTGAATCCAATAACAAAGAATTCGGCATACTGGACTATGGCTGAATACAAAAGTTCATAAAGAAATGTATTCTTTTAGAAAGAACACAAGTGTTTTTATATTTTAAGCAACACGATAATGTAAAATAAAAATATATTAATATATTATTTTTAAATGTAAAATATTTCTTATGTCTCTTAATTTATATTAATTAATTGTAAAATATTTCTTATGTCTCTTAATTTATATTAATTTTAAAATTTTTGGCCCAGAAGTATTAGAATACCATTTTTTTTATAGAAATTTCCAAAAAATTTTGTTTCAGCTGGTTTAATATTTTTTATTAAAAATATCATTTTAATATATTTTGATGGAAAAAACTTTCGTCTGCGGATTATTTTTAAAAATGTTACGTAATAGTGGTTGCCATAGAATCGCAAACAATAAAAGTGCAGTTTGAAAATCCTCATATTAAAGACTAATGAATAGGCACTTTAAGTTCACCTATTAAAAAATCCAGCTTGGCGTCGTAATCTGCTGACTTAGCTTCGCATTTCATTTTTGGTGATGGCGTAGGTCCAAATAAAATTCAATCCAGTTGAAAAACTAGAAATGTTCTGAATTATAATGTAAATATTCAATTTTAATAAAAGCATTTTTAGCTTCAGCAGAGATTCTCCAGATTTTTAATTTCTTTCTGTTCTGTAAGGAATTTTTTTTTTTATGGAGGATATACTCAAGTCACAACAGCTGAGTCTCAAAGTATTTACCATAAGTTAATTATTCATAAGAAAATCAACCGCCTTATGATTTTGAGACACGGTTAAGTGATAAGATTGACATATGAATTGATATCTTCCTGTCTAAATTTCTACTCCATACAAATTAGATCTTGATTAGATTTTGGGATTATTTTACATTTAATTTTCTCTTCACAATATTCTTCGATTGGCTTAGGCACCGAACTCACCACTTTCTTGACAAAAGCAATGTTTTTTTTTTTTTTTATCTTTGTCCCTTTTTAATAGTTCTATTTTGGTCTCGTGGAATTTAACTCATGTGCCAATAAAATTTATATACTTGCTTAATATCATGCAGAGCCTCGCCGAGAGCATACTAAAGTCCCTTAATGCTACATGTTGTGGACACGATTAATGTCTAAAAATATTGCAGGGACAATTTCCATCCTGAATGTATTGGAAAATTCTACAAAAGTACGAGATGTAGAGATCTTTTTTGAACAGCATGTTGAGAAAACTCCAGATTTTTCCCAATAATACTATCATTTTTTTATTTAGTGGGCCAGTGTAAGTGCCAAAAATCGCGAAGAGTGGTCCTGAAGGCAATTCAACATCTCTTGGCAGATCGAAGCACTTCTTGGAACATGGGATATCACATAGATTTCGAGATTGTACAGGTCGATCGGAAAACATAATGTACATGAATTGGTGTAGGTGATGAGACAAATCATTTTCATACCAGGAATCCTATATCATGACATGTGCATACGAGCACAGAGCCCTCTTCCAGAAGTTCCACCTTGAACAATTTATTAAAATGCAAGGTTTATAGCATCAGTTTTTTTCATACTCTTATACATCTACTATCACCCATTATAATTAGTAGACTTTCCAAACCAAGTAACATGTTTCCAGTACTCGCGGTGTTGGTGTTGCTATAAGCAGAAAGCTTTATGCCGTGCTATAAATAGTGCTGTAAAAAAGGGAAAAAAGCTAGGTTTATTTCCAGGAATAAACCCGGTTTATTCCGGTTTTTTCCGTTTGAAATTTTTAAAATTCCCCGGAAATTTTGTAATTTTTCAGATGTTTTAGAATTTTTTTTAAATCAGATATTTCTTAAAATAAAAATCCACTTTTTTATGATTTATACATTACTAATTACAGTAACAGGTTTTCCAGGAGAACAATTTTGTTTTAATGACCAATTTAGAATAACTTCAAAAATTAATGTTCTTTCTCAGTATGAATTTTTAGACAGAAAGATGGAAATGTCAATACTTATTCTGACAATCCTGAGAAGTATATCTTGTATAAATATATCTAAAATTAATTGATTATTCTATTGTCTTTACAAATTCAGAACAGATATTTTTTGTACATTTACACAATTCACGTCACTTCTTTTCTTATTAAATGCAAAACAATCCATTAAACGAAATATTGGTTGACTTTATTCCATCAAAATTCCCAATATTCCCCAAAATTCTTGAGTAAATTCCCGGGAATTTGATATCTTCAGCTATAAGCAGTAGCACACAAGTGGATCTTCATCTAAGCCGGTATCAATGATAGCTTGCTGAACAGAGTTCGCATTGTAGCACATGCTGATGCTCCTGAGACAGGGCTTATAACGCATAAATTAATAATTTTAATTTTTAGCAAACTTATGTTATACATGATAATAAAACAAAAATAGATAGATTAATAATATCAATAGTTAAATAAATTTAAAGTTTCATAGACTTAATGAATTTCTACATGAGCGAACTTCCATCACTCAGGTTATATGAAGAAAGTAATCGACTTCACGTCAAGTACAGGGAAATATATAAGCGAGTTCTGCTGCATTCCTGCACCAATTTTCGTCATTTTTTATTTTCTTAGGCAATGTAATTACAAATCACTAAATGGAAGTGCTCTTTGTGTCATACAACTAAAAGGCAACTCTTTTAAAACTAGCATTAATTTTTACCACAAAAATGTTTACTAATTATGAGTGCCGTTAATTTTACAGAACAATTTTTAAGAACATCTTGCTATAATTTTTACAGAACATTTTATTGTAAATTTTTTTGCAGTAGCTCTGTTATAGAATTTCTGTGAATTTTACATAAATTTCTCTTTATATTATCTTCATATGGTGATTTGTTTTCCTCATGTCCAACTTCACTGAAACTATTTAAAAGTAGGTCTACTATATAAAGGTATTGAAGCCTAAGAACGATAAGCAAAAATTTCTGGTTAATTTATTTATTAAATAGGTTTTTTTAAATGATTGTATGTTAAGTTATCAATATAGCCGCAGCCAAATTTGTTTCTATAACAATATTTGAATTTTTTGAATGAATTATCTTTCAATTCTAAAATTACACAATAACATTAGCATCACTTTAATTTAAAAATCATCTATAAAGTCAGGCGATTATGATTTTCTAAGGATGTTACATCCTTATTCTAGATTTCTAGGCATATGACTCAAAACTAGATTTACTTTTGAATGAATTACCACAAGTTAAAAATGGGAGCAATCAACATATTATTTGAGATGTATGTTTTAAAATCGAATAAAAAAACAGAATAGTATGATATATCTGATTATATAATTTACAAATCAATGATAGTTTTTCGTTCCATGTTTTATGAATCGGAAATTTCAAGATTTGAAAATGTTAGTTTTTAATTAGGCGATTACACTCAGCTATAATGCATAGAAATTTGATATGCTCATTTTTATGATTAGAAAAGTGCAATATGTTACCAAATGATGATACCAAAGTACAATGTATGCAAGAACAAATCTGAAAAGTGAACATAAATGAGATTTGATTATAATATCTTAGTGTAACACATACTTTTAAGCGAAAAATATACAGAATGTTAAGTATAAGATAAACAAGAAAGTGTTATTTCCGGTTTTACACGTTACCATTGAAGGAAGTGAGAATAAATATGCAAATTAGTTTATGACTCAGTTGAGACACCAGGTCGAGAGTAGGAATATCAGTCGTTATAAAAGCAGGTCCACTGCGCAGATTCATCATTCGTAACTAGTACAATAGCGAAGAGAAATGGATGAGTTAAAGGAGCTCGTTTAGTGTTGTTTGTTCTACGACTTTAAAGAGGGCTTATAAGTTGTTGCATCAAATCACTGAATATATCAAGCGTTAGAGAATAGTGATGTGAATAAATGTACGGCAATTAACACAAATTCAGGTCGGAAGATTTGTCTCTGTGATGAGAAGCTGGTATCTGGTGAACTAGTAGTCAGTTGGTTCATTATCAACTTCTACCAACGGGGCAAATGTTCACTGCGGACCTGTATTTGCAGCAATTGGAACGTCTGTAACAGATATTGCAACAGAAAGAGCCAACGATGGTTAATCTCAAGAAAACGCGTGGCCGATAGCGCATGGCCGCATGTCGCGCGGTTGCTCAGGAATACCGTACAGTGACTTGGTTGAGAGACTGTGCCATTCTCCTCACTCATCTGACCTTCCTACATCAAATTACCCATTTCTTCCATTCCCTGGACTATAATCTTTGTGGAAAATCCTTCACCAATGAAGCAGATTTGCTCCAAGCACTCGTGGACTTTTTTCCGTCCCGAAAACTCCAAGTTTTACCGCAAGGGAATTGCACAACTGCCGACAAATTGGTAGAAGATGCTGGATCCCGATTACTTCGAGAATTAACAATGGACTACATTTTCTGTAGGCCATGTACTTTTGGGTAATTAAAAACGGGAAGAACTTTCTTGTTTACCTTGTGCTATCTTAAACTGATTAGCTTTAGCACCATAAAAATACTTTACAAAATACACAGAATAGGTCCTGCAATAGCAACTTTAATAATGCTACAAATTCAAACAACGTTGTGTTTCAACATTTAGATACTAAAACCCATTTAAATATTTCTGTATTTATGAAAAAGTTAAAAATAGAAAATGACCAAAACAATTCATGGACTTGGCTACATAAGGTTGAACACTAAAGAAAAGTGCTTTAAATGAGAAAATTACTTAATACAGTTAATAACTTTTTATCTGTTCAACTTGAAAAACCATTTCCTGCTTCGTTCGGCATAGTGTAGAAGGTAACCAAACATCTAGAAGTATTTATAAGACACTTAACTATACACAGTCCAATGACATGTGATCACCACGTACTTTTGACTTTAAATAATCACAGAAGGCCGATGGTGCATCACAGTGGAGTTGAGTGTATATAAAAGATGTACGAGGGCTTCGGGAAACATTGCAATCGTTATGGTAAGACAGAAACTGAGAAATTAATCCGACATCCATAAGGGAATAACCATTATCTTTCGATGCAAGGATGGCAGCATTTTCGAAACTGCCAAGTTTGTGAACTATTCGCGTGCTGACGTGATAAAAGTATAACGTGTTTGTCCAAAATCAGCGACGTTGCAAATGTGGTGCATCAAGGGCCTTAGATGATTGGTGGAGAAGGTTGCGGATATGCGTTCGGACGATTAGACGGGCTACTGTTCAGAAACTGACCGCCCAGATGAACCAACTACTGTTCAGCGAACATTGCAGCGTCTAGGCTTGCGAAGCAGACGCCTAATTCATGCACCTATGCTGACTGTTATTAATCGATGACAAACACCAGTATTCGCACGCGAGTACCGCAACTGGCTTACTGGCAACAGGTGGCGTTTTACGTTGAATAACGTTTTATGCTCCATCAGAGAGATGGACGTTGGCGTATAAGACTACGTCTTATAAACCTCTGAAAGCAAACACTTTGCAACCATTGCCGGACGGTCCAGGCTAGAATATTATGTGTGGTTAGGGAATGTTTTTCTGCCATTCATTGATCGTTGTAGATTGTACAATGGAGCAATACAAGTATGCATCTGTACTTGAAGACCATGTCCACTCCAATATGAGCATTGTTTTTGCGCAGGATGTGTGATGGCATCTATCATCATGGCAATGCGAGGTAACATACAGCTGGAAGTGTATCTGCGTGGTTCGAAAAGCAACAGAGGAGTATCGTCTCCTCTGGCCATTAAACTCACCAGACTTTAACTTAATAGAGAATCTTATAGGAGTTCATTATAATACACGTTCATAAATTCACATTTTAGAGATACCAGCGGTCTAAATTCTTCAAAATATCCATATCTAAAATAGTTGTAACACCATTAACCACACACAAAAATCTTTTGGCTTACATATAAATTCCCTTGATTCTAAAAGAAATGGAAAGCATTAATAGTTTGGTTTTTGAAAATTAATTCAATCGGATTGTAAAATTATCATTTAAAGTGGATTTGTGAAAATAGAACCATCCACGAATTCTTGAGCCGTATAAAGATCCATCAGGTACCCATATTAATTACTAAAGACTATAAAATGTGAAAAATGATCACAACTAGGCAAGTTTATAATTTGAAAAAATGTTCAATTGCAACTAAAAATTAGATTTATGAATGAATATTAATTAACAGTTTGAATAACTTTCAAACATTTTTAAAAGGTATTTCAAGATTGAAAATAAAGTTTTGATAAGTGCTTCTAGGGTATAATTTCCAGTTTGTAATTTTTTATTTGAAAGCATATTAATTTTTCTGTCGATTTTAAGACACCAAAAGAAATCTACTTTCGAAATGTAATAGAGATTCGATTATAAATAAAATATAAATGAGCCATTAATTTTCGAGTAATTTGAAGAGTTGAATTAATATTTTCTGATACACCTATTATTCTTAATTTTGAAATTAATGAAAATCATTTTTGTTAGAATTTTTTTTTAATTATACTTTTACAATTTTCTGCAAAACCTATAACTAGTGTTTATAAACTAATATATAAAGGTCACTGAAATTCTGGAGACAGGCGAAAACGAAAAATACAGAAAAAAATAAGTGGTTACATTTGAAAATGTGAAGTATTTTATCGAAGCAAAAGATTTATTAGTCGATAGCAAGTAGTTTAACTTGGAACTTTTATACAGAAGGAAAACTAGATTTGACGTGACAAAACTATTTTACTGATTTTAAAGCAATAAAGATATGCTTTGCAATGAACATTTGAATATGAAGTTCAATTTCAGATTACTGCCTTCAGAATTACTCTCACTTTGTGAAGGTCGTAATTCTTATTATTAAGACGTCGACGATAATCTGGATAATGTGTCTTCTATAAGGCAAATTTCAATCGCTTTACCAACCAAATGATACAAAAGGAACTCAACACTATGAATCTGTTATGCATATAATTCATGAAGAATTGCATATGAAAAAATTTACCATATAGTTCCCCACACTTTAAAAACCAAAAAGAGAGAATAAGAATGATAAAGTAATAAATTAACTTTTAAAAATTTAGAAAAAGCTTTAAATTTTAGTGCAAAACGATGGCGGTCATCAGCATTTTTTAAATTGTAATTAATGACGAAAAATATCTATTTTCCGTCATTTCAACGTATTAAGAAAACATTTGAAAATAATTACAAGCACACAATGGCGAAGGCAGTGCCTTGAAAATTCTCTTTTTCTTCAGAAATATAGCCTGAAAGACATTAAAAACTATCATCCAAAAGCTTAGTGAATATTGGAGTATTTATACTTTCTCAAGATACGCACCATCTAATTTAGAAAAACTGAAAGTTAAATTTCTTAAATAAACACATAAGTGATCGATCGCGTGAACAGAAGGAATATTCTAACTATGTGTGACTTCTACTTTTTTAAATATAAAAGAGAACTTGTGTGAATGTGATTTTAATTATGAAATGATATAGATAGGGTTAAAAAGTTTTCATGGATAACAAGAAATGAAGGACTTAAAGCAATTTAAACTTTGGAAAATTGTTCTACAGAAGTCTGTTGACGGTAGAAAAAATAATTTTGAATACTAAGATTTGTTTTAAAAAACCTCAATATAACTTAAGAATTTTAGAATGAGTTTCATATGTTGCAAATATCAAATAAGTTATTTACTTGTTAATGTTAAATGTGACATTCAACCTTTCATCATCGTTAAAAATTAATGTACATATTAAAAATGATATTTCACAAGTTTCTCCTAAAGTAAGATACGTTTTAAAGAAAATCATTACAGAATCTTTCAATTTAAATTTTATATTCCCAACAATTGCCTGTGAAAAAAAATTAAATAAAACCAATGAAAGAAATGGAAAAAATGTTCAAATAATCAGGGAGTAAACATGATAAGAAATGTTATTTGTGCAGGCAACAATAAATATTTAGATTTTTCTGTTAGTTTGATACATACACATGACAAATGATCAAAAACATTTTTTCACATATTTTATTTGTACCACAATATGACAATCCAAATATCTTGTTTTTGTAAAAAATTTAAAATTATAATTTTGTAATTTTAAATATTTCTGAAATAAATATTTTCAAAATAGACCTTTTAAAAAATTTTTTAATAAATCTTAGTAGCATTATTTTAAATTTTTTATGACAAACATACTCCTTGAAGATTTTTGAAGTAAACTCTTTTGTAAACATACTTTAATAAATAGAAATAAGTAGTAATTGAATAACTTTCTTTAAAAGTTAGTCCAGATTTGGTATGGCAATCACATAAAATTAAACTAAGCATTGACGAATCGTTTCATCGCTTTAGCGGGTTTATGTACCAATTTATTGAAAGTTCATTTTGCAGCAGCTACAATTGTCGCCTTTTCAAAGATTTTTAAGGTGTTGAATAAGCATAATCACATGTAGGAGAGATCAGGACAGACATTAAGATTGATCGAGTATCTTCCATTTTCAAAAGAAATTCGGTGATATGGAAATACACGATATAATGAAGCAGAATCACCACACAAACATGTCACTTTATTTGTTTTAAATCTCTATAAACACGCACATTTTTTGATGAACGTTTACCTACTTTTATTTTTCGGCAGCCAAAAATTCAATAACAGCAAGTTTGAAAAAAATAATGCAAAATTTATTATGATTGTATTTTTTATTTACAAAAGTTATGAATCATCAAATGCATAAATTAATGAAACATAATAAATAAATAATAACCAGTGCTACAGAGTAAAATGTGTAAAGAGAGTAGAACTTTTATCCAACACAATAAACTTCTAAACATATATACATGAGTAAAATCTGGTAACTTTTTGATACAGAATAATTTCCTAATATAACCAAAAACATTGACATTTCCGCAAAAATACATTCCACACATCAATAAAGCAAAAAGAGAGTCGTTTTTACACTAGATTTAACCTTTGATTAACAATCACATTTAGTATATTGCTAGCTTTAAATTATCCATTAAAAAGAATTTGATTAAAAGAAACTGACTGAAACTGCATTGCATAACAGTAAGTTATGAAATTATAAATGCATTTGTTTAAGCTTAATCCAAACATTGTGATAACAAGATGAAAGAAGTATTTTACAAACAATGTTAAATAAATTAATAATTTACACCACTGCAATATATAAACAAATATAGTTCTTGATGATAACATACTTACTACGATAATAAATACAACTTTAAGTATATTTAACATATATGTTCCAACAACTGATATAATTTTAAAAAGTTTGAAATTTTTTTTAAATTATAAATAAAATGACACATTAAATTTAAAAAAATTTATTCTTAACAGGGAGTTTAAAAAAGAGACTTGTTCACATGAATATTAAAAATGTATATTGATTTGAGTTCACATTTTCAAAACATATACTGGAATGAATGTGAAGTTACAAAATATCAACTTTCCACTCAAAGCATTAAAACTGAAATTTAATTGATGCTTTAAACTAAATAACCATAAATGTTAATTTTCTCTTCAATAAATTAATTTCACTTTTGTCCTAGAACAGAAAATAACATTTAAACAAAATTTTATCTACTGTGAATTAAAAAAGAGAATTAAATATGTAAAAATATGAACATGTAAATCTTAACAATTTATAGATAAGTCATTATTTTCTCTTATGAAAGAAAATTTGCCATACTTTATCAAAATTTTACAAAAATATTTTTGACTCAGTTTTATGCACAATCACTTAATAAAGACCAATAAATAAAATTTAAATAAACATTTTTTTCATAGTTCTGAATGTTCATCTTCTTTCCTTTTTTCAGGCATTGATGTTGAAGGAGTTATAGTATCTTCTGAAACGAAAATTATAATATGTTAAAATATATTTTTATCATTTGTCTAACTGATTATATCCATGAGAATTTACAAGAAAATAATTTTAAAGAGCTATTTTACATTTTTTAATTGTATTTTTAAAAGCTGATTTTTCTTAACCTCATTGTAAATGCATATTATCATTAAAAATAAATTTCTTTCAACAATTAAGTAAAGAGATTTCAAGCCAAATAATATTTTTAAGAAAACAAGATTTATATATAAAAAAATGAAACCACAAAAAGATTTAACATCAGGAAAAAAAGATGAAAAAGTTACATAACACACAAAGTAGATGTTAATAACATAAAAATTAAACAAAAGCTTTTTCTTTACACAGAAGAAATAAATTTCCAATAACTTTTAATGCAAATAAGGTTAGAAATACAGAAAACCTAATCTACCATTTTAAACTAAATCAATACCTGACCCCACGACCTAAAAAAGGACACCAGATCAAAGATTAAGAAAACTAATTAGACTAGGACCTATAGTTTATTAAAGCTGGACTTGAATGCTTGTAGAGGTGACAAACATTCAAGTCCAAAGTGAGATTGAAACCAAAAAATATATATAAAGCCATACGGTTAACACAGTGGAGTTGCTAACCGTATGGCTAAAGAAAGAAAGAAAAGGAAAAGAAGAAAGAAAGAATTCGAAACATTTTTACCTCATAGTCTGAGACTACATATAGAAAAATACAATAGTATTCTTTACCTAAAATTTCAATAGTTTAAAAAAATATTTTTATATAATATCTCCATATCAAAGGGAAAAATTAGAAGAATTATTGACTTTTATAATACTGTTGTAATGATTTAACTACAATACCAAACAAATTGAATTAAATTTAGTATTGTTATTTTTAATATATATGAAATTCTGCAACATTTCTCACAACAAATGGCTTCTGAAATGGGGGAATAAAAACAGATTTGAATCTATAACACAATATTTCATTCACATAAAATATTATTTCAGGGATTAGCAGCTTTAATGAATACATTCAATTATTCAGAACAGCTGATAAAATGGCACAGAAAATTTACCAATGCAAAATTAATGAATTTAAAATAATATACTAGTTTAAAGTGTAAAATTTTAAAATACCTACCATATAAGCTTTAAGAAAATAGAAAAACAATTGTAGCAGTTTGTAAATAAATATAATTTTTCTCACACATTATCAGATTAACTAACTAGTTAAGAAAATAAGGTTTCAATTATACACTGCTGGACAATTGCTAAGAACGGATCAGAAATTGCAATGTAGCATAATATTAAGCGAGACATGAGCCCTAGTAGGATAAAATATAGTTGCCACACTGTTCAGACATTAGAATAAAGAATATTTATTGTTCTGGTAAGTACAAAAACTGTGAAACATCTGAAAGAAAAAAAAAAGTTCATCTGATGCTGCATACGGAAAAATGGAACAATGCATCTAAAAGTCAGCAGGCACCTTGAAGAAAGGCATCAGTATGGGATATGTCCACCGATGAGTGTGATGCAACATTCCACTTGTCGTATCATACTTTGCACAACATTATCCAGCAGCTGTTGTGGCACTTTATCCCATTCCTCTGGGAGTGCACAGATAAGGGTGTTCTTGTTTGTCGGAGGATAGTTTCGACCAGCAACTTGCCTCCCCAAAGCATCCCACACATTTTCAATGGGGTTTAGATCTGGATAACCTGATGGCCATATGAGGCATTGAATACCCTTGCTGTCTAGACAATCCTGAACAGCGAGTGTTCGATGACATGTTGTGTTGTCGTCCATAAAAATAAATTTATCACCGACAGAACCACGGAAAAGACGAACATGAGGAAGTAGAGCTTCATTAATGTATCGTTGGCCCGTCATAGTCCCATTCGCAACCACATGTAGGGGCGTATGGCCATTGATCATGATGCCGGCCCGCATCATGACACTGCATGTCGGATATCGGTCCCTTTCCTGGATATTTTCTGGACAATAAGTAGTACCACTCTCGCGCCAGATCAGTTGGTGTCTACAATCCAATGACAGACTGAACCTACTCTCACCTGAGAATAGTATGCATGCCCAGTCCTGTTCAGTCCAATTGCGATGCTCACGACACCATTGCAAAGGGGTAGTATGGTGCTGTCTGGTCAATGGAACACACGCAACAGGTCTGCAGGATTATAGTCCTCCTCACTTCAAACGTCTGGCAATAGGTTTTCGGAAGATCTGCTTTCCTGAGGCAGCAAGAAACTGATTTGCCACCTGCTGAGCTGTGGTATGCTTGTTCCTTTTTGCTGATAGGACAATATATCTGTCTTCTGCAGGCGTCATACTTCTAACACGACCTCCCTCATGCCGCCTACTAAACATTCCAGTAGTTTTAAATGACTTCCACAGCCGTGAAACAATGCTGTGAGCGATGTCGAACTCCCTGGCAATGTCTGTTATTTTTCGCCCTTCTTCGAAGACATGCCAAAAATTTCAAGTTCGTCTATTAAATCTTTCATGTAAAACTTTGACTTGAAAAAACAACTGTCCACACGCATCAAAACCTTTAAAGCTATCATGAACGCTATCACATGATGAACAGACGTGGAAAAGAAATTTGCATACGCATACTTCTTACTATATCCCACACTTATTCTAATTTTCCACATTTGTGGTTGCTATGGATGATAATGTTATCCGTCCTTAGCAATTGTCCAGCAGTGTACTTCTATTACCAATTCCCAAATAAATTCTAGAAATTATTTGGCAATATAATTGAAAATAAACTAAACAATTTACCAAAGACAATCTCTTTTAGTCTATGAAATACTTTAAGTTTAAAATAATGCTAAAAAGTTTTGTTGATATTCAAATGATAAATTTCAGAAATTTTCAGAACTAAATCTTTAAGGTGAAGTAATGTATAAGTACATATACATGTATATATAATTAAAAAATTTTCAAATGTATTTCAAGACATGATTACTAACCTATAGTAACATCAGAATCTTCAATATTTGTTTCTGTGACACCTGGTTCTATAGGTTCTTTATCTTCAATATTTGGTTCATCAGAAACAGTATCATTTAACTGTTCTTTACTTGTAGTATTTTGCTCGTCAGAAGTTGTGTCATTCACTTGGATTTTTTCTGAAAATTGAAAGTATGAAAATTTTCATACAAAATTATTTTTTATAACTTGACATACAATGTTTATATAATGAATGAATAAAACACAAATGGTCTATAAATAAATAAGGAAACTGCTTTCCAAATAATATTTCAAAAGTTATAATTTGCCAATTGAACTCTGAGTGTGAAAAATCTTTTTTTCCTTGTTAGATATAAGATCTTTATATATTTATTAACAAATAAATACATTTTATAAAAAAATTTTTTTTCATCATAAAAAAATTTTCATTGAGCCAAAGAAGAAAAAAATTACACTTAGTAGGATCATTTAAAGTTTATATATTGAAATGAAATTACATAATATTAATTTATGTACTTAAATATAAATCATTAATAAAATAACAGCTTTTATGTAGTAAGCAGATTTGAGAGTAATTTTTGATGCAGAATCTAAATTATATATTAGGGAAATAGCTATTTCAACGTATCTTTTCTTCAGAATATATATGAAATTTTTAAGGGAAGAAAATTTAAACACATTTTAGATCAATGATTTTGCCTATATTAATATATTATTGTATGAATTATAACTTTGGAAAAAATTTAAAATATCAAAGAAATTTAAAATATTCTTCTGTAGATTCATCAGAAACTTATAGATAATTTCAGTTTCCTACACCAACTGACTTAAGTTACAAAATACAATTTCAAAAGTAGTAAATTGATGAGTTTAAAACCAGCGATACCCCTTCCTTTCTAAGTTTTCATATAATAACAGTGAAGGGACCTTCAACCCTGAGAAAGTTTAATGTGCACAGACCTAGTCTAAATAGTTATTTACATGAGCATTTCTGGAAATGCATTTATGTACATTCATTAAACATCTGAATAATAAGAATATAATCTTTTTTAAAGGAAAAACAAAAATAAATAAATAAAATATTAATATAAGCAACACAGCAGCATGAATTCAAGACTGAGATACATACTTTATTAATTTTGTATTTAAATTAAATACTGTAATAACTTTAAAGAAAAAATAAAACATTTTTCAATACTTTCCAATTTTATTTTTCTTTGAAAACCCAAGAACAGTAAATGAGTTTTATGGTGTCACAAAAATAAACATAGTAATTAGATTAATTGAATTATTTTACATTTAAGTAATAAGTCCTTTGAAAACATTAAATTAGTAAGAATAGCCTCAGAATAATTTTTAACTCATACACTATCACAATGATATTTTAAGATACTAATTGGAGATAAAAATTTTCATCTTTAGCATAAACTTGCCTTATGAATTGTAAAACTGAAAAGATAAGAAAAATTTTTGGAAATCAAAAATTATTAATTCTTTTTTTGGCATTCATAATTGCAAGATAAAAAATAAACTACTTTTCTGTAAATAAGACCAAATATTTTATCCACAGGTTCTCCCATTTCTTTACCAGGTTAATATTTTGCGAAGTAAATTTTTCAGAAATTTTTTACCATGCATATAGAAACACAATTATTTGGAAGATCATTTTTATGCTTACAGTTTTACATCGAACATTAAGAATTTCATAATGTAAAAATATTTTTCTAATAATACAAAAGTATCATTTACAATTATGAATTAGCATTTACAAAAAATTAGCATTCACAATTATGAAAAATGACATTCTTAAAATGATTACATTTCAAGGGAGCATTAATTGTTATTAGAGATAATGCAAAAAATAAAAACCTGATTCAGTGTTATTTTGAGAAGATTCACTTTGTTTTGCCTCCTTTTCTTTTTTTTTCAAAGGCTGAGCGAAACGAGCTTTATTTAAGAGATATTTCACTTCTCTATCCAGACTAGCAACTTTTTCACCAATTTGTTTCACAGTCATTTTAGGAGCAGAACTCAAAGGCAAAGATTTTTGTTCCTCAGTGTTTTCTTTGGTCCATTGCTGGAAAAATTTTTCAATGCAGATTAACATAAAAGATATTGAAATAGTTTACTAGAAAAGTTATAAGGCAGCTTTATTATTTATCTAAATGCATGATTAAATACATATTTAACATCTTTTGTTAAAAAAATAAATTTATGAAACAAACTAATTTCAAACAGATTATAATTTATGTATTTTTGTGTTACTAATGTTATTTTCAGGTTACAAATTTGGTATCTGAAATTTGATAGTTGCATGATTTTCCTAGATGAGAATTCTCAATATAATATTTTTAAATTAAAGATAATATACAATCCAGTTTATCAAAATCAACTATGCAATTGTTGAAAAAAAATTCATTATTCAATGGTAGATAAAAATATATATTTTAAATATCTAGGACTGTTTAAAAAATTTCATCACTAAGTTTTTCAAAAATGCTTCTTGAACAGATTTAATAAATATAATTTAATGTATACACATTTTTCAAATTACTCATAGATTATTTTTGTCAAAATAGTTAACAATATACCTCACAATGACTCTAATTTTCCAAAAAAATAATTACATGACAATCCTGCATTTAATAATTTAAAATTACTTCTTTTAGGTAGTCTTTACAAAGCATAACTTTACAAACGGCTATAAATTTAAATAATATATAAATTTTGAAAGAATTATTAAAATTGAAACTCAAATTGAAACTAAGCATTAAAATAAAAATAACACTTCCAAAATTTGAAGTGAGAAAATACAGTTTTATTTTGGTTTGAATGGGTAACTCAGAAAATGAATACCAAATAATTCAGTAAAAGTAACAAAAATTATAAGCAGTTTTTTATATTCTTACCTTTGTTTCCGTAATTAAATTGTGCAGAGTATTTAGTTCCACTTCTGTAAAAATTTGTTCTTCTTCACTCATATTACGAGCTGAACCGAGAAACACTTGACTAATATTCAACATTTCATTCAATGCCTTTAATGCTTCTGGTCTTTCTCGGTGTTCCTTTACACGCTCAAATAGATCTTTAGTTAATTTTTTCAAATCATCCAATTTACTTTTGAAAACCTGATAAATAAAAACATTAATATACTGGAAATAGCAAATACGCTGTAACTCATAAAAGTTAGTAATGATGGAATAAACAGTTTTTGAAAATTCATATGAAAATTAAAAGCAGCTTTTTAATGATATAAAACATAATAGAGAAGTCAATATGCTCTATAAATTGAGTAACATTTGCATTGTGGTTATAACAAAATATCAAAAATAATTGTTACTAATCAATATGAAAAGCAGCAGTTACACACTCATATTGTTACAATTACTTATATCATAAAAATCAAATAAAGAAAATATTTAAAAGTAGATTGAAAGTTACTCATAATTAATATTCACTTGTATTTATATACTTGGTATATATGAGCCAACTTGTTTTAATTTCATCAATATGCATGATTATATTTTCTTAAAATATAAACAAAATTTACATAATAAAACAAAAAAGAAAGAGCAATAAATATAATTAGAAGTGAATATTGCAATAAGTATCCAAAGTTTTGCATAGTGTCAAATTTTTGAAATGTATATTGGATCAAATGAAAGATACTTCAAAAAATCATTTTCCAGAATCTGTTTTGATGCAATTGTAAAGCAACATGACGATTTCTGTCAACTATATTATGTACATACCTGCCAACCTTGGAAAAAACCAGTAGATACTATGAACATCAACATTTATGTCCCAATATTTATTTTATAGGGCAAGCTTTACAATTTTATAGCAATTTATAAATATTAAACTTATAAAATTATATAAAAACATAAAATAAATTACTAAATAAATTTAATTCAATGACAAATACTTTGAAGGAAATATTTTCCAAATTAAATAACTAATAACTAGTAATATTCCTCCTAACTGAACTGTTTATGTAAACAAACACCTGGGACCTGCTCTGAATATTAATTAAATGACTGTCAAGTGGCAGGAGTTCTTGGCAGTCTAATGGTCAGAGCATCATCCTCCTACGATGGTCAGACGGAGTTCAAAATTCATAGAAACAAACACACACACACACACCACACACACACATATATATATATATATATAGACATTATATTAGTGTGCCATCCTGTTGACTATTTAAACTGCTCAAACAACTCAATACTTTTTTCCTGGAAAATGTTTTTGCTGTTTTTAAGTTTTTCGCTCAATTTGGCAAAAATTAGTAGATACATCAGTACATACATTATCCAGAAATCAGGGGAAACAATGATATATCAGGAGCTCCATGATAAAATCAGTAGAGTTGGCAGTTATGCATATAAAAGAAAATTTTCAATTCTGCAATGATTAGTAAGAAATGAACATTTGTCTTTAGGAATAAATTATAATATTAAGATCTAAGTACTCAATTTAAGTAATATATTCATTTCTTTTATACTATTTAGTATGACCCTTAAGAACATTTGCTGTGGCTAAAAAATTGCATGAAAAGTTTCATTTGAATTACTTATTATTTTAATTTCCTTTTGAAGCTATAATTCAATTAGAAAATAAATGTGTAAAATGTACAACACAAATAATTTAGTAGTATAAAATATAATTTTCTTGATGACAGCTAGCCCAAAATATGTAGTGGTAAAGATTTGCATTCCCACAAGGGTATGAGGTTCAACATGAGTCTGAGCAAGTTTGACTCAGGCTACTATCCCTTCAGTGGAAGGATAAAATTGAGTATCAAGCATGCATGGGAACTAAAAAGTGGGAGTTTATGTTAGGCTGATCACCAAATTGGGTCATATTCTTTGCATCCCAAGGTCCTTGGCTATGAAAACCGATAAGGGTACTGCAGGCCTTGATCCCCATATATGCTGTTGTGCAACTGAGTTAAGTTTTTTGTCTCTTGATGATAATTCATTCATGAAAACTGTAAGGCATAAAACTTTAAATGCACAACTGCCAGCACTTAAATTTTAATACCTTACAATTTTTCACACAAGGTTTTAAATAAAAACACAATTGAGAAATATAACAACTCTGATACATTTTATTGCTAATAAATATAAGTTATAACAATGTTATACTTGAATATTCATTTCCTCAAATAACTTAACGTAACAAGAATTGACACATAAAATAAATTACTTAAAACATTTAAATAAGTTATAATGCTTGAAGGGAAAAAATAGGGGCATCAAAAATATTTCTTTAACTCAGTTAAAAATTTAAAGAACTTGCTAAATATCATAACAGAATATTTTGCATAAACCATTTGGAAATACAGAAAAACTACTGGATATTTTCCATTTTACATCCTTAAATGAATATTGGAGACTGATACAAACATTAAAGAATTTTTAACCAACAAAAAGAATTTTTAATTCATAGCTGCATCTTTTCTTAAAGCAACAAAATATTTTCAATACTGGCATTAGCTAGAAGTTGCAAAATTATGTCCTAGATTTAAACATATATTTTATAATTAGTAACTGATCAGAACATACATATATTCATGTTTCTGAATTATATTAAATTTGGATTTTACATACTATAAATTTTACTTTTAATGAAATTCCCAAATTACAATTATAAATTTCAACTCATTTCATGAACAATTAATACAAAAAACATTAGTGTTTTTATCAAATTATAATATTTTCAACTAACTGAAACTTAAAAAATTAAAACGTCATAAATGCAGATGGATTGTTTTTTATCCATTTTCATAACTAATACATCTTTTTAAAAAAATAATATTTAAGTAATCATTGATTAATATCTATTACTCATAACTTCATACATTAATAGCTACATTTGTAAACTTTTAAAAATTATATTTACTTAAAATAATCACTCCTTAATATATTTATTAACTTCAATCACAAAAGCTCAATAATAAGGGGATGGAAATGGATTTCAAAATATAAGTCGATTTTTTGTTAACAAATTTTTTAATAAAAATATATTTGATAATATATATCCCTTTCTTTACTCCTTATTATTGCTAATCATTACATTTAAGTTTCTAGAAAGAAACCTCTTATATTCCTAAACTAATTTAACAATACTATAAATCAGTATATTGCTTAGTCAAAACTTTGTAGTTGTTAACTATGGTGTTATTATTCATGAATAAATAACCGATTTTTTCAACTAATATTTTGAAATTTGCAGAACAGTTAAGATAGAAATAATTTATTTACACAAATTATAAATTCAACACTGATAGAGATTCTCTAGCATAATTAATGAATGGAGCAGAGTTGACGCATTCCTGAACCAAATAATGATTTCCTAATCCTGAAGTTTAATGAAATAAAACTTTCAATTTATGAAGGAAACTAAGTAATTTCAGTTTATGAACGAATAAATTTTAGAGATTTTAGAAATTACTTTTCTACAACAGGTTTTTAAATACAGAAGTTCCATATACAAAAATATTGCAACTTTAATTGCAGTAATTATGCTTATATTAATATCTTCTAAAGTTCGAAATTATCCCCTAAGGTAATTTTGAACAATTTATTTTTCAGAAAAAATTGTATCGTTAATCTATAAAGAAAATAAAACCTAGAAAAATACATCACATTAAAAATTATTTACTATCCAGATAAAACTAAACAATAAACATTCAGATATTTAAAATACAAATAATAAAATCTATACTAGAAATTTTAGAAATATCAGAAAAGTAAAGCATACTTCTGTTTTTGCATCATCAGATTCATAATCTAACCATTCTCTGACTTGGCTTAAATTCTGCTGTATGTTTGTTTGCTCTTCATCTGTGGATGCTTTAGAATATTCATCACTATACAGCTTATCACTAGTTTCTACAATAAATGATTCAAGGGAATTTTTGGCTTTTGCTTTAGCTAATCTAGCATGATCATGGTCATCCAAATCTTTTAATCTACAATGAATAGGAGATTTTATAATTAACTTAGCTTTAACTACACTTAAAAACATATGTATTGAATACATTATGTAAATGTTTTAAATAAGCAAACAAAATTTATAAATATATATATACACTGTCTACCAGTTAGTATTTGGACACCTATGGAAATGACGATATCAGCGGTCCTGAGGTATGTCACGTCCTCCACTGGTATATATCGTATAGGAAATAGCATCAAAATGCCACGCAGTTCGGAGCTCTCCGATTTTGAGAAAGGTATAATTATTGGGTATTACAAATGTGGCCGATCCTTAAGGAACATATCTAGCAATCTGAAAGTATCCAAAATCGACAATGGGGTAAATGATTAAGGTTGGTTTGTTTGTCGCTCAACGGTCATTTTTTGCACATGAGGGCTAATTAGACCGGGACTTACGGTTTAAAGTGGATTCCGAACCACTACAAACATCCATGCCCAAGGTGGGATTCAAACCCACTTACTGTTGAACCAAAGGCAAGAGCGCTAACCATTTGGCTACCAGCTCAGCACTAAATGATTAAGAAATGGAAGGTGAGCGATGATTGTCTGAATGTACCCTGAGTCGGTAGACCAACGAGTGCCGTCCAGAGAAATTTGGAAGAACTGCACCCAACTGATGACCCTCATCTGTGAATATTGTTTCAAAGAATACTATCCATGAGGAAGCACATCTGCTTGGTTTTAATGGTCGTG
Organism: Latrodectus hesperus; assembly: GCA_037975125.1. Lineage (NCBI taxonomy): Eukaryota > Metazoa > Arthropoda > Arachnida > Araneae > Theridiidae > Latrodectus > Latrodectus hesperus. The sequence goes on from CM075852.1 coordinate 64,486,461, forward strand.
CTGCTGCCCATATGCCTTTGATCACTAAGTCCAACTGTGATGCTCAATTAATGTGGTACAAAGCACATTGAAATTGGACTGTAGATCAGTGAAAATGGGTTAGCTAGAGCGACGAATCAAGGTTCGACCTTTACCATTCGGTGGCAGGGTCTCGCGTCTGCCTGGAGAATGTCTCCTGCCAAAATGCATTGTGCCAACAGTCAAATTCGGCATAGGTGGTATTATGGCCTGGGGATGTTTCTCTTGGTATGGACTGGGACCCTTGGTACCCGTTCATGGTAAGCTCAACACTGATGCATACCACAGCAATTTGGATGACAATGTGCTTCCTACGTTGTGGCAGTTTTACGGGCTGGACCACTGTTACTTTCAGGACGACAATGCCAGTTGTCATGCTTAGAGATTAACCAAGGCTTGGTATGGTGCCAATGGAGTTCATCGAATGGACTGGCCTGCCCAGACGGCAACCCTATCGAGAACCTCTGGGACGAGTTGGATTGCTGAATTAAGGGGTGCAATGCCCGTCCAAAATCGGTGAAGGTACTTGTATGTGTACTCCAAGCAGAGTTGAAGACAATACCATTAGTTGTAATACAAAGACTTGTGGAAAGTATGCCCTGGAGGATTCACACTGTAATTGCCTCTCATGGAGGCTTTACCAACTATTGATTTTGAATAAAGTTAATTTTTCTTTTCTATCACAGGTGTCCAAATACTTAATATACTGCGTATGTATGTATGAATATATATATAAACTCAATTGATCAATATCCACAAAAACAAGCTAAAATAAAAATAGAATAGAAACTGATTATAAAATCAAAGAAACCAGTAGCATTTAGGCCAAGATATAATGATCTTTTAAAGTAAATATATAGGATTAAATGAATTAATTTGTACGATTCCTTAAAGTTTTATATGCAATAAATATTTTAAGTTGGTTAATTAATCATATAGTAACGAAACTGAAAAAGAAACTTACATTTTCAGACTGATTTGACTATACTTTGAATTTATATAATTTTGTTACATAGTTGTAAGACATTTTTATTTGACAAAAAATCATATGCATTCAAAGCCATACTAATAAGAAGCAATGTATCTATGGTTCACATTATTAGTCTAATACCTAGTGAAGAAAATACAAACTAATGTTTTCATACATGTTTAGAGTAGATTTACACTGTAATCTGAGAAAGATGCAATTGTTCTTCAGAACTATTGCCCAATTGCTATCATGGGTTGGCTTGCTAAAACTTTTGAGTGTATGGCTCATGGTAGATTTGTTTATGTACTTGAAGATAATCTATACACATCACCCTGTCTAAGAGGATTTCAGAAGGTAGATCCACTCTCAACAACATTACAATCCCAGAGACACAAATTAGGAATGCCTTTAAAATTATCGAGAAACAAAAATACAGCAGACAGCTGACCAACTAAAGCAACAAGTTCTTTTTGGCAGACGACATCATGTTGTGATAAACACAAATTACATGCTGTAATTAAAATGTTATATGAATTCTTACAGTCACAGCCTGTAGAGTAATGCTCAATGGATAAGCACTGGAGAAAGTATATGTGGTAAATATACAAACACCATCAGTTTCTCTTAAAGCAATGGAAGCCACACATAGAAATATTATTTATAGACTTCCGGAATGTTTCCTGGTGATGCTCAAATATAAGGTTATAAACTAATGTTATAGACTTGGTGTCATCAAGACATAAATGAAAACCATGGCAGTTCTAACACAATGGAAGTTATTGCTTTAATTGAAAAGATCTTACCCTGAAGCTGGAAACTGGGTCTTCAATTGATTCCGCAACCAATAAATTGTCATCCAAGGGATAAAGAGATACAGCATAGATCTCCAAGGACAGAAAGGCTTTATATGTGGATAAGGACTTGCAAAGGCCCTCTTTTGCAGATTTTAATTTAGAAGTTTTAAAATATTTTGATTTTGCTAAAAGTTTTCTGAAATGAAGAAAGATTTTGGATTTTGTATTATTTGGAGTAATCTTGCAACCAAAGGAATAGAATATTTGCATGTGTGCTAATATTTTATGTCTTTAATTCTTTACACAACAGCTTCATAACTCACTTCACACAATGTGCAAGAAGTTACTTGTTTTCTAGCCCTAAGATAAGAATATTTATCTCACTTTAAATGTGATGATTTCTTTTTCAAAAAGCCACTGAGGGCAGCTTTGAGAATAGGAAGGATGGTTATCATAATAGTTCACACGTCTCCATTGTGAAGTTCAAACTATTATGGTCAACTACTGCACAGTCAGCACAAGTTAGTTTGCCTCTGCAAGCATTTTTTGAGTGAAAACATTGGCACTAAAAACAACACAAGGAATTTTGTATGCAAGGCCAGACGCATAAATTCATATAGGTATCTTTAATGTTGTTTGGAACACTGACAATGACTTTTGTGACATGAGAATTCATGTTGCAAAAGTCAGAATGAGATGCTTAGCATCTAATAACTGTCATCTCTTCCGATAATAATGTGTTTAACAGCAGAACTTATTTTACAAATTTTCCAGAATTTCATCTGCTAATGAATTCAGCAAATCCCATTCGTAAATTACACTCTATGAAAAGTACAGAGATCTGTGATTTCAATAGTATCCAAATGCTGCTAAGGATAGCTTTTTGAGTAGAGTTAGCAGCCTAGACCAATAAGTCACCTGAATGTAACTTATGTATTTTTTTAACATTTCTACTTATACATGATATCCCTTTTTATTTAAATGGGGGCACATGCTCAAAAAATAAAACTTCCTTTCCTTCATTAAAAAAATCTAAAATTTACATTCATCAACAGTTGCTCCTGTGGAAGAGAAAGTTTTAACTCCACAAAATAATTTAAAATTTCAGGACCTGACTGCACCACTCACTACTGGATCCAACAAGGGAATACAGAGTAGCTGAACCAGGACTAGACACCTCATATGCTCACAGTACATACCTGTGACAGCCTCAATTCTTAACAAGTCATCCAGTAGATGCACCGATTGTTTGGTCCAAAAAGCTGACTGATGTTCTAAGTATCACAACATTCCTGTTTACCTGAAGCAGAAGCCCAAGTAATGTGTAGGTGTCTCAAAGTCTCAATTACTAGAACCCTCCTTTCCAGGAACACAGGTCAACATGGGAGTGATTTAGTTCCCCAGAGATGCTAACAGCAACAGAACACTCAACATCTTATGAGGCAACCAAAAGAGTGATGAGGAAAAGAAAACAGAAGAGAAAAAAGAGAACATATCACTGTGATACCTTGAGATTGTGACACACATGTTTATTTAAAGAAAGTAAACACCCTGAGGGGAATGTTTAATATATGACCTCACAGTAGTAAACCCCCTGTGGTGTATGTTAATATCAGACCTCACGGTAGTAAGCCCCCTCCCAAAATTAAAACTCAATTAAGTTATATTTAATTTAAATTTTCATGAAATGAAATAAAATAAATTCACAAAATCTATATAAACGTTTTTTACAAAATATTAAAAAAGTCTAAAGAAATTTAAGTTTTTAGAAGTTAGTCACTATTTTTCAAGAGTTCATAAGGGCATTGGAAAAATTTATTGATTTATTTTGAAATTGATTTCTATATTCTTTGCATTGTATTAAATAAGATTAAAAAAATATTGCAATTTAAAGAAAAATGAAACAAACAGGATTCTAAATGCGAAAAAGAACACAACAGATATAAATTAAGTAAATATGTTAAACACACATACTCATATCAAATCCTAATAACAGATATAAAAACAGAATACTTAAATAAAAAATTATTTTTTGAATATTAAATTAGAAAAATCATTTCACTTCCTGTAAAAATCTACGTATAGTAAAGTTATTGTAATATTGCAACTTAATTATAATTGATATGCATACTTACTTCTTTATCGACATTTTTATGCTTTCTTCATCCAGTGGTTGTAAATCAAGATGCAATTCTGAAGAAATTATGGGTTCTTTAATTGCAACAACTTTTACTTCCTTTTTTGGTTCTGTGGTACTTTTATCAGTTTGCTTTGTAGCATTTTGTGAGCTATCAGTCTGCAAAATTAATTTTAATATCAGTCCTGAAAGTCATGAATTTCATAAAGCTAGTTAAATTTTCACATAAAAATTATTTTCAATACAATTTTTTTATAACATTTATAACTTTCAAAAATATTCCTACATTTATTCAATTAAATACAGGCAAAATAATATAAAAAATATTTTATTGTTAAGAAAGAACTATTTTTTAACTATGATGTGCATAAAATAGAATTTCTTTCATAAAATAATGATAGATATTTCTTTATTTAGGTTAGTAGTTCTTTATATTATAAAGAATGAAACATTATACTGGTGAAGATAACAATAGCTCATTAGTACAAATTTAACAAGAAAAAGTAATTGGTATGTATAACATTCTATGATTACTTTTTGCATAAAATGGGTACGTTTTGCCCACTGACTAAAGCGTACAGTTTAAAGAGCACAGCAAACAATAACATATTTCGCATTGGTTCAGACAGTGTAACAGTAATGATGACTATAGCTGACTATTCAGCCATTAATCTATTTTCATTTCAAAAGAAAAGTAATGCAGAAACCAATACTTAAAATCATTCACTAAAGATTTTTTGATATTTTAAAAAAAATTGGGAAAACACACATATAAAGCAAAATCAATTATAAAAAAATAAGTTATTATTTTTAAAATAGTATATTTAGCACAGTAGATATGATGCATTCAAATATTGATTGTGAATTTAAATTAATAAAAAATACACAAGCATCTTTCACATTTATAATGAAGTTTTTAAAAATTACTACCTCATTGGCCTCTTTAGTTTTATTGACTTCTTCAGCTTTCACCTCTTTTTCTTCTTTCTTGGGCTTTTCAGTTGCACCTGATCCACCAGAGAAGAGTCTACCCAGTGTACTCCCCAGTTTATCAAAAGCAGATTCAAATCTTTCCTCTGGGGTTTCTTCTTCATTCCTTTCAAAAACAGATTCTACCTATAATGAATAAAGTATATGTAATATGTTGATTTGATGTATGACAAATAAATAAAAAAGTATAATATATCATATCATTCTTTGAATGTTTAGAAATCATTGTTTTTAATATGTGTTTATACAATATCATGAAATGTTTAGGAATAACTTGCATTTTTAAAATTTCTTCCAATTAATATAATTATATAATTAATATAATAATTTTAACTACCAATTAGACAAGTTTGGTTTGTTTGTTGCTCAGCTGTCATTTTTGCTCATGCGAACTAATTAGACCAGGAACTATATGTTTAAAGTGGACTCTATATCACTATGAACATCCAACCACATAGTGGGACTCAAACTCATGAACAATGTAAGTGTGTAGAATACTAACCACATGGCTGCCAACTCATTCAGCTATACACATTTTTAATGATACCTGTCTAAAAATGCCCTTCTTCTATGACATCTTAAGAATATTTTAACTTTGTGTCAAAAGTTAGTTTGCAGTAATATCTAAATTTAATTACAAAAAGTAATTTCAACAGCCTAAATATGGTGTAAAATTTAAATTTTTATAATCTTCATCACATGAATTAAAAGTCAAATTGGAAAATTTTACAAAAATAAATTAACGCAACTTATAACTGAAACAAAAATTTAAAAACTTAACTTTTAAAAAAAAATTTAGCCAATGAGTAGTTGCCAAAAATATGTTAATATTTATAAAATGTAATATAAGGATTCTTTATTAATGTTTCACATAACTCTCTCTTTCTACTGTTTTTAAATGACTTAAGTTATACAAGCTTCAAATGAATTTTGTGATGATGTTAAAGTTTTTTATTAGATAAATTCACTTTCTATTTATTAAGCTAGAATTTTATTTTGGGCGGAAATAAATATGAAGAAAATATTAAGAGTTCAAAATTTCAAAAACATTTTAAAATAAAAAAAAATCCTTTAAATTATTGAATTAATTAGAATATCATTAAATTAAGAAATTTTCATTTTTAACTTTCAACAAACAATACAATTTTATGTTAACGTAAAATTCAATTTTAACTAAATGAACATATACTTTTTAAACAACTTAAAAAAGAACAAATTTAAAATAAACTGGATATCAAATTATGTGAATATGGTAAAACAAGATGCAATTATCCTCATGATAATTGTAATTGTTTTCAGTTTTAATAAAGGAATGCAAAAAAGTTATTCCAGAGATACCAAAATTATCTTTCGAAATCCTACATGCTTTACAAGTTTACCTCATCTAAATATAATATTCCACTTTCATCCATTCTAAAATGTACTTTCACTCCTTTATATTCAGTTTGATCAGTCATTTGTTTTGATATTGCATCTTCTACTCCTTTGAGAGATACTTTACTAATGTTTTGAGAACCAAGAGCCCTATAAATACAAAAAGAAAACTTAAAATACAAATAAAATTAATGTAGTAATTAAATAAAAATTAAACATTAAAATGTTGGTAGAATACACAATAAGTAACCAGAACATAGAAGAATAATTAACAATGTATTTCCATATAGTAGTTATACTTATTTGGTGAATTTTGTGATTGATTTAAATAACATATTAGTATTTTTGTTGTAATTGTTGTAAATTTGGTTTACTAAGTGGGGCTTAAATTAAGATACCTTTTGATTTGCAAGACTAGCTTTTATGTTCAGACTAATATTACTCAATTAGAACATTTTTTATGACATTTAAAGCTTGTATAAATATTCCGGATTAACATAATTCCCCTAACTATTGAAAATTCATCACTGGTTACCCCTTTTCTAAAAAATCATTTCTGGATATAACCAGAAAACAAAATAAAGATCTTATATCATGAGCATTTTATTTGTAGAAAAACTAAATTCTTCAATACCAACCATTTTATTCAATCAATTTTATAACATTCATAGAGGCAAATTCGATATAAAAATATAATAAAAATAACATACAGTATAGCAAAAATCTGAAGAAAATTCAAATGTACAACATTTTAAAATTTGGCAAATATAAATTATTGCAATAAAAAAAAGAGGTAATTAAATTTATTAGATAGATATTAAACTTTAGACTTAAAATCGAGAATGCATAATTTTTAATACACACAAGAAAATTTTTAATAAAATTATGTAAAAAAATCATATAATTTATTATATTAATTTTAAATGATTTTACACAAGTTTTTATACAAGATTTTAAAATAAATTTTCAGATTTGTTCCATGCTCATGATTGAAATGATAATTGAACCCAGAAATTCTGAGCTGAAAGAAAAAGCTTTTTTAAATCATTTAGCTAACAACTCAATAACATAAGATTTACTTAAGATAACTGAAACTATGAATTGTTAAAGTCAGACATTAAACAGTTGACATGAATTATTTCAACCTTATTATAAATAAGGAAATCTTAGATTTTAAAACCCTCACAAATCCTATTCTGTAAACTCAAAGTGGTGTGAGGGTGTACACAGGTAGCACAGGTAATGTACGTCTGGAACCTAAACTTGGTTTAGGTTCCTGGTATGGTCACCCATGGCGAGAAGGCTGTGCTAATACACCTGGCTAATATATAAAGGTAACCCAATCCAAGGTGTTAGGCTGCGTGCCGATGGATGAATGGCACCAAGGTTATAATGTTGCTAACGGGCTCCTCGAGGCACCAGATAAAACCTCGTTGTATGTTTGCCTTCCACCTGTACAGGGTGGCTATGCAGGTGGTGACCTTATTTTTTCCCATTACCAATTGGCATTTACCCAAAGAATTCTTGGCGAAATTACTGTACTGACATTAAAACTGTGTCTGCTACTGCAAGACTTGATAAAATAATGTCTAAAGATAGGAACTGCTGCCTAAACACTCTTAAATTGCCAAATGATAAGTTTTCAGAATCTGGGAGAGAGACACTGGCTGAACTGTTCAGAGTTTACTTTCCAGGTTCCAGCAAAATAAATGGTACTCCTAATTTTACACTCACTACATCAAATTGTGGTAGAAGTAAATGGGATGTTGCCAAAAGAATCAAAATTTATGATCGAACAAAATGGGCAATAATGTCCTTTAAACCTTTTAAATCACCGGGAATGGATGGAGTTGTACCGGCTCTGCTTATTGAGAGTCTGGTGCATTGCTCAAATTCTCTGTAGAATCTTCCTTTGGGCATATACCTATTGCCTGGAGGCATACAATATTCCTAAAATAGGGAAAGATAATTACTATGAAGCTAAATCTTTTAAACCTAACAGCTTAACGTTCTTTCTTTTAAAGGCAATTGAAAAGCTGATAGACAAATATATTAGAAGTTTACTTAGTGGAAAAACCACTTTCTGACTCTCAATATGCATATCAACCTGGTAGATCCACTGATAGTGCGATCTACAACCTATCCTTCATTTTGGAGAAGAATTTTAAGGCTAAGGAACTTGCTTTAGCTGTTTTCTTAGATATTGAAGGTGCCTTTGATAAGGTACCCATTGAAACTAATTAACAATATCTTGCTAGAAAGGGAGTTAATGACACAATCTGTTCTTGGATAGAAAATCTGCTCAATAACAGATTTGTCAATGCCTCATTTTTAGGTGAAAACATGATGATCCAAGCCAAAGCTGGTTGTCCTCAGAGAGGGGTTCTTTCACCCATCTTATGGTGCTGTGTTGTAGACTCCCTTTTAGAGGTGTTAAAAAAACCAGGCATAACCACCATTGGATATGCAGATGATTTAGTTATAATCGTCAGGGGTAAGTTAGGTGAAACAATCTCCAGCATCATGTCCAGCACCCTCAAACAAGAAACAAGTTGAGACTTGGTGTAAAAAAGAAGGCCTTTCTGTAAATCCTAAAAAAAACCACTATGGTAGCCTTCACAAAGAAAAAGAATCTTAATCTGAAAAGGATAACTTTTTTGGTCAAGAATTAACTTGCTCCAAAGAAGTTAAATTCTTAGGAGTATTTTTTGACATGAACTTAAGTTGGAACAAGCACTTCAACTTTTGTATTGAAAAAGCAAAAAAAAAAAAACTTTCTGGTCATGTAGAAAGGTATTTGGAAGAACTTGAGGCTTAAATCCCAAAGTTAATCATTGGATTTACACTATGATTATTTGTCCCATCATTACCTATGGCTCAGTGGTCTGGTGGTCTAAAATCAAAAACGAAACTGCTAAAGCAGAATTAACAAAATTTCAAAGGATGCTTTGTGTAGCTATCTCTGGGTGTATTCTTACAACTCCCACATCTACACTGGAGCTTCTGCTTGGTATGCATCCTCTTTATATGCGAATTGAAGCAGAAGCAATACTTAGTATAAAGAGGCTTAAAAATACAGGTCAGTGGAAGGACTACTCTAGATTTTTATCCTGGGGAAACCTCAATGCTGACGTAACTAGTCATGCTTTTATAAGTATGCCTACTGATTACACGATTGTTAAGTATGCTTTTGATAACCCTTATACAATCAAATTTCCCTTGAGAGAAGAGTGGAATAATGTTGCTGTCAGCTGTATTTACTGGTATACTGATGGCTCAAAAATGAATTCCAATACTGGGGCTGGTATTTGTTGTCCAGCTGATGGCACTAAGTTATCATTCCCTTTGGGTAAATATACAACTGTATTTCAAGCAGAAGTCTTTGCCATTCTTATGTGCAGTAGGATATGCTTGGACAGAAACTATTCTCGTAAGAGAATAATCATCTACTCTGACAGGCAAGCTGCATTACTAGCTCTACAGAAGTCTACTATAACTTCTGTTCTTGTCTGGGAATGTTATCTCTGTGTAAATTAGCTAATAATAACCCCCATCACTTTAATGTGGGTGCCTGGGCACTCTGGTGTTCCTGGCAATGAATTAGCTGATGAGCTAGCAAGGACTGGTTCAACAACTGACTTTTTTGGTCCTGAACCAGTGCTAGGTATTTCAAAAGAATTGATCAGAAAGAATATCTTTGATCTCTTCAGAAAACAGCTTATGGACTGGTACAATAGAAATGATCAAAGACAAGCAAGGCTATTAAATAGCACATGCTCTAGCAAAAGGCAAAAAGAATTATTAAAGCTCAATAGAGGCAGTCTAGGGAAATTAGTGGGACTACTTACAGGACACTGCCACCTTAAAAGACATCTCACCATAATGGGAGTTTTAGATGATCCCACTTGTAGAGGTTGTCATTATATGGAAGAAACTTCAATACACATCTTATGTGAATGTGAAACCTTTTCTGCACATAGATTTGAACACCTGGGTCAGCACTTGATTGAACCTTGGATGTTGCAGGAAATTCCTGTAAAATGTCTGCTGAACTTTGCTTCAGCCACTGGTCTCTTCAAATAAAGCTTTCTGAGGGGTATAGTACAATAGACCTATGGTACTATACCCCAATAGGTTCTTTTGGAACCACCCTAATTTTAAATCTTAATTTAATCTAAATTTTAAAATTTTGTTTTTAAGTGAATAAAAGAAAATTTAAAAAATTGAAATAAATTTTCCCTTATAAGTGAGAATTTTAGGACATTTAGGATATTTTTTAAATACTTATAAATTTTTTTAAGAAACTGAAATCCTATCCTCCATGTGAAGATTAAATTCTATCATAAGATTAAAAAATAGTATATGGTATACATTGGAATGTCATGTTAAGTAAATTAATGAAAACTTTCAGAAAATTTGATAACAAACATATATTTGATATAATAAAAACATGTAAATCTAACAGTAATCACAAAATATTAATAGCTTATTTAAGTAAACATTTATTAAAAATACTATTTGGGAATTTTCATAAATACAAAACAGTTTCTTCAAAAACAATACCAAGAAAGTCGATCATAAAAAGAAAAATATTGATTTAAGGAATTATAAATACCATATGAATATAACAGAATACTTTGATAAATATATTAAAACTAAAAATTATTCTTCTTCTAAAAATATAGAACTAATATTTAAGACATCAAGAATTCAGTAAATAAGAAAAAATATAAGTTTACATCACGAATGAAGAGAAATAAAAACATATATTAATGTTACTCTTTGATTTCAGACTTTAAATTTAACAATATGAATTGATATAGCTAGAAATAAAATATTGAATGAAATGTTTTTACTTCAGTTGAAAGTCATTCAGGAATGTTAGTTCGCCATAGTTAACATTGAAGTCAAAATCTTTCACGTGACGATTAAAAGTCATTATCTTTTTCATTGGAATTCCATTATTTCTACTGAACAGAATCCTTTTAACAGTTTTAATTCCCATGCTTTTATCTTCCAACTCATACTCTCTTTGGAAATCAACCTGAAAATTAAGATTTCCATGGATTTTTAAGTTATATATCAACACATTTTATAGACATTTTAGTTTTCAATAATAATGATTTAGCAGATTTAAAAGGATAAAAATAGAAGAATTAAATTATGATTTTAAAACTCTCAAAGAAAAATATACTTTTTATTAGTAAATTTAAAATACATACAGTCTTTAATAAAATCACTATCAGTGAAAGGTTTTGATCTCTTTGCGATTTCTAACGCAATAATAAAACTTAGATTCAGAGCATCTTCCCTCTCATTATTAGCTTTAGCAAGCAATGATCATTGAACATGAAGTTTAGATTTTAAAGACAATGTATCCATTCTTATTTTTTTAGTCTAGCAATCAAATTTTGATTTATGATTCTTATAGTGTCTTTTCAAGTTAAACTTTTTACAAACGGCAACTGTAGGATTGCAAATCAAATAAAGTGGTTTACCTTCCCATTCTATGAAAAAATATGCAATTTCCCATTTAGACTGAAAAACTCTGCACTCCCTATTTAACTTTACATTTTTGTGACATTAGGCCAAAATCATAACAATTATGGATATTGCACACGCACAACACAAACAAATACATAATATCTTCCCAATCACTACTTCCTAGTACAACTAAAATTATTCTTTGACTGTATCGCTTCGATTACTTGACTCGACTGACTTACGTTGCGCCAATACACTTTTTTTATATCGATAAGAAAGGTTCTAGTCTAGACTTGAAATGGGTGGAAGATTGTATTCACTCAACACAAATAATAAGGTTTTTCCACCTTATTATTTGTGTTTGTTGTTGCTAATAGATGGTGTTACTGTCTCTCTCTTGCTTGTCTAGGCAAGGGCTGCCCTCGAAATTACTTATAAACATAAAGAGCGCTATTTAAAACGCCCATAGAAGAATCAAGTGAAATCTAAACGCTCTTAAAAACATACTTCTTTCTGTGACACATTGTGATTACGGGCCGGATGCGACCCGCGGGCCGCTTCTTTGACATGATTGATCTATAGCATATGAGACTGTATAGTATATAAGGGATAGATCTTGGTAATAGATTTTCTTCACTTAGGTTTAATTCAAAAAATCTTTCAATGAGTATACATTTTCTATTGTAGTATGGCCAAAAGTAAATATGGGGTATAATTTTATGTAGCTGAAGATACTAGTATTGCTGATAATCAGGAAAAATAGAAGAAAATATAAACGTTCAGTTCTTTGGAATTAGTATTGTTTTCAAAGAATTTTTAAATTGTTCTATACAGAAGTGTGTAATTTTGAACACACATCAGTGTATATATATATATATATATATATATATATATATATATATATCTTTAACCATTCTAATAGCATAGCATTTTAGTATAGAATAATCAGTAAAGTATTATATTGTTGTAATTTATTAAATAGTAAATGGCTCTAATTATGATTAATGCCGAATAATTTAATATTTTCAATGAATTTGATCCAATATTTCTGCTACTTCTTTTAAAATTTATTTGTACTCCATTCTGAGTTTAAATGCTTGTAATTTTGCTCATTTGTCATTCCATGTTCACTTTTTACATTGAAAAGTTAATCTTACTGCAGTTTAAAGTGTATTCTGAATCACAAATTGTTAAACTGAAGGACATTACGCTAACTGTTCAATAATTTTGATTAAGATGCAATAACCTGACTAAAAAGTATTTGGTCTGAAATTTAATGTAAGTATTATCTACACAAGCAACATTTTGATTTAAATTAGCAACTATAATTTTTCCTATAAATTTTTCAATATGTAAAAAAAGTTTATATGAATTTATCTTAGACTTAATTTAAACTATCATTCCTTAACATATTAGGTATCTGAATAGTTTCTCAAGCATTTAATAAGTTGAATGGTGTTAAAACACAAATGCATGGAAACTTAGTTTTCAAAAAACACCAAATCAAAAAATATAAAATAGATCACAATTTTTAAGTGCTAAGTAAAATAGCTCACAATTTTTAATGTGTAAATTAAACTTATTTACAGAAATACTGTAATAAAATCTTGAAGACTTAAATTTGGAATACATAAAAATTTAATTTGAAATAAATTTCAGGCTTTTAGTTTGTTTAAAAAATATTTGGGAAATATTTGATGAATTTTGTTTACTTCTACTTTCTTAAATAAATAATAAATAATAAAAAAAATCAAAAATCAACCTTTGAAATCTTAAAAAATCTAAAAAGTCTTCTGAACATTAAAAGAAAATGATAACATAATCCAAGTCACTGCATATAAGAACATGATATCACTCTTGAAAAATACTTTTTTGGGGATACTCAGATAATAAATAAAAATAAAATTAAAAATTAAAAAATGCCAAACCTGACAATATTTATCTTAACACTTTGCACAGGAAAAATTATGAGTCTTTATTCTAAATACATAAATATTTTCTGACATACAGTATTTTATCAAACAAATTCTCAGATCATTTGCAATGACTTTTTACATGTGTGAAAAATCAGATTTACGTAATATTTGAATGTATTCTATGCTTTTCTTTGTTCACATATTTCAATAAAAATATCATAGAAGTTATAAAATAATTATAAAAACAAAATTTAAAAATATTAGACATAAAATCTAAAATTTGAAGTCTTGAAAATTTCCAAAATGTTGATAGATATGCTAAGGGCATGAAATAAAATGCTAATACAGTTCCAGATTATAGCAGATAAGAGCATGGTATTGATTTCATAGAATACTTTCATTGGGACACTCATACAATAAAAAGCAAGATGTAATAGTATGAGTCAAATTATTAATATTTTTTACATAATTACCTTGTCTTTATATTAAGTACATAAATATTCTAAGTTATAATACTTCACTAAGTAAATTCCTAACTTTATATTCTGAAGCATTTCAAACAAAATCTATAAGATTCCTTGAGAATGAAAATTAAGTGTTAAATTTGAATTTCCAACACATTCAAGACAATAACATACAATCCTTTTTCAAAGGCAATCTAAATCACCCACCAGCAGAATAAATGCTGGGTCTATTTGTACTGCAACTGACTAAACATTGGTTTGTATAATGTTATTTCAATACTTAACTGATTACTGGTTTGGAATTATATAAATCATCACAACAGTTTTCAAGGAGTCCACCACTGTGAAACCTATTCATGTTACATAATCCTCTTTGTGCTATGGCAAAATTATATTACAGTTATGAACTATTTTGTTTTTCAACCAGTCATTAACTGTAGACATTAATTACCAGTCAAAGTTGTCACTAGGAGCAACTAAATCAAACAAACTTTGTCCATAGATAATGAAGTCAGATTATTCAGATTGCTGAAATTTTCACATTGATTTGCTGTCATGTGATAGAATGATAAGCTAAATTATTCAAAGTTTATCAAATTGGATAATGCATACTGACATTCTCTTAAGCAATTTTATAGTAGAAAACTCCAGAAATGTACAAAAAAATTGGCAAAATTTAAATGCATAAACAAAATATTTTTCAAACTATAATGTTCATTTTACACAATTTAAATGCTGTCTTTTATGTATGCTGTCAATATAGAAATGGTCAATTACATACTATATCAAATGATAATAAAAACTTGTATCAAGATGCTCACTTTTTTCATATTTCAGTAAAAAGTTTAAGAAGCACATTTAAGAAGTAATTGCTTTTCTATGATATTTAGCAATTTTTTTTTATTTTTAGCACTTCTCTTTAAGAGTTTTCTCATTTTTATTATTGAACTTGTAATGAACTTTAAAAATTTTATAAACTATCAAAAATATGACAAAAATTTTAACAAAAAATTTGTAACTTTTGATTTTTTTAATAAAAAAATTGATATTTTCAATACATCTTTATTTTATTCCAAATATTACAAATTAAAATGCTTCATTGATAAAAAAAAATGTAGAATGTAGAGAATAAAAATTACATGAAAAACAATAAATAAAAACTGCTTAAAATTTGAAATGTTTTTAAAAGATTAAAATTTTTGATTTTGGAAGATGAAAAAGCATTATACTGGAATTAAAAACACAAATTCTAAATCATACCTGTATGGGATAGAGGTTAGCATCTTTCACTAAAAATGTTTTAACTTTAAATCCTTTGCTTAAGTATGCAGCTTGATAAGCAGCTCCTAAGGCAGCAGATTCATCAGTATTCAAACTTTTCCCAAGCTCTTCCTTTTTAATATAATCTAAAAGCAATTGCTGAACTTTTGGAACTCTAGCACCGGAGCCAGATAATATCACTTGATCAATATGAATCTGTAAAATATTGTTAAAATAAAAGTTTATTTATTTAGATGTGTATATGTACATATAAAGACTTTTAGAGCTTCAATACACAAATGTTATTGACACTTCAACCAGATTATTCAGAGAACAACTTCCTTACTTCAATGTCATCCAAAAGTTTTAGATTTTTGCAAGAAATTAATGCAACAAATTTTAAAGATTATAAATTATAACATTTTATGTAATTTAAATTTAAAGGGATAGGGCTTGAAAATACAACATTTTATTAACATTTTTTAAATGATTAATATTGTTATTCCATATTGTTCTTTCTATTTTGAATATGTATTTTAATAGTTCTAATGACTTTTAAGAAAAGTATATTAATACCAAACAATAAATTTGATTCAAATATCATTTCACAATTGCAGCCTTTAAAAAGATTGCAAAAATAGAAATCAAAAGTTTAATAGAAAACAATAAGGCCAAATAAATACCAAATATATTTCAAATTCATTCACTTTTACTACTTAATATATAGAAGATACAACTTCTAATTGGTTTTCTGAAAACACTTGTTAAAACTAAATTACATTAAATGCCTCAAATAATTAATGGAATATGAGTTTATACATTTAATGAAGAAACTATTATACAGTTGCAAAAAGTGATAATTGAGTAAAAACCTTGTTTAGTTTATCACTAAACAGTCATATTTTTCCCAAGAAAGCTAATTAAATCAGGACCCCAATAGTTTAAAGTAGATTTCAAACCACTACAATCACCCAAGCCCAAAGTGGGATTCAAACCCACGAGATGTTTAACTGAAGGCCAGAATGATATTTTAGGTGAACAATGAAAATGTTTCCTCGAACATTACATCAAATAAGTGAATAAAAAGAGTGTGAATATAAAAAATTTCTAAGTCTGCTAAGATAATAGGTCATCTCACCTTTAGTATATAGTAAATTAAAGTTATTTCGAACAGAACTGAAAGTTTAAAGTGGATACTAAACTATGCTCGAAGTATACATATACCCAAAGTAGAGATGAACTTACAAACCACTGAATTAAAGATAATAGGTTCTGGCCATTTCTTTACCACTTCAGTAACAAGCTGTTAAGAGGGTGTGGAGAAAACTGTACAAACTTCATGAGATTAGACTAATTATTTATAGTTTCTTTTGTAAAAAGCTTTTGGCAACATGAAAGATTAATTGTAAAAAATATGATTGTTTAACATTACACTTATACTGTGTGTGTTGTATGTAATTATCTACCTGGGGCCTGAGCAGCTACCAGGCGCGTTGGTATGTGGTGGATAACCGAATGTCCTGTAAGAATGACAGGATAGCCTTGAATATAGAATCAGAGGCCGCGAACCAGCTCCCGTAAACCCTGGTGTTATGTGATCCGTGCCTAGGGCTAATTGGCACCGCGGTATTGGTGTCTTAACGGAGCCTCTAGTTGCCTGGCAAACTTGCCCAGTATCTCAGGCAATGCTGGGTGGACTTATATTACCTGAGCTTATAAATTGTTATCTTGTGGCTGAAAAGACACAAGAAATAACAAACCTTTCTGCATCTGCAGGTGATGCCTCTGGAGAAGACCTTGCTGAAAAAGACAAGGGAACTCAGAGGCAGTCTTGTAAAGGGGCAGTAATGAATCCTTCACTTGAGGTAGAAATGACCTATAAACCATCTTCTGGTGAAAGTCAGGAAGCTATCCCTAGTATGACTGACTCTCTGACAAGATGGGATTGTTTCAGCAAGACCTTATCTGCTGGAAATGTCATACACAAGAGGAAACGGCAGAGCATATCATTTATGAATGCGAGGCTCTTGCCCTCCCTAGATTAACCTCTTTAGGCATCATCCATACTAGAGAGTTACACCTAGACTCCATTAAAGGGTTATCGGACTTTATTAATAAAGAGGATGACCCGAGCAACTGGAACTAGGAAACATTGGGTTTAGAGTTAATGGTACAAAATGCTGATAAAAGCAGAGGTGCCCAATGACATACAAACCTAATTCTAAGAAGAAGAAGAAGAAGAAGATGTAATTATCTATAGCATCATGTAATAATCTGGTGCCAGATTATCTATATAAAACAACAAACTTGTTTTGATCTTTAAAATACTACAAATTTTAACATTCAGAAAAAAATGGCGATGAAAGAAGAAGCGTTGAAGTGCAAATAAAAAGCTATTCTAAGTATAGCTTGTGTTTCAACTGAGATTAAAAATTTGAAAGATTATATTTTAAATGAAGACATGGAATATACAATAAATCATCTAACATGTTCCTTGAAAGAAATGAAAACAGTTGATGATGAAAAGCATGTTCTTTTTACAGATGAAGAATATAAAGATGACATCGTCCAATACAAAACCTATTCAGATAATGCTGAATGCTCAGTTTTTAAAACTCAGAAAATCATTCAAAATAAATTATCACCCACTGTTAATGCCAGCAATAAATTTAATTTGGATATTGATAATGCCAATTTGATGACTAATATGGCTGTTCAGAAGGCATCTATTATTCCAACTTACACAATTCAATCACTGTCGATAAAATAGAACCATTTGGAGGAGAAATAAAGAATAGGTAAAGTTTTGGGAGCAATTTCAATTTTCTGTAGACTCCAATCCAAACTTACCAACTATTGACAAACACATCTTTTTGAAAGGCTACTTACAAGATGAACCTAAACATATGTTGACGGAATTAACATTTTTACAGACTAATATGATACTATTAAAATTCTAAGGAATAAATATGGTGATAAAAATAGAATTCTTCAAGCTCATTTAAACATTTTGGAGAATTTAAAGTCAATTTGTGATCTATCGGCAACAGCATTAAATGAAATTGATGCTGAATGTAACAGAAGATATCAAGCTCTATGCACTTTAGGTGAAAACATTGACGCATACAAAAGAGTTTTAACTTCTAAAATTTTACATGCATTCCCTGGCGACATTTGTTGCTGATGTATTATTTATGTGAAACACTGAAAAATTTCAGAGGGTGATCTCTCACAATTGATACATTTTCTTTCCAAAGCCTAATAACAAGCAAAATTAAAGATTTTCTAGCTCCAAATTATTCCTTAAAATCTACCTTAGAAAACTTTAATGTAAATACCAAGCCAGTTACTAGAAGTATGAAACTTTCATTCTTTTGTATTTTTTTGTGAAACTGCCAAACATTGGTCTCAACAGTACAACTCTGTGACATATATAGACACAAAAATGCAAAAATTTAAAGCAATGAATAAATGTTTTTTGAGTACTGGAAGTGGGCATGCAAAAAAGAGCTGTACTCATAAGGAAAAAGCTTGTGTTAAATGCAAGAAAAAGTATCATGTTTCAGCATCAGTATTAAGCAAAAATAGCTATTAAATTAATATAACAAATTATTACAATCAACAAATTTGTAAAACATATAAAAATCTTCTAATATAAAGAGATTGAAGTCTAGTGGTGTAGTGGTAGCACTTCACATTTCCAAGGCACAGGTTTGATTGATGGGGTGTGCAAGGTCAACACATCCTTTCAGTGGGTCGATAAACAGAGTACCAAGCACGCTTAGGAACTGGAGGTTTTGCATTAGAATGACCACCTAATAGGGACCTATGCTTTGCCCTTGGTCAGGAAAACAGATATGGGCACTGTTGGCCTTGTCCCATATTGGGCTGCAGTACACTGGTTTAGTTTACTTTTGATAAACAGAGATCAAACAGACCAATTGTAAAAATAAAATGCATTATAATATGTAAAATTAAGATTCACTTTAACTAAAAGAAATTTAGAATTGGAAGAGCATAAATTCTAACGAATGATGAACAGACAAATGTAAAATCGTAAAAAACATTGTAAGTAGAACCTCATTAATTCAGAATAGTCAATAGAATTCCAGGTCATTTGAATTAATGAAAATACTGATTAAACAAAATAATCTATAAAATGAGCCAAGATACATAAAATAAACTAATGCCTAAAATAAAAATTACATTATGAATTCAAGTGACTAAAATATGAATTTGCTTATAAGAAAAATTAAGTATAATAAGTACACACACTTTATTTTATTTAAACGATAAACATCAGATAAAAAAAACTACATTCAACAAGATGGTTCAGGTTCATCTTCACTAATCATACTTGACACAATCTTCTATTGGAAGGAAGTACTGATTTTTTGTCATCTTACTTCAGTTATAATCTCTTGAATAATTAATGATGTCTTACATGTATAGCTTGACTCATCCAAGGTAAAACTCCAGCTTCAACAGAAATACATTGTACAGTAAATTTGGCTCTTAAATTTATACAGGGTGTATATTGCATATGTATGCTATGTATCTAAATTGCTGTCTGGATTAAGTAAAGTCCAATGTAATGGGTCTGGATTAATGAGGGTTCACTGAATAACAATTTTAGTAAAGACATAAATTGCCCCTTCCAACAATTCTTGTAAGAGCAGTTATTTTTGTCTTTAAATTTTTAATAAATAAAAGTCTAATATTTTTAAATTATTATAAAATTAAATATTAAACAAATTATTATTTTTTACAGTAGCCTAATTTGCAAACAAAATTAAGCAATTAACATTGAATTGATTTACATCAAATTCTGAGATTTTAATATATTTAATGCAATAAGATGTAAATATTTATATACAGAGTCAGAAAAAATTAAGTAAAAATTTTATCACATTATTCATTAATAAGCAAACTCTTAATGTTTATATACTTTTAAATATATAAAATGACATTAAAAATTTAGGGTAACCTACCAAATCCATATTAGCAGATTTTAAAGCAGCTTCAACAGGTTTTGTCACTCTTTCAAAGAGATCACTGCAAAGATTTTCAAAATCTATTCTGGTAATGGGAGTTTTGAAATCTTGGTCATCTAATAAGCTCTCAACCTAGAAAAATATCTTACATTAGTAATAGTAAATTTAACTTCGTTTAGAAAAACATTTTTATAAAGTGCATTCTTATTCAACAGATTCATGTTGTAAAAAAAGAAAATCATTTTAACAAAGTTTTAATCTTTCTACATATTTTCTCATGGATTTTAAAAAGCTTGACTGATACCTTAAGTTTAAAATGAATTATAAATTGTTAATATCCAGTTTTGAAATTTGCACTCAAGAATTGTTGAATTGAAAGGCATAGTACCAATTATTCATCGAACAAAAATGTCTCTCAAACACTACCTGCAATTAATGTTTGAGTTTCACAATTGAAAATTGGCATTAAACAATAATATTACTCTTGATTAAGGATTTTTGAACATTAGAAAAATAAGTGGGTTATTATTCTTCCATTAGAATATTCTTAGTTTGAGAAAAATGACGAAAAATATCTATATTGATAGAAATTAGAAAATGTCTAATTTATATAGATATCAAAATAGAAAAGATTATATAGGGTCTTTTATTTATAAAATAAGGACCAGTTCTAACAAGTAATACAAATTATGTGTGAGCCAAGGAATTCAATTATGTAAGTACTCTTCATAAGGTTACTTAATTCTTCAAGATACTGTGAATCTTCAAAGAAAGATGCACAAAAAATGCAGGATATCGATTATAGATTGAATGCTGCCAAATAGACGAAAAAGATTACACCGCATTGCGATAAGAGGATTGAGTAAGCCTAGGTAGATGTTTCATTTCATTTTTGTATTCTTGAAACTGATTAAACATGGCTTGCTACATAAGTAAATACATATAATAATAGAAAATTCTATAGCCAACAGGAACCAAAGCCTGCATTATAGAACTGACTTGGTCAAAGGAAGGTTTTCTATACTTCTCTCCTGTGATTTTTCTTATTAAGGTTACATTTGGAGAAGCTAAAAAGCACATCATGGGCTACCCATCAGAAGATTCACCACCATTCTTGTCAGCTGAAAGGGGATTATCACATTGTGATTATCTCTTTTACAGTATAGACTAATACAGATTTCCTTAAATTGAGGGCCTATCCTCTTATAAAGAAAATTGGGAAGGAACAAAATAATTTTCATCAACTTACTAACCAACCAGGTTTTGTGTTTATTGCACCACTGGAAGTTTCTCATTAACATTTCTGACATAGTTGGTTGATTATCACTCTGGTCACTTTTTGCACAATAGGGAAAGTTGTACTAGGATACAAAGCTTAAAATGGATTCTGAACCATTGCAAATATCCAAGTTTGCGGTGGAAACCAAGCCCTAAACTGCTGAGCTGAAGGTCAGAATGACAACCATTTAACTACCAGATTGACAAGTCTGATAGAGGCCTGGGAATTATTATTTTTTGTTGAGATTTTTTTCATGAAGATGCCTATACCTGTAATTATTGACATTGTCAAATCTGATGCTGATTGATTGGCTGTCATTTATTTTCTGGGTGTTACAATTCATTTTAATACCAAGTGGTATCTTGTATTCAGTTTCTCCTATCACAAATTATTTTGCTCTTCTAGTCTTACTTTATAATGCTGTGTGCATGTGGTCTGTATTTTACACAATGATCATTATGAAATACTTAAAACAGGGAGGTTTTAATAGCAGTCAATCTAGTTGGTCCTACAATTTGGACTCTATGCAAGCCTGAGAATTGACATTTTAAGCGTTTGCCAAAAATCTAAGATGTATACATCCAAACTAAAGCTACTTTATACTACAATATACTTTTTATATTAGAAAAAATGGTAGACAAGATTATGCTTTAATGTTTACAAAGTGTCTTTTCAAATAATTTTTTATTCACACGCATTTCCATTATTTTGGTAGAAAAACTTTCTATTTACACAGTAAAACTTCTGATGTGATGGCAATCATACTTTTATATAATTTCCTTTCATAACTATAGATTTTCCAATGTACTGAATTTTGTCCATGTGTTAAGAATATTTTACTTATAAAGCCAAGAACAATTTATCAGTAATCAGAAGTTATTTCAGTTGTTCAGAGTAAAAAAGAAAATTTGTGTTCCATAAAACTCTTAAAATACTAATTCCTTAATTTCAAAATTTATTAAGTAATACGAATTAGAGTAAAAAATCTCCTGGCAAAAAGATTTGGTGTAAGTTTGATATCCCCCAAAGTGATTTCTCGCCAAATCTAGCATCCTTTGTTTTGATTATAGCGTTGCCAAATTATGAGTTTTTGCTACTTTTCAGAATTTTTTATTGCCAGGTTTTATTTTTCTTGTGTTTAACATCATGTTTACATCATATATAAGGTTCTTTTCAGTGGCAATGGTATTTGCAGTTTTCGTGTTACTTTCAATTCAAACTTTTTGTTCTATGTTTACTGTTGTGTTTTGTTGTTGCTAGTGTCCAAGCAACATAAACTGTTTTTTTTCTAATTTCTTTTTATTAATTACTTATATTTCTTTATTTTATTTATTAAATAATTTTCTTAAATATTTTTTTAATTTATTATAATATTTTTCATTTATATTTTTAACATCATAAACTGTTCTTTTCCAATTTCTTTTTGTTTAATTATCATCTTATATGTTTTTATTGATTATTATATTTTTCTTGTATATTTTTCCACAATATAACCAAGCATATTTGACACGTGAGCTTGATGTCATATCAAGTCCATTATAGTTATTTACTTATCTCTTTCACTGGTTGTTTTGAAGAGAAGGCAAACCCAACAAAAAAGTTTTTATTCATTTTCAAGTAATACATTTTCAGATTTTTTATACTGCTGATAAAAAAAAGTCGGAATGGTCACCAATAGACGTACAACTAGTTTAAAAGACTTGTTTGGTAAGGAGTTATTCTGATTCTTAAGACTCAAGTAGTAATATAAAATGCTTCTGAAATTATCAAATTAACTATAGCTGAATAAATCTTTAAAATACAAGAAATTGCCCAATCTGAATGCATTACTGACATTTGTTTCCATCATTTACTAAAATTAAAATTATATTAAAAAATATAAATCTTAAAAGTTAGCTTTAATTTTTTCAAATTTACATATTTTCATTGTTCTACATTGGAAGTTTTTTCTTTTGGAAAACAATGAATAAAATTATAAATCATTAAAATAAATCAATTTAATTGCTTTTATTTTATAAACAGTAAAAAAATAAGTCTTGATAAACATAATACAGTTGATTAATCTTATAATTTAAATTATTTCTAATTTATTTCTATAAATGAAAACTGAAAATTTAACACTTTTAAATAGCCAAGACTACACAATACTTAAAATTATTTTTCAAGGAATTTAAAGTATTACCTTCAATGATGATTTCTAGATTAATTTATGTTTAAGTAATAATTTAAAAGAATAAGCATTATAAATTATTCACAGTGAAAAAAGTTTATAAGTATGCAAAGTTTGGGGAAAGTTTTCTATAAATTTAATCACTTTCTTATAAACTTTAAATAGATTTTCTTGATTTATTATACATTATGTAAAAATGGCTTATCTGAGGCTAAAATAATCAATTTTCAAAACATTAAGTAAATATAGGCAGCAAAAAATATATACTCATAGTAAAAAGCCAATATATAACTGACCTGTGCAATATGATCAGTATTAGCACTCAGCACTTTTTTTACCCTTCCAGCTTCTTTCAAAAGCTTGGCCATGGCTCTGTTATTTTCAAAAACATCTTTATCTGTTCTCTTAGCATTATTAAAAGCTTTTGCAAAATAATCTCTAAGTCTAAGTTGCATTTCAAGGCCACCTAAAGTTTGGTCAAATCTAAAAAAATTAAGTTTTGAAAATATTAAGACAATAGACAAAATAGCTACAAAATTATGTCATGTTTTATATATATATATATAAATTCTTGGCAAACAATAGGTCTATTTTGAAGCATTCAAATGAAAAATTTATATCATGAAATTTCTATAATAAATAATTTCATTGTTCTAAACGTTTTTGATTAGATTTGCATTAGTTTTGCTAATGTCCCAATTTCTTGCTATAGGCCATAATTTACTTCAAGCTTGGTTTATTTATGACTCAACTGCCACATGAGGGCTTGTCAGATCAAGAACTGTAATTTAAAGTGAACTTCTAGCCTTAAAAATGTAATCATGCTAGGTAGGAATTCAGCCCACAAACTATTTAACAAAATGTTAGAACACTAACCATTAGACTGCCAGTTTGGGTTGATTCTATCAAGAAATGTCAGAAATAATTGCAATCTAATTTTAAATTTGATTTTATTATTACAAAATTGTTTCTATTTTATAGAAAAAATTTTCAAAACATGTAAATATATTTGAAAAAAATTGGTAACAAGTAAGTACATACATTTTAACTTTTTGATCTTTAGTCAACACAATAATCTTTAATATTAATGTTACCTAACATCATATCAATATAAGTAAACATCTGATTACTTTTGTTATAAAGAACATTACTCAATCATATCAGTGATTCTCAAATTTCGCCTCATCACCATTTGTTTTATTTTTGTATATCCTTCAGTCAAAATTCCCTCTCATTTCCTGCATTATGTAAAAATGTTTCAGTACAAAATTTTCAAATAAGCCCATGACTCATAACACTTATTGCTATTTATTATCTGCTCACATTATTAAAGTTATAGAGAACTTTTAATGAGATTAATGTATAGAACTAATTTACAAACTAAAATTTGCATTTTCACCTTTTTCTTTATTTTTCAAATTTTATATTTTCCACTTTATTTTTAACATTTTATTCATACATCTATAAAATATACATATTAGGGTTTAGCCATCAACCAATATTTTATATAAATTTATAGGTTAATCCAGAGTTCATACTGATTTCCAAGAGTCAAATAAAACATTTCCAAAACATATTGACATTCATGTTAAATAATTTTTTTTTAAATTATTGACTAAATATGCATATAATTATGTATGTGCAATGTATTCCATTTATATTTGTAAAAAATAGAAATAAATAATTGCAAAAATTAATGAGAATATTTTTTATTGAAGTCAGAATTATATTTATGATTACTTCAAAAGTCTTCAAGACATTTAGAGCTACAACAAAAATTTTCATTTAAACAAACAATATTTTTACATTACTGAATTATACATTATATAAAATAATGGGTTTTTAATCATCTTCATTAGATTCCTATCTATTATTTTATTGAGTGTTTCAAGATGTATACAATAACCTTTTCAAATTTATATGCTTATTCAAAACAAAATAAATACAATTATCAGTTAAAGTTTCTAGGATGACTTTTTTCCTTAATTAATACTTAATAAAGCAATTCTAACTTTTTTCAGTTTACCATCAAACTTTTTTAAAACTATTGTTTCACACACAAATTCTAAAATTTTCTATTTCTTTATTCATTCAATAAATTTTTACATTTATTGATTATTTATATATACACAAACCAACATTGAAAATGTTACACCAAGATGGAGAGACCTGAAAATTATGCAAATTTTAGAGCGGATGCACCTTACCGATTTCTGCAAATGATATGAAATGCACAGCTATCCAGTGCACATAGGATAAAATATAAGGTGAGGAACCAACAGAGAGGCTAATATTTGCACCGTTATTGCTGCTTTGAAATAATCATTGAAAGTTTGTTCTTGTCGGAAAGGACGCCTGTAATTGTAGAGAATGCTAGGCCATAGTCAACAGAGTCGGTTCCAGCAGACAGAAAGTATACAAGGGGTATGATGATTTAGTTCATTTTATACAGTATAAAGAGAAGAGAAACAAATAAGAAAAAATCATTTAAAATCACGAGTCTGATTGTAAAAAACATGACAATCATGCTAGTGATTACTTCACACACATAAATCTAAATACTACATATAATCTTAACTAAATTGGATTATCCTAAAATTATTGTGGCTGAACTGGCTCCTTATTTTAGTCAACAATTATGAATGCAGCAATCTAATATCGATCATGTCAACATCTAATGACAACATTAAAAGCTAACACTCAATTTTATTTTTGGACAATTTAATTGAAAATTTTAAAATATTAAAGCAAATATCTCAAAAATTATAGTATTTTCTAACAAAAAATAAATGTATCAAAGTAAGTAAATATTCTAAGTGTAATTCACAATTTTCAAGGAGTCAAGTCAAAATTCTGGGAGTTGTATGAACTATGTAATAATCCACATTGCAGCAGATCTTGCAATTTTAATTTTACCAAAATTGTAAAAATTCAATTTATGACACTCAATACAACTAGTTTGCTTCAACAGGTGGATAAAAAAAGCTGTTAAACCATTTAAAGGTTACTATGAGACCTTCATACGCACATGTGCATGAAACCACGAGATAAAAGAAAGAGATCTTAGTTAAAGACTATAAAATAATTCAATATTTGAATTCAGTATAATTAGATTCTGCTCACATAAAATTTTTTAAATTATCTCAATTTTACAATAAGTTAAGATTTTCTATACATTTTAAGTGACAAATATAAATTTAAACACATCAAAATATGCAATATAAATTATAAAAATAGCTTTAAAAAAAACTAAACAAAAACTTTTTAAAAAGAAATACAACATTACTTACCCAACACCTTTTATGGTTAATTGAGGACTTATTTCACCAGTTTCTTTTGATTTCACTAACTGATAAGTGGCTACAGTAGCCACTGTACTGCCAGCTCCCATATCATAGAACATAATATTTGTAGGTGTTTCATTAAAATCACGTCTTCTGAAGACTCCGTAATTAAGAGCAACTGAAAAAAATAATCTTTTAAGTTGTGAACTTGTTTCATGCAAATTAATTTTTCATTGAAATTACTTATTTCTTTAGGGATAACACTACTTCAAAATGAATGTTTTAAATATAGAACATACTTTCAACTCCAAAAAGAGTATGTAGTTATACCAATAGGTTATGGTGAATTTACGAGATGAGTTATATAATAAAAAATAAAAATTACTAAAGATATAGAAAACGAAACAAATTATTAACACTCTTAAGCTGTGGCTCCTATTTTATGCACAATCAAAACTGAGGCATCCCATCAATTGTAGTATTTTTTTGTAGTATTTTTATTCAAGTGTAGTTTTCTCATTTTCTACTAAATATTGTTTGTATACCAACAATATTTAACTATAGACTTCTTGTTGAGATAATCTTATATTTTTAAGGTACAGAATTTTAAGTACTTACTAGTTTGAAAGGGTAAATTATAAGAACAGATAATATGGAAACATTAATCTAAAGCATAATGTACTAATAATTTCAAAGGAATGATAATTAACTAAACAAGTTTGAAAGGATTACATAAGAAAATTTTGGGAGTTGAAATAGATATTACTGTTTTTAAGAATTTAATCAAGACATGAAAGTGAGTAGTTCGAAATTTTAATAAATTCAAATCAAATTCTGTAGAAGAAAACTTACCAGCAGTATTACTGTTGATCAATTGCAAAACATTTAAACCTGATAGTTTTGCAGCAGTCAGCATAGCTCTTCTCTCTGCTTGGTTGAAAAATGCAGGCACTGTTATCACAGCATCCTTAATGGGCTGACCTATAAAAAATAAACTATTTATAATTTCTTTCACAATTAGGATATAATTTTTTTCAAGCTATATATACATTTTTTATGCAAGTTAAAAATTACAACAAATATTTCAAATAAAAATTCAGATATTTGACACATGGATTTGAGACCGGAGGTGGTGTTTGAGAGACTGACTATTTTTGGATTCATGGGGCTGGTGTGATGGTACTGTCACGCCAGTCGGGGATAAGCAACAACACAACAGATATTTGACACAAAATCATTCATATTGATAAGCATAAATATCTATTGATAAATATAAGAAGTTTTGAAACATAAAAAATCAATACCTGCAGCTTTTTGAGCAATTTCTTGTGCTTGTTTTAAAATCATAGCCATCAACTCCTCAACTGTGAATTCGAAGCCATCCGGATGAACAAATACCACTGTTTTACGATCATCAGAAGCTTTTATATTATAATATGGGAACCTCTTTTTATACAGCTCAACAATGGGGTTATCTATAGTCTTGCCAATTACTTCAGTTAAGTACATAAAGGCTTTATCAGGGAATCTGACTGCCTATCAAGAAAATAAATATTGGTCTTAATATTCAGTAGCAAAATAAAACACTTCGAAGAATACTATGGAACAAAAAGTCTATTCTATCAATTATAGAAAAAATCTTATGAATTAGAGAAAAAATATTTTATAGCTTGTAAGTGTGAACAATTCTAAAATATTTATTATGCTAAGTCTCATATTTATTTAGGCTAATCATATACATGGATGTCTTAATAAACATGAGAAAGTTGAAATTTATTAGCAGATACTTCATATGATTATCAAAATAAAATATAAAATGTGGAAAGATATTTATAATAAAATATTATCAGTACCAAATTATCAGAATAGAGCAAAAAATAATATGTCTGAAATAAAGCAATCATTTTAAGCATTTCAATAAGGAGAATATTATCATATAACTTATAAAATTTAAAATAGGATTTGCCTTAAAAATGTTTGAAATCATACTATTATATTTATTTAAAAAAGCACATTTTTCTAGGATAACCAACTTTCCCTTAAAAAACATTAAGCACATGTTTATTTAAATAATGAATTTATTGATTTTGAAGATTAAACATGAGAAGGTTGAAATTTATTAGCAGATACTTCATATGATTTTCAAAATAAAATTTAAAATGTGGAAAGATATTTATAATAAAATAATATCAGCACTAAATTATCAGAATGGAGCAAAAAATAATATGTCTGCAATAAAGCAATCATTTTAAGCATTCAATAAGGAGAATGTTATCATATTACTTATAAAATCTAAAAAAGGATTTATTGATACTTTTTAGGCAAACTATAAAAACACAGGAAAAAACTTTCTTAAAATTAGTTGCTAAAAAAATTCAAATATCTTCTTTACTGTAATTCTAGTATCATTTAATTTTTATCTTTGATATTACTTTGTGAATTACCCAATAGCTGTTGTAAAACTAGAATATTCTCAGCGTTTTATCATCCAAAATAACTTCCCATTAACGATTGGCCATAATTATATGTAGTAAGGAAAGATCAACAAAGTCCATAACTAATTTAGAAGCTTATGTAGAAAATAGAAATTCAATATTAATTGTTCAATAGTAGGTGTGATCATATCGGGCACTCTTTAATTCAAAGAGCCTGGTCCTTATCACTGGACCATGGAGACTAAGTGTCTAATGAAGAAAAATCAGGATTAAACTGATAGAAGCTTATGTTAAATTTTGCTCTGAAAATGTAGGACATTTTTAAATGGTTAACATCTCTTATAACTTCAAAAAGATTGAAAATCAAAAATTCCTATTTTCTTCAATCAAGTGTCTTGGAAGTTAAAAACTAATTTTATAAGTAAAAATGCATAAAATGATGAGTATCAAAATGAAATTAATAAAAAAGGGGTAAATATATACATAAGTTCTTGATTTATATAATTTAGAATAAAATAAAAGAGGCTCAATATAGGTTTACGATATAAAAGCTCAACCCTTTTTAAATAAATATCAAGCTTGATTATTTAACTATTGATCTCTGAATTTAAATATAAAATTTTTATAAAATTAAATATTATTAAACAATTGATATATTAATGCTAAGCAATGAAATTTTATTAATCACTGAAATCTGTTTTTAATGCTATTTTTTAATCAATTGAAATA
Organism: Latrodectus hesperus; assembly: GCA_037975125.1. Classification (NCBI taxonomy): domain Eukaryota; kingdom Metazoa; phylum Arthropoda; class Arachnida; order Araneae; family Theridiidae; genus Latrodectus; species Latrodectus hesperus. The sequence goes on from CM075852.1 coordinate 64,516,759, forward strand.
CAAAATTTTAGCATATAAAAAAAGTTATACATTTTAAAATAAATACTGAAATCTAAAAATATTTTTAAAAAATCAAGATAAATAGAATGAATGTAATGTGTTTTACAGTTTTGAATCAATTCAACTGAAATATAATTCTTGTTTCCTCAGAGATTTATCAATTTGCAGTTGAAATTACTCTTCATATGTAATGTGCATGTACATTCATGATTTATTCTGACAAGATATTATCAAATTACAATTAATTATTATTATTAAGGAAATTTTTATACAGAGAAATGTGTTAAATAACTCACAATAGTAAGAGCTGGGTCACCAAACACACGTTCACCATCCCGAAATGAAACAGCAACAGGAGTTTTCCTTTGTGATTCTCTAATGAAAAAAATTAGTATGAATTAAAATTCAGTAAATTTTATTTAAATATATATTTACATAATTTTATTTTACGGAAGTAAATACCTATTTAAAGCTATCTCCATTGGTACACCAGGCTGAAAAAAATAAAATAATTTAGTAAAAAATACAAGCCTTCTTAGATTTTTAAAAAACTTTACCTATGAAAATTAATTGCAAATCCAGAACTTTTAAAAAAATAAAAAATATTTATCTTTTCAGTTTATATTGAGATTTGGTTTATATTAGATAATATATGTCAACAATTTTAAACTGATGTAACAATTAAAAGACAAACCAAAAGATACATGTTGCATTAAATAATCTTAGAATAATTAATCTTTCTAATTTAAAAATAAAGGATAAAATTCAAAAAAGAATATCATGCAATAAATTGTATTTACTATAGTAAAATTTCACAAAAGATTATAATTGAAGAGAGATTTCCCGAGCATTACATTCGGCTAATTCCTCAAAAATATGATGGCAGAATAAAAATATATTTTAATAAAAATTCTAAAAAATTGTAAAATATCCTAAATTTTTTGCAGTGGTCTTAAATAGTTCTAGTAGCACTTGGTAAAGTTCATAATAAAGAATAATAAATTTAAAGTAACAGGTATTTTCTAGATCTGTAAACAGTTTAAGAGAATCACATAAGTTTAAATATTATTATCCAATAATTTCTTAATACATAACACATTAGCATGTAACACTGGCATATGAAAAAAATGACCATCTGTTCCATAATTTTTTAGGTATGGATAAGGATCTTCATACTGCACAAATAACATCCATTAAAATAATGAGACATTCATAGGAACTGATTAACATTTGAAGTGATACCTAAAATATGTTTAAAAGGAGAAATTGTACAGCAGGTTTATCTTGCACAAATTGCATTTGAAAGTAGTCATCTTTTAGAAAGTTATTGTGATGCTTCATATAAAAAAGATAAAATTTTAGCAGAGCTATGATTTGACTATAAAAGTCAAATAGCAGAATATCCTGACTGGAGTTAATCACATTGCAGTATTGCTAATTGACCTGGGGCTTGAGCAGCTACCAGGCGCGTCGGCAGGTGGTGGATAGCCGAATGTCCTTTAGAAATGACAAGATAGCCTTGAATACAGAATCAGAGGCCGTGAACCAGCTCCATTAAACCCTGGTGTTATGCGACTCGTGCCTAGGGTTATTTGGCACAGCAGTAATGGTGTCTTAACAGAGCCTCTAGTTGCTTGGCAAACTTCCAGAGTAATTTGCCTTGCCCAGTAACTCAGCCAATGCTGGGTGTACAGTCTATTACCTGAGCTTATTAACTGTTATTTTATGGCTGAAAAGACAAAGAAAATATTAAATATTTCTGTATTTGCAGGTGAAACCTCTGAAGTAGACCTTGCTGAAAGAGAACCCAGAAGCAATCTAGTGAAGGGACAACAATGATTTTTTTGTTTTTGTTTTGTTTTGTTTGTCGCTCAACGGTCACTTTTTGCACACGAGGGCTAATTAGACCGGGACTTACGGTTTAAAGTGGATTCCGAACCACTACAAACATCCATGCCCAAGGTGGGATTCGAACCCACGAACTGGGGCAACAATGAATCCTTCACAAGAGGTAAAAATGACCTCCAAACCATCTTCTTCTAGTGAGAGTCAGGAAGCTATCGCTAGCATGACTGACTCTCTGAGGAAAATTAAAGTTAAAAAGAGACTTTCTGGTGCCCAGAAAAGGAAGCTGGTAAAGGAACGCAAAATCGCTGAGGGGACTTGGGTTGAAAAACCCAAAGCAACCAAAGGCGAGAAGCATCTCGCCAACCGGATGGACCAGGACAAGGCCGGAAAGGCTGCCAAGAGAGAAGGACTTGGGGGATTTACCTACAGGACGGCTCTCACTGCGATCAAGATGGCTGTGCTCATAGAGGGCCATCCGGAAAAATGGTTAACAGAGGAACAGGCCTTCGACCTGGAACTCTTGTTAACCAAGAAAATAGGAAGGAATGAGAAGGGTTTTGCCCCAACCTTCCTATCTTGTAAACTTGAGAATGGGGCACTTATTGTCAACTGTGCAGATCTGGAGAGCTCAAAGTGGCTGGAACAGAATGTCAGTGACATAAGCCCCAAGCAGGAGCAAAAACTCTTGGTGGGCGAGGCAAGGAAACTTGTCAGAACCACCAAGATAATTACAAAACTGCTGCAAATCTGTAGTAAACGAAAGCCTAAAGAGATCCTGAGAAAAATCGAGGCACAGAATGGTGGGGTCACTTCTATGGAGTGGAACGTTCTTAACATCAAGAACGACCTATCTGGGCGGACCATCGTTCTTAGTGTGCCTGAACTAGATGCTGCCACACTTTGTGTAAGGGGACATAAGTTTCATATCGGACTTCACCAGGTGCAGGCTAAAGTACTTGACAAACCCACTCCTGCTGATGGGGGTGAAGGTAGTTCAAGCCAACCTCCATCACAGTAGAAGTGGTACCACTAATCTCAGTAAGAAGTTTTGTGCTGGGGATATACACTTGACCCTGATTCAGGAACCCTGGCTGGTTAGGGGGAGAATCAGCAGCCTCAAAGGAACTAAAGGTAAGCTTATCTATTGTACCAATAGCAACGCTAGAACTTGTATACTCTTACATAAAAACATTGAGGTTTTACCCCTCACTGATTTTATCCTTAGGGACCTGACAGCTGTGAAAGTCTAACTCAACATAGAGGGAGGGGACAGAGAAATTGTTTTTGGCTCTGTGTACCTGACCTATGAAGGGAAGGCTCCACCTGACCATTCTCTGCACAAGCTCATGAACTTTTGCAGAGACAACAACTTACAGGTAGTCCTAGGACTAGACTCTAATGCTCACCATGTTGTCTGTGGAAGTACGGACACAAATAAAAGAGATGAGTGCCTTTTAGAATTCATTCTAAACTACGGGTTAGATATTCTAAATGAGGGCAACAAACCAACTTTGATTACTTCCAATCGATCTGAAGTAATTGACATTACTATAGCGACAACGCTAATTAGTAAAAATATCAAAAATTGGAAAGTAGATGACAGACCTTCTGGCTCAGAACATTAAAACATCCATTATGAAATTCACTCGAATGTGTGTCTGGATCGCATATTCAGAGACCCAGTTAGGACGGACTGGAAAAAATTCCAAGAGGAATTGATTGGGTTGGTTGAGCTCGGGAACAGACCTATTAGAAACAACTACGATCTATAAGTTACAGCAGACCTTCTGCAGAGTAGTATTCTAGATTCTTATCATAACAATTGCCCTATTCACACTAGGAGAGCTGAACTCCAATGTCCTTGGTAGAATGACTCTCTAGCAGCCGAAAGAGCAAATGTTAGGAAACTTGAATAAAGCCAAGAAAAATGGTGAATGGGAGAACTATAAAACGGCCCTCATTAATTATAACAAACTTGTTAGGAAAAGCAAAATTAACTCCTGGAGGAAGTTCTGTGAAGAGATAGATTCTATTTATGAAGGAGATAGACTCTAAGAACTCCTCAAAAGGGATGAACCTATTTTGGTTGGCACCTTAAAGGACAAGGAGGGTAATTTTGCTGCTTCCGGGAAAGAGGTTATGGAAATTATGACCAACCCACTTTCCAGGAGCTAGAGATATTTATAGCAACGAAGGGGAGAACTGCATTGGCTCTTTGCAAAGAGTCAATAGCGATCAATGGACCATCGTTTAAAATATCGTAAACTGCAACATTGTTAAATACTCTAAAGAGTCTCTTTTTAGAGGTTTAAAGGCAATCTTTGCCTTTAAACCTCTAAAAAGCCCAGGGCCTGATGGAATTATGCCCATCATGATCCAGAAGGCAGAGGAGGTTATAATACCAGTGCTAACTAGAATTTACAGAGCTAGCTTAGCACTGGGTTACATATCAAAGATATGGCAGAAGACTAGAATTGTTTTCATTCCTAAACCTGGCAAGGACACCTATGACCAGGCCAAATTTACAGACCAATCAGACTTTCTTCATTCTTTCTTAAAATTATGGAGAAAATCATTGATCGGCAAATTAGAGATTACTTGGGTGGTAATAGTCCCTTGCATGCTCTTCAATTTGCCTATGAACTCAGCAAATCTACTGAAACTGCTTTACATCAGCTAGTTTCCAAGAGAAAACACTCTGGATCAAAAAGAAATTGCTTTGGCAAGTTTCCTCTAAATCCAGGGTGCCTTTGATAACACTTCCGATCTATCCATCTTCAATGCACTTAGAGGGGCAGGGATTAATCAGACCCTGTGTACTTGGATTGAGGCCTTGATTTCGGATAGATGTATACAAATGAACATCTTCGGTGAATCATTTGGAAAAAAAGACTACTAGAGGTTGTCCTCAAGGAGGTGTTCTCTCACCATTACTTTGGAACCTAGTTGTAAATAACCTTATGAAATATCTAAATGATAGGGGCTATTATACGCAAGGATATGCTGATGACATTATCATCCTTATCCTTGGTAAAGATTTCGATATAACTTGTCACCTCATGCAGGATGCTCTAAGTTATGTAGATCAATGGTGCATGGATAGGGACCTGATGGTTAATCCTCAGAAAACCTACCTTGTACCTTTTACATGCAAAAAGAAACAGAAAGGTTTTATCATACCAAGATTTTTTGATGTTGAAATCAATGTGGCTTCAGAGGTGAAGTATCTGGGCATCTATTTAGACCAGAAACTCACCTGGAATAAGCACATTGATGACAGGATTAACCAAGCAAAGAAAAGCATTATGATTTGCAGGTGAATGCTTGGTAAAAACTCGGGTTTACATCCAAAACTGATGCTATGGATGTACACAGCTATTGTCAGGCTCATTCTCACATATGCCAGTGTGATCTGGTGGCGTAAGGTGGAACAGAAGACTGTGACTGACAGACTAGGAGGTCTACAGACTGGCCTGTCTCTGCATCACAGGAGCAATGTCCACCACGCCAACCAGACCATTAGAAGTTATGTTGGATCTGACTCCCTTAGACATTTTCATCTGCAGCACTGCCAGAATGACTGCATACAGAATGAAGCTACAAAACCAATGGTATGACCAACCTGCTGCCAAAAGGCGCAGGGGTATTACCAGGAAAATTCAAGATCCTACTTTCCTGGTACCCTCAGACATCATGGAAAAATCATACATGTTAGAACGGACATTTGAAATAGTTTTTCCAACTAGAGTCGAATGGGATAACATGTTTGAAACTAAAACAGGAGATCTAATCTGGTACACAGTTGGATCACTGAAAAACAGCCTCTCATGAATGGGAGTATGTGGTGTGTCACCAAGAACCAGCCTGACTGTAAGCCTTGGGTGATACGCTACGGTCTTCCAGGCAGAAGTTTAGGCCATTATCCACAGTCTGCGACTAAATATGATGGTTGGTTGGTTGGGTTTTATGGCGCAAGGTCCAAAATCGGACATGCTGCGCCAAGAAATAAGTTTTGAAAAAGATATTTAATTTTTTTTGAATTTATTCTTGTTATTTTATTTTATTTATTAACTTATTTACTTTTTTTGGAAACCCAAGCAACATTAAAATTCTAAAAAACAAAAATTAGGGTATATATATCATATTAAAATCCAATTATAAAATATAAATGGAAAAACAAAATTATATATACATTTAAGCGACTAAATATGAGGAAGAGCTACCACAGTAAGCGGATTCTCATTTTTAGTGACGTCAAGCCGCTTTAAAAGCACTTAATTCTTTCGAAAGCAAATCTAAAATTATTTGGGAATGTAGAAACCTTCTTACAGAACTGGCAATAGAAACAAGGTGATCCTTGTATGGGTGCCAGAGCACAAAGGTATCGAAGGTCATGAAAGGGCTGATGAGCTTGCTAACAAGGATCGTCTTTTCTTCCCATTGGTGCAGAACCTTTTTGTGGGATCCATTTGAAGACAGCAAAAACCAATGTTCTTAGATAGGAAAAACGGAAGATGTATGAAGTTTCGCTCAACACTCCTGGTCAAACTCAGGAATAAAAAATCATTTGAAGAAGCTTATATTCTTAATTTTATTACAAATATATTAAATTTTGAAAATATTCATATTAACGAGACATAAACAATAGTAATCCAAAGATGTGTATGATCGTTGGCTACTAATACACAAGAAAAAATGCAAACAAAATGAGAAAAAAATTCAGAAATTCCAAACAGTGAAAATCATAAAAGTAAATACTTTATCAACAAACTAAATTATAAAATTCCTCCTAAATGTACATAAACATTTTTAAAATTGACAGATAGTACTCTTTTTCTTTTGAATATCGTATAGCTATAAAAAATGATAATTTTAAATTTAACTTCATTTAAAATTTTAAAATTCCATTTAAAAAACATAATTTTCAATTATAATATAATATGGCTTCAATTAAATACTTTATACAACATGTATAAGGATTAAAATAGTAACTGATATCTTCAAAATACAACTTCATTTTCATTCAAATGATCATTAAACAGATACTTACAGAAACTATAGCAACTTTCATCCATTCACTACCAATATCAATAGACATGACTGCTAATCCTTGCACTATAAAAATGACAAACATTATGTACTTCCATTAAATGAATAAATTATCATTTTAAAGTGATGGATTTGACTTTAACTTCCTTTGAATAAAATTATTTTTTTGGAGAAAAAAATTACTACAGAAATTACTTTTACAATGAAGATAATGAAACACATTGACTTTTCGTTTATTATGAATAACTGCAAAGCTGAGTTAAACTTTTTATGCAAAAAAATATTTAAAATGATTTAATTTTTTACATACATTTCGCAGAAAAAATACATTAAAATTTAATCTTAAGAGAAAGTTAAAGGTCCAAGTAAAAAAAACATTAAACATTAGAATTGTTTAACATTTTCTGAAATGTAAGCCTCAATATGATTATGTTAATTGACTTTTTAAATAAATTTTCATAATTGAAAAAAATAGGCATGAATTTTGAATGTGTTTGCCAGTCAACAGTCATTTTTTGTACACAAAGGCTTATATGAATAGGACCTACAGTTTAAAGTGGATACGAACCACTAAACACCCAAGGTGGAATTTGAACCTATTAGCTGTTGAACAGAAGGCAAAAGCACTAACCATTCAGCAATTAACTCAGCTAAATAAATATAAAATCCAAGTGTTAAGAGGAAAAGATTTGATATTAATAAGTACATATACAATTTCTAATATAATAAAATTTAATAGAAAATTTCTTATTGACAAAACATATATATAAATTTTAAGTGTTTTCATAAATGAATTTTTCAAAAAATGTTGCATAATTATTTAAAATATGTATTAAAACTTTACTTACAAGAAAAGGTACTTTTATAACATTTTTTTTATCAAATATAAAAGCACAGCACATGCTGCAATTGATAATTATTTATTACCCATATTTCTGTTGTGATAAATATTAGTTTATAATGCTGCTTTCATTCAGAATTACGAAATTTTTAATTTGGTTACTACAACTAGATGTGCAAATTGTATTCTACACTAAAATGCTATGACTAGTTATATTAAAGTATTGATAATGATGAGGGATTTACAAACAATGAAATAGTATATTTCAATATACAAATACAGGTAACCCTCCTATAGCAGGGTAGTTAGGTTCCTAGAAAATGCCGTGTTGTGTGAAATCGTGTTGTATGAGACCCAGAGTTAGTACAAAAAGGGGGGTTACGTTCCAAAAACTTATTAAAAACAATTTTTTTTTAATTCGACATAAACAACTTAATTTTTATTAAATAATAAATGTATATCCAACACAAAGTAAGAAAAAAAATTTTAATATAACGCAACCCTAATTTAGTGAATTTATTCGTCGTAACTGCTCAGTACAATCAACCGAGAACGTTTTTTGGGTGGAACGATATCGCCTTCACTGTTAGAACTTTTTTCTCTATTTAAAGTTTTTGTATGTTTTCCCCTCTTAAAAAAAATCTGTAATCGAACTTTGCTGACTAGTTCTTACTAGGTCATTGTAAATTTCACGGTATGGAGTTAAATAGTTTTGCAGCTCCCTTTTGAATTTTCGACTTCTTACCGTGGAAGGGTCTGTTTTCAAGAAAAATGACTCGAGATTTTTCGCTAAGCATAGGCCTTCTTGTAATTCTTTTAATGTTAAATTCTTAACTGCACAATACCTTTCCATAGGATCCAAATTGAAAGGCACGCTGAGTGCCTTTTCCATTTTTTCAATTATTGGCGCTCTGGGGCGAGCTGAACGTTTTGCGGATGTTGATGATCCTGCGGCAACTGCACTTCTGATTTCTTTTTCATTTTTCTTGATGGTCCTGACTGTTGCTTCATTCAAATTAAGGCTTTTCCAAATGTGGGATGCCTTTTCTCCTTTCAATAAACAATCCAAGATTTGTATCTTTGCTTTTAAAGAAATAAATTTCCTCTTGAATGGTGTTTAAACTTTATTTGACATTGCTTGGGACTGAAGCTTAATGTCTTAAAGATGAAAAAATTATTCTTTAACACACTGTGGCTAAACGTAGACTACCAACTAGCAGTGTGAGACACTTGTTTTCAGGTCACAGGGATGAAAGTTAAATAACATAGGTAAAACCAAAAGGTCTAACATTGGAACAAAACCGTGTTATAGGATGACGTGTTGTAGGAATTTTCCCGCAATTTAGGAATCATGTTATAGCGAAACCGTGTTATAAGATACCGTGTTATAGGAGGGTTACCTGTACCATGATTTGTCATTATCACCTGATATGGCATACCTACAAACCAAAAAATCCAAATTTCTGAATAATTATAGGGATTATTAAGAACAATTGTTTATTTTTATTTCATAAATTACATTTCAAACAGTTTGTATTAAGTAATCATCTAACCAATAATAAATTATAACTACACTTAGTCATTTTTTTCAAGCTATAATTAAATTACAGTAGATGCTCATTTTTGCAATCTTCTAGAAACCAATGAAATAGTAAAATGAAAAAAAATTTTAGATATTAAAAATATTTCTTTCAAATAGCTCTCTGTATAAATGGTCTATAAGAAAAAAAATATTTTTTAGCATGTAAATGAAGGGGTAACAAAGTTGAGTTACTATCCTGAAACATATACAAAATAAAATTTATACACTGAAGTAATGCTTTTATTGATGAAAAATCAAGAAAAGTAACAACTTTCTTTTTAATTTCAAAAACATTTTTCCATTTTTTGATGTAGCAAAGCATTTTACTTTTGTTTCAAAATAATAACTCAATCTTATTAGCCCTTCATTTGTTTTCACAGTATGCTATTTTTTCTTTTTATTAGGAATTTTTTCAATTTTTCTTTTTATCTGAAACTTTTCCATTCTCATTCATTATTTTTAATCATTTGATAACACATATAAATCACACTAAGGTGCATATTTAGAAAGTTGTGAAATAAAATTTTGAGATGCATTGGATTTCTTTGTCAAAGTTCATGAATAAATAAATAACTCCTCTTCACTCAAGTTGTTAGATAGTTGTTTGACTCTTTTTTAACAGTTATGATACTAATGAAGGTTGAATATCAAACTGATGTAGGTATAATTTTTTCTGCAACAAGTTTAGATCGAAAAGCGAATAGTGCCTGGAACATCAATTCCATAGGGTGATTCAAAACATGATCCTTTCAAGTGTGATATTTGTACTTAAAGATGGTGATTATAATTTGTCACACGAGTTGTAAAACAGATGTTAGATTAGATGGAAGAAATTCCACAGGAATTGCTTTAAAAAATCCAGGACTTCAGCAACAGTAGTATATAATTTGCCGATTCAAAGGATTTATGATTCTCCAATAAAAGCATTAATACAAGTTTCTCAATCATGAGATAAAATAAAAACAAAAAATAAATTGAAAAAAAATATTTAAAATAAAAGCAAATGTATGTGGTATAAATAAGTTTGTAGTAGTTTTAAAATTGTTAGTTTGTAAATGGAAAACAAAATTACCATAGTCTAAAAATGAGCATCTGCATTAGATTTTCAAACGAATACTCTAATAAAAAGTTCATAATATTATATATTTTAAATAAATTTTCCTTTTTTGTATGATTTAGAAGATTATCCTTTAAGATTTTGAACATCAATAAAAACATTTATAAGAAACAAATTTTCAAGCAAATCTACATGTATATAAAGATATATGCCCATCAGAACTTTAGCTGAAAGAATTGCAAAAATCCAAAATTAATGATATTTTAAAATGTAATTACAGTAGACATTTTCCATTTGAGAACACAGTAAAACTACCACCAAGTTAAAGAAATATACATGGAAGCAGTACATAATCGACAATGTATAAAATAACACTTATTGGTAACCCCCCCCATGCATGGAATTTTTTTCCCAACTATTTTTATATAATTTGAATTTCAGTTTATCAGTTGACATACATGTTTAATTTTCCTACTTACTATATATTTGATGCATTTGATTTTTTTCCCTTTTGCTGCCATGGATTTTATTATTTGAGAGTTGACTATTGATAAGAAATCTGCACTATATTTATTCCAAACAAAAGGATTAATTACAAATAAGAAATTTTGCTCTAAAAATAGGGAAATGAGTTTAAATTTTAAACTAATAACAGAAAATGGGATTGGAAAAGATTCTGTGATGGTTGGGTTTGCTGCACCAAGAGTAAGATTTTTGTAGTTTTATTTTTCTTTATTTGTTTATTTTTTATTGATTTTTTCAGAAAAACACAAGCAACATTAAAAATTTAAAAAACAAAAATCAATGTATATATTATCTTAAAATCTAATTATAAAATATAAAGTAGAAATTCAAATGTATATATAATTGAATAATTTAAAATACACATTAAATATATTATTATTTATTTAATTATTTTATTTATTTTTTTTCAAAAAACCCAAGCAACATTAAAATTTAAAAAACAAAAATCAGTGTATATATTATCTTAAAATCTAATTATTAAATATAAAATAGAAATTCAAATGTATATATAATTGAATAATTTAAAATACAAATTAAATAAAATGTATAAAACCTATTGCTCTCAAAAAAGCGAATAGGTTCTATGGGATGGATCCCCTGTTAAATCACAATCATAGTTAAAATATCAGTATTAAAATAGTGTAAACGTTGTTGGTTAAAATCATGACATGAAATTAAAATATGATAATCAGTAAATTGTTCATCACACACTTCACACCATGGATTTACTTCATTTAAAAAACAAATATTTGTTTGTGAAACGTGTGAGCCCGATACGAAGGCGAGTCAATCTAACATCTGCACTTCATAACAGTAAAACTGATGATTAGGTGAGGGATGGGGAAATGGTATGGAGTTTGTTTCCGACCTGAAAGTTTCCACGATTCTTCCCAAAAGGGAACAAATAAACCTTTTTATACCCTTTCTCACATCTGAGAGCGGAACCGATGGTAAAATTGGATCTTCAGCAGACTTTGCAGCTGCATCCGCTCTCTCATTTCCATCAAGACCTACGTGGCTTGGAAATATCATTGGTACCACCATATCAAGATTCTGTGATAAGAGAAAAGGATTGCGAATGCAACATTAATTCAGAATTTTTAATTCCCTTTCCTCAGTCAGTGAGATTATATATATATATATATATATATAATGATCAGGAAGTGTTTGGATAAGTTTGCAGAATAAATGAAAGAATTGTATATTTCATGAAAAAAAATCAATGTTTCACTACCAGGGTTTGATGAAAAGAATTTGAATACTAGGCCATAAAAAGGAAGAGTACCACATAGTACTCTTTTACAAAATTTTCTTTATTAATGCTTGTATTCATTAATTAACAATGAAAGAATATCAATTAAAAAACACAAATCAATTTGACTGAAAAGAATTAATGATTTTAAGAAAATTTTCTTAAGTAAATTTGTTAAATTAATTTAATTAAAGTAAAATGACTTAATATGCACATTACAAACATCTATTTTAGTTTCAACTGCAACACAACAGACAATTTAAGGTATTATTTAAAATATTTGTTAAAATTAATTTTTAACAAATCAAAGAAAATTATGTTTTTATAACTCATAAACATAACCGGAATAATTTATATTAAAAGAGGCATCATGGGAATAATCAACATTAAAATTTCCATATTAATTAAAAGGTGTTTCTGATTTGTTAATTTAATTAAGTATATTACCTTATTTCTTTGACAGTAGACAATGATAAAAATTAAAAGAAAAATAATTTCTGCATATAAAAATATTATATATTCAAGAAATGTTTATAATAAAAGCTTTTGCACAAAGTTATTCTGTGTGCTAGCAGCAAGGTTTCTAATATCTTTTTGTGATATGAAATTGGATTTCTTAAGTAATATCTGAAAAACTTAAAGTAATGTTTTGCAGCAATACTACAAATGCAGAAAACAGCTAAAAAATTTAGTATTAAAAAATTACTATATGAGCAAAAAATAGTCAAATATTAGTAATTTACATATAAAGGTACATACATACATACATAACTTACTTTATAAGTTAGAATTGATTTTTTAAGCAATTTACAACAATATTCAAGTTTTTGTTATTAAATAAAATTTCGCTATCAATCTTATCAGTAGCATGACTTTTAAATAAAGTAAAAACATTATTCTAAAATCTTAATAAAATTGATCAATTAGATAAAAGTGAAGAAAAACATAGCTTAATTATAAAGTACAATATAGTAAATAGAGAAAAAATACTATAAAACAAAATGGAGATTAAAAAAGCTTTTTAAAATAATTTTATTTATATAGAAGAATATGTAATTTACATCTTTAACTACAAATAAAGACTAATACCTTTTATTGATTATTTTAATCCTATTACATGTAATGGTAATAATAAAAGGATAAATAGGGAGTTTTCCTCATTTAACTTTTATCGACATAATAACTTTAGAGTTGCTTTGTACATAAATTATGCTTCATTTAGGAATTTTAATTAAAAGAGTAAACATTTCTTAATTTTTATGAATGCAATTTCAAACTTAATTTAGTATCCAATGGCCAGCTATTTTAATAAAATATTTTAAGGAAAATCAACATTTCACATCAAAGAAAAAGATACATAAATATATTACCATAATTTAAAAGCTGTATCACAGTGATGCTGAGTATTATTAGTTTCATTTTGACCTATAAAAGATTTTTTTGAAATTAGATTTCAATTTATTGATAAATGTTTTTTAATGAAAAATACGAGCATAAGTTTTTCAAGTCTAAATTAAATTTTCTAAAAAATATTTTAAGTGCCACAAAAATATATGAATCACTAAACAGAAATATCCAAAACTCCATAGGCAAATTTTAAGTAATGATCTAAATAAAATAATCAAGAAAGAAAGATAAATAACTAAAAATATAGAAATATATTTTAGAGCACAAATAAGTGAAAAAAATTTGGTATTTATAAATCATTTCTAAAACCACCATACTTCAAAGGTGTTCATGCATTTAAAGAAAATTTTTCTTGATCACAGATGTCACAAAAATATTAAATCAGATGAAAATGAATTTTACAAAGCACCGAAATCTGAAAATTTTAGCAAGGCAATCGAAAATAAAATTTTGCTAACAAACGTTAAGCAGTCAATTTGTCAGAAAACATATGTTGCGTTTTTCACAACTTTCAACGATAAACTTAAATTTCAATGATCAATGAAAACAAAACAAGAAGTACTGAAAGGATACAAGATCACATCTAAACAATACATATTTCTATACTTTTCTAGAAAATTACAGAATAAATAACAAAACAAAGGACATAATATTAAATATAATAAAATTACTCAGCGAATTTATTTACTAACTGTGTTTAAGGACCACTTATTAAAAGTTTGACTACAAAGATTTATCTTGACTTAAATTTGGACACTCGGATTGAATACAGTTTTGCACGTTGCCGGCTAATGTGGCGACATGCGATTGGGCAAACACGATCAAAGTACATAAAAACATAAAATTGGTTCATGGCATAAAACAATATGAAGGTAGAAAGAGGGCGCTGTCAATTTTATACTGAGAAAACTAGCGAAGCGTTAAACAGATGCATTTTAATCTCATATTTTAAGGAAATTAACTAACATAGTTATTGATTTGAAATCTTCCTTCTCTGTTTAGATCTACTATTTAAATTTATAATAACAACTTTTTAAAGAAATTCCGAGGCATCAAATATTCATTGCATCCAAAATTTTATCCTTTAAATAAAAATAAAAAAACTGCCAGCTCCAATATATGTAAAATTTTGAAACGGTCTGAATCCCAATTTTTTATATATTTCTAATATACACTCATTGATTTAGATTTCATAATGTATAAGCAAATGAAAAGTTCCGTTCTAAATCCATTTAACCAAAGCAAATGACATTATTTTTGATGTTGAATATGCCTTCATGAATTCATTTAAGTGAATGGATCCTAAGCTATAACTCGTTTGACTGCTAGGACATTTGGATTAAAGTTAAATCGTTAAACTATTATTTATTTTCGAAAGCATTGTGGGTTTGTTCAAGATCGAGATTTTACGTAATTCCTTACATTTCAGCACTTAACTCATGAATTCTCGGTTACTTAAATTCGTCAATCAAAAGTATTTTGACGATTTAAATAATTTAATAAAAAACAATAAATAAAAACAGCGGTTTTCTCTGTAGTCGTCTAATGACGCCATCTATTGAGCAATAAATATACTAAAGTACTTAGTTTATTATCATTGTGAATAATATTAAAACTGAGAGATTCCAAATTCTTGTGCTGTGTACATTCAGAATCTTGTGAAAGATTTATAAGAAGTCCTCAAGAACAATGTAAGGCTATTAACCATAACATAACATAGTCCTATTAACCATAACATAGCATGACTCAATACTTCAAACCAATTATTCTTAACTATTTACTGAGAATGAATTTCTTAATTTACTGATACAAAATTTATTAAATAAAGATTCAGCTTTAAAAAAGGAATTAACTTAAGCAGGCCTACCTTCAGATAAAGAAATCCTCCAGTTATCATAAAACCATCGTTTCTTGTATAAAAAAAAAATTTGATATTTTATGCAAAATCTTTTCAAATGTAAGAAAAGAACTGAGCACATCTGCTGTAACCAGTGGGAAATTTTAATTCTATTATACATAAAAAATAAATAAATACGGGAACAACTTTAATCTTATAATTGGCTTACTTAAAAAATATTCATTTTTCTGATATTATAAGCAAGTGAAGATGATTCAATGCATACCGATAATACTTCAGAGATGAGTGATTATCATAAAATTAAAATCTCATTTAAAAAAATTTTTCTATCAATTTTTTGACGTAGTCGGAAGCAAAATAATATTTTAATGCGTGTAATTTTGAACAAATTAGAAAATGATACAATATTTGATGTATTTATAATTTTGTAATTGGTTTCAATTTTTAATAATGTTATATGAGCTTTCTCTTAATGTTTGGAACAAACAATATCCAGAAATATTCAGTTTAGAACAATTTAAATTTAAAATATGTAGTGGCCTGTCTACAATTGTTGTTTGTTTGTTTTCATAGTAAATTTTAATTCGAAATATATAAAGTAATGGAATAAATAATCATATATTTTTTAATCTAACATGTTTATTTAATTATTTTTGACAAGCACTAAAATTTCCACTTTTTAAATTGTGGAAAGTAATTGATTTTTTCCTACATTTTAAGAACAATTCTTTATTAATATTCTCTTTAAGCAGAATATACTTTTAATACCATACTACAGATTTTCGGAAAATTCTAAAGTAATTTTAAATTTGGAGTAGTTTTCCCCTGAATAATAAGTTTCTGATTGCACGCAATTAACATTTTAAAACTACAAAAGCATAAATAATGGTACAACAGTATAGTACTATAGCAGAGCTTCTTTTTGAATTTCTCATCTTAATTGTTATCATTATTACACATTGGAATTTACATTGTATGCAAATTCTAAAGTTTTATTCATTTATTCAATTTAGAATTATTGAAATTAAATATGCAAAAAATAAACTGTATCGCTTTATTTATAAAATAGCTCCTTTTTAGCTAATATATTTGTTGAATCATTCTAAAGTTTTTGCAGAAATGTGCAATTTGATAAAATAAAAAAAAGAATCTTCTTTTAACCATAATGCAAGATTGAAATAGTTTTCCATTTATTGATGTAGTTGATCGTATTTGTCACCCCCTAGTATGCCCCATGGGGCTTTTCTCTATATGGAGAGAGAAAAAAATTAAAAATAAGAAATTTTCTTTCCCCTATTCTTTGAAGCAATCGACTAATAATAAATATTTAATAAGTACTCATCTGTTAATAAATTACCTGTTAAAAATAATAAATTGTCGTTTTTTGATAATTTGGGATCAATTATTAATTGTTTAATTTCATTCGCTTATAATTTTTTTAAGCTAGATGGTTCTGGTTCATCTAAAATAATGACCCAGATAAATTAGAAGGTGTAGTTTTCTTAAATGAAGCTCATTATTTCATTTATGTATATGTATTATTTATTATGAATTATTAATCTTCCTTTCATTTCGCGTTTTAAATTTGAGAAATTTATTTATATCCCTAAAATTTCTTTTGAATGCAAAATATTTCCATTTATAGAGTTTCTATTAGGTATTGACTATAAAATAATGAAATTGCTTTTTACCATTTCAGCCAACTTAAAATTATATTGTTGAAGCAAAATAATTTTAAATTGGCCTGTTCGATTCCCATTTCAAAAGATGTATGTAATATTCGAAATTTACTGTGAATCATCGGTCTTGGTATAGTAATAACCAAACCACAAGTCAAAAGAATAATAAATTCTCTTTCAGTGTTAATATTTCATCTTTAAGCCAATGGAACAATAATTACCCTTTTTCTCAACTTTTCACATAGTATATATTACAATTTTCCTTATATTTATTAATTAATTTAATTGTAATTTCATTATCTTAGCCTCAATTGAGTACATTAATTTTGCTTAAATTCTGTATGAATGTTTTAATCACATTCTATATTGGCAAATAGGTATTTTTTTTACATATTCTAAATGTAAATTATTTTTGAACATAACTTAAGTTATGTGTAATGAGTAAAAAATCCTGTTCGTAAATAATTTTACAGATTATAGTAATGTCCTATTAAACAAATATTTTATTTTTATTGTGATTATTTAATAATAACATATAATTCCTACATGAATAAATTCATTCATGTAGGAATTATATTTAATACCTTCATATATTTAATAATAACATATAATACATCTACATGCAGGAATTTAAAATAGATGTTTTTAAATTTTTTAGAGCATATGTGTTCTGATTTCCATTAAAGCAAAGGCATTTTCCGAAAAAAATATATGAACGAAAAATTTTTTCTAACAACAGATGATAAATTAGAAGAAACTACGAAATAGATCCAGTATTACTCACAGATAAATTTAAAAAAAACTCGTAAAAAAAGATTCAGAAAGAATTATGTTTCTTATTTATTTTAGATTCTTTCAAATATCTCTTTGGCAGTCAAAAGAATCTTGAGTAAAGATATTCAAAGTTCCATTTCCGATATTGATGATAACTTTTTCTTACTCATTATTTTTAATATGAATGTGATTTCTCACGAATTGTTAAAGATACTGACAATCTTCAGGTGTGCACATTTTCATTAATTATTATTACCGTATACATTTTAAGATGTCATTTCGATTTTCCGTTTTCATTGTGAATAGAAGTCTTCAAATATTTTTACTTTTTATTTTTATCTTTTACAAGTTTTTGTTATCCATTAATTTATTGATTACTTAAAATGTATTTTTTTTTTTATCATGATGTCCAAAAATTTTTAAATTTATTTTGATTATCCCATAAATTTTCGAAAAAATTTAATCTATTTCATGTATTTCGATTTTTATTCAGAACAAGCATTTTTGTAATCATTAAGCTTTTCGTTAATCAAAAATTTTATAAACTTGGATCATTTCATAGATAAATAATAATATAACATAATGAGCTATTTTAAATTAAACTTCAACAATACGCACTTTAAAAGATTTGAAAATATTTTGATGTAATCAAAACTACCATTTAATTGAATAACACAAACTTCTAAAAAAATCTTTCCAAATTCATTTATAATTTTTAGAGTGATAGGTGAATTTTTTTCAGCGTTTAATTTAATTTGCTTTAATAAGAATAGAAAGATCATTTTTGGGGGGCTCTAGTTATTTACATAAAATTATGTTCTTTCGTGCAGTAAAATCCAAACGAATGCAAAATGTGTTATTTTTTAAAAACTATTTTCTTTTCGTTTGTTATTCAAACATAATTAAATGTATTGTAATATTACCATTTTTTCCTATTAAATTCTTAACTGGATAATTTAAGTGGAAGTAATTTTTAATTACTTAAAGAAAGAGATTCGCTATATCATCATTTTCAATTCTACCTTATTCAACACTTTAAATTTTAAAAATCCTGATTAAAAAATGTGTACGGCATGCTCTTTCGTTAAAAGCATTTTTCTTTTTCGAATTCTAAAATTTTTGATATTATTTGCTTTTAATTGTATACATTAATTATCACATCTAATATTCATTAATAAAGTTTTTATATCATTTTTACATCATATGCATTTAAATGTATTTTAAAGTATCTAAATGCAACTAAAGGTGAGCTGGTTCACAAATTTCTTCGATTTTAAAAAAATGTAATTTTATATCTTGGTTAAGAATAATCCTAATTTCAAAAAATTTAATTCTTGTTATGTAATTTCAAATTTTTTCTTTGGTTTATTTTTAACCAAAATTTTAGTTACATTTTTTATCATTTTTAAGCAAATGCAATAATGAGACACAAAAATATCCATTATTTTGTTGATATGTTACACAGAATGAAGAATCATTATGATTTCGCTGTACATAGATGATTAGTCCTATTCATGTGACCACAATGCGGAATACCCTGAAACACACACCGCATTATATGTGCATTTAATAAACTGTAACGAAAACATTAATTAAATAATCTTCTATCATCATCGATAATTTAATGTAAACAAGAAAGTGCTTGCCATTTTCGCGTTGCCATTGAATGAAGAATAAAAATGTAAATTAGTGTATGCGTAGTTGAGACACCTGTCAAACAAGAATAGGAATATCAGTCGTTATAAGAGAAGGTCCACTTCGCATATTCATCAATCGTAACTCGTACAATAGCGAAGAGAAATGGATGTGTCGAAGGAGCTCGTTCACTGTTGTTTGCTTTCAAAGTGGACTTATCAGTTGCCCCATCAAGACACTGAATATGTCAAGCGTTTAGTGATGTGATTGATCGTACAGCAAGCAATGGTTTCACAAATTCAAGTTGGTAGATTAGTATCTCTGTGATTAGGTTATGTCTGATGGACTAGTCATCAAGTGGTTCACTATGAGCTACTACCAATGGGCCTAACGGTCACTGCAGACTTGTATTCACGGCCATTGGAACGTGTGCAACAGACATAAGACAGAAAGAGGCAGCATTGGTTAATCGCAATCCTAGTAGCAATTCAACACTGGGGTGGTGATTGGGTTAACGACTTGAACCAATGGAAACTCAGTGGCCCCTGTGCGGCAATAGTGCATGGAACAGTGCACTATTTGTCACCTCAGCCGGAGATCGGTTGCGGTATCCCCGCCCATTCAGTTGAAGTGCACGGTGTAATGAGCTTATGGCATAAGCTTATGGCCCGGTGAGTTTTTTAAGTTTCGATGAAAAGGGAGTGAGTGCAGCGATTATACTATGCCATGCAATTTTGTATTCTACTCGTGTACTAATGCTGTTTTCTGGCTTAACTATCAAAAATACACTATCGCTTAAAATAATTTAACGATAGTGTATTTTTGTTACTAAGCCAGGCAATATTGAGGAAAACCTATATTTTTTTACATAAATTACATTTTACCCATAAGTTTTTTCATACATAAAAACACTTGTATTGGAAGGTAGTTTTTTTTTAATGGTTTTGAATAAATTCAAATTTTAATAAAAAATCAGATAGTATGGAATCAGATAATATGAAACATATTTTACCGATCATCTAATATTATTTCCCTCTTAGACATATCAACATTAGAAATTTGCTTTTATTGTGGATTTTTAAATTAGATTTTAAGAAATTTCTTTTGGAATAAAGCTTTAGATGACTAAATTTACTTAAAAATACTATATTCATGGCCAAGTTTCACATATTAATGCTAATAACAAAAAATAAATCTAATTTAAAAAAATAGCATACATCAAAAATATACAAAAGAAATTATCAACAATGCTCTTTATGGTGGCTACTGGTTTTTAATTATCATAATAATCGTAGATTATTAATATTATGGATTCAACATCAAAAACAATAAACAAACTAAAGTGTAATTTAATGTTAAAATTGATCCATATTATTTAAAATAGATTGAGATTTGCAATGAGATTTGCAGTGCTTATTTTGACTTACTTTTACGAACACAAAATAAAAATTAACTTCGTAAAAACAATGAGATAGAATTAAATAAATAGACATTTTAACGATATATACTTTATACATTTTGAAAAGAATTGATAGTACTTACTAAATTATTCTGTTAAAAATAATGTTATTATTCAAGATCTTAAGTAAACATACAGAAAAAGTGGTAAATAAACAAAGATTTTCGAATTTGGCCGCCACACATGCGTAGACCTATTAATAAGTCTGCCCTTCATTTTATTTTACTTCAATCTCAACGGTAAATGCTGCAGCCACCGTCCAGCGACCACTCTATCAGCAGCCGACAACGGTGTTGTGCACAATATGTGGTAGAAAATATAGTGACCGTTTCATGTGTAAGTTACTGGGCAGAGACCGGTGAAAAAATTCGGTAAAAAGTGAATTACCAATGAAACAGGTAAATAGCCACTGTAATACCACTGAGCCTCTGCTACTAGGGAAGGGTGTACTGCTCTTGGCCAATAACGAGAAGTCGTATGTCGCGCGGGTGGACAGGAACATCATGCAGCGACTTGATTGGGAGACTTTGTGCCATCCATCTTACTAACATGATTTTGCACCATCAGATTACCGCCTCTTTTATTCGCTGCACAACTATCTTTGTGGAAATATTTCACCAATGAAACAGACTTACAACAAGCACTCACAGGCTTCTTTGCATCCAAAACCTTCGAGTTTTACCGCAAGGAGATTGCACAACTGGGGACACATTCACAGAAGATGCTGGATGCAGATAGTGATTACTCCGAGGACTAACAAAAGGTTACACTTTCTTTAGATTATGTTCTTTTGGCTGATAAAAACATCAAAAACTTTCACATTTACATTGTAATCAGAATTAATTTTAACTTGCTGAACAAACGTTTCCAGTAAGTAAGAGATATTGA
This sequence comes from Latrodectus hesperus, assembly GCA_037975125.1. Classification (NCBI taxonomy): domain Eukaryota; kingdom Metazoa; phylum Arthropoda; class Arachnida; order Araneae; family Theridiidae; genus Latrodectus; species Latrodectus hesperus. The sequence goes on from CM075852.1 coordinate 64,538,613, forward strand.
AGTCATAAGGAGTATTTGAAATGCGACTGTTATGTCTCGGAAATAGCCTTTTTATTTCTGAAAAAAAAAAAGGCAAAATGTAACCCGTTTTACATTTGAAAACTTAATAAGAAATGAAACCAAAAAACCACACTCGAAAATCTGGAACAGAAATCAACAGATTTTAAATGATATTTTTAATCTCGGCATTTTTCCAAGTTTTTTTTAAATAAAATAAATAAAAGAAAAATTTAAAGGAAAACAGTTTACCTCTTATTTATTTTGCATTCATTAATTGCATGCATGTAAAGATCGAAATACCATACTCGACATATTAGGCAAGTTACCCCACATATTTTTTCTCTCAGAACAAATTGAAAAAAAAATTCAAAGGACTGGATAGTTTCTTAACTAAAATAATAGACAAGCTCGATGATCTCTAATAAAAACAGTTTGCTGTTGTGTCAGCTGTTGATATCCTCAGACAAAAAAAAAAAAAAATGCATTTGGCTCTAAGATATTGAGAGGTTTGACATACTTTGCAGGAGACTTTTGTATTAATATATTTTCTCTTTTTTCCTTTTGACTTCGGTAGTTCCCTCGCCACACTTCACACAAGCTCAAACGCAAAAAGTCTCTCTTCTGGTAATAGCAATTGCTTTTCTGGAAGAAAATTATGTAAAAACAACAATTCTAGTGCCACCACTTGTTTAACCATATTGTGACTACACAATTGAGAGATGTAGATTGCTTATTAAAGGATGTATTAGGATTATGATAATAACATTAACTTGCAAACTTCTTTTTTATATCTGTAATTACTTTCAGATGGTGAAACCTTCATTATTAATGTATATGTGTATGTGTGTACACACATGTATATGTGTGCGACATCAAAAGTGCAACTGTTAACTATTAATGAAATATGTAAGCTTTTCAAAATTGTTTGTTTCAAAATTAAAATAAAATTATTTTTAATATATTATAATTTTTATTTTATCAATCAAATAGAATCGTTTCCTAAATTGAATAGAAAGTTGTGATTATGAAGCAGAGGAAGGTCCCCAAAGAAGTTTTTGCCCTGCCTTAATACCAGGGTGCTTAGCCGCATCCTGCTATTAAGAGCATTTAACAAATATCATTGTATTCAAGCAAACAGATTTAATTCATATTTTGACCTCTTTTAATATAATTACATATTTTATATTGTTTACTATTGAGACCCTTTATGAATTTTATTTCAGGTCTAAGTACATGTCTATTCTCATATTATTTCACATAATTGTACATTTTTTATTTTTTACTATTGAGGCCCTTGGTAAACTTTATTCAAATATGAAGGACTTTCCTTCTGTTTTAATTTAGATGAATTATTGAATGATAAATTTTAAACCATACAAATTATTTTCTAAAAATTTTCATTAAATAACTATACATATAGTAATAAATTGCTAGATAAAGGAAAATTTTGTGAGACCGAGAATACATTTGTTTTATGACTTTTTTATTTTACGAAATTGATTGCTGTTATTTTATCAGTAGTGCATTGATTAATATTTTTATTACTTTTTAAAAATAATTTTTTGTAATAATTAAACGCAATTTCATTAGTTTATTAATAAATTGTTATTTAAAAATATAAGAACTTAATTTTGAATTTCACAATTAAATGGATTTAATTAATTTATTTGTATGTGATTTAAAAATGGCAATACAAAAGTGACCCGGGAAATAAAGCGACAGCGCCGCCTTCACGTGTGGTTGTCATTTTATACGGATTGGAGGATAGGCTTGTATTGCAATAGTTCTTAATTTTTCTGGAATTGTCATTGTGTGATTCTGTAGCTTTTACGTAACGTTTGTTACTAAATTGTAGATTCCTTCAATAATTATTAAATCAGTGTATTTTATTTTAACGAATTTACACTTTCTGTAGTATCTTACAATGGCTGATCAGCATCAGGTACTGTATGAATGCTAAGCCTACTTTGAGCGGCTTGCGAATTCTATTAAATGTCTGACTGTTGAAATGTTATCTTTTAAAATTTTCTATTTGGATTAAGTATTTTTAATATTAATTCTAACTTTTTATTAGTCTTTTGTCATTCACATGGCTTCGATTTATTGATTCATTTATAATCTGTAATTTTTGTGACTGATTTATTTAAATCTGGAATTATATATAAAGACTAGTGTTATCAGTATATTATGTATTAGTGTAATATTTTTTAATGTAATTTCATTTTCAAGGTGTTTCCTCAATTGTATTTGTTTACTGTCTCAAATGTTTGTATTGCGTAGTCGTTAACGACGGTTTGTCTCAGTAATAGGAACTGTTAGATTCTAAGAGCGTTGTTAAAACTTTTATAAGTAATCATAATTTTATAAATTATTTTATAGTTTAATGTTTTTAAATTAATTATTTGTATTAAATTTTGCGCACAGGAGTTTAAAAATATATTTTAAACTTTATTCTAAAAAGTACTGTTTACTTTTCATTAAGTACTTGTTTACACACGTTTGTTAGCGAGAAATTTTTGCATTGTGCAGTTGTATATTCTATTTACTTTTGCAAAAGAAATTCCTTGATAAATGAGATTTGTTGGTAGCTTTCCTATCATAATTATTTGAATAATTTAAATGCATTAATATTGTCTCTTTTTATAACTTCCATTAATATACTACATCATATATATAATTAAACCTGTTTATTATAAACAGCATGATTTATAAGTTTGATTTTAATGTTATATGGGATACTTAAGTGTAGTTATTTGATACATTATGCTGGTAATTTTAAAATAACTTTTTGTAATACATTTAGTTGATACTTTATTAAAAAAAACTCTTGTTTTTAATCTTACTTTTATATAAGTGTAATATGTTTTTTTTTGTTGACAAAACTGAAAATGGGTACAGGTGCTGCCTAATCCAGGATTCCAACTTCTGAATTTTTTTGGCAATGAAGAAATGGTGTGCCAAAATGACGTATTATGTTGTATGCAATGATGTAAATATTAGGGTTTCCAAAATAGAACTTTCTGAATAATTTTTAGGAGTACTTCACATAGTAGATTAACCATTGTTATATTAAGTCATTTTATCAGGATTCAGAGCTTCGATATAACTGGTCATGGCTTAAGTTCAATCTAAACAATGTCCTGGTCTAAGCCTTCTGTGTACAAATGGACAACAAACCAATTTAAATTGATTTACCTGAACATAATGATGTACAGAAAATATGTGTGCAACTACAATCTTTTAAGAGAACATGTTAAAGGTATGCATCTAATTAGGTATATTAAATGAAGTCCAAGAAATTTTTAACTTCATTTCCCTATTTCATTATTAAACCATACATGATTATTTCAATTCTCTTATTTTCCTTTGTCTAAAGAAGACATTTTTCAGTAAAAGTATTTACTTTTAAATATCACAGCAAAATTTTTATAATATTATATGTTTGTTATTTAAATATTAATAGAGAAATATTTGTTAAGAATTTTAATTTTCATAAGTACCATCAGTTCCTAAAAAAAGTAACCTTTTTAGTTAAACCTGAATTTGATTGTTTTTTTTATATTTAGTGGAATTATCAAGCACAACTTATATAAAATTAATTTGCAGATAGAAAGTCTTTTTGACGAGTGTTTCACTTGTTGAACATGGTAGAATTTCTTTCTGCATTTCAATGTATTAAAGAGCAAGAATACTTTTTCTATATATTTATTTTAAATTAATGATTAATTTAATGATTATGAAAGTATATCAATTTACATAATAAAGACACAACTAGAAGAATAAAAAAAAGTATGAAGGATACCAAATGTTGTCAATTCAACCATTTACTTTAAGAAATTGACCAAATTATTCCTTTTAATTTTAAGTTGTTTGCTTTTCAGTTTGTAAACTGAAAGTGTTAAGTGAAAAGAAATATAGAAAAATAATAACTTTGAAAGTGGAAAAACTTTTTATTGTTTTAGAATGATAGAGTTGATAAAAACAATTTGTAATGAAAAAATAACTTAATTTTTGAGAGAAATATTCCTAAAGATCTTTGAGGTAGTTAAGTAAAATGACTAGAAATACAATATGTGAACAAATTCTATGCATTTGAAGAACCAGATAAGAGTCATAAAGTCTAGATGCATTAGAATAGATATATTGATATATATATATTATAATATATAATAGCAAACCTAACTAAATTAATGATGTGCAAAGATTTAGAGTACTGTCTTTTACAAGTTGGGTTTATTCTGTTAAGAGAGATCTTGATTATTCCCAGATAACAATCCATTACTCCTGTTGGTTGACTGGAAAAGGCTTGTGACAACTTTGGCCTATGACAGATTACAGTGTGGTTGAAGAAATAAGAATCCCATTCTTGGGTTCTTGGAGAATAATTTTTGTGTAGAGTTATGTTCTTGGATTTTAAGTGCTTAAAGTTTCCGTGTGCAAAGCAGGCCTTATTTCTTCATCTTAATTGTGTAACTGTCTTATTAATGCTAAAATTAAAGTTTTAAAATCTATCAATTCTAGTTTTTAGAGACTGAAACCTGATAAATTACCAAATTAGAAATTAAGATGTTGCAAGCCCTGCAATGTCTTTTTGGTTAGGTTGTAAAAAGAGTATTGGAATTCAAAAATAAGAATTAAATATGTGTGCAACAAATGATGTTTTTTTGTTAGTATTTAAGATGTTGAGTTCTTATATTTAAAATGACTGGTGCTCTAGTATTTTAAATGCTTTCTGGAAATTGTTACAAATAGAACTATAATTTCTTCAAATAGATGTAATGTTTATTATACAATTTGAAATTGATTATGTGAATTAAATAATTTCTTATTGAAGAACTAATAAAGCTGGTACTTTAAGGGTCAAAAACCTGAAGGTGATGGTGGATCTGAATATATTAAATTGAAAGTCGTTGGACAGGTATGTGTTAAATTTTATTTTTGTGAAATGCTTTATTCTTGAATATTTACTATCTTAATAAGAATTGCTTAAAGGACATAAAATTAAAGAAAATAGTTGCTTTTAAACATTCTCTTTTCATATTAATCATTCTGTTTTGAAATTCAGAATTATTTTTGAAATTAGAACTTGTGATATTTTATTGTTTTATACAAATTTGATTATTTTTACATTACTTTGACTTTTCTTCATAACTCAATGTCAAACTGAGAGATGCAACATTATTCTGGAAGCTATGGGAGCATTCTCCATAATTTTAAAGAACAACAAACTTCTGGGTGTACATTACTAGAGTATCAGTAAACTGTCCTTCACGTCCTAAGACAGGACCATTAAACACATAGTAAGAAACCTAACGCATGGATACCACACCATCAAAGCCGAGAATTCTATATTCAGCGATGCCATCTTTCCGCAATAATTAGAAATTAAAATTTTTCTAAATTTCTTGGCCCAGATGACATTTATGAACAGATGATTTCATATCTTGGTGAGCTGCCTGGACAGACTGCTTAACATCATTAATCACTGTTAGTGTTGGGAAAAGGGCATCACTATACAAATAAAGAAACCTGACAGAAATGCAATCTCACCTGAATGTTATAGACCTGTTGGCTTAACCAGTATTCCCTGCAAAGCTATAGAGAGGATGATTTTTTATAGACTTACCTTTTATCTTATATCCTAAAATCTTATAACTAAAGAATTTGTTTATCAGGGAAGACACAACACTGCTCGTCAGTTTTTGTATTTATGCCAAAAGATCAAAGATCCCAAAACATTGAAACACAGCTACAGTATTTCTGGATATCAGAGGCTCTTGGGGAGTCTGGTGGAACATACTAATAGTACTTCATGATAATTTCGGTATCAAAGGCAAAGCACTTTCTTGGATGTACTTATTTTTCTTAAACATAAAGAATCTCGGATGTAATAGAATTCGTCAAGCTGTCACTCGGGGGCTTGTCCTTAGCCCAACATTGTTTTCATTGTATTTAACTGATATTGAAAAAAAGCATCTAATGGGAGAGTGTTCTGTGATGCTCTGGTTCTGATGTGAAACTCATAGAATCAACTCTAAATGCAATGCTAATTGAGTTGAGAAACTTTGAAAATGAACGCAAGCTGCTTTTTAATGTTGGCTGGTTTTAACACAAGCTGGTTTTTCATATTCTGGTTTCTAGGGTGCTTAACAAATTTCACACATGATCAGATTATGTCGCTAAATCACAACAATTCATTCTTACACAGTCAAGGAATTCTATTGCTTGGCATTTAGAATTTTGCTTTAACATGTTCTAAATATATCATATTTTTGAATCAATATTTTTTAATTTTAACATTTTTGTTTTGATATTTTATTTTCTCAATACAGGTTTAAAATATATATTAATTATATGAGTCATTTGAATTTTCTTTTCCAGGATTCAAATGAAATCCATTTTCGAGTAAAAATGACTACACAAATGGGCAAACTCAAGAAGTCCTATAGTGAGCGACAAGTAAATAACTTCTTTATTTCTTCTACTGGAATATATAGCTGAAAAATATTTGTACATCCTTGCTGTTAAAATTTTTATGTAAAATAATGATTTTAGTAAAGATAACCAGTTTAACATCAAACTATCACAAACTTATCAGTAACCATTACCAAAATTCTCAGAAAAATTGGATGTTTTAAAATAAGTTGTGACTATCAGTATATAAATTTTCTAATATGTACTGATTCTCTTCAGTTTTTAAATCGCTAAAGCGTTTGTGGAAATTGGTCATTTATATCAAATTTAAGATGCTGAAATTTTTCTGGATAAAAAATAAAACTCTAGGATAAGATATTTGACTACATATTGGAAAAACTGTGTAGCAGACAGTCTAATGTCTGAAAATTTTAGCATTTTTTAAGACATTTTAGCATTTATCCCCTAAATTGCCTTCAGATAGTTATTTTTGTAGATAGTGGGCCTTTTAGTTTAGGAGTAATGTCTTTTTGCAGTACTACAGTTTTAAACATTCTGTTTTAAGTAAAATTTTGCATGTATTGTCTCCTGATTTTTTTCTCTCAACATCAGTAGTATCTACTGATTTTTTTTTTATCCTACAAGGTTGCCAAGTTTTATTGTAGTATACTGGTTTTGTCACCCTTTCTAATGATTTGAAATGGAATAAAATATTAAAATTTGAAAAATAAAACCTTGTTTTATAATTTGTTATCATAACATTGAGACAAATTTAAATATTATGAATTTAGAAGTCGTTAAAGTGACCTGACTATTTCAAAGTTAATTTTGTTGTGTTACTACAAAATAATAAATTTTACATTGTTTAAAGTATTGAATTTATAAACAGTAAGAGTATTTTGTTGCTTGAATATACCTGTATTTCCCTGTATATAATCCACAGTGATCTATTCTCTACAAGACTTTTTTTAGTAAAATTTAAATGGTATTTTTTCAGAAATTAACTGTAAGAGCTTCTGTGGAGAAAGTATTTTAGATTTTTGAAGTGATGTATAATACACACAACAGAACTTGAATTTTTTTTAACACACAATCTAATTTATATGCTAGAAAATATTTATGTGTAATTATTAAAACTGCAAAAAATTTAATTACAAGTAGCAATTTCAATATTAACTATACTTTTTACTTTTAATATATTTGTTCAATTTTTAGTTTTGTTCATTTACTGGTTAAGGCTGCAAAAACAGTAGTTTGGGTTTTGTACCTTTTAGGAATCGACGTATGTTTGAGAAATTTTATAAAATAATAGTCACTCATTTTAAATATGCGTCATATGTAATTTAGTAGTTTTTATGCCATTTTTTATTTAGAAGCTTTTTAAGCCATTTATTGTATCTGGAGTAGAACGATCAGCAGTTAAAAGTTTTGAAACTAAATTTTATAGAAGGAGAAGTAATTCTTATATCTAGGAAATTGTACCATATTATCTATAGTTTTTTTTTTTACTTTGTAATGTTAGAGGAAAGAAGCATACCAACATAATTATGTTGATGTTTCTTTATACTTATTATAGTATTAATGTAGAATTTTTATCTCGTTTACATAAAATTGCTATATTACTGCACTTAAAATTAATATATTGAATTTTTCTGAAAACCTCACTGTAAAAGTGATACACAACAATGTAAAAATAATTCGGTTATAGGTTTAATTAGAATTTAAAGTTAAGTTTTCTCAAAATTTATCTACACTGCCAGCCAGATGTAATATCCTCATTATAAATTTCTTGATTTGGTCTAGTCTTAAAAATAGTTTTGCTGGTATATATATGTACATACACATACATATTAGTGAAACTGACAATGCCCAGTTTTATACTATTTCAGCACTGGATTTAGATTAAAAACAAATGTTTATTTTGGAATTCACTAAATGAATATGCTTTCAATGTTTTTGTTATATATTGCATATTGGAAAAAGGTATTTGAATAAACTGTTAAGAATGGTATAGTGAAAAATTTATTAGAATAAATTGGTTTTACATTTTAAAAGAAAAATTGTAAGCATTAAAATAAAAATTAAAAAAAATTAACCTAGTATTTATAAAGTAATAAGTTTTTTAATGGTTATATAACTGCATGAATCAAAGTGCTGTAGAAGTTTTTCTGTGAAGGAAATAGCTTGGTTGTGCATAAGGTTTTTAAATAGGAAGGGATATTATTCATGAATTTAAGTTTTCTTCAAAACTTATTTTTTTGAGCTTTTAATGAAATAGAGAATTTTTATCAAGGATATCTATGGTAACAATAAATCTCGTAAAACAGCAATTATTTGTCCAAAATCTAGTAGATATTTTACCAAATTCAGATTTAAAATGTAGATGTAGTAAATGGGTGATTAAATTATAATGAAACAAGAATAAAGTTGAAAAAATTAATTTAAATTGGTGATCTCTTGTTTTTAGAATAACACAAGGTGTTAGAAAGTATTAATTTTTTAGATTGTTCTGGTGAAAAAAAGCGTATCACAATTTTAGCACCCTAATTGCTGAGGAAAATTAACCAGATTCACTCCCCAGTGTCACAGGTTTTCACTTGGGTTCATACAGTTGTATGGTGTATCAAAGAAAAAAAAGTATGCTTTCCATTCTAATTGTTTACTCTTACAAAACAAACATTAGCTATGTCAAGGACGTTTTATTGCATTTCAAAGCCATGGGCTTGGATTTACTGATAGCAGCACATTGCAAAGATGTGTACTTTAAAAAGGCTTATATTTATGTCCTGTGCACTCAGCACATCCACTTACCAAAGTGTATATATTAGCCTGCATTGTGCAAAGGGTTAAAGTGCGTTCTTTTCAGTCAAGCAGTACTCCAATATTGCAATCATTTATTTCCTTAGAATTTGTAAATAGCAAAACATGGAAAATTTATCAAATTTTAAGTTAATATTGAAAAATGTAAAAATGCATGTGCAAAAAAAACTTAAGAAAAAGTTTTTAAAAAATGCAGTTATAATGCTAGTTATTCATTATAGCTGTACAAAGCAATCACTTTACTTTCACCTTAAATTTTCAGTATTAGCGAATTTTTAAATAGGTTACCTAAAAATATTCTGTAAGAGATGGAATCAATATAAACAATTTATCTTACAAAGCAAGTTCTAGAAGTAATGTTGTATTTTAAGTCTTCATATTACAAAAGTTGAAGTAAACAGTTTTGGAATCAAAAATTGAAGCTTAATTGATTTCGTGAAATTCAAATAAAATATCTGGTGAAAAAAGAAAATTGAAGAGTGCTAGGAATTTATACAGAATTAGAGAAAGTCCTATTTAATTTAGCAAGAGTGAATGTAGCATTACTTCATTAATTTGCCTTTTAATTGTATCTTAATAACAGAATAGTTAAGTAATCTTATTTTTAGGATGTCATAATGTTATGCTATTTTGTATTTTATGAAAAGTTGTCTAATTTTTATAGTGTCAATGAAAATACTTGTTTTTATTGATTTAATCGTTTAAAATGTGCTCTGTGGCAGAATTCTATTCAAATCTTGTATTTATTACCCTGTTGTTATTTTCGTTTTTGTAAATTTAATTTTAAAATTAAGGCTTCAAATTTGGCGTTAAAGAAAATTAAGCTTGTGTTATGAGTAAGATATAAATATGATAAACAGTAAAGGTGAACAATTTTTTCTAGGATTTCTAGACAATTATTTATTGGATTAAAATTACTTTATTTGTTAATTGATAAAGGTAGGCGTATTCAGTAAAACAAGTTCAAGTTTAATGCAAAGTCATGGTTTGTTGGTGTTATGACTGAACTTGATTAACTATTTAGACAACAAAATTTCTTTTAAAAGGAAAGTTTTTTCAGTACAGTGGGGTATTTGTAAAACCATGTCTAATGCTTGAAAGTAGTGATTATTATATTCATTTACTTATAATAAGTGTACATTAAAAATCTGGACTGGGGATATTTAAAGAAATTTAAATTAACTAAATTCCATTAATTTATACAGATTTTGATATTTGTGTAAAAATTAATTTTTTCTCCCTAGGGTGTTCCTGTAACATCACTCCGTTTCTTATTTGATGGAAGAAGAATCAATGATGATGAGACACCAAAGCAGGTTATTTAAAATAATTTTGATGTTTAGTAGAAATACTATTGTTAAAATACTGCACTTTCTACTTTGATTTTTAAAAAGAGAAATGTTTATTGAATTTATATTTGATAACATTTAACTGCCATTTTAAAATTAATCATAGGTAATTAAAATTATTCTACTATTTTTAAGTTTCTCTCAAATGTTTCAATATTGGTATTAGGATACATAAAGTATTAATTATATGCTAAAATCTTTAAATTAAATGCAGAATTCTTAACACTTAAATGTCTAACTACACATTGACTGCAAAATAAACTAATTTATTTCAGTGAAAAATATTAATACTAAAATCTGGTAAAAAAATCAAAGTGAACATAATGTATTTTACTAATGTATGGAATTTTAACTCTTTCAGCTGGAAATGGAGAATGATGATGTAATTGAAGTCTATCAAGAACAAACTGGTGGTCAGATGTGAATACTACAGTGGCAGTAAGCCTTTCTAGCTTCAGAACTTTTTTGTCTGAAGCAACAGATACTTTCCATTGTTATGTATGTAATCAATCATCTTGTGTGTGATCACAATCTGTCACATGTTTGTTTTTAGAACATTGGTCATCAATTTCATGTTCACTACTTTTTTTGTTTAAGCTACTAAATAATCATGTTTTTTGAATTTATTTCCTTTTGTAATTGTGTAATTTTTGTTCATTGCTGTAATGCCCTTTTTAAGCTTTCTTAGCAAGCCAGTAATCATTAAAAGTAGTATGTTTCTCTATAGTATTGTCAAAAAAATAAGTTTTTCTTGTGCAACCAAACTATCAGAAAATTGAAATTCATACTTTTAAAAATGAGTACATTAAAGAAATTTCATTCTATGGTTTGTTTCATTTCTCTTGTGTATGAATATTTTCTCTCAAAACACTTCACATAAGAAGACATTTTACTATAACATAATGGATAGAAATATAAGGTAAACAAGAAAGTTAATGCTGTTTTTACTTTGCCATTGAATGAAGTGAAAATAAAGCACATGGGTGACATACTGGTCAGCCAAGGGTAGGAATATAAGTCATTATATGAAAGCAGATTACCATGTGCAGTCATTAATTGTAATTTGTACTGTAGTAGAAAAAAATGGACCTGTTGGAGGAGCTTGTTTGGTGCTTGCTTTCAAAGTGGGCTTATTGGCTGCTGCATCAAGTTGACGAATATGCCAAGTGTTTCGGGATGTTATGTATGACAAGCCATTCCGATTGGGAGAATTATTTTTCTGTAATGAAGCTGATGTCTGGTTATTACTAGACATTAAGTGGTTCACTATGAGCTGCTGCCAACATGCCGAACAGTCATTGCAGACCAATACTTGCAGTATTTGGAACGTGTCCAACAGAAGGAGCCATGTTAATTACAAGGGTGTAATGTTCTTGGTTGATAATGCAAGGCCGCATGTTGTGTAGATGGCCAGGAATACCATACAGCGACAGTTGGTAGCCTTTGTGCCATCATCTTCATTTATCTGGCCTTGCACAATAATATAACTACCCCTTCCATTTTCTGGACAATCATCTCATTGTAAATCTTTTACCAATGAAGCAGAATTGTGCTAAACACATGAGGATTTCTTTGTATCCAAACCCCAAATTGTTCCTGCATGGTGATTACACAATTTGAGAGACTGGCAGATGATTACTTTTAGGACTAACAATAGGCTATACTTTTTATTGGTGGTGTTCTTTTGAGTTATTAAAAATAGCTAAAATTTTCTTGTTTACCTATTATGTAAAGTGTATGGAAAATAATATGTACGTGCAAACAGACAAAAAACTTTATATAAGATTCCAATTTTTGCAAAGCTAATGAAACAGAATTACATAAAAATTTGTATTGTAAAAAAATTATGCTTTCAATATATCTTTATTTATCCTGACAACTAGAAGTAGCTTCATTAATAAAAAATGCTTACTCTGAAAACTTGGAATTTCAAATCAGAAAGTCAAGAATTGACGCTATAGTGAAATTGTCCGGTACTTCACATAAGTTAATTAAAACGTGACATTACAATAAATAAAGGCCTGATAAACTTATGTATGGAACAAAATGACTGGATTAAGAACAAATTTCAAGTTTTGTAAGATAACTTGTGTTAAATTTTAAGATTACTCAATCTCAGTGTTCTAAGATTCTGATCATATCTTCACAGATTCTGGTTCAGCACTAGAATTGCCTTGAGCAACTTTTCTTTGAGTGATGAGATTTGATTGGAATTCCTTATTTTGGTTCTAACAGGTCCATATTTGACCACGATAAAACACCTCTGAACTCTATGAATCTTTTAAAAGAACTAGCTATAGTAAAATATGCAAGGATTTAGGGAATTAGATGGACAGGGCACCTGTGCAGAATGAATGAAAATCGTGTTAGAAGAAAGGTCTCGCTCAGACACATGGAAAAAGAGGCAGGCTTAAATTTAGGTGGTTTGACTGTTTGAAAACTGACTTAAGAATATTAAAAATATCTATGTCCAGGGCCAAGGATATAAGAGCTTGAAGTTCCATCCTGAGGAAGGCAAAAGCCCTTTTGCTGTCTGGCCAGTGAAAAGATAAGATTCATGCTAGCTTTCAAGAACTCATGAGTGTGATTTCCTCATTGGGGATGCATGCAATTTAGAATCTTTTAAACTATAGCTGCCAACTTGTACAATTTCCAGATGAAATATTTATCTACTGTTAATTTGATTTCATTCTGCCTATAATAAATTTAGTTTAATAAAGGATTAAATATATATCCTTTCAAGGATGTGCATATGTCTCTATTGAAAGTGCAATCAGTCTATTAAAGCCATTCCATATTTAGGATCTTTTTTGGCATAAAAATTAAATTTGTTTCTAAATGTTTTTTAAACAGGAAATATTAATGCCAAAATGTAACAGATTTGTTTTAATTCTTAAAAAGATTATTATGAGTGAATTCTTTGTGCACACATCAATGTAAGGTACTGACAAATTGTACCATTTCAAATGTTAATAGGGGTATGTATATATACTGGATATCCAAAATTTGGGCTGTGTTTACCAAAAGAACGTTGCCTCTAAATTTTGTTATCTATTCAATAAAATCGTATAGAAAATTCTACAAATCTAAAAATGTAATATAGTCATTTAAGAATTCAAAAGAAATTTGTAAATCAGTTTTCTTGCAATGTGAAAAACATTCAGTAGAATTCTCATTTTTAGAATTATGTAACTTAGGGTATATACATATAATTGTACTTCAATGTCAGTTACATAAGTCAAACTGCAAAGTGAGTCTTAATATTTTATTTTGAAGGCAATTGAGAATTTCGAAAACGTAAATTTCACTTTAATATATGTTAGGAATCATTATTGTAATGTTATAATTGCCCACACACAAATTAATGCTAGTCAAATTTCATTTTTGGTCTAGAAGTGGTCAACTTTAGAATTTTTTTTCATTATGAAAGATAGCCAAAAAGGGTTTCATTTGTGTATCAAAATTAAGTTTTATTCAACAGGAAAACTTATGGGTTATTTTTATACCTCCTGTATTCTGATCTTTTATGAGACGGTTCGTACAAATCTTAGAATTTGAAATATTTTTTTAAGGTCCTATTAAACTCTCAATATTTTCTCAACACCTTGAAATTTGTGCATTAATCCTGAAATTTTTACTCTCCTTGATGAATTTGTTATTATATGTATTTAATATTTAGAATTTTCAATGAAATTGTTTGAAAATCAAATAGACAATAACTAGATTCAGATATATGCCACCTTGTATGGGACTGTTCCTCTAATAAATTTTACAAAACTGCAATTGATATAAAAAATGTATATGTTAAGCTGTTTCTCTTCTCAGTATTTTTGATGTTATAAAGTTAACTTGAAATTTGTACCATGAAACTGCTTTATTGTCATTTCATCTGAAAATCAAATTGAGTCTTAGCTTTTGAGTTTACTACTAAATGGCAATCAATATTAAATTGTATTCATAATTGTTGTTGTTTAAAAGATCCAGTCTGGCCACATTAAATTCGTGATAATCATGTATAGTCAGGACAGAATGTATTTAGATTTATGTATGTGAAGTGAAGTAATCAAGATTATATGTACACAACATGACAATCAGGCGAGCTATTTTAACCGATTCTTTTTATATTTGCTTCTGTTTTCTTTGTGTTCTATAAAATTCACAATATTCATATTTTAATATAAAACTTTTGAATTAAAGTATAATTTCCAGATTTCCATGGTGAAAATTGTGCATTATTTCAGTGAATTGTTTATCAATGAAATAATTTAATGCCTCGTGGAAAATATATTTTCAATATACAGTGTGGACTCAATAAAAGTCTCTTTCTCTCTCTATACATATATATAATTTCCTATATTTGTACATATAAATAACCAAGAAATGGGAAAATCTATTAAATGATTAAAGAAAAGAATATGAATGTCACACACACAAATTGTGCAGGTTTAAAAGAGTATCAAACCAAAATTTTGAATTTCTTTTTATTAAATAATTGGGAAAAAGTCATCCTGGAAACTTATAGTTTTTTTTTAGGAAATATATTTTTATTTAAAGATGTTATATACGTCTTGAAATACTGAATAAATTAAAGATAGGAATTTATAGAGGATGTTTAAAAAAAACTCTAAAATTACTTTATGCAATGCTATAGTATATAGAATATTGATTATTTAAATAAAAAAAATTCTGTTACAGCTGTAAATTCATTGAAGGCTTTTTAAAGATAAATATAATTCTAACTTAAAAATAGTCGCATTGATTTTTACTTTTCTTATTATTTATAATAATTTTAAAATGTTGCATGTACATTATTATATGCATATTTGGTGAATAATAATTTTTAATATATATAAAAAAATTATTTAACATGAATGTTGATATTCCCTGAAATTTTTGATTTGACTCCTTGAGAACTCTTGATATTGTTTTGGAAATCTGTACAAACCCTGATGTGATTCAAATGTCCTTATCCTTAAATGTTAGCTAATCTGCTTTAGCTTTTGAAAGTAAGTTCAAAAAAATTACTCAGCTGTTGAGCAATATGCAGAATCTGAAAACTTTATTTTCTAAACTGGTTTAAAATGAAATAGGAGCTGATCAATAAAATTGTGTAAATTAAATGTAAATATTTGTCATACAAATATAGGAATAAATTATTGCAATTCCTAACTGATACTGACATTATATGATGCCAAGTTCAAGACACCATAGATTTTCATGGGAAAAGTAAGTTTTAATCATTTATATTTATCATCCAGTTATTAATCGTGAAGCAATTATCATTAATATATTTTTCCCTGGTGACAATCTTCAGCTCCAAAAATTTAGCTCACTCATTAGCTAAATTAGTTTCTCCATATTGAGGGGAAATTTGTTTAAACATGAAATGACTTAAGATATGGTTTAATGCGAGAGAGAATCAGTAATGAAAATATTAAGTCTTGCAATAAATATTGATGGAACTCTCTAGACATAAAATTATATGGTTAAAATTTTTTTTGAATAGAAAGATTAATTGATTATTAAAGGAGAAATTTTGTCAACTGAAAATAGTTATCCTAGAATAAAAGTTCTTTTATTCCAGTATACCTTTTTTTCGCAGAGATTTAGTATTTGTAAGTTTAACTTTATTCAATAGTTACTCAACTATGCTTAATTCAAAAAGTAATAAAATACTTCCCCTTGAAGAAAATGTCTTTTGATAGTTAATATCCTTGCCATTAGTTTAACAGTTCATGGGTTAAAATTCTGCTTTGGATTTGAAAAGTTCAGAATCCACTTTAAACCATAGATCTTGTCTAATTATCCCTTATGTACACAAATTGATTGTTAAGCAACAAACAAGTAGATTTTTTACTCTGACAAAATTGACCGACTCTCTTTTGTTAGTAAATTAGAATTTGGAAATATTGTTCATCGATTGAAAATTCTGTGAAATTTATTGTGGATTTTGAATGCACTAATTAACAATTTTATAGAAAATATCTTTTATCTTTGAATCCCTTAAAACAGCTATTAATATTTGTATTGCAACTGCATTTATTCAAGAAACTTTTGAATTTTAAAGCAAATTTAAATAATTTAGAACCAGAATGAATTAATTAAATTAATTTCCATGAAAAGAAGTATATTGTAGATTTTCTTCTCTTAATCGGACGGTCCCTTATGTATTTAAAAAAAAAAACCTATTTTATTGAATTGAATTTGATAATTGTGAGGAACAGAAAACTAGTACTTAAAATTCAAAGATTAATAATATTTTCATTTTAGATATTTATGGCAAACGTTTATCGAATTTTAATAAAAAATAGGATAAACAAAACACAGTATAACTTATGCTTCATATTTTTGAAAGGAACATGTCTTCGTTGTTTCATGCTTTTATAAATGTTTTATTTACAGTTGCATTATTTCTATTGTCAAAATAAACATTTTAATTTTCAAAATGTTCATGACATTTTGAAATTCAAAATGATACAGTGATTTAATAAAATAAGCGCTAATTCAAAAAAGAATTCCTATTATTCTTAAAAATTAATACATTCATCCTTCTAAAACAGTATGACAGCTACTATTTTATAAAAGTTGACATTTACGTGATTTCTTTAATTTTTTTCCCTGCTTAACATGTATAGAGGTTGATATTTGATTATTATATTTTCAAGAGCCTCTAGAACACCAATTTCTAGACTAACAAGTGGCCACACTAGCGATTTCACGTATTTCAAAGGCAGGAAATTGAGGTTTGCTCTAAATGTAAAACTGAGCAGGATTCTCCTAATCACATTTTGGACTGTTTGGGACTTTCCAGAGAGGATATATACTCATCCCCCTGGGCGCTCCGTGGCTGAGTGGTCTAAAGCATCACCGCTAATCGCTTGAGAGCGTAGGAGTGTGGGTTCGATTCCCACCGTAGCCCAGGGTGTTTTCTTCGTTATTCTTCTGTGGTTGTACATCTGTCATTGTGCTATTTGTCCTATTATCGACGAAGACTTACAAGCGGATCTCAAGAATCAAGCATACAAGTCTGAATATATGTAATGTAATAAATAAATACTCATCCCCCCTTCTGGTCTGGTCCTCGATTTCCTTAGGGTCAGCGGTCTGATGAATCTTGTCTGACTTCGTCAGACATTTGGAGGATAAGCCACAACAACAACATATTTCCTTTTATTTTATTATTATAACTATATTTTTTATTTTAAAGATTTTTATTTT
Organism: Latrodectus hesperus; assembly: GCA_037975125.1. Lineage (NCBI taxonomy): Eukaryota > Metazoa > Arthropoda > Arachnida > Araneae > Theridiidae > Latrodectus > Latrodectus hesperus. The sequence goes on from CM075852.1 coordinate 64,556,414, forward strand.
TATAGGATATGAAATTATTCTTGATATGAACACATACACTTCTTTAAAGAGCATAGTCTAAAAGAAAATTTTTATTCATCATGGTGGCAAAATATAAGGATGACTTATTTTTAGTTTGAACGATAGCCCCTGATATACAAAATATCTACTTAAAATGAAACAGAACAGCATTCAAAAATTTTATAAGTCAGCATGGTAATTGTTTTTGCAGAATCGAGTAATTTTCAACATTAATATACTACATTCATACCTGCCAATTGTGATCTGGGAAGGGAAAAATGAAGTATATCAATATTATCAGAGAGTTAAAATCTGACTTATTTACACATTTAATTTGCGTTCAAAATTTATTTTGGTTTTTGAAGAATTTTATACATAAGTTGATTTTCATACAAAATTTGTATATTACATAAATAATCGCTGCTACAGTTAATTCCTTTTATAATTTTTTGTTGCAAATTTGTGTTCAAATAATATTTCGTTTTTAAAAAATATTAAAAAAAAATTTATTTCATTACAAATAGTATTATTAATGCATTCAGTTTAGCAGTTTTTAATGAAAGGTGGGAGAATAACGCATCTTTTGCACTAGTAAATTAAAAAGTAATTTTATCTATCTAATTAGATCCTTCTGATAAAATTAAAAAAATAATAACTTGGCTTTAAACCACAAATCAATAGAAAAATCAGTTTGTGCATTTATTTTAGTTTTATGAAAAGAAAAAAAAGTAAATGCTTGTAAAGTATCGCCTCTTATAATTCCTATATCAAATAAAAAGAAAAGCAAAGTATGTGATGTTTATTTAACTTTAATTGAGCCCTGTTACCCTGATTTATCTAGAACTTTAACAAAGTGATAATATCCCGTTGGTTGACAAAATTGAATATAGCGCGTGAGTGTTAATATTAACCCATCATATTTTTTTGTCAATTAAATTTCTATTAGAACATTTCTATTAGTTTCTCACCATTTTCACTCATTCGGGACTTGGTCTCCGCCATGACAAGATGTGCCTAGCCACGCCCCAGAGATCCAGTTCTTGTACTGCCTCCAGTAGCGAGTATTCCTTCGGGATACTCGCTACTGGAGGCAGTACAGTAGTTTTCACTGCTATTAAACGACCGATAGGTTAAAAATTAAAAATATTATTCTGGAATTTTGGAAATGAACCAAAAGGACATTATCCGAAAACACCTGCAGCATCTGATGGCAAGGAAGGCCGAAGTGGAAGGGCTTATGCCTAAGTCTAAAGGCTCTCCGAGCAATATATGCAATCCATTGTCGCTTTAGAAGACCTAATTCAGATGACACAACACCAGATAGAAGGAAGTAATGACAACTTCAGAGAAACTCTAAAGACAACCAGTGAAGGTAGCTATACTGTTTCTGATCTGGCATTCCCCCCTCTTCCAGTTAATGAAATTAATGTTAATATTAACGATAATGTTAAATCAGCTAATGTTGCTAAATCAACTAAAAATAAATAAAGAGAACTTTAAAAAAGCCAACAGAGGATTTTCTAAAACCGAAAAAAACCGCTAAAGTTACGTTGCAGAAATCTTCGGTCCCCGTAACTACAAGCAATTCCTTCGCTCAGCTTAACTCCGCACAGGAGGCTGAGCAGACCTTGGTTACAGTTCCACCTGTTGAGAAGAAATTACCACCTATCTTAGCTAGATATGGAGATGATCCTATTGAATTAATTCGTAATTTTAAAAAAATAACTTCAAACATGAATTTGAGACCAAGACTGCTGGGCGTAACCAAAAAATATTTTTAAAAACCCCAGAAGCTTATTAAGATCTAACAAAACTTTTTGAAGAAAGTATATACTCATTAAAAGCATAGAGTATATACTCATTAAAAGCAAGAATCAAAAACCCAGGAAATCTGTCATTCGGGGCCTCCCCATTGCAACTAAAATACAGGATATTGAAAATAATTTAAATTTTATTGGATTCCAAGTGGCCAAAGTTAGCCAAATGCAACACCCCAAATCTAATAAACCAATGCCTCTTTTTTTGGTTTCAATTTTCTCTGAGCCTGAAGGGGCATCTATGTATATGATAAACAAACTGTCATATTTCTGGCGTGATAGCGGAACGCTACAGAGGATCCAAATCGGTGATGCAGAGTTTCAACTGTCAGCAATTTTATCACTCGGCCGATACTTGCCATCTTAAATCTAAATGCGTTAAGTGTGCAGGAGCACACAACACGAGGGATTGCCCTCATAATGAAGTAGAATCCACCAAATGCTCTAACTGTCAGGGTAATCACCCTGCCAATTATAAAGGCTGCCCGAAATTTCCGAAACCAAAGACAGCCAAAATCATAAAAACTAATACGGGAATAAAAACCCAAGTAAAAACTAATATAATGAGACCTGGAGTCTCGTACGTGAGAGCTACCTCCTCCACCCCCACTCAAGATACAGAACAAACTCCTCTGTTGGCTACTTCAGAATTACTTGGAGATTTTTCAGAAATTATCTACTTAATTAATGAAATTAAAGCTATTTTTAAAGGAATTCTCTCTCCACAATTAAAAAACTGATAAAAGAAATTAAGTCCCCTTTGGACAAGCTATTTAAAATGACTCAATATTTTCAAGACATAGAATAATTTAACTTATGTAAATATTCCTAACTAATTTAATAATTTTCTCTTACTATTACTTAATTAAATCAATATTCTATTAATCTTTCTATCAATATTTTACTTAAAATTAATACTTTAATTCAAGATTTTCAAACAACTTAAATTTTTACTAAGCTCCTCCCACTCAAGTAACTAACCAATAATATGCCAGTCAGTCACAACTATAGCTCACCAGCTCATTTCCAGCTCCAGTAGAGGTCCTACGGACCTAGGAACCTCGTGAACTCCGGCGCAGCTAACCGAAATTGTACTATTAATTTCTAATGTAAGCTATAAGCAATTTTGTCATACAGGTTCAATAATAATTTGCCATGATCTAACTTTTATCTTAAATTCGGGACTCTTTATAGAATCCAGACAAGTACAAAAAAGAGACTCGTTTTGTCTCGCCAAATGCCATATAATAAACAATTGTGCATTTGCAATATTTATTGAATAATTACGTAAAGCTTCATTGTTTCATGACAGAAAAGAGTTACATACATTATAAACACAGAAAATTTTATGATTACCGAGTGAAAATATTATTAAATCACTCTTAGCCTCGAGTACATCCTTCCCAATACTGAAATTTGAAAGCTAAGAGAATCGTACAAATATTTTAATGAATAATATTGCTTTAAAAATTTCTTAAAATTACCCATTAATATATAAGTTGCTTATTACATATTTGTCAATATATCGCAACATTAAGTGACTTTTATTTACCCGGAAAAGACAGCAGATTATGAAATTGCTTTCAACACAAATGAGAGTAAGAAAACAAATAATTAACTTATTGTTCCTCCAAAGTAACAAATAAACTTGGTGATTGTTTTGAATTATGTAGAAAGCTATGCTGATGATTTCTATTTGTGAATCGAGATGAAATTTTGTGAATTATTCCAAGCTGTGATAAGATGAATACAGACACCAATAAACGTGTATTTCTCAGAAATTTGAAGTTTAAAAGAATAAGGAAATGCAATTTATAAAATCGCGTGTATTATAGATGAAATTTGTATTTAATTACAACTCTAATATAAGAGTAGACGTGAAACATGATAATTTAAGGTTAAAAAATATTATGACCACTTGATATATATAGTACTTAGTCTGTCAATTTTGACAAAACTCACAAGGACATTGAAAATTGCTTGCGAACTTTTTTATTAAAGCTACTAACAACTGTAAGAAAGAAAGTGCAACTGAATTTAAGTTAATTTGCTAGTGCATATTATTCTGTATTCATCAGTAATGCTATTAACTAGTATCATCGACAATACCAAAAGAGTTAACAAATTTCTTTGTTGCAAAAGTCACTTCATATGAAAAATGCTTCTTCCAAATGTTTCCTAAATCTAAAGTTTATAAATTGAGATACAATTAACTGTACAAAGTAAAATAGAGATTAAAAAATTATGCCAAAAATAATTTAAAGAAATTAACTATTTAAAATGTTAAAAATATAACAAATTCCAAGAAAAGATTATTTTTTACACATGTATTTCTAAAGTAGTAAAAATAAAAAAATAATATTTTAGTAATTGCTGATATGAACTTTTTTTTATAAAAATCAGTAATGTATTTTAATTAGTAAGGATTTATATACCATCTGTGTGCCAATAATTAATATAATGTCAATCTCACCAAAATCTTGTTAGCGCTAATAACCTGTACAGTACATTGTTACTAATCCCTGGATGCTATCATTAATTATTCATTAAAATCAGCTTAAATGATCATTACCGCTAAATAAGACTTCATGACACCAGCTCTTGGAAATAAAAGCAGTTAAATAACGATCGCAATAAATGATAATTCAAAATTTCAAAACTGTTAAAACAGGAATTTGAAGAAATGTTTATAAAGTTAACTTATAATTAATATTACGTCTACGAAAATTTCTTTTTGGAAAACTTTATTTAGATGTTCTTCGGTAGGAATCATAAATAATTTGTTATCTCAATTAAACTTTTAAAATGCTAACAATTGTTTTCCCCAAAGTTATTTAAATAGAAATGGGAATTAAGTAAGTGATTTATGGAATACCTTTCCACTAATCAATCGATGGCAGTAAATGTAATCAATTGCCTTGTAATTGTTGACTGTGATGAGGTTGACACCTGAGCTCTCAGCTTTTTCTCGACTCTTCTACGTTATTAGAAAGAAAAATCTTGCAAAAGTTTATTATGCGTAGGCCCTTTTTGATTAGCTGTTCTTCAGCTGGATCATAAATCAAACCCATTATTTCCTAAACCTCAATATGTGTAAACAGCATTTAATCTTCATAATTTCTCGTCCAAAATGAATTGACAGTTATAGATTACGGAATATTTTAAAATCCTGCAATGTTAAACGCATGGAAATTCTTTTTTTAAATTGAATAGACATATATTAAAAGATGTAATAACTCCAGTCACAAATTCCAGTAAAAAAATAAAAATCAGCATCCGATTCTTTAAAGAGGCTTTCTGCAACATATATTCAACGTAAAATACAATTAAGTTTTCTCTCTTTATCAACCAATCCTTTTGACCAAATGTATAGATAAAAGTTTTTCATGTTAAATATCAATAAATAAAATTAATTCGTCTTTTAACTGACATATGGATATGAATTTTGTCAAAATACCTATATATATATATATATATATATATATATATATATATATATATATATATATATATATATATATATATATATATAATACCTATAAGTTGTTTCTTACACCATTTGATTTGCAGAAACATCTTGATCAAGTCCATTAATTCGATAGATTTTCACATTGACGTGTCATGATGAAACATGTAAGATAGGCTTTTGGAAGTCCAAAAAGTTGAAGTCTGAGTTTGCCACAAACCTGTAAAGCATTTATTAAGCAAGTAGGTTGGACTTCGTAATTTAGTATATGGGAACAAGCAAAAGACCATAAAGACCTGGTCTGTCATCGCCGTAGGTATTAGTTCACATAGAAAACATTGTGACCATGACTTATATTTTATGTGCCCCAAACGCCGTTAGTGAACACGATGAATCACTATCTAATACTCACTATTTTTTCCGAGACTCAATACGATACCTTAACCAACCCGGTCATTATATATATAAAAGAAATGAAATAAAAATTGATAAATTGACATTTCTTTCAAATCAATAATTTGCAGGTTCATTTCATTTATTCCATGCAGTGACTGTAAAATAAAATTGTACTGATTCGATGATTATATTTAATTGGTTATTATTTATTTATTAGTTATTTATAGTCATTAAAATTCCCATTATTGATTTTACGAAAAAGTCATTAATTTTATGATATTCACTTTCATATAATGAACGAATTTTGCCTAATTTGATTCAACTTGTTTATTCTAATTTAAAGTTTGAGTTTTAATTGCTTGTTGCGTTAATTTTTCCTCATTAGGAAGAAGCTTTGAAACGAATATTGTTATTATTCATTATTTCATTTCCAGTAATAATTAGAACTGTTCTTTTTGATTTCGATGAATCTAAAAAGAAAGTCAAAGAAAAATTCCAGGAAAAATTGCCTAATCAACGAGATTTGACAACTTTTCAAGGAATCCATTGAATCATTTATCAAGAAAATTAATCAATCACTTTTTGATATCAGAAGATTGATACTCCTCAATCAATCTTAATAACCTAATTCCCTTTCGTTCAAGTATGCACAGCTTTTTAATTTCCGTTTTTATGCTCCAACAAAATTCCACAGTTTCAAAGTATAAAATTCTCTTATTTCATAAAAGTTGAAAATTCTATTCCAAAAATCAGATATTTAAAAATGTCACCTATCTCTTTTTTATGTTTTAACATTTTCGTGTGCATTGTCTTAAAAGTGCATAACCTAAGGATTCTCGAAGACTTTGAAGAGAAGCTGTGAACTTCAGAAGTGTGTTTGGCTTTTCGCCAGACATATTCCTCGGTTATAAATAGTTGAGTCTTGTGCATTTCTTCTTTTCACCTCCGTTCGGTAAGCACGATTTCTCTCTCTCTCTCTCTTGCATGTTGTCATTGTTAATATTACGTATTCATGTACTTTTTACTCACCGGGTACAAAATTTATGTACATCTTGTACTAGACAAATACTGGATTTTGATCACGAATTCTTTGAAACATACTCTCAGGATATTAAAAAATGCCAGCAATAGATTAATTTAAAGGAAAATATTTACCCATTTACGCTTCTTGAATATAAATAGAAAACCCTTGAAAGAAAACACATTTATTAATAAATTAAGCTAGAAAGAGAGGAATTACCTAATTGACACACAGGGCTCATTGATACCGTAAAGATTATGCAAACACAGGGAATCAAAAAACATAAAAGAAATATTTTTGACTTATATTAATCATAAGTTTATTTTAAATTTTTGTGAAAATTTTTTGTAATTTTTTCTATATTAGTTTACTGACTACTTATTTTTTTTAATTAAATATCTGTGTTGATTTTGTGTCATATTAACCGTTTTTTTTATCCTGATTGTTTGAAAGTAATGACTTATTTTTTATTTTGTATTTAATATAGTCAATAGAAAAAATTTAATGACAAATAATTTATATAGCTAAATTGTACCATTGTGGATAAAAAAAGGTAATTTTCGGTTGTCGAGGTCGGATTCAGAAATCATCGAATCCTTCAGCATTTGACAGAGAATTTGAAGCTTAAAATAATCATCAAAATATTTATCATTTTAATATCCATGGTAAACATTCCAGTGAAGTTAATTTTGTTATTCTTAATCTTGTTAAACACAAAATCTCTCAAGAAAGAAAAATCTCTTTATAATTACTAATTATCTATTAAAAAAATTGTTCACTTCATGTAAATTTCTTGGCAATTTTTGCAAAAAAATTAATAATGCAATTATTCTTGGTCATAGAAAAGTATTTTTAAGATAGATTGGATTATTTGTTGTTTGTTTTAAGAATTGCTAAATGTAATAATTACTATATTTTGGTCGTAAGAATTATCGATTGGAAAAGTAAAAATTTTGAATATTTATACGTAGTATAACTTATAGTGATAATTTGTAGAGAGAATAAAAGTGAGATTGTTTTTGTGAATCTAAACAGGTAAATTAAATAATTATCGAATTTTTAAAACTAATGATAATGTTCGAAAGAAAAAATGTTATAAAAATCTATCAACACTGATTTATTAGGAACAGTTAAAAATATTATAATACAGGCAACGAAGAAATTTGAAGAAAGAGAATTTTAAATCGAAATAAATAATTCAAATTTGAATTTTAATATTCTACTCTGTAAAAAAATCTTTATTTGTGAAATATCTAATAAATTTAGAAACATTTCTTTGTTGGATCGAATACATTTAAGAATTTAAACTGTAAAAATAAAAAAAAAGTTGAAAGAATTACTATGTCAAAAATAAATAAAATGTATTTTAATAAAATTAATTTTAATGATTTAACTAAAAATAAAATTTATTTATAAATATAAACTAAACTCCATGGCACGACAGCCCATGTGGGCAAGGCCTACAGTACCCATAACTGTTTTCATGACCGAGGGCCCTGGGGTGCGAAGCATATGTCCCAATTAGGTGGTCAGCCTAACGTAAGACCCCCAGTGCTTAGTTCCCAAGCATGCTTGGTACTCAGTTAATCGACCCACTGAAGGGAGGAAAGGCTGAGTCAACCTATATCATGATTACACTTACATTCAAAAGCATGTAAAAGATGTTTTATTATGCCCATAATTTATATATTTATTTTTGTGTTTAAAGCTGAATATAATATTTACATAAATCTTCAAAATATCGCAAACACACACACTCAAAAATTTCGAAATCAGATTCTAGTTGATATTGGGAAAAATTTAAATGCTCTCCAAAATGCTACAAATATTCCATTCTTCGCTGTTCCAAAATGTCCAATTTGTAAATTTATAATGAAGTAATATACAAGCACCTTGAAATATCATGATAAAATTACGGTAGAACAAAACAATGAATACCTTATTCATCGCAATCCTTCCAAAACAAAAACATGCTAAAGTAAATGTTCGAAAATAGAATTTATATATTCTATCTCTGTCATCCATATCTTTTGAATATAATAGTGATTTTTTTAATAGATTAACAACTTTACAAATTAATTAATTTTGGTAAAATTGGATTGTAATATTTCTAAAACTTCAGATTTTTTTTCTATAGAACGAAAATTTAAAAAGAAAAAAAAACTCTCCGACTTTTTTATTTATTTTTTGAGGTAAATTTTATCAACCTAGTTACAGAGTGCCCTGGTCTTCAGTACAATATATAATTGGTGCCTCCAATTTCTCTTGGCCATAAGTGGTTTTGTTGATTCAGAATCAATAATAAAACAGGTCTTATTCAAGTTTACAGCGATCAATTTTAGATAAGTTTTATAACAAGCAGTGCTAATTATAAGAACTTGTTACATTTTTTTGAAGGAAAAAAACAAACATTTTGAAAAAGAAACAGGTTTTAAATATTTATGAGGTGAACACTTACACTGATTTCGCAAAGAGTAAATATCAAACATATGGTTAAATACCCTAAACCATGCATGAACTTCTCATTACGTATGATAGGCATTACTGGTGATATTATATCCTGTATCAATAATTTGAATAGTAACAAAAAGAGAAGACAACTCCAATAAAGACTGATCTATGATTAACCCAATCATGAAAGCGATATTTGATGTAACTTAACCAATCAAAAGTATTTCTAAGCTAAATTATGAATGTGTGAATACAGTTTCGTAAAACAAAATTTGACAAACAATTTTTATTGTTTTTAATGTAAAAGAAAAACCCTTAACAATAAACTGTATCTCTTACATTTTGCAATTAAATTATCAATTTATAAAAAACAATATAAAAAACCTCTCATGGGATTGAATTGGTTCCCTTCTATTCAACAGAACCAGTACCTGATACTTCATTAAATTTGAGGAATTTGTATTTATGAATTTGTCATTTAAAAGAGAACTTTTCTCTTTATCAACTTTTAGCTAATGCTCCAAGAAAAATTCCAAAGAAATATAATTCATTGAATATAGATACCATTTTCTATTTTGTTCGTTAACTATATTTAAAGAAGCCTTTTGTTAATTACTGTTAAAAGAAATACTTAAACAATAATTATCTATAATTAATTAAAAATTTACAATATATAATTAAAAAATAAATGTGTAAGATAATGTTTTAATAATTTTTTTGAATATTACTATCTCGCTTTAATTGTGAATTACTTTTTACTAAATTGTTATAATTTACTTTTATTTTAAAATTTCTGTTTTTAAAATATTATTTCATTTGTGGTTTCGTTTCGCTACATTTGATTGAATTATTAATTAAAATGTTTTTCAATCAAGATTTATATCAATATATTATTAATATACATTTTTAAAGTTATGCTAAAAATTGGATATTATATTTCAGAAAATTTGTTTTAAATATTCCACGTCACACCTTATAATTAGGTTTGGCAACACTATGTCCCTAATTTGAACATAAGATGGTCATAGTCAAATTTTATATTTTATCTCATTGGTTATTAAATAATATTTTAACAATTGAGCAAATTTAATCATGAAATATGATAGAAACTTAAAAAATACTGAAAGTCAGGTAAGTCAATAAAATAAATGTAACAAAAAGCAAACATAGAGTTTCTTTAATTTAATAAACGCAAATTTTAATGAGGAATTATTCTTAATATGTACATTTCAGGAAAGGCTGATATCGTTACATTAATTCCTATTTTTAAACTTCAAAGTCGCGTTTCTCACTACTGTCTAATTGATTTTTCTCTTTTATTGTTATAATATCTCTATTTATAGTAAAAATACATTTTCATTCAAATTAAAAGTAATTTTTTCAATATCTCTTTTTTTATTTCATTTGACACATGTGTAGTGAGTAAAATAATAGCTGAAGAGTGTTACAAAATATTTAAGCATTCTTCAGGTTTCCCATTTCCGAAGGACTTTAAAACTTTTTATAGATTCTGAGACGAATTCACTTGTTCCAAAGTATCTACAAAATTCATATGCCGAAACCCCGACAAATGTGGACATAGAAAGCATGAGAGCTATGTCTATCGGGGTTGATCTCTTCTCATTACACGAGTTCGTATCATTAGACCACAATGAACCTTTTTAATTTCATTTAATAACGCGAAGCGGAAAACTCACACTCTCTACTTTGAAGAACATGCAGAAACGGAACATCCATTTCCAGTTGTTATTGCACAGCATACTTCTCTGTATTTAGCCATGGGTTGGACTCTATTAGATAGAAGCAGCCAGGTGGAGGTCTTCGTATATTTAGAAGCAGGGACCAAGCAGAGAACCCCGAATTCTTGAACTGTTATGAACTGAATTCAGAAATATTATTCCACTTGGAAGACATTGCGACAACGGCCATACCCACCTTTAGTGACTAATGTCTCGAGATAGAGCCCTGGAAGTTGGGTTCAGAAAGGAATTCTAACACATGCACACTTGAAGAAAGTTGTTGCAGTGATTTGGAGATATACAATACAATATGAATACTGTTTAGATTTAGTTTTAGGAACCCTATTATTTCTTTGGTATCTTTCTAATTTGAAATGGCGTTCGCTAATCAATTTGGTCATTAATATTTTCTATTATTTCTTGTGTGCGAGCGCGAATAATGATTGTAACTATCATATTTCCTTCTGATTTTTGTGTTTTCATATAAACATAAATGGGAATCAAATGCCATGTGTAAAAAAGTCACGGTAAAACTAAATCAACATTTTTCACTATGTATACAAAACAAAATATTTTTAAACAATTTATTATAATTTGATATTATTAATTTATAAATATAAAACTGAATTATAAATATATAAATATTTACAAATACTGAATTATATATAAATAAAATATTTATAAATTGTTTATAAAATTATGTTTGGTATGTTTACGTACACATTACGCATATAGATATTATCAATAAATCTACCATATTTAACAAGAAGATACACTTGCTATCCGGATAGATTTATCGCATTATTTACATCGCCAAGTCACTGAATATTAGCCAAAATCTGTTACTCAGTGCGCCTACGTTAGAATTCCGATTTGGAGTCGACTTATGGGGGCTCTATCTCGAGACAACAGTCCTTAAGTGAACACACGGATCTTCAGTTAAGTCGAGATTCAAACTCACTATCTTCCGATGGTGAGAACAACGCCCTAACTAACAGGACATTGTGACCGACATCTCCTGTTGATCAACAGCACCTCTGGAATGATGAATCCTTTCACTATGTGGTCCTTACAACTATGATGAATTCTTTTTATTTCATTTGGCACTGCACAGAAAGAGCTCAAGAGAAGAAACCTTTTAACATCCACAGCATATTTCAAATTCACACAGGAAGGTTTATCCTAAAAACATGTCGCAAGAGCACCAGCAAAACACTCAAATCGCTATCTCTTACAAATGGGCGTAATGAAAGCGGAAAGGCAGTCGGTCTCCATCTCCTGTTGTTCAAATGAACCAAACAGGGAAATTTCCACTAGTATTACTGCTAAAACACAGAAGTGAAAGTCTTTGCAAATTTTATTTTTTGTGAATGGCTCTATGTGGCTGTATTTCTCATATGTGCCTGAGAGTGAATGTTAAATACAGAAAGAAATACTACATTAATGCATTTTTAATGAACAATTTCTGGGATAACCATAACAAACCATTCATTTTGAAATTTTAATCTGAAATATTAAACAGGTTTTTTTTATTGTTATTACTATTATGTTTAGAATCAGAGAAATGAAAACCGAGCTTAATGTTGAATGATCAACGGATTGCCTTTCAGTTCAATAGTTCTTCTTATGATTTGAATATTCATATTGGTTTGAACCTTTGAACCATAAAATCGATTGAATAAATGCTCCTGTTCATATAGCGACCCTAAAACGACAAACAAGCCAAACCAAGTAGCCTTGAAGCGAGAAACCTGGATATCAACAGATTCATAAAAGCAAAATTACCCTTACAAATATTTTTTTATTTAAAATAAAAACCAAAAAACATTTTCTAGTGCACCTAGAGGGCCAAAGCCTTCATTGTCCATACTGTTTTCATGACCGATGACCCTGGGATGCGAAGTATATATGCTGGTTAGGTGATCAGCATAACGCGAAATCCCCAGTGTTTAGTTAACAAGCATGCTTGGTACTGAGTTTTATCGACCCACTGAAGGGATGAAAGGCTGAGTCACTTTTGCCCAACCCGAAGATAGGAACACGGGCCAGAGCCTTGGAAGCGCGGAGCTGCCATTAGGCCGCGAGCCTTCAACATAAATTAATATTACATAAATCATATCCAACAGAAATTTTTTTGCAACATCCAACTGGTTCTGCGTTGGGGAGGAAATTTTGTAGATAAAGCGTCATTTTGGTGTGCCAAGGGGTTAATCGAAAAAACTCCCAAATAACCTCTCCGATAGATAGGCATTCATATTGTAACAGTACCACATTAATTTCCCGCTGTTCAATGATAACTCGGGTCGAAGCTATAGAATAGTGTTTCTAGCATCTAATCCGATTTCATTGTTCACACCATTGAATCAAACTTTTAAAATATATTACATAAAAATGATATTGCGATATAGTTTATACAAAATTTATTTGAAAACAATGTAATGCAAACATAATGGGAGCGATTTTCAACTCACCCCGCATTGGTATTGCATTTTCCCGTTAAAAGCTGAAAATATCAACACTAAATGTATGTTATAAGGAGATATGGTTATCTAAATCTGAATCCGAAATTAGTAATTCGGCACGAAAAATAAATTCGACGAAAGCTTAGTTGGAAAATCTGGATCCCATTTTCTTAAGTGCAGATGCTTCTACATCGTTTAAAATAATAATAATAAATTAAATAAAAATATAAAAAATAAAAGGCTGCGAAATTATATATTTTTATAATGTGATATCTACAATTATACATCCTAAGAACTAATTAATAAATCAAAACCAATAACTTTTTTTATGATAGAATGTATAAAAAAATTCAAAAAGATGAATATGCTTACGATGAAGAAGAAGAAAATTCATTAAATTAAGTCAATGTTAAAAATATCACGCTCATATGTTTACGGTATTTTTTTCTATAGCAACAAAAATAATGATTACTTAATAATTTTAATTTATAAAAAAAAATTCCACTGATACATAAAAGCAAATTCGATACTTAATAAACACACAAATTAAAATCATTTATAACTATGAGTAAAATGAATCCGTAAATTAAATTATCCCTAAATCCAACATTTTACATACCAACATATTTTAAATTAAAAGAAAAATTATTAAGAGTGATTATAATTGCTTTTACAGTTTAAGTTTAAAATAAATAAATTTTTTACAATTTGTATGAAATTAAAAAAATGTCAGTATAATCCAAATAAACGAAATTCTATTGAATAAAGATTTGAAAATGATATATAATAATGAGAAGAATTTTGATAGTTATTATTTGAGATGAAAGTTTATGAAATTTGTAAATGATGTTTATAGAAAATAACGGAAATTCAAAAGAAAGTAAAAATCATTCAGAATTTTGATTTAATATCATTAAAAAAAAAAAAAAAACATTCAGCATTGTGAAAAGAGGAAAATTTAATCTTTAGATCTACTAATAATGTATAAATGATGAGACTTGTGGGAAAATTTGACTTTTTCGTGAAATAAAAGGTACAATCAGGGAAAAATGAGTACTTCATATGAGCACTATATAAAGGCTTTCTCTCAATGTGTGTGAAAGGTTAATTTAATATAGAGATTGTAGGAAATATGTATATATATTTAATACTAAATTGTGAATTTTAAAAATACCAATTCTGTCATCTCTTAATATATATTATTATATTTTTGTCGAATTCTTATCGTCATAATTATAGGTCCCAAAACGAAAAAGGAGTTTTGAATCCTTATACGAAATCACAGTTTTACTTAAAAACATTTTATGAAAATGATGTTTCATATTAAGAAACGCTTTAAGAATAACAAATTATAAATTTATTTTAATAATATAAATGCTAGAAATATAATAAAAATGCTATTAAAATGTTATCTCTACTTATTTTTATAAGTAAACTGTGCTTTTAATTGAAATATATATATCGACGACGGATTTCAAAATTATTAATAAAGAATTCAACCTAAATGTATTTTCATAAAATATTTTGATCATAATAAAATGTAATTTAAGTTCTGAAATCTGTTGGCATTCTGCAAATCGGGTAATCTCGAATTTGTTCAAGTTCGTGCCGCTCCCGTGCAAGTGTCCCAGTAGCCCAGCCGATAAAAGCACCTGCTATGAGGGTCATCGTTTGAACATCATTCAATATTCTTTTAGAAGGATCATTTAGTTCACAAATTTGTTATGTATGCACATCTAATGCTACAACCAGGAATATATTTGAAAAATTTAGATATCATAATGAAAGGAACTTCAATGTCAGATAATTCTTTGAGGCAAACAATTTTAAAGAAATAAAAATTCTCATTGCACAGATATATTAAGTGCTTACTTTATATATATTGATATACAAGATATGTTAAAATATATCCCACCATGTTGATAAAGCTAAGCTTAAGGTGGAAAAGTTTTCAACCCATTTAGTCCCAAATAGATAAGTTAAATCGAAAATGAAAAATAGTTAACGTGGCTCTTTTCATTTGTATCAGTTCCTTCTCCCCAAATAAAAATTCTGAAACAACTTGTGATAATGAATTTGAGCTGTATATAGAATTATAAAAAATAATTTTTAGAGTAAATGGTTTAAAACATTTTAATTTAAACAAATTGTTTCCTTATATCAATTTTGTATTAAAAAAACAGTAATAAATAACCATTTTCATTTTTGTTGTTTTGTGATTACTCTTCGATTCTTTTTTTCTACTAAATTCTTTGAAACAATCCTCGTTTCGTACTTTTTATAAGCAATTTTCATAGTTCATTCACTTATTTTAATATATATTTAACTGTTCGAAGGCTAATAATATATTATAAATTTTGAAAAGTTCTTGATAAAGAAGTGTGCGATCATGTTTTTTTTTTCTGTAAAGACTCGAAATCAATTTATTAAAATTAGATAGGATTGCATTATAGTTTCTACAAACTATTGCATATATATGAAGGTTTAGAAATGACTGTGATAATAACCTCGGCAAAGATAATAAGCAGAATGGATGTTAAGTTATTCGAGGCTAACTTCAAAATACTTGAATTCTGACTGACTGAGTGATTTGATTCAGATAGTCTTGTTTCATGCTTATTTTACTTCACCACGTTTTTTGAGGTGTACATAAGAATTCAAAATTTTAAAATTAAAGTTTAAAAGTACTCAAAATATTTTCCTCCGATATCAGTGTATTTTCAGGGGAATTTTCCAAAGAATAAATGTCTTAAATCTTTCATTTCTTGGATTTCATTAGAAAAGATAGCATTCATTTCTCCAATACTCTCATCTTCTTAATGAAACTATGTCCTCTTAAGGTTTTTAAGTTAAAAAATGGCTTTTAAATAAAATAGACAAAAACACCTGTAAAGTCACTCTTATCTGAATTGAGTGAATAAGATAAATATTCTATTATTTTGATGTTTCTTTCAAAAAATTCACAGTCAATCCTTACTGAATGAGAAGATGCATAGTATGAATTCATTATCATTTGCTTGAAGAATTCCTAGAAGGCATTTACTAGACAACCAATCAGCCGTGAATGTCTTATGTGATATATAAATGATGGCTTTCACCATCAAATTGATAGTTTAGAGATTGTATAGCTGAAGAAAACAATAAACATAATTTTTTTACTGGGCATTTTTTAGAAATCATTGTGAATGTGAAATCATCTTCATAAACCAATACTTTGCTTTCTTGACGTGTTGGAAAATAAAAAAGTTATATATGCTTCATCTTCAGTAACGATTTTCAACATAAGTGAATGGTCACCATCTTTAAAAATTCCTTTATTAACTCTGATATGATCTTTATTGGTTTTCTATAAAACAAGGGAAACCGTAAAGCAAATTAAATTTATTATGAATAATTTTTCTTATGTATATTGGCGAATTCAATGATTTCATTTTGCCTCATTTGGCTGGTATAGCCATTATCGTCTATTAGCATTACGTAATGTACTACTTCCTATGTCCCCTTCAACCGAATGAGAATTGCGAACTGTGTGAAATTCTGCAAACCCTCAGAATATAGTAACACAAGATGGATCTTTCTTTCCAAATACTGATTTTAGACAATACACACTTTGATTTTTATATTTAAGCCCACTTTAAAATTATAGTGTCATAATATTTTAGCATCCATACCATATTTTTCTTCCGCTTAAATTATTCTATGCTTATAGAAAATCATAGGCTTGGAGAAAATAATTCCTATTTGAAAATCCAACCGTTAATTTTTTATTTTTTATCTTTCACATATCTTAAATAATTCAGAATGACTCTATTAGTAAATACTGAATGTGAAAATTTTTAATAATTAATATTATTGGCTGTTGTAAGTTGATCACATATAACATTTAAAAAAATCAGAAATAATATTACAGAGGGTACTTTATGTTAATAAAAGAAATACGTCAATAGGTGTTGTAAGCAAATACGTACCAAGTTACTTTTGTAAACTGTAATCTCAGTGCAATTAATGCCCATAAAAGCACAAGAAAAAAAATTGTCTTAAATTGTTTTTCATTTCTTTTATTTAATGGCAATTGTTTTTTTGCGTTATGAGTAAGTTTAATTTAATCATATATGTAAAGATCATCTTAAATTGGACTTCTGCTGAAATGGCAATGACACTTATCCTGAGCTTTATCTGGTACTCGAAGCAGTAAATATTGGATTTGTAATACATCACATGCATTTAAAAGAACTTCCAGACTCTTTTTTTATTATTTGAGTTTGGTTCTTTGCTCTTTTAATTATTTTGAGAATTTTAAGTAAGAACGGTAAAGAACCCCCATTTTTAGCTAAAATAATCAAATTGCAAATTCCCTTTTCTCCTAAGATATTTATATTATTCTTCAATGTCTACACAAATAATTTTTTTCATTATAATCGTATGTCGTATAATCGTATCATCGTTCATTGCAATCGTATTTTTTTTCGTTTATCATAATAAAAGCGATGACATTTTTAAGCATGATTCTTGATACAAGCATTTATAGAATGTATACACCATAAATCATTTTTTCATTTTTACTATTAAAACATACATGTATTTCTACCTTTAATAATGCATTCATTTAAAATATGCGTTGTAAGTGACACAACAATACTATTTAACAAATAAGAAATAAAAATATTAAAAGTAAAAAAAATATATCACAAACGAAGTTAATCATTTAAAAAATGAAAATTGTCATTTTTTATTCAGTAATATCTAACAATTCTAGCGATATATTACTATTAATAAATTCAGCTAACAATCAATAATTGATTATTAACAATAGATGAAATCTCAAAAACTCATCTCGTGATAATTTTTAGTAATTTTATACCTCTTATGCATCGTATGCGGTTTTAACTCAAAAATGTGCGTTTATGTATTTTCACCAAAATAAGAGTTCTGTGAAAATTCTCCATAAAATTATGAATATAATCGAAGTTAATTGCACCCACATAAAATTTACATTTGTTACTTTATTTGCACTGAATCGATATTATTTATTTCATTTTTATTGATACCTTTTAAAAGTTTAACCATTTCGTAAATATGTACTTGTCTGCCTTGTATGGTTATTTTAATTAATTATATTCGAGTTTGCTTATACTTTCCTCCTTACTGAAATTATTATAGGTACTCGATTTCAAGAATTTTTAATACAATATTTATTTCACAAAACGGATTATAAGATTGTCTCTAGACTCATTTTAATGCTTTCCAGAGTACAATCAATATAAATAAAATACTCATTTTGCTTATCCGCTAAATTTATGTGCGTGGTTGAATTGAAAACAGAACAGAATGAAATTTATAACAGGATATTGGTATGACATAATTTCAAGAAAAGCTATGTTTTATTTCGTCATTTTAATCGCAGAGTTTGTAATTAATTTAAAACGTAATTTACTCTGATTTGAACTCTATATTAAGTTGTCTAATGTAATTAATTTAATGTAAACTAATTGATTACATGTGATTTAAATTAATTAAAAATGATGCAAAACATTACGCTTTGGAGCTCTTTTCGATTTAAGAAACATGTTGTTCTTTTCCTTCTTTTTAAGTTGATAACTATATTTAACAACATTGGAAGTAGAGATTAATATTTGCGACACCGAATTCCCTCTTTTTCCTATTTTCTATTATGTAATATTTAAAATAAGAAAACGATATTTACTGTTGTTATTTCAATTTTTGAAAAAATATTGTTTTGTCCTTTGCATCGCATGTAATTATGCTATTGCCAACGCTGCTGATAGAAAGGCTAAACAAGTAGTAAATATCATACTTTTTCGTATCGAATTTTTATCCCAAAAGCTGGGTGCACGTTTTTCATTGAATGCTACAGCCCGCAATAATAACATTATTTTTTCATGTATTTTTCAATATAACGTATTTTTCTATACAATGTATTTTTCTATATAAAGCAATGCAGCAAAATAATGTAAAATACTATTTTAATCCTAATAAGAAACATGAGCAAATTATTGCTGACTCAAATTTCTTGGCTAAAAAATAAAAAAAATGCCGAGTTCCTTTCTCATTGGAAGTAAATCCATGATGAATGTCAGAGTATAAATAGAAGGAGAAAAATTTATCCGAAGTAATAAGAAAATAATATTTTACTCTCATTAATAAGAGCATTAATTTTTTTATTTAATTCTAACTGATTACTTCGAAAATAACTCATTCGGAATATTCGCTGCTATAAAAATGTTAATATTCCTTAATGAATTCGCTTATCGCATTTGCTTTTTTCACATTACTGAAAGTGCCGGAATTTTTTCCTGCAGAGAGAGATGAAGTTCATCTTCATGCTGATGAATTTTGAGAAGCGACAATAAGTTATTTATTCGTATGCGAATCAGGCTTAGTTAAATTATTTTAATGATACCATAAATCACCATAAATAAATACTTTTAAGCTGCTTCACTGCATCTGCATTAATATGGAAAAGAAAGTACATAACTTTTATTAAACATTTATATGCACTCCAGTTTCATTTTTTCTGCTATTTTTTTAAGTAAACACAAGTAGCAATCTATGATTATTTTTACTAGTAAAAGAGCAAAAAATAATTACGATCACACAAAAAGGATTTTGTGAACTTTTAAATGTACATACTGTCTTATACAATATTCTCTTTACTTTAATTAAATGTATTTATTTTAAGTATTAGTAGTATTAGTATGTTATAAGGAATGTAAAAATCAGAAAATATATTTGCAGCTTATTAGATAGTCTAACAATTGAGAGACTGTCCTCCAAGTTGTGTTAAAAACACAATAATGTAAGGCTTTGTACTATCAAAATCATTTTGCTTTCTAGATAATTTTTAAATTGGTAAAAAGAATGGGCAGTATTCACGTAACGCGTGGAAGAAATCTAGAAAATTACCCACTGTGACTGATGAATATACAGAAAGCAAAGAATTAATAGTAGGATCCCATTTATTGGATTTGAGACCTCGGTTTCAATCCCATGTCTTTTTGAACAACGGGTGATAAATATTACGCTTTTGTTTACGTGCTCTAAGTTTGTCAGCTTAGGCATTTTCCAGGTTTTCTTCCTTCAGATACTTGAATGGTGTCCCCTATTTATGAAAAATCCTCTAAAGGGATGTTGAAATGTATAAAAACAATGGCTGTTCTTTACATGGTATTAAATGTCTATGAAGAGTGGTAAGAATCACATTTAGACCTGATACTCTGAAGAGCCTAGTTCTACTCACTCTCTCTCATTGTATGCCCAAAATATCACATACAAATACAAAACGAGAAACATCGAAATAAAATATAAATATTTTAATACATTAAAAGATTTATAGAATATATTGCTTTTTTTTATATATTATTAACATAACAACCCTTTCGAACCAGGAATATTATAGTGATCACAATGATCTATTATTATTTTATGTTCACATCAGTTCCCATTAATTCACTAAAGTCAAGCATAACTTTTTACTTTAAGTACTAGTATTGTAATCACTTTTCTTTTACTGGAGTACATGTAACTACAGCTAATATAGATAAAAAAATAGATCTTCATCTTCACCGAATTCACTGTTTTCCATTTAAATCATCGAAGACAGGTATTATTGTTTATATTCAGTAATACCTGATTATGTAACAACTTTCTTTCATGCTATAGTAAATATAGCTGCAGGCTAATTGATAAAAAAATCGACAACTCTTTATCTTCCTTACCCAAATCAGAGACAGCCACATTGAGTTTAAACATGCTGAATATTCGGAAGGCCTAACAATTCCTCTCTTGTCTAATATGACATGGTATGGTGTTGGAAAATACCCTTTCAGGTTGTAAATTTCGCATGATTTCAAAATTACGAGACGTTAAACGAGAATGGAATTTAACTTTTCATTTGGATTATTACAACATTAGGTTTTGTTTAAGATTTCTGTTATTTTTTTAATTCGGATTTCTTAAGCAATATTTAGCCTTCTTTTCACCAAAAATTAATTATCTGTATTTTCTGTCTTTTACATATTATTCTCAGTTTTTATTCAGCAGAATTGTTCATATGCGCGAATTTTAATTCTATTTCATATTAATTGTAAGAGTGTGATTAGTTTTTTGATATTTAAATCTTATAAGTTAAAATAATATCACTGTTTTAGTTCCTTTTAAATTTAAAATATAGTTTTGTAATATTCACAATGAAACAGCAATTTTATTTGCGGACTGATTTTATTCTCATATGGTTAAAATTTTTAGAAATTAGAAATTGAAATTACTAATATGTTTCTGAAAGTTCAGTTTCCTTCTTCATTATTCTCCTTAAATCATTTGGTCTTAATAATTATGGATACGATGTAATATTAACCATTCCAAATTGAAAGTAAATGATTAAATAACAAATGATTTTTCTAATTTGGTAAAGATTCAAATAATGGCTGTAAAAAAACTAAAAATTTATTATTTTAGAAAATATTTTTGGAGTGTTCCCACTGTTTTGAAAATTAAAAAATATAATAAATTCCCAAATGTGGGTAGAATGAACGGTCCAGCTATTGCATATACGCCATTTTCGAGGACAATTCACTGAATTGTGAAGAAAGGAAACAACAGAACTATGTATTTCTACATATTATAAGCACAATAGGTAATATAAACTAACTTATTACTTAAAGGAATAATGAAATTACTCCATTCTTTCAAATTTACAGATATGCTTCTTTAGAAAAACCATTAAAACATTTCCGCTCATTTGCACTGAAACATTCCTTTGTTAGGAATTGAAATATTTACCAGAATTTGATAACTCTCAAAGTGATTAAAACTGCTCACGGATTTATATATATATGTGTGTGTGTGTGTGCGTGTGGGCGTTTTTTATATTATGTAAATGTACTATAATGGATTTCACAAAGCACTATTATTTAGACTCTGAATTAAATGATAATTATACACAGCTCATAAATTGAATTTAATTTTTAGTTGATACATTTAGAAGAAAGTGAAGAGGTGTAAGAGAAAATTCCTGTAATTAGGTTGAAGATTGAAGTATTATGATATTTTTATTTAAAAAAGTAGGGAGGTGGTAAAAATTTCCCAGAATGTGTCTTCACTTAATAACTGAAATGCCTTTTACCTTTCAGTATCAGAAAACACAGTTTGATTTATTTATTAGATCTAACTTAAGTAGAGTCTCTACGGTTTGAAGTGGATTTCAAAGCACTATAAACATTCATATTTGAGACGAGAATAGAATCCACGAGCAGTCGAGTTGAAGGCAATTTGCTCAAGTGACCTGTATTAAGAACTGAAAAATACAGTCATGAAAATTCAAGTCATAATAATAATTATTTCATTCTGAAAAAATATTAATTAATTAATAATATTTGTTAATAAATAATATTTTTATTATAATTTAATAAGTAATTCTTTTGTTAGTTATTATTATATAAATTGAAAACTGAAATTTTAAAATTAATTAAGTTAGTAACAATTGATTAATTTATACTTTTATAAATTATTAATAAAGTTTTGCTGAACATTAAAATGCTATTTAATTAGTACAATTTATTTAATAATTATTAATTAATAAATTCATTAATTAACAATATTATTATAATTAATAATGTAACAATAATTAATAATTATCAGACTAAGAAAAGTACTTTGCAAATTGATTTAAAATTAATTAAAAATAAATAAATATTAATGACTAATTTTTAATTAGTAATTGCTATTTATTTTTAATTTATACAGGAAAGGGTAGTAATGCTTAGTTTCGCGGCATATTAATTTTGCATATCGATTCAAATTTTTTTAACCATACAAATTACTTTACATTACACGTGGAAATCCTATCACTTTTACATTTAACATGCACATTAAATTAATTCTGGTTGCTGAAGAAGGGAGTATTACCAAAACACATTTAGAAAAGTTCTTACATAATGCGGAATTTTGATTTTGTGAATCAGAACTGGCAAAGATCCACTAAGAGGGAAGCACCGAATTTTACCACTCTGTTATGCCTTTGTGATAAGAACTGTTGCTTTTAATTCAATTCATTGTGAAGTACGAATTCAATATTTTAATAATTATTAAAATTATAATTCAGTTACTAAAAATATTCTAATAATTTAGTTTTAAAAAATGAAATGATTCACTTAAAATTGTTTTGCTCCGTCGAATTTGTAATTAACTCTCGCAATGAGAAAATAAACATGCTTTAATAGCTAGTAATTCAAAAATATACGAAGATATTTCAAAACACCTTTACAGAGATCATAAAAATGGAACAATTACATAATGTAACAGTAAGCAGTCTCACAGCAAAACACTGTATCGTAATGCTATGAAGAATCGCTTAATTTAACTTCTTATAGAAGATAAGTTCTGAACACAGATTATTTACATTTTTTATTATTCGTACTCATTAAAAATTTCTTTTTATTCACGTGTTTAATTTCACAAACAAGCTTCATATTATGTAAAATTAAACTATTGATTCGCTGCATGTGTAATATATTTAAGATCCCGAGATATCTTTGAATATTTCTGTAAGACTATTTTGAATCTGGAAACACACAGCAGATACTATTCTAATTTTATTTTACCGGTAATAATATAGTTTAAAGAAGATTATACGATATAAGTTTTAAATTTGATATTAAGTTCGTGTTTCTGATTTTAAGATTTAAATTAAGACAACAAACGGTTATTTATAAATTTTATATTCTTCTATTTTATTTTATATTCTCAGTTTTTAGGGATTGTCTAATTGATAATTTTTGTCCTTTCAGTGGGTCGATAAACTGAGTACTGAGCATGCTTGGGACCTAAACATTGGGGGTTTCGCATTAGGCTGACCACCTAATCGGGACATAAGCTTCACACCCCAGGCCCTCTCGGTCAAAAGAACAGTGATGGACACTGTAGCCCTTGCCCCACATGGACTGTCGTACCACAGAGTTTAGAGTTCTAATTAATAATACGTATGGCCCAGTATATGTTATCTTCGCCCTTTGATAAAAAAAAATATTTGGCATGTTCAACTCACATACTTTAGTGGGAAATCAGATATTTGGAGTAGAAGATCTTAAGTTTGAATCCATCCATGCTATTGAACAATGATATATGAATGTTAGGATTACATTTTCTTTAAGTATGGGTTGAATTCTAGGAAGTTTTCTAGGTTTTCTCCTTGGTGACTTTTGAATACGTTCTACAATTATGAAAAGTCATTCTGGAAAATATAATTATGTGGATTTTAAAAATCCTTTCCACAAATGTCTAGTACTTGGCTGTCTACAATATAGTGAAAATATTGCATTTGCTATGACATAGATTTTTAACACATGGTGATACTTTTGCTAACTCAACCTTATCATTTTCTATCATGTAATATCTGCTGCGATTTAGGAGACATTTTTGTAATGTGATTACATTCTTTTGACGTTCCCTAAGCGTCCTTTGATAAAATGCTCCGAAATGCTCACTAACAATTTGTCAAACAAAATTTTAAGGCATTCTGTTGGTGATAACGTTCTTACGTTACATCGATAGTATAAATGAAAATCCTTTTTCACTTTTCTGCAATAATTTATCACATCATTAGCTTTTGATCTATTGGGTGTTAGCTCTAGCATATTCTTGAAATTTTAATTTATTGATTTATAAATTCTTAACTGTCAAAGATTCTCCAAATGCTTCGTAATTTTCATCTCTTTTTACTACTTCTGAAGTTAAGCATACAAACTTGTAATTTTCACTGAGTTAGTTTTTAAATGCACTGCTCTCTAGCCTATAGCGCGTTAGTTCGTCACACGTAGAATGCTTAAAATGATTTTTAATCCATTTTGATCTTTTTCGATTTATCCCTCATGTGTAAACAAAATCTTATTCGTATACTGGTAAACAAATCAATCAACCAGATACACCACAATCGCAAAGGTACTTTAGGGTGAGATTAATAAACATATAAAAGAATTATTGACTAGAGTGTTCTGAATGAAGGAAAATTAAAGTGAATACATTCGGAGATGTTTTTTAAACATAATAGAAGAGCGACGAGGATCAATTAAATTTGAATCCCCGAAATTCCTTTGGGATTCGGATCCGCACGATTTGATTTGAGATGAAGCAGCGCACAGTAAAAAGGAAACCACACGACTGAATCATCTGCTAAGATTCTAGAAATAAAAAAATTGCTATCATTCAAGCACATAAACTTTTTAATCAATTTATTGTTTGATAAAAATTGAAGCATTAATAGTAATTCCATTGAATATAACATCATTAAAGCTTTTTTAGTTTCATTATACTAATTTACATTTTCTTTTAGTTAAAAATGTAAATTTATACAGTTACTTATTAGTTACTTACTAAAACTTTCTTTATTTTTCATTTTAATTCTCTTAGACGCTTGTCTTTAAAATGCCGAAATCGGACGTAAAATACCACGCTATACGTCGGGCATCAAGAATTTCTTTTCTGTACCTTGTGAATGTGGATATACCGGTAGTTAATGTACCAATATGTCTCAAACAGTTGAAACCGAATAGACAGCTGAATGGCAATGACGTGGCCTAAATTTCAGCCGCTCGTAGGTTCGATTTCTATTACAGTTCTGATATTATAATCTCCATTCTAACGAATGTTGACTATTCCCATCTCTAAAGTCAGAATTTTGCACAGTACTTTGATTTCGCGATTTTTACTTTATTCTTGGAAATTAACTTTATTTATTTATCGAAATGAAAAAAGAAATTGTGAATAAACGATTATAAAATTGTTTTAATATTCTATATTAAAATGTTTGATGTTAAAAATTGTCTCTAAACATAAGTTTTAGATATTTATGATACATTTTTATTTAACTTTTTTCACGTAAAAAATTTAGAATTTAAGTTAAAAAACAAATGTTAGGAAATTACTGAACGTGATTTTTTACGATCGCGTTGTCATCTATTTTTTATTTGGTTCGATTGGCAATAAGTTTTATTTCGCGAAGTTGTGAATTTTCTTAGAGTAATAAAACATTTATAAAAAAGATAAATAGCCTTGGCTTCCAATGGAAAACGTATACCTATCTTTGAAAATAAGGGTTTGAGACTTAAAATAACGTTTTTTATAAATACTATTTTTAATAATATTTACAATTTATTTAATTTTTTCAAGATGCTATTGTGTACCGCAAAATAAAGTGTCATATATATATATATATATATATATATATATATATATATATATATATATATATATATATATATATATATATATATATATGTCGATATATGTAGATATATGTGTGTGTATTAGCTAAAAACAAACCGAATAAGGTGCTTGAACGCTTAAAATTTCTCTTAATTAAGAAATTATTTATAATTGAAGTTGAGATTCCTTTCATATGTGTTTCAATGCTTATTAATCAATGCTATCGACAGTGTAGAGGAAAAAAGCGAAAATACATATGGTTTAAATGGGCAAAACTATATTTTTCCAAAAATCGAGAAATAGCAAATAAGCTTATTTTTAAAAAAACATTTATGGAGTGGAAGCGTAGAAAAAAAGAAGAGTCGATGTCCCAAACATATTTTTTTACTTCCATCGGTTAAGCAATAGATGATAATTTTAAATGAGGGAAAAGAACCATCGTATCCATTTTTTAAAGCAAGAAGAGTTCGAAATAGAATGTAACATCATTTAAATGTAATAATATTGTGGTATAAGCAGCTTTATAGGCAATTCAAGTTAGTATATATCGCAAATTGCGAAAGGTACAATCAAAATTTCGAAATGAAACAGTTTTTGTTTTAAATTTGCCAGAAGTGAATATCCTGATATAAGATATATATTCCATTCCTGAAGCCATTTTCAGTTCAATCCGGGACGAAAATTTGATAGATAAACAAGATAAGGACTTTATCATGTTTATATAAACTCACCAATCTATATTTAATTGTAAAAGTAATTGCCATTAGTTGCAACAATCAGTGTAACTAATCATAATAGCGATAAATTAACTGCAAGATCCGTCATTAAGATTGACTGAAAACAATAGGCGACAAATTTACAAAGGTGATCATTTCAAGATGAAAACAGAGTATTAACTAAAGAAGGCATTTTTTAAAATTCTTATCTAGAGAGTTTTTCCATAAATGTAATACAAGCCTATATTTTCAACAAGAAATTATTAATGTGTACTAAATTTTCTCTAGAAATTTCTCATATTATTTAATACGTCATTACAGTATTCACATAAATGCCTTGCCACTGATATTAATTAAAAATGTTACATTATTATGATAGTTTTGAAGCACATTTTCTCTTAATAATCTTTATATTTATAATCAATAAAAAAGTAAGATTTGATTGAAACATTATTTTTATAACTTGTAATCGCCACAAGATAAATTCAGATTGCCAAGGTTTTATTCGTGAATAAGGGATAGAGCATTGCATTTTCTGATTCTGTTAAACAAAAAACATAATTTGTTTAGTACTATGTCCTTCAGTTCCATAGAAAATTGTTTCGACTTCCACATAAGGGGGCGAAATATTAGTTGAAATTCGAAATCGTTTTGAAACTTGTAGAAATGAAACTGTAGGTCCCTGTTGAATCAGCTTTCGTGTATATAAAGTGACCATAAATTGATTAACTAATGTCTTCATCCAAAAATTTTCACTGACCACCTAAAAGTTCTCGGTATTTGTCTCAATTGATCAACACTGTATAGGAGGATTTTCCTTTGAAAGATGATAATTTATTACAATTTGGCTCTAATAAAAGAGTGAAGTGCAGTTAGTATGTAAAATATATACATACATGAAGCATCTGAATGCTTATGAGGTACACGCATCAGTTTGTTCTTTATAACTTGATGACATGGGATATAGATACAGAATCTAATAAAAAGGATATGATTCAAACAATTTTTTCTTAGGAGTTTGAGGTAAAAATGTAACTTATTGTGTGTGTGGCTGAATGTCGTTTTTAAAATAAAATTGAATTAGTTTTGATTATATAGTGAATCTCTTTATTTTCCAGGGCATGGCCCATGTCCTTCTTCCTTGTGACCTTCCTTCTTGGCCAGAGGTTCAACACCATCTCTCCAAGCTGTCAGCGTGCACTGATATGGAGGAAGTTGCAGAAATGATGGCTGACATATACGAGATCTGCTGGTAAATATCTTCCTCCTATTTTGCTCATCTCACTAATTTTCCTTCTTGATAAGCCTGTAGCAAAATTTTATTTGTATATATGCCAATGAAAAATCTGAATTTTACTTTTATTGATTTTGCAAACTGGTAGAACAATAAAGAAATATGATGATTGTTTTGCATGCAGTTTGATTTATATCGAAAAAAATACTTTTTTGGAACTATTTTTCAAAAAACAATTTAAATTTTGGCATTCGCTGACGACATTGCTTAAATGGTTTTAACCATTAAACGGTTAAAAACCATTAAATCCATGGATGAAAACCTTTGAAACAAAATATGTTTCAAAGGTTTTCAATTTATTGGAAACCGAAGAAAAGAAATCATGCTTAACAGAGAGGAAGATAAAATTCATAGGAATTACACTTAAATCGATTAACCCTTAGTCATTAACTGTAAATAACAAAACTTTTGAAAATGTAAAACATTCCAAATAACTTGAATTATAGTCACAATAACAACAAAAGATCATTTGAAATTGATCATGGTCTCAAAATGAAAAATAGTTGCTACTATGGTG
Organism: Latrodectus hesperus; assembly: GCA_037975125.1. NCBI lineage: Eukaryota > Metazoa > Arthropoda > Arachnida > Araneae > Theridiidae > Latrodectus > Latrodectus hesperus. The sequence goes on from CM075852.1 coordinate 64,585,511, forward strand.
TCAAAAATCCTTTTAAATTTTGAATCATCGCTTAATTAATACTAAAATTAATATCTATACATTTATACAACCCATCATGTTGTATGGCTGTGAACGCGGGAACTAAGTCCGTTGAAAATAAAAATGCTTTTCGGACGCAAAATTCTAAGAGAAATATTTATTGTAGAACGTGATGAGAATGTGTAAAGATTAATGTTTAATCGTGTAATCTATACCAAAACTTCAGACAAATTGAAATCGTCTGCGTATTATAAAGCCCCGGGATTCAATGGCTTGACCATTTATATAGAATGAAGATGCAAACTCGGTAAAAAAAGCTGACATTTATCAATTCTATTGGAGCTAGAAACCAAGAAAGACCACCAATCAAGTGACTCGATGCCGTTGAGAGTGATGTGAAAACCATATAGGTATGAGGAGAACAGAAGGGTTTTTTTTGTTAGAATCAGAGTGAACTGATTGAGCTAATTGAGGCGGCCCATAGCAGCTGCAAGGCAATGTCCCAGAAGAAGACTTTGCAAGTATATTAAATACATATTTTGCCTGAAAATAAAGAAATATTCTGATAATTAACATGTAAAATTTCGCATATAAAGTGCTTAACAAAAACAATTTTTAAATTGCTAGTTCACTATATTATATATACTCACATATGTCATATCTATTTTTTATGTATTATGTATTATATGTAAATTCTAATCACTTAATTTTCAAGATTATATATGTATATATCCATATATATATATACTATATATATATCATATATATATATTGACTATAGTATTTATAAAGTTAACAAAACATTTATTATACTTTTAGAATATATATTCTGATAGCATAATGAATTCTTACTTCGGCATATAATATATTATACGCATATTTTTGAGTACAATAATTTATGGAGTATAGTTGTCAGAGGTTACGTGGTAATGCAATATGCGAGTCAAAGATAGCTTCCAAAAAACATTTTATTTAAAAAATAGTTGAACTTGTCTATTTTTAGCTTAGATGTGATTCTCATCGTAATCAGTACTGTTTTATTTTCATATTGAATGCATGGGCTTTATATAAAGGATGCTATGTTGTTGCTCCAAGTGTCAGTTAGGTCTAAAAAATTCACTGACACTTGAGTTTATAAACCTGTAATTGACTTCAATGTATGAGTAAAATGAGGTAATATCCTTAAATTTATCGTATTAAATAGATTATATTTAGCAACGTACTTGATTATTTCAATTTAGCTTCAATTTAATATTACATATATATATATATATATATATATATATATATATATATATATATATATATATATATATATATATATATATATATATATATATATATATATATATATATAAGTGTGTGTACACAATTACTTAGAAGTACATGCGTAATTCTAAATAAGATACACTACTGGCCATTAAAATTGCTACAGCAAGAAGGAATGCAAATAACAGAACGATATTTATTGGACACATACATTATAGTGGAAAGAACAAGTGATTAGATTTACAGAAAATTAGGATGTATAGATCTTGAGAAATCAGTACCCAGGGCAGCCACCTCTGGCTGCAATAACAGCATTTATCCGCCTAGGCATGGAGTCAAACAGAGATTGTATGGCATGTACGGGGATCTCAGTCCATGCAGCTTCAACACTATGCCACAGTTCATCGACAGTAGTGGATGGTGAGTGATGGCGTGCCAATCGATCGGCAATCATTGACTACACGTTCTCAATTGGCGACAGATCAGGAGAACGTGCTGGCCAGGGTAACAATCGAACCTGTTCTGTATCAAGGAAGTTCAGAACAATACGGGCAACATGCGGTCGTGCATTATCCTATTGAAACAAAGCATTGGGGAGGTCTCGAAGATAAGGCAGAGCCACGGGCCTTAACACATCGGAAATGTAACGGTTGCTGTTCAAAGTGCCGGTAATGTGAACAAGAGGTGATCGAGATGATCGAGACTCCATTTCTCGACTCAGGGTTCGTGACGTGGCTGTACGATCCCTTGTGACCATGCGAATAAGATGTCTGTCTTCTCTGCTGTCGCTGAGATCCTGCATGACGTTCCGTATGATTATCCTGAACCCATCGATTCCATATTCTGCTAACAGTCATGGGGTCTCGACCGACGCGAGCAGCAATATTGCGAGCAGCGGGATTGCGGTACGATAAACCGCAATCCCGGTAGGCCATATTCCTTCCTCGATCAAAGTCAGACACGTGCTGATAGGCATTTCTTCTTCTTACACGAGGCATTACAACAACTCTCTTTGCCGAAAACAACGTTGAAACGGAAAATGAGTATGAGAAAACTGCAGTCAAATCTCTGGTTTTATACACATTGTAGATGTCGCTACTGTCGCCTGCTTTGTATGAATGCGCTGAAAATCTAATCATTTGCATATCACAGCAAGTTCTACCTGTCATGCAAATTTCACGTGTGTGGTGTGCTTCTTTCTTGGTGTAGCAATTTTAATGGCCAGTAGTGTAGTTATAAATGGAAAATGATTAACTGTTGACAAAATGAACATTCATTGATGAAAAGGTGTTTGTGTATGATTTGATTTTTCGAAAAACTTAAATCCATTTGAAAGATTAAAATTCCGGAATTTATGTGTTGTTGACAGCTAATTTTTTTTATTCCACGAATATCGAAGCGAAAAGACCTTTTTTAAGTATAAAAAAGTCAGCTTACATATTCTTAAAGGTGTTTTAAAATGTGTGAAATTAATATTTCTTTTTAATTTTTTCAATTATGTAGTAATTATGCTTTGTTTTTACCACTTATATTAGCCAATTTGATTTCATATTGTTTCTTTGATTTCAAATGTGTTTATTTGTATTATGTGATGCAAATCTCATACAAGACTTATTTTAATTTTTAGATTTTAACTTTCTAAGATTTTAAAGATTAAATTTTGAAAAAATATGAAATTATATTATTTACGTACACTATTTAGTATACAATTTCTAAGATTAAATATATTGTAGGTATTGAAAATGAGTTTTGCAATTTATTCGCACACATTGATATTTACAAACGGGTTTAAGCCTTAAACGGTTTTATTGGTTATTAAAGAATTCATTCAATGTTAAGGGAGCATTATCAGAACACATGTTCGAAGAGTCATTGACCTTTTATATCAAGAAGGTCAGTTGATTGATTACAATACAAAGTTCAATGTTGTTCGGCTAGCAATCATTATATCGAGCAGGAAAAAATAAATAAATAAAACAATGAGAATGTGTATTTCTAGATATCTAACCGCAAATCTAGTTATTACAGTTAATTAAATTTATTTTAATAAATTTGAATGCTGAAAACTCTGAGCTTTTTTTCCAAATTAGGGCATTTTTGTAAGAAGTAACGGCTAAGAATTTAGGATGTCTTTGAGCAACAGTTTTCTTCATATTACAAAAAGGGTTATTAAATTTATTTCTGTTTTCATAATTTACGACACTTAATAAATGAAGAAATTGTTGATTATAAAATAATCATTGTAAAACAATACCATTTGAAATGAAAATTATTTTTAATATCCATGAAGCAAAACTATATGATGATATGTAATAAACATTTTCATCTTTATTATCTTTAATTTAAATGATTTTTATTTGTCGACATAATATTGTTCATTTTTAATATCATAAAGTATGCTAGATTTATAATTAAAATATTTTTAACAATTTAATTTCATGCAAAAACCCTCGTTTCGATTTAACTTTTTCATACAAATATTTAATGCTTTATCTATAGGAATCCTAAAAATTCTGCATTGCCTAAATGAAATTTTATGAATTTAGAATTCTCAGTTAAGATATACTTATATGACATTCGGAAATTAGAAAAAAGCAAAGATTTAAAAAAGCACTTCTGACTGAACTAACTAAACCCAGTGGCTAGACAACTCCCTAAACCAACAACCTCAATACAATATTTGCGTATGTTACAAGCATTTATTTACACCTTAGTTTTACTTAGTTTCCTCATTGCGACACTTGAATACAGCTCCAGTGGGTAATAATAAATGGATGGTACAGTAAGTATTTGGACTATTCTCTTTGTTTTTTGTTGTCTTGTGCCAGCTAGGATGGCATTATGGGGTATGTTGCTCTACTTTTCTAACTGAACCATATTTTGGTGTGGAGTCCAACTTTCTCAGTACACACATGCCATAGAACCCGTTTATAGAGCAGGCAACCATTCACAACCCATTTATACAAAGAAAGGACAAAGACATGATAGACAGACAGAGAATGTTAATCCATGCCCAAACTGGGATTCGAATCCAGGACCTCCCAATCCGCAGTCAGGGACTCTGACCGCTAGGCAGGATGGGCGGCGACTATTTTCTATGCAAGGTCAGAATAAATGGATTTCGAAAACATTTAATATCCACAATCAGAAGATAAAATGAACCTTTTTAGTTTAATTCCTTAAGGCACACTGAATACCATTGCTAAGGAGAAAAAATCCAAACTTATAATAGCAAAGAACATTTCGTGAGCAATTTTGCTCATAGCCTAACAACAACAGGTTCCTGTAAAATATTTGAATACGCTCCTTTTATTGCCTTCTGGAAGATTTTTGGTTACTAGATAGTCTTATTCACATACCGCAAGAGAAAAAAAAATAAAGTCGTAAAAATCTAAATCACCTACGACAACGATGTTTATGCAGAAGTGCAATATCTATCTCTTTTGAAATTCACACTAACCTAATAACAAAAGCATAAGATCGTGGGTACTGAACAACAGAAGATATATATTGCAACCCCACCTTTTTTATTCCTGTCTGTCAGGTTGGTGGTTTGGAAGTTTTCCAGATTTTCTCTTTTGAGAAATGTAAATAAGTATTATCTATGAAAAGTCCTCCCGGAAAACAGTTTACGTAGTCAACATTACAATGCATTACAACATTAAGCCTTATGCCTTTAGGCTGCCTATTTACACGGAGTTACATGTTGTTTAATAGAGATCCGAGATCAACTAAGCCAAAAAGCATTGCTTAACCTTTAAGCTTCGGTGTGCAGAATTTAATGTCCATTCATTTGACATTTAACTAAAAACATTTTATTCGTAATATGTGAAATGTTCTAGTGTTAATTTATTTGTTGCACTTGGATATATCAAATGCAATGCTCCTCCTGCATGGTGTGCGATTTTTTTGTCTTTCCAGTATTTCCCTGGATCCTGAACCCGTGTCCCCGGAGAGATCCATTTTCCAAGAGTTGGAGCGTTTCCTAACTGAAGGACTGACGGAGGAAGAGCAGCGCAGGTTTCTGAAGAAGACGCTGCCGGACATGGCATCTCTAGCATCGAGACTGTCTCAGTTGAAAGCAGGGTTCCTCTACAGTTTGCAACAAGAAGGTTGGTTGGAATGTTACGATTTCCATTCTTAACATAAACATATTTCCCTTTGCTCACTGGAAGCACACAATAGAATTGAATGCATCTTAAAAATCTACAAGATTCCTCTCATTCTATTTGGGTGAGATTTTTCTTTTTGCAGTATTTTATCAAGTTAAGCTTCGTTGAGTTTTAAATTATTGTTTGCGACAGTGTCTCGTTTGTAGGTCTATTGAAAAAATGTATAGTCACCGCTAAATTTTAAGATTTTTTAAGAAATAAGTGTTGAAAAATAGTGAAAATTGATGACTAATATTCACAAAATTTTCACCATCTTTTGCATATAATTTTATTTTTGAAAAAAGTTACCTTGACCTCGTCTGAAATTTGTGATATCACGAAATATACGGTTCAAAATAGTCATAGCCTAATGGCTGAGTTGGTAGTTGAAGGATGAGTGTTCTCGTTTTTAGTTTAATAATTCGTGGATTCGATTCCCACCTCGGGTATGAATGCTTACCTTTGCACAGAATCCATTTTAAACTGTAACAGGTCAAATCAGCTGTCATGTGTAGTTTGTGACCTTAGTGCATTAAATAATTCTCGTTGTCTCATTCAAAAAATTTTATTAGTTTAAGTTTTCACACATCACATTTGTTGTGTTGTCACCAGAGCCAGTGCACATATTTTTATATTTAATCCTTTGCTACCTGACTTCTTGTCTAGAAGCTAAGAAGCTGTTTATTCAAATCATAAGCACATCTTACCATTGTTGGAAGAATACATATGAATATTTCTTTCTGCTTTGATTAGAAGTACCTGCCGGACTAAATGCTGATAATTTTCCGGACTTTTTTCTCTTGTAATGTGCTAAATTTGTCTACTTTTTCAACACAGTCCCCTCTAAATACAAAATGTCACATTTAAAATTAAAAATCTTTACACTTACTTGAGATTAGTTAAAATATATAATGTGGACACGAAAATGATTAAGTTATAGAATGGTAAAATATATATATATATATATATATATATATATATATATATATATATATATATATATATATATATATATATATATATATATATATATATATATATATATATATATATATATATATATATATATATAATGAATTGATGTTAAATATTTATGTGTGATAAAGTTAAACAAATATTTCATATCACATTAAGTAAAGAATAGATTTTCAGTGTATAATATATTGCTGTATCGTTGGTCTTTTAATCTTTATCTTTGATTTGCTTATAGTTTAGTGATCTAGTGATCACTTTTTGCACATCAATGCGACAATGCGAAATCGATCTCTCTCTAATATTTCAAGCAATAATTTCTGGATAAGAGGATTATAACCATTTACAATTGTGAGGAATAAAGTTGCATAAAAAGTCTGTCGGGAAAATGTACTTAAAATTGATATTATTCTGAAATATGTTTTTTTGGGTAGGACATGACTATTTAAGATAGCAATGTGTAAAATTGATGTAAATGTTGCTATTCAGAGTTGCATTTTACATGAATATTATCTCGAAGCTTAGGCTTCTTGGATAGATCTACAACAATCTACGACTATAAGGAGTAAATTTGACGTAGAAGTTGTTATTTAGAGGTTTATGATTGTTTCGTTGCTGTTAAGTGTTCCGATACATAACATGAGCTTTAAATTCACACAAGTCAAAGTTATTTTTAGTATAATAAGATCTTACATAAAATACTAAAAATAAAATCTTAAGTGGGAAGGTGCTTTTTTAAATAAGTGATTGGATCCACGGGATGGATTTATTTCACAGGCTATTGCACTCTAAAAAAAGCACTGTAATTTTACAGCAAAATGTGCTGGCGTTTTGGGCGCCAGTACAATATACTGTAAATTTTACAGCATATTCGTAAAACTTTTACAGTTCTTTTTACTGTAATTTTTACAGCCCTTTTTACTGTAATTTTTACAGCCCTTTTTACTGTAATTTTTACAGCACTTTTTACTGTAATTTTTACGGCACATTTTACTGTTATTTTTTTAGCACTTTTTATTGTTATTTTTTCAGCACTTTTTATTGTTATTTTTTCAGCACTTTTTATTGTTATTTTTTCAGCACTTTTTATTGTTATTTTTTCAGCACTTTTTATTGTTATTTTTACAGCACATTTTACTATGCATTTTGCTGCATATTCTACAAAACCTATTGCAATAGCTATTTACAGCTATCAGCATGTTTTGTAAAGATAACAGTAGAGTATAAATCAATTTTGAATACACAATAGCTAATTTCTTATTTATGGGTCAACTATTATTAAGCATTTTCTTATACAATATACAAAGCACAAAAACATAACTTATGTTATATTGCTGAAGATGTCATTTTTCAGAACATTTTGTGATCAATAATTTAACTTTTAATACCTAACAAGATTGTTTAACTTTCTTACCTCACAATCGTAACTTTAACAAAAGTTTGAATTTTTTTATTACATATTTTTTTTTTAAATTAAGAAATAACAGTTATCTTGAATACGATACAAAGCTAAGCCTAAAATTGATTTTTGATATATCTGTGATTCTACAGATTTAGGATGAAAAGAAACCTTACAAAACATTCCATTTTACTAAAATTACCAAAGGGAAATTAGTTAATGGTATAGTATTTTAATTATACTGTAAAGACATTAAAAAATTTTTTTTTGATATTGTATAAGTAATTGATTTTTTCTATTATAATAAAAGCAAATAAAGATTCTGAGGGGAAAAAAAAACAATATAGTTAACAATACACAAATAATTGAAAAGAATTTTTTTATTTACATTTTAATAATTATAGTCATTTAAAGTTGGATAAATTATTTAAAAGTAACAAAAACACGTGCTTGGATTCCATCCTTCACATATTTTTTAGATTTCGTTCCCCGCGAGGGATTAAAGTTGAACAAGCACCTGAAAAACAAAAAATAGAAATCTTAAAAAATAGGCACATGAATAACTAATTTGAAATTTCAAGAGCTGAGATTATTTCGGAGGAAAAATTGTTTAATAGTTTAATAAAATAATTACAGAACTTTTTATTGTTTATATAACTGATTGAATTTCCCTTAAATATAGTTCTTTTAATAGTTAACAAGTGGTTGTTACATTCATGCAATCACAATCATTTTGATGATAAAAATTATTTCAAGGGATTTTGGCAATTTCATGATAAGAATTTTTGGTAATGAAGGTATCACTTCTTATGAAGATGATAAAATCTGTACTTCAATTAAATCATTCTAACTGATGTTTTCTATATCGAAAAACTAATTTGTAATTGATTTAATTAAAAGAGAATATAGAATTTGTTTTATAAGGATTCATTTGTTATCGAAAATTATATCCTCTGAGAAGCAAATCATAACATTTCCAATGGAAACTGTGAATTACAAATTTTTAGAAATAAAGTGGGAAACATGAACCTTATGCCCACATTTTAAAGATAGCTTACAGAATCCAATTTTAAGTTAAAAAAAATTAATTTTGTAAAGAATATGGAAGCATTTCTTTTGCATACATATATACACAAGTTAAAAATATTTCCATCGAAAATAAACAGAAAAATTAAAATGCATTAATGTGTCAATGTAACAATAATTTATGAAATAACATTTTATTAGACATTTGCTTTAAACTGAATTTCTTTAACTCGTAAATAGTTACCTCAAAAGTGAAATTTAAGTTGTCTTAGAACGACATCAAAGTTATATTCCCTCCAATAAAACTTTAATTTCAATAAGAAATTACATGAAATAGTGAAAAATTAGGAAATATAATTTATTTAGATTGTTTTAGAATTTTATATATTCATATGATTTATTTTAAATAGAATGTTAGCAGAGTAAACAGTATTTGAAGAGGTAAATAAATGTAACAACAAATTTTGGCACATTTCAAACCTTATGAAATGTATAAATAATACATACCACAAGTTAATTCACATGGTTTGCAAGGTAAGTCTATAATATCTACTGCATCCTGAGAAGATGTGGAAATCTAAAACCAATAAACAAATTCCTGATTAATTTATTTATGATTAATTTTTTTATTCATTTCTAAATTTCTTACTTATAATTTACTAAGCAGTAACTTTTTAATAAAGTTTTGAATACTTTACTGCAATACTTTTAAATGTTTTTTCAAGTCTTCTCCAAAATATGCAGATAGAAGTACAATACACGCTCCAATATCCTCTTTTCTATCCAATTCCTCAATGGTTGAAGATTGTATTTTACATCCGCCAAGAGAAGTTTTTAAGAAATTAACAATTCTTTTAATTTTGTTAGCTGATGCAAACTTAAGATTAAATTATTTAAACTTTCATTTAAATCTACAGCAGTTAAACACTTAAAATGGCCCAAAATGCTTTGCTTTAAATAAGCAAGGTCATCTTTCTTTTAATGTGGAAATATCACTAGATGTGTTAATATCTTTTCTTTGAAATGGAAAAGTCTCATATTAATTTTACAACCTCTTCAATTATAACATCTAAAAACACACTGCATTTTGGCTTCTCATCGGACATCACAATGAAGGAAAAATAGAAAACTTTTAAAAATACAGGTGTGCTTACAAAAACTCTCTCTCTCCCAATACCTATTCCAGCTTTAAATATGGCTGAAGTTGATATGGGGAGGCTTTACTCTGAATTGCCTTACTACTAAAAGTTATTTGTGATTATTCTATTTTTAAAACTTCCTTTAAAAATCAAACACTTTCTTCATAAATTCTTATTTTCCCAAAACATAGATGTATTTAAAAAAAATTTTAAAAAGTGTGACCATATTGGAAGGTAGTATTTAATGTGCACATTAGTATATTAGAAAAATTATTAATATTAGAAAGTAGTATTAGAAAAATCTTGAGCACAATATATTTTAAATATGTTTAGCAAGAACAAATTACAAAGTTTTCACTCATGTATTTGTTTCTTAATTATAATTTTAAATTAGCTTTTCTTTTAATGAATTTCAGATTCCTTCACTAACACATCTAAATAAATCATAAATAGCACTACAAATTTTGCAATTTTTTAATAAAATAAGGTAGTAAAATTTGCAGTAATAATGTAATTTTTTACAAGAAAATATGTTGCCTGAAATTTTGTTTTATAAATATCAAACAACCAACAAGATTTCTCAAACAGGCTTTTAATTAATGTTCTAATTAGTAATATAAATTTAAAAAAATAATCATGGTTATAAAATAATAAACTTTATATTTTCTAAATAAATGTATGTGACCTTAATTCGAACAGTACTTCCTAATTTGTATTTAAAAAAGGAATACTTATATATTTGTTGTAAAATAATGATTTTAAAAAATAGAGATATTTTAAAAAAGCATTACATTTTTCATTGAAATGCATTTTTACATTCCATCCAAATTCTAAACACAAGACTATTTGTTCTAATAAATATCATTGTTTGTAATATTATTTTATTGAAAGAATTTACAAACATTTATACCTAAAAAATTATTTTAATGCATGTTACAAAATGGAATTGAATTACTGATCGTAATTAGAATGCAATTTAACGATCTATATTAAAAAATAAACATTTTTTAATAAAATTCTAATCAAAAAATTATTAAAAAATATAAAAAATATGTTATATTTAGTTAATATACAATAAATTATATCATTTTACAATGAAAGAAAAATCAGAAATTTTCAACAACGAAATAAAGTAGAAATTCCGTTAATATATTTAATAATATATATCTAAAAGAATATAACAATAGATTATTCAATTTTAATTTTGAAAGAAATATAGCTAAGCAATTTTATAATAATGGAAGCACTTAAATACAACCCTAATTTCGTCAAAAATTTGATAATTAAAATACTAATCAATTATGTTACCAAACTACTATAAAATATTTTAAATATTAATAAAATGTAAGTAAATAAATATTGTGACACTGAATTTATACTAGTGAATGTGATCATTTGTAAATTCAGCTTAGAATTTTTTGAAATGTTCAGTCAAATTTATAAGAATTTATATAAATCGAGGTTCGCTAACAACTTGCGTAATAAACAATATGAAAAGTATACGTTACCTTATATTTAGTGATTTAATTTCAATAGAAATTCAACTAAAGGAACAACTGTTCTCAAAATATCACCTACTTCACCAAACGAAAACAAGTTCTGCAAATAAATGGCGAAATTCATTTGATTCATTTGTCGCAGGAACAGAAGAAACTTTTATCCCGCCAATTCAATGCGCATGCCCAATAGCAAACGATTAAACGATTTTTTGCGGCTGAATTTTACAGTAAAATTTACTGTAATCATTAGTGTTCCTTTGACAGCTATTTAAATAACAGTGATTTTTACTGTATTTCTTCCGTTTTTTTTACAGTGTGCTTCCGTAAATAATTATTTATAATTGTTTCTTGAATTGTTTATTAAAAAAGAAATGAAATACTTATTTGTTTGGGCTTATAAATTATTTTATTTGTTTTCAGAAGGCACATTTTTCCTGGAGCGGGAGATGGTAGCCTCATTACTGGCGAATGCTTTCTTTTCTACATTACCTAAACGGAGCTTCAAGACACACCCCACTCTGCAAGACTTCAGTTTCGCCAACTTCTTCCCTCTCCTTCACAAGTGAGTACTCTTGGTGACTTTTTCTGCCAAGGTCATACTTTGTTAATATCATGAAACTAAAACAGATTTTTTTTTACGAGGGATTCTACTGAAATTATGTTTGTGAAAAAATCGGTGCGCCCATTTCTTAATTCTAGATTTTCTGCAGAATAGTGCATTTGCAGCAGCCTTATCCATGCCACTCATTCGAAGGCAAGAGGGACCGCGTCAATGTAATTATCAACTTTTAGTGGATATAGGGACTAATGGGTGTAGAGATCACATGTTAGTTTTTACTATCAGCTAATGGGCAATAAAAGTTTCGTCTGACGGTGAAGATATTATTTTGTCATATGATATGATGAATGTATTTTGAAACAAGAACAACTTCTTGTAAGCGAAAAGGATAGGAAGATGCATATCACTTTAATGTTTGAAATCAATTATAGTATTATACTTACCGTAAGTTCAGTAACTGTAGAATTAGTGGGCAGTGATGAAGTTTTATTATAAATAAAAAGGCAAAAATGGGTAGTGGATGTAAAACAGTTGACTACCCTTGCACTTGAATTAGAAATTAATGAATACTTCATTAGATATTAGTTTCAAATAATTTCTCGTAGGATCACATTGCTCTAATCCATGAATACGCTTTTTGAAATGGAAGGTCCCTAGGTCGGTTGTTGCTGAATGTCGGTAGATGTGGGTGTTACGTTTCTTCTTCTGCGTGACTATCTGTCGGGTTGGGTACACGGGAGTTTTCCAGCTTTCTACAGAGATATTAAATACGACCCACTACTTATTAAAATTTTTCCAAGAAAACAGTGGATATTAAGAAATCTAACAGAAACCTTTGGCCATTAGGTTATCCACTACAATTTTTACTATAACTTACTGTGTGTGGCCTAGTAACAGAACCACGTTCTTCGTAGTGAAAGGTCTCTAGTTCGACCCTAATTTATAGTGTACTGTATGTGAAGAGTGTTGCATAATGTTTTTTGTAAGTATGTTTGTCTAGTTGAATGTTTAGAAGTTAACCCATATCCAAGATTCCTAATTTTTGTTTCAGTGCCTAAATTTTGAAAATCATGAATTTCACCCTCAGCATTTTTTTTATAAAGTGATTTCAGAAATTCAATATTTTACTTCTCTAGAATATTCATTTTTTTTTACCCTACTCACACTCAGCAGCTTATATATACGTGTGATTGTATTTGTGTGTTGCTTCAAACAATTCCTTTATCTTACATAAATAAACATTTTCTTTCAGGCGAAGTCATCAAAAAAGATTGAAGGCATTCCTACGTTATTTCGAGAATTTGGAAAATCGAGGTGTTCTTAAATTTTCTCGAAAGGTAAACTTACGGTATTTTCATTTGTTTCCATAAAATTCTTGTCTTTTGTAGATTAAATTGCATAGATTATAAACCCATTTCCCTTGTGAGGGTTACAGATTGAATTTTTTAACCAATATCGTTCTAAATTATTTTACAGGAAAATGATCTGGAATTCATTTTTAAAAATATACTTACTTTTAGAGATTAATTATTTAATTCTAGAAGAAGGCTTAAAGTTATTTCAGCTAAGCGATCATCCGCCGCGACATTTTTCGCTGACACAGAACGGAGAAAAATATAATCCCAATATAAGTATGTTTAAGTAAGTGGACCTTAACTTTTCCTTTCGACTCAGAAGCAAATGCACTACACTGGTCCCAGTATTGAAGGAATGTGGCTGTGATAAAGTGTATTTTAGACATCCATTTTGACCATTATTTTCCGTATGGGTTTTTAATAGGCCATATTTACGTATTCCAAAGTAGTTTCATCCAAATAAATATGTATTTATTAACAGAAGTCTCCTTTTCAATAAAGAACATTAATCTTCCTTTTTTGAACAATGAATAGAATCAAATAAACAATCTATCACTTCGAAAAACCCAGTTTTATAATTAATGTTGTTAAAAATAGTGTGAAATCTGGTTTAATCATATAATATTATTAGAATCCTGTACAGAAGATTTTAATTATACGCTGAAGCATATTATTAAAAAAATTGTCTCATGCTTTAAATTTCGTTTATTATTTAATTTTATGGTAAAAGCTTGTATATACAAAACTATGGTTTAGAGAAAATCTTCCGAAAATTGTTGTAAGAAATGTAAGCAAATCCTGAGATAATTTTTGGAATATGAACGTGAAGGACATGACAAGTTTTTCATTGGCAAAGATTAATCATTTCGTAGCAAAATTCGCAATTTATCACTCATAAATAACAGAATATATTACTAATCTTTAAACCAAATTATTACATTGTATTATTATTTCTTACAACGTTGAATAAAACTATGGTTAAAAATTAGAAAGCAACTGCATAAAGTACTTTTCTTTTTTCATTGAAGTGAAATTCCATTAGTTGGCAGAATGATTTTTCTGTCTTAAAGACTGCTGTTAAAAATTTCTTTATATTATATGAGCATTTTGGAGTTACCAAAATTTGGTTTAACTTATAATGTTGAACTGTTTCGAAGACTCTTTTAATATCAATCGTTATTACGGCAGAGTGTAATTTGGTGGCTCTGCAAAAATTCATCGAATTTATGAGTGTCATAAGAGCATCCTTTGATCTTCAAACAAAGTTAAATTGGTTATTGTTAAGATAATCAGTAATAGTTTAGTTTTTTGTTGCCATTTCCTCTAAGAGTTTACCAATAGTAGGTATGAGAGAGATTGTCTATAGGATTGTATATCATATTTGTTTTTACCTTCTTTATGGAATAAAATTATAATGTCGTTTTTGATCTATTTGAGGAAGTATATAAGAAATATGTAGACATTAGTTTATGAGTTTTTATACAGAAGGTTTGGATGGATGTTATGTATGCTCTTAAGGATTGAGTTATCTATTCCATCATAACTTGGTGTTTTACTTTTTCGTAGTGACTTTATTATTCATGTAATTTCTCCTTTAATAAATGGAATTCATTCAAAATAAATTCAATTAACTCCGAATGACGAATCCACGACGAGTGTATGCCAATAACTTTTTTGCTCAGAAAATTGTGTTCTTGAACGATAAAAAGTATTACATCAACTGTGACTTGTCGAAGATTTGTAGGTGGCTTTGATTTTCGTTATTTATTTGAAAGATTAAATTTACTAGAGGATTGGTTATTATGAAAATATACTGGAGCTTGCAGTTGTCAAATGACTGCTGTCATTTGTTCTTAAAAGTAGGGCAATATAATTAATTTGATTGGTTTCTTTGATTTTGATAATGAATTACAATTTTATAGATACAATTTCTGGAGTTGTCTGGATGATTGACAAGATAATTGTTTCCTTTATAATTGGCCTCTTTTACAATTGATACTGTAATTTAACTTAGATTTGCAGATTTCTGTGTTACGGTTTTCATTGCATTTTTCAAAAAAGGGTTTTGAAGAATAAGGAGAAAATATATTCCATAAAGAAATAATAATAAAAATGTAAGAAGAAAAATTTTGACGTCTCTATGACTACTAAGAAATGACACATATACTTAATAAAAGTAAACCAAATTAGTAATTAACTAGGAAAGATATTATTGCTCAAAGGGTTAATACGTAAAGAACAAAGGAGCATGCGCAGTAGGGAAAAACGGACTTCGAAATGAACACCGTAGAAGGCATAGAAAACTTAAAGTCAGATTAAAGAGCCTCACAGGGAGAAAACCAAACACTGTATTTCTTCAATCGCGTAAAATTTTATTTAAAACCAACTACTCAAGATAATAACGAATTATTCATAGCAATCAAATCCAAATAAAAAAGTACACAATATATATACCAAAAGAACAAGTTTAAATAATAATAATTACAAATATGATGACACTTTAGAAGTAAAAGTTTGTAGTTCAGAAATGTAAATATTTACTTTAAAATATTTCAAAAAACGTTAATTTAAATATTTCAAAAATATGTAAATATATATACAAATACTTTAAATAAATGTAAATAATTTAAAAATCCGAGCATGATCTCAAAACATGACCTTACTTTAAAATTAATTAAAAATCAATTCACTACAACCTTTAGTTTTTGATTAATGATAATTTAATTATGAAAAATTATTATCTTTACGTAAAAAAAGGAGACAAATGTGGAATTTTTTGTTTAAGAAAAAAGATTATATAATTAGTTCTAACTAAGAATTTAAAATTCTGCAAAAAAGTGGATATTTATAAGAATTAAATTACCTCTCTAATAAATGATATGAAATTCAGGCATTTCTTTCTTTACATAATTCTTGATGCTGACTTGAAGTATTAAAATACTTACTTCGATAGTATGAATTCAAAGTTCAACATAAAATGTTTTTTCATGAAAATATTCGAGAGTTTCGATTGAGGCTAATACGAAAAGCTTGCGATATTTTTTTTTTTTTTTTTTTTTTTTTTTTTGGTGTAACAAGAAGAATGGATTTTCTATTACAGTTAGGTGAAGAGATTATTTAGTATCTGCAAACAGAAGTCACAAATGCCAGTGCATGGTAAGTCTCGCCTCTATTTCTAAGAGGAATGTTGCCGCCCGAAGGCTATCATCATTGAGATCCATTGAAAATATATTATTATTTATAGAGTTTTTCGCGCATAAATAACAAAGAAACTACTGAAGCTAAATTATGAAATTTCGGTACTTGTTAGAACATTGAGAAAAGTCCGAATCCTTTATAGAATAAAGGCAGTTCAATGCATGTGTATGTCACTAGCTAGAGGTGGGTCCCGCAATACAACTTATGAGCAGACTGTGTTGAAAGGCTTTTTAATATTCACCGCGTCAGTTGCCTTCCAAAAAGAATTTTCATAGGTAATAAGTAATATTCATGGGTTGCAAGGGATTAAACCCGAAAAACTCCCAAGCATATGCCTCTATCTTATGAAAGAAAAAAGGGAACAGATATTTCCCGTTGTTCAATAGTGGCCGAGATTCCGGACCTTCCACCCCAAAATGCCAGTACTACTATTAAGACTTGGTTGAATCTTTGATGACTGTCATTTCGCAGAAAGTAAATTTAAATAATATGGTTTCTAAAAAGATAGGAAATATTGCGAATAATTTCAGCAATATTTGTCTAAATGCCATCTATAAAAGAAATTGAGAGATGACAGTAATAGGAGATGAGTAAATTAATTTTTAAAAGCAATTATATATTTTTAATATTATAGTTTAATGGGATGAAGTATAATTATTTTCATTTTATGTAGCTTATTAAATAAACACTTATTTATATTGTACTAACATTTATGATGTTTAATTTAACATGCTAATTAGTGTTGTTACAATTAGTATCTTCAAGGTAAGGATAAAATTACATTACAAAAAGGAAGGACAACTTTGAAAAAGAAAGATAGTAAAACGTATATTTCACAGAATGTTTTGAGACTTGGTGGAAATAATACCCAAATATTGTCTCTTTTATTTAATAGAGGAAAAAAAAAGGTTTAATTTATCTTTGAAAGTTTAGTTCGATTCTCTATGGTAAATTTTTTGTTTCTGAAGGCTTATGGTTTTTTTTGGATTTTGAACCACTAAAAAACTTCACCAAGAACCAGTTTTAAGAAAATGACAAAAAAAAAAAAAAAAAAAAAAAAAAAAACATTAGAATTTTTCAAAAACTTTCAATCACCTTTTCTAATATGGAAATTGATCATCTCTCTCTATTATACGAACACACACACAATGCACTATGTTCTGTACTCAAAATTTAATTTTTATTTAGTCAGAAGACACAACAAAAGCCATGGGTACATCCAGGCTGTTTGAAAGCTGTGAAGTATTTCAAGAGGTGCGTTAAGTACTGCACCACATCTTTCTAACATATTCCGTCGAATTAAATTTCGGTGAAAAATTTAGACAACCTATATTCGTCTCTTCACAATTATAATAACTCCACCAATTTGTATATTCGTCAACTAATTTTTGAATGAAGGAATTTCTCCTTCTACATGCTTATGAACAAGAAATTCCAGGAAAAATATTTTCTCTCTATTGTATCACATTACAGATACCTCTTGGGACAATATGTGAACTAGCAAGGTGAATTAAAAGGGTATTTTGCTCGTGATAATTGAATAATGAATCGCAAATATGGATGAAACAAACTTTGTTAAGTCAGTATATGTCTGCAGAAAGATTTATTTCCAAGAGGTATGCCTTGGCTCAATTAAGTCTACTTCTTGCATAAATCTAATTGAAATAAGAGTCAGTATCTAATTCCTACCAAATCTTGTTGTTTTTAAAACAAAGTCTGAATTCATAAAAAAAATTATGAACAGGCACATTTCCGAACCCTGTTAAAACTTTAAGCTCGGTGACGTATCATAAACGAAGCACTTACTGTCTACACATTCCATGAATTATAAAAGAGGGCAGATTCAGATACCTTATTTTACTGTAGTCACTTTGGCTCGATTCCATTTAGTCAACGGAGCGACATTTTGTCCTCAGATAAGTGACTTTAAGGGCTCTCTTTAAGTTTCACCAACGCATTTTCTACACCCAGAAAACGCTGCCACTTTTAAAGCTTCTTTCCGGCCACCGTTCAATCATGTCAAATAACAACAGCTACACAATTTTACTTATCAGATTTTAAGAAAGTTTTTTTTTTTGCGTAAAAGCTATTGAAGTTTTATGAAAGTGTACATATTTTTAGTGGTGTTATTGATTTTACTTTCCTAAATTTCCGAAACTGTCATAATTTTAAGGTAAAACAGCTTATTTAACGTCGGCAATCCTTTATTGTGATATTTAATGTTATAAATCTGTATTTGGATTATGCCATGGATTTTGCTTTTATGTTTCCTTAATTTTAGAAATTACTATTATAAATTTAAGATAAAACAGTTTATTTAACGTTGGTTATCCTTTTTTGCTTTATTAATATTATTCATCT
The DNA here is from genome assembly GCA_037975125.1 of Latrodectus hesperus. Classification (NCBI taxonomy): domain Eukaryota; kingdom Metazoa; phylum Arthropoda; class Arachnida; order Araneae; family Theridiidae; genus Latrodectus; species Latrodectus hesperus. The sequence continues at coordinate 64,604,439 of CM075852.1, forward strand.
GTATTTTGGAACTTGAACATCCCTTACAGGTATCGAAAGGGGCACCGTCGCTTCCCAGTTGGCTGTGCAGTGAACGACCCCTCATTCCCCTGGTCATTCGAACGGAAGGGTCAGTCTTGGATGCGGAACCTCACCTGCTCCGAGTGAGTCTTTCTTAATTACTTAAAATAGACTGCTGTCCCTACAAACAATCTCTATCTTATAGAAAATGATTTACCTAATAATCAATTTGATTTTGAAAAGCAGCATATCATTATTTAATGAGTTCATTGACATTCATCACTGTAACCGCCCTTTTTCTTTTACTTTCTTTGGTAGAAGATTATTTTAGCTTCAGCTCTTTGTTAATATTAAATTAATTAAAGAGTTGAATAACTTTTTTGTGTGTTAAAGTAGAAAAATACATGCATAATTGACAAAACAGCAATAAAATGTTGAAGTGTTCCACTCTAATTGATTGGGTTTCATAATGTTCAAAAATTCTGACCATCTGAACCACAACATTTGCATTCATATCCATTCTCAACAGTCTTAATAAAACAACCAAATAAATTTTGTCTTCTCAGTTTAATTTTTATAAATTTTTGTAGCATAAATAAAATAGCAAAATGTTACCATTTATGTTATAAAAATTAAATTTAATGTGATAAAGTGACAGCATACTTATTTGGAGGCAGCAGAAGATGTAACAAGACCAAACTTTATTGTATTAGCAAGTGTCATTAAGAGAACTGGTTATTTAATCTTAAGAAAGTCTTATTAAAATAATTTGTAACTCATCATTAAGTTGCAGGATTTTTAAATGTTTTGATAATCAAAATAAGATGTAGATTTGAAAATTTATATGAAAAATTCGTTTTGTTTGCAAGCAATTCTTTTTTCCATCCCAATTTGAATATTTCTTACAGTACTACAACTATGCAAAAAAAAAAATATCCGCGTCCTTTATGAATTTTTTTTATGAAATGACACGTTTTATGAAATTATATTGTATACACTTCTGTCTGCCTAGTTATATGACGAAACTCCTAAACGCAACTAATCGTTTCATAATTTTGATGACAAAATAAATGGATTTAAATGGCATCAGTTTGCATCCCATCCAATTTTTCACATCATAGCTGTGTAAGAAAATTGGATCCAATAAAAGACTCTATCGTTCAATATACACCTCTATTTTTATTGATTAATAGAACCTCTTAGCATGGAGACATTTTTGGATATGATATTGAAGTCGATATATTCTGCACACCATTCTTTTCATTCACTGCTTCACCGAAATGTAAGCTAAGAATAATTTCGGTAGACCGTACTATGGATTGTCAAATTAAAATCACATTTTTTATTTTGGATTATTTACATTACAATTGTTTGATAAATCATTTTTCAAAGTAGCTTGATTAAATTTTTTCTGGCCGTTAAAGCTGGAAAATTATGGTGAAATAAATTATAAAATATTAAGCATTTATTCCTCCTGTAATGATGATTTTTCATAATAGTATCCGCCTAATGTTTAGAATTACACATTGTTCAAATATATTTATTGTAAAATAATGCCTTGCTTCTCATTTTGAATACAACTAAGCATTTTTATCATGAAACTAAGTATAAGTAATGCAGTCAAATAGGAATTTTATTAAGAGAGCCTCTTTTGTTGTAAGGCTTTATATATTACTATTGTCAATCAATGAGAGTTGTTAGAAATAACCCAACCAAAAACATTAATCATTAAACAAACAATTCTGATTGTCAAAATTCAATGTAGATGCAACGCCCAGAAAGTTATCTGAACGCGCAGTGACTACATATTTTATAAAAGTGGCTTGTATTAAACAAGAGTTTTGAAAATAATTTAAACTCCTGGAATTATTAATATCAAATATTCTATACGATGTGCAAAACTGAGATAACATTAAAACATTTTGCAAACATGATCATAATTCACAAAGTATTTTAAATTTAAATTATTGAGAACATGTATATTTAAAAAGACTTCATTGTGATGTAGATTCACAATTAAAATATATTCTTTTTATAAGCATTTATGAACTCAAATTTTAATATCATGTCAACAAAATTGAAAAAAAAACAATATTAATTAATCTTTCCCAAACGATTTAAAATTCTCATTAATTTTGTTTAATAGAAATGAATTACTTAGATTGTTATAGCTATTTTTATAGAAAATCAATATTTATTATCGAAATTTATTTTTTTTATTATGTTTATACAATGGAAAATTACAACTTGCCCTTTTTCACCCAATTAAATTGTATGAAACGAATTCACTTAAAGATTAAAAAATTTCCTTCTTTTTTTAAACAGGTTTGCTCCTGTTCCCCTCTTATTGGGGGAGATGTACTGAGAACATCTACATCAAAGGTGAGAAAATTGCAATTAAGCTTTCTTCAATAAAAAGTAGTAAAAATTTTGACTACCAGGAGGGTTTGGGCATCTTAGTAAAGACGATAAGTTTTTCAGAACCATTTAAATTAATTTAGCTACAGAATGTGCTCAAAATATGCTCTATTGACATCAACTACGTGATGAAATCGCTTTATAGCATATTATATAGTAGCACAAAGAATCTGTGAAGGGATTTCAGTAATTTGGTGTATAACCCTATATTAGAACTCAGGTAAAGTTATAATTCCTCCTCCACAAATATTGCCTTTTAGGAATTCTTACAACCAGAAATCACAAGGATTTAATTTCGGTGATCAAGAAGGCAAGACATCGGGATAAGTTCTAAGTATCCCATAGTTCTCTCCAAATTTATCACGAAGCAGGTTTTTAACTCAGTGCATTTTGTGGAGTGAAATTTTATCTTATATGAAGACAAGGGTCTGCAAACATTGCCGTTCCTGTAAAGCAGGGATAACGTATTGTCGAAGGAATTCACTGTATCGTGCACTCGTGACAGAGTATATTTTAGGACCTTAAAAATTGAAAGTTTCAAAGGAATACGGGAAAAGGATAAAATTAGCAGTAAGTTCACAGCATGCGATCACAGAATCAGAATGTAGTTTGGGGGTGTAGGAGGAGAGGCACTCCATATTCAGCAATTTTGATTATTCATAGCTTCATCTAACGAAAACTTTGCCATATCCTACCACAGAATTTTCAAAGGCCCCGTATCATTAATAGTTAGTTTGAAGAAATAGGCATGCAAAATCGAAGTTCACGTGTTCTTATCATACTTGCTGTGTTTGGTGAGATTGCAGTATTTGCACTAACAATTGAGAAAACTGACGTGTAACCTGCATCACCAAAATAGATTATACAACCACGTCATATGTCCTAAGCCAAGAAAGAGCCGAGAGAAAAAGATAACAAGTGATTGCACTTTTCTCTCAACGATGCTTACAGCATTAGATTATCAGCTGAATCACCATCGTTTTGGCTACCATCAACATCATATTACAGACAAGAACGCCTTCAATAGTGTTAAAAATAGTTAACCTGACAAACTGACAAAACAATAGTAGCATGACGTCGCATTTTACTTCCAGTATCATGATAGTCGAATCGGTGTTTGGCCACTTCGTAGAGAATGCATATTGCTATCGTGTGTTAGACAATGTCACACTACCCCATTATCTGAAATGATGATATTGGGTTTCAATGAATATACATCTCATTCACTTCTTGTGAGCATTGACGGTAATTTGAATAGGACCGTTACATTTTTGTTGTTTTGTAGGTCTGTGTTTCTCTACTTTTCATTCAAGCCCTGTGAAACGTAATATTTTATCAATAATGCAGACCATACGTTTCCAATATTGTATCGAACTTCTTAGATACCGAAAAATGTCTGCTGTTGCATTTTCCAGCATTTCTCCAAATTTCTCATCAATGTAAAACGTATGGATAATAATTGCTCTTCATCATACGACAATCCTTACGGTCGGTAAATTGTGGCATCATGTTGATATCTGTAGTTGCATGAGCTGTTACGTCTGTACATGACATCTTATCGGTATTCAATTCAATACTTATACATATAAGTTCTACTAAGGCTACCAGAAATGGTTGTCCTGTATACTGATTTATCAGGATCTGTGTTTCCAAATTTCTTGACAATTTAATCATTTGTTATTTTTATTATAATTTATTTATATGATAAATATTAAGTTATTTATATTTCTTACTGTTGTCACAATTTTAAAAAAGAGATCAGTTTTATAAATAAAAAACAAAGTTTGTTTTCATACACCAATTAAACCAAAAATTACCCCAGCCATTTCGCTTGAAATTTCATTTGGTCTTATTAATGTTATTTTAATGAAATTAGATAAGTAACGATGTTTCTTAACCATGTTAAATAAATATTAATTAAAAATTCTATGGATTCATATGCTAATTATAAAGGCATTTTGCTGTTCAAACTTCAGTCAAAATTCTGTACCTTTTGCAAATATATTTTATAAAACTATCAAAGATGAAATGAAATAAAAGCAACTATAGCTCAAAATAAGAAAAATTTTTATTTTTTTATTTTTTACATGATCAATTAATTTTAAATCATTTTTTATTATATCTATATTTTCATAATTGCTTTCTCCTTTCTTGACTCTTAATGCCTAATCGGATTTTAATCAAACATTTTAAAAATCTATTATTGAAGCGATAACCAAGATGTGTGTAAATTTCTAACAAATGATCAAGAGAAAAAAATATTTGTGCTTAACTTGTGAGTATTTTCTAGCTTTTAATATTATTGTTTGTAATCATTGTACATATAAGCTGGGAGTCCATTCAACGGGAAAATATCCAAAAGGTTAATTTTCGATGAAAATTTATATTAATATTACCATTAAAGATTTAATAAATGAATCAATCAGAAACTGAAATCTTCAAAATGTTTTAAAATAGTTAAATTTATCTGCAGTAATGAGGAAGAAATGAAGTTTCGTAACGATTGAACAACAAGTGAATGATTCATTTGCCATCAGTAAACAGTTTCCTTTCCTTACAGGAATCGAAGCTGTTTTTCTTGTTTCCAGAATTGCTCGTCATGTTGTGCTTCGTGGAAAACTTATCTGACTCGGAAGCTGTGATTGTGGAGGGCATCTCTCAGGTGAGTCTAGTACCAATGCCGAGATTTCTCATGAGCAGAGCCCACTCGTGTTCCTTCTGATCTATTCTCATTCAACAGGAATGCCTGGGATTTTGCTTCACTAACTTCACGGACAGCAGCCACGGACGATTCGAGGACCAGTTCTTGCTGAAGGAGCTGAATAAAGCCCTGATAGCGTTTCCGGTACTAGAGTCGGGAGATGACAGCCAGGACATCTCTAGCCTTTCTAAGGAGAGCCTCTCTTCCAGGAGTCTATCCCGGGATTCTCAGCTGCCATCTGAAGAAGAGTCAGGAAGGCACGGTGGAATCCTGCAGAGAAGAAATCATTTTGTAAGGTCCTCGCTGTTTTTTATTGTAATGATAAGTACTTCTTTCGTGAAATTGCGACATTAAATTTGTTCAGATAAATATTTTACAATACTTTGATATAAGATTTCGAACGAGTACCTTAAAAATTTCCCAAAGTCTAAGGCCTGATATGATAATTTTGTGTCTAGAAACAAGTCATTGTTAAAGCACCTAACAATTTATGTTTAATGTGCGATATATAATAATCGACAGAATCTTACTAAATATTAGATATCCCTTATACAACTGTTATATAAAAGAGTAATTTGTGTAACAGAATTCTTATATGCAATGCAGAAAATCTGTAACAAATAATGCAATGAAAATTGAAAGTAACATGCATCATTATTTCAAAATAACTGAAACAAAATAAAAGAATAATGATTATGAATCTATACAATATTTTTAAAAAATAATTCTAATTAATTTGTAATTAATTTTTTACTAATTAAGTTAGTTTCAACCATATTTTCACTGAATTTTATTTTACACAAGGAAAACAACTTTAACAAAATAAACATTGAGTTAAAAGTTAGCAGGATTTTTTTTTCGAAATTGTATGAATAATTATATTTTATTTTTATCAAGCTTTAAAATTGATTTATTTAATATTGAGACATACATCCTTTGGGAAAAATTTCCAATTACTAATGGCAAACCGCAAATTTACAAACTCTCAAAACATATTAGCACTACTTTGAAGGACAATGGCCAGACCACAGGCTCCGTGTGTCCATGTAATAATCAGACACTACCATAATGAAGTGCTACCATAATGTGAGTTAAAGCAATATTCATATCAGAAAATTATTTTTAGTTCTGAGAAAAACGGTGTTTATAAAACAGGCCTTGTGGATGCATGTTTGGATTAGGCAGAAGTGGATATGCTATGAGCAGCTATACCAACATTTATTTTAGAAGTGCATTTTTGAAGAACAGAGCTCAGGGCACAAGCTCCATATGCCCATGCTATAATCAAGTAATAAAGTAGACAGACCATAAATTCGTTGTATCAATATTTTTGTGCTTTTTGGAGGACAATATTCACGGCATGGTCCCCGTATGACCATGTGATATTTAGGAACTAGTAAACATACGTCTTCTATTAAGTATATGCCTTTCAATGGATAAAATATTTATTTCAGATAATTTCAGTGCTTCTTTGTAGAAATGTACTCACATCCTATACCTCATGTGCCAGGTAATGAGGGAAATACAAATGTTTATTGCAGAAAATTTTAGTATGCAAAAGAATGCCGAAATTTTCTCCTGGATTATAATATATTTTTGCATATATTCATAAACCATAACGCGACAATCAAATTAAACCAGAGATAAAAATCATTGAACAAGATCAGTTTTTGAATAAAAAGCGAAATCTAGAATAACATTTCTTCCCAATGATCAAGATTTGTTTTGGTAAAAAAAGAAAATAGAGAGTAAAGACACTTTTCTTACTGATTTACATTACTAAGTAAGAACCGTTTTGAATAAAAATCAAATAGTGATATGACATTTATTCTACGAATGATCTTCAGTAAACAAGATCCATTTGGAATGGAATGAACAGAGAATAATGGCAAGATTCTTCTTCTCACTGATAAAATCTATTTAGTAAAGTACGAGAGTTAAAAAGTAGAAAATATACATTTCTTCTCACTGGTAAAAAATCTTTAAACACGGTTCGCTAAGTACAAACAGAGAACAGTGACAAGATACTTCTCACCGATAAAGATCAATGAATAAGATCCATTTGAAATAAACAGAGAAGAGAGTGAAAGATCTTTTTTTATCACTGCTCAAAACGAGTAATGAAAAAAAAGGCTTCTTTTCATTGATAAAGATCATTCAACAAAATTCGTTTAGAATAAAAAATTAAAATTTAGAAGACTTTATCATTGTTCTTATTTTATTGTAATGGCTTAGTGGCAGCGTTTCACACTCCCATGACACAGGACCGAGGTTCGATCCTCGGGCTGGGAAATGTCAACTCAGCCTTTCATCCCTTCAATGGGTCAATTAACTGAGTACCAAGCATGCTTGGGAACTAAACACTGGGGGTCTTACGTTAGGCTGACCACCTAACTGGGACATATGCTTCGCACCCCATGAAACAGGGCCCTCGGTCATGAAAACAGTTATGGGCACTGTTGGCCTTGGCCCACATGGGCTGTCGTGCCATGGAGTTTAGTTTAGTTTTATTTTATTGTAAATGGATTCTTTTTTTTCTCTCCATAATTTTGAAGTATTTATGCAATTATTTAAAACATTAGAAAACTTAAATTAAGGTTTTTTTTTCTTTTATCATTTACACATTGAAATAATCTACATGATTTTCCAGAATCTTAATTTCTGGTGTCTTAATTTTTTTTAAATATTTCTAAGAACTGGTATATAACTATTTATTTTTCTCTCAATAACAAAAATAAATAAGACTTATATGAATAAAGCGTAAATACAGGAAAATATTTTGTTTAAGTGTTTTCTTTATAATTTTGACAAGTTTGAACTGTTTTACTTTGATGTGTGTGATCTTTGGAGCAGCCTGTATAAATAATTACAACCACTTATCTTGAGTTTACCATCTGAATTGCACTTTTTCGGCTTCCTATATCAGGAATTTCCAAGCTTGCAAGCCTTAAGGCCATGCTAGTTATTTGAGTAAGTTCCAAAGGTGAAAAAAAAATTGTTAAAATATTTTTTTTTATTCTGGTAATCAAAAGCGAGAATAGGTTACTGTCTCTGTCTATATGCTGAATATTAATAGTTGGCAATAGTAGCCCTTCCAAAAGCTGAGCATATTAGTTAAGCATTCTGAGGAAGGAAAAGAAGAGAAATTGTCTTTAGTTAAATGAAGTAGTACGTAACATCGTTTAAAAGACATTTTCGAACTATGCAACGTGCATGCGTAAAATGATTCTGTTTTTGACATATTAACAACTCTCAGACTACAAAACGGATTTCTTGGCTTGGGAATTTAAAAGTTATTTATGAAAGAGTATCTTAAGAACAATGTCATTTTTAAAAAATAAATAAATAAAAGAACTAAAAATTAAGGAAAATCTTGGATTTATATATTTGGACTTCATCAATGGGATTAAGCTAAATTCTTTCAAATGAAAGAACCTTAAAATAATTATACTTCTTTTTTTGACAATTATTTCTTGTTATGTATTCAAAGAATTGAACTTGATATTATGTTATTAACAAATTGGTTAACAGTAAAATATATTAATTCTTTTTTTCATTCTTAAGAAACTTGCATTTGATAAACAAAAATTTGAAATTTAAAGTAAACTAATCCTCTACTTAGTTATTTACTTGGTAAGAAACTAGATTAATTTATACAAGAAAAAATATATAATTTCAGTTAAAATTTTAATAAAAACTATCATTCCCTAAAAAATGTTAAGTGATCATCTTGATCGTTTGATGAAAAGAAGAAGAACAATTTTTCGGAAAGTATTAAATGACTGTGAATGTAAGGAGTGAAAGTATGTTAAATAAATATAAATTTTGACTAATGATTTCCTTATAATTTCCTCTACAAAATTCTTTTGAAAAAATAATAAAGAATAAGATTTGACGAGTGTTTCAACCTACCGAAGTGAAATTCTTGTTTCTTTTACAGAATTCCTTCCAGTCGGGAAGAAGAGTATTACACTGCTGAAGAAGACAGCGAGGATGGTAAGATTATTTTCTAGTAAGATTAGTTCTTATTAAAATGAGTTTTTTTTAATAATCTGACATGCTACCAGAGGTCTCAAGATAATGTTGTAAATAGCATACATAATTTCATTCAGAAATACTTGGTATGTGTGAAGAATATTAAAAATTCCATGCTTGTAGATAATGTCGCGATAACACTAAGTTCTTTTTTTTCCCCTGCTTATAATTCACCATTTATTCTGGATCAGAGAAGTCTTACACATCCAGTAAATCCCACCGATATTAAGAATCCTCATTTTGGGATTTCGTTGCAGTAAGTCTTAATAATATCCTTAAGCTCATTTATTTGGCTCTTATAAGTCTATTTTAGGACTTCTAGCAATTTCTTAGGCTTGTCATAGTCTGTTTCTGGATTTTCTTAATGTTCTAAGTCTATTCTTGTAGTCTAGAGGAAAACCCATCGAGCAACTTATTTGATATTAAACAAATTTTCATTATATGTCGGACAGGTGTGCTGTTTAAAAGCTTTATTTAATATCTAGGATAATACAACGAATCCCTGCTACTTCTAAATGAATCACTAAGACACGTGTGGCAGAAATTGATAAATGCCAACAGCGCATTAAATCCTGGTCTCAGAAGAATACAGAATAAAAGCATCTCACTAAGGTGTTGTTAATGACAATGAATCATTAACAGGATGACCTGTTAGTTGAATTGTTTGCGTTCTTTCTTTTATTACAACGATTCCCACCTCGATTGCGGTTATTGGTATTTCAGAATTACTTGAAACTATACGTCACTGTATAATTGAACTTAGTGAAAAAGAATTGTCACCCCCGTGAACCAAACCAAACCAATCCTATATTATCGATATAAACCTCTTTCAGGTAACCATCCCCAAATTAAATTAGGTTGCTCAAGAAATTTATATATATATATATATATATATATATATATATATATATATATATATATATATATATATATATATATATATATATATATATAATATGCCTGCATATAGTCTCTGTTATAAATCTAGATATTCCGTTTTTTATTGATTGTGTATTAATGGTGCTTGAATGAGGTGTAGTTCTCATGATATCATGGTTTCTAATCATATAATAAACAGAGTGTCCGTAGTAAAGACTAGATAAGCATACATATATATATATATCTTTATATGATATGGTTTTAAATCTCCTATTTTAAATAAGATGTTCTGGGTTCGGATTTCCATGTGCAATTGCTTATTGACTATTTACAATCCTCCATGCAATTATATATTCTGACAACAAAAGTATTTCTTAAGCAACAATACGTCACCAATTTGGAAGAATACCAATTCAGACAAAACTCTTTGCCATTAATTTGGACGAATATCCAGAGTGATTTCAATAAATAATCCGGAATTGTGTGTATGCCTTCCTGATCATAAAATATGTACCCTCATTTAAAAATTAAAAATCTAATAAAATTCGGGGACGGTTGCAAATAGGACTAATAAAATTTCTTTCGGGAGGGATTAAGATATATTCATTTTGCTTCAGAAATTTTGCACTCATTTTGCTTGCAAAATGTCCAGAGTTACTTATACGATTTGCTTTCTCCCGAGACTGCGAAATGAAAGGAATCGAGACTTCAATTACCTTTAGTTTGTGGCTGCTGCAGAGGAACAAAAATAATTGTCAAATTTAGTGCGAAATCACCTATTTATTTATAAATTGGTGTGTAGATTATTCCGAAAACTTTTTCGGTACAGATTTTAAGGTATTTTCTAATCTCCGAAAAGTAAGTAAACTCTATTAAATCCTCCTACCTCTTACGTGGTATTAAATTAGGTTAAGTTCTGAAGCTTTATGATACATTATGTGAATCTGCTGTAACCTGAAAGATTTTGACACCGCTTAGTGGACAGTCTAACGGCCGAAGGTCGTTGTAATCACTGCATAAATTGCTTCCAGTAGGGCTTTCCACAGATAGTGAGCTGTATTCCCGATCCGCAAAGAAGGAAATCAGATCAGGAAAACTCCGACATATTCATTCCGACAGGTATGAATGCAGAAGAGCAACATCCATCTTCCTTTGCTTAACAGTAAATGGGTCCAGCCCGGGACCTTATGCTCCTAAGAGTGCTTTCCTTCCTCTAGGCTGTGATGAGCCAACCTGAAGACTTATAGTTGAGGACTATTTCGGAGCAATAATTTTATGACCTGTATAAAAGTATTCTGGAAATTTTCCGTGTATTTTTAAGTGCCAAATAAAGTTTTTTACGGCCAAATAAAGTGCATTTGTTTATTAATTTATTGTGAGTGCCCATTACAAACTCGTAAACTCAATAAAACATAATAATACAGAAAATTACTTTAGGGTATAGATAAATTAAGCAGTAACCTCTTCATTTTTTTTCTATTATAATTATTCTTTAAAATGGGAGATATTTTACTAATGAACAAAACCTTATAAATCTCATTGGTTAATTATTTTTAGATCTATTGGTTTATATTTTTCTTGCTACTTACGAATATCCAATTAACTAATCTTGTTATTCAATGAACTCATTAGCCTTCTTCCTCAGGGGAGGATCTGCAGCGGTCCAGTAGCTTCAGCAGGTCCGATTCTCTCGGATTCGTCCTCGGAGAAGAAAGTGGGGCCGAAGAGGTGTCGCAACACGAGAGACTAGAGGACTTCCGCAAGCGGATCCGGAAGCGGACCAGGCGGAAGCTGTCGAGACGGAATTCCTATCACAGTTCCAGCGGTAGCAGTGACATGGAGGACATCTCCGAAGCTCCTGAGGAACGTTTCATCAGACCTGCCAGCTCGGAACCCTCCCTAGCCGCCGCCCTGGTGGCAGAAGGTGAGGCTATTAATCGTTCGATTGGTAGTTCCATCGCTTTTGTTCCTGATTGCCCCTTTATGTTGATCGAAGCCGTTTTATTTTCAGCCAATATAAATAAAGAAGTTACAATCTCTAATCTGCTAATTTCCTTTGCACCACCGCTTTATCCTATCTCCACCGCTTTAGAGGAGTACACGTTAGACCTTACGAAAGTTAAATGTGTATAAGCCTTTTTTATAAAAATCTTTCATGATATCAAGCATTGAAAATGTAAAAATTTCCAAATTAAAGACATAAGCCTTTCTCATTAAGCTAAGACGGCATTAGTGAAATTAATATTTTGAATCACAAGTACTTGTGACTTAAGCATTTCACGGAAGTTTTTTTGAGAAGTTTGCGCTATTGAAGCAGAAAGGGTCCATCCATCCTAATCATTATACTGGGAACTGTTCTTCATTTTAAGCTATTCATTTTATTACCCTAAACATTTTATGATCTTAAATAATAAATTTTTCAATAGCTTGGAAAATCAAATGATCCTATATTTTTTTTAGAAATATATTTAGCATCATCAGGCTAAAAGCGTAAAATTTCTTTCAGACTTTTTCTGAACTTACTATACTCGCAAGTCGCATAGTAGAAAAGCCGGAAAACTATCAAGCATTCACCTAAATACATGTTTATGCAGAAATCAGAAAAGCATCTCAACTTCCCATAATTCAGCAGAGCGATATTTCTCAATGTCTGTTCCATTCTCTACAAAATCTTGGTCTCGGAATGAAAGCATAAATATTTAAACGAGAATCGTTAGGATAGTTTAATTATTTATGCAAGTGGCGAGACTTTTGTTGCTATCATGATTTTGTAGTAGTCCTTTGGAATGAAGATTCCGGGTTCTATCCTAGCGACTGCAGAACGAACGAGAAATGGATGTGGCGATTCTGTTTTTTGTTTGCACATCTTTTGAGATGGGTGCTAGGAATTCTATAGTTTCCTGCATTGTACATGGGATTGTGTACCACTCAAAAGTAATGGATGATTAAAATTCTTACAACACCCTTTAACTATTAGGATTCCGTTGGGGGATGCTAAGAAAAAAAGCATGATCTTACCGTGAACTAATGTTAGGATCACGCACTTTCAATCGGAAGATCTTTGGTTCAATTCTAACCACTGTTTAGCAACGGGTGGTGTGTATTGCATTTCTGTTTTCTTATGTATACGTGCCAATATGAGTAGTTTTGAATTTCTCAGGTTTCCTTCCTTGCCACTCTTTAATATTTCTTTCTGATATTAATATGCAGTGAATGTTAAGATATCTTTCAGCAGTTTCGCCTTCGACTGCGTCCTTTTTAAATAGCAAGCAATATGGCAAAATTAAAACTGAAAAAAATTACCGATGCATGATTTGAATTGGATATAGATTACTCACATTAAATAGTAAGATCAATGAAAAATTGAACATTCATCTTTCACATGAGCTCACAAAAAATAAAGGTTATCCATATAAATTAATTTTACGACTTTTGGTTACTAATTCAGCATTTTGATAATTTTATGTTCACAGTTTCAATAGAGCAAAACTAAAAAAAGTATCTTGTATTTGAATCATATTCCGAATTCGTTTGATAATAATTTTCATCGTTTCTTTTATTTCTACATTTAATACTTCTCTTATTATTTATTTTTCTACCCTTAATACTTCTCTCCTTACGCATTCAATTCCGAATATTATAATGATTCTAATATAATAAACTTTTTGTCCTCACTATGAATACTATGAATTTTAAATTTATAGCTAATTTATTATTTATTATAAATTTAATCATACTAGTTGAAAGATTACAACACAGTTTTATTCATTAATGAAATCATTCGTATCTGTAATATACGAGGTTAAGTCAAAAATTACGACGTAATACAATTTACTTATATGATGTTATGATTTCACAAGGCACATTACTTTTCTGCATGATATCTTCCTCCTTTTTTATACACATTTCCTTAGGACAAAAAATTTGCATGATCATTTTAAATAAAGGGTGGTAGATTTGTGATAAAGCCAATTGTGAAACTCATATTGCTGATCCTGAGTGATTTGATGGCTAGAAACATAAATGATATTCTAATACGAACTCTTGTTCTTCGAAAATATATGACTGCTGAATTACCACCATTTTTAATCACCATTCACATACCTCTGATCTTGGATTAATCACTGATGTTAACTGGTAATTATAAAATGTATATATTTTATCATTAAAAACTGTAGCGGATTGTTAATCACTAAGCACTTATAATTGTTATATTTGCTTTTTTATTTCACCATTGTTGTTAACTGTTAACCATTGAATTCCCAGATCCTCACCTCTCTCCCGCTGCCCTCAGATGCCGGAAACCAGTAATGGTAACATCCAGCAGCGGTCATCTTAAGGCCTACTCCTACGATGGGGTAAATCCAAATCTCCCGGTTCCGTTCAAGGCTAAGTTTCGCCTTAGGAAGCCTCAACTACAGCAATCGGTGAGACTTGTACAATCTAACTGTCACATTTGGATTAAAAACATTTTTTTGTCAAATTATGGCTCAATTTAGATAGACGCAGGCTTAATAAAAGAACACAATTGTTGAATGTGGATCTGAATCGCTAGCTATTCCTATTTTCTTTACTCAAATGAATAACTTAAGTGGTTAGTGGGCGAAGGAATTCTTATAGTTTTTCGCTCTACAAAATGCATGTTTTACTCACGTAGATTAATACGGCATGTGCCGATATTTTAAGGTAGATTCAAAAACATTGAATACATCATTGTCAGCTAACAGTGCGATTCAAGCCTATTCAACTACTATCTCGCACACACAACTAGGAATAGAAATATCTAACTATTTTTATTCAAATTTCTCTATTCTTTTGCTCTGCAGTGAATAATCTAACTGCTCAATGCAAAGGAAAGACTTTTTGTAACATTCGCGGTGAGTTGTTTCCCAGAAGGAATTTTAATTGAATAATAAGCTGTATAAATGAATTATAAATGAGAATACCCAAAAATTCTATTTTAACACATTCTTTGACTTATAATTCAAAATACACATATGCTCTTATCAGTACAATCGGTAGAACGATTGACCGCATGAGTAGTAAACAAATCAATATGTTTTGAAATCGGTTCTGATACATTTCAGAATGGTTCAACGACTGGTAAGGGGCATATGTCAAACAGAAATTTGTATTTTAACTTTCTATTTCTCTAGTACAATAAATTCTAATCGCTTATTGCATCAAGATAAGTAACATATTATATGTTTTTTTTATTTGTATTAACAGATTAGAAATCTAATAAACATTTACATGTTTTATAGGATTTCTTGCGATTAGTTGGGAATAAATTGTATTTTCTTGAGTATTTGGATATATTTTTAAAAACAAAATCAAAATGATCGATTAAATATATAATAACAAAAAATGTGTCTCTGATTCAGCTGGCTGCTTTGACGGAGAGAGATGCTGGTTCAATTCCGACGTTCGTAGGAAATTGACGCTGCTGAGAAAATTGTATCTATCCACTAAACTAATCAAATCACTCAACCATTATTAGTCCGTATATTGATGTACTATTGAAGTATTCATCTAATCGCAAAATCTTGCTCTAGAAATTTGCAGTCTTGTTTTAAAGTTCATTCAACTTATCAATTTGAGTTAGAAAATAGTATTTCTTTATTTTCACAGTTACAAATAGTCACATAAATAAAGTAAAAGCCGAAAAATTATTGACATTTTCCGTTAATAAACATAATCATTTTTAAATATTCTGCTAAAAGTAGATCCTGAAAAGATTTAGCTTATAATCTACTTTTAAAACTTAATATCTGAAAAATAATTTAGGCTTTATCCGTTGATTTGTAACATCGCCATATTTTTGTTTTAGTATTTGATAATCATAGCTATTTTAAATAGTACATCGACAGTGAAAATAAGGAAGGTGCCAAAAAACGAGATTCATTCTGATTAAATAATTACTGTGAGAATATTAGAAATAGTTTTATTATGGTCTTACCATGGGATAGTGATAGGTCACCGCTCTTTGGTGCGGTAGGTACTTGGTTCGATTGAAACCAGCAGTTCAGTGTTAATTAAAATGCTGAGTAACAGAAGATAACTTTGTATTACAGGTCACGATAGCCTGGTTGGTTAGGGACTGAAAGGTTAAAATACAAATAGCCGGGCATTGAAAAACGTCATGTTATTGTTTTTTCTGTATATAAATCTGTTTTAATGACTTACCGTCATTTTACAGAATTATTTATTACACCTTCTAAGTGAATCATCACATAGATTTTGCTTATAAACTACTTTAAAAATTAATTACCTGAAAATGTATGCTTTGTGATTTGCAACATTGCCAATATCTTTTTTTTTTATTTTCTCATTTTCTTTACAGCAAATAAGACATGTATGTTGAATTAGTTACATGAATTAGTTAGTGATCCAGATCTACATTCAATTTCTACATTTATTTGAACTTATATAAAACTTTATAATTCTGGATATTAAAAACAAATCATAATCCACTTGCTTTTAAATACAATCCTATAGATTTTAAGACGTACAAATTCAAGAGCGATAATGTGTTGTATCGTATGAGTGAAATATGACTTAGCACCACATAGTGGACAGCCAAATACCTAAAGGTTTTTTAGACATTTGAACATCCATCATGTACAGCATTTCACTAAAAGTTTTCTTAGATAATGAACCACATTCAAGTATCATAAAGAGACAAAATCAAGTATCTACCTCAACAAATGTGAGTGCAAAAAGCATAAATGCATCACTTATCTTCTGCTGTTCAACAGTGGCTGAGATCGAATTCTGGACCTTTCACTTCGAAGAGCGCAGTATACCAGTAGACTACCATGAGCTCATTTTAAACTTAGACTATCTAACTTGATCTTATTTTAGATGATCATCGCAACTTTAACGCTGGGCCTTCTGCTTGGTTCATGCAACTAAATCACGAATACTCCCATCCGGCTGCTTCCATCTGATTGGTCGAGCCCAATTAAGGGCTGAGTACGAGGAAAATTATGTTGGTACTCACTCACTCATACCTTTATTGTTCCAGGTAGCTGTGCAACCATGGGAGGAGGCGGAGTGCCAACTTGGAGTCATGCTGCGCTGGGTTGCTGCCAGTATGGCTGGCATGCACTCGTGCGTTCTCTACACAGTCAGGCAGCCACACTTGCAAGAGGTAAATCCGATCCATGATCAAGTCTTGTTTTAAGATTCCATTCCAAATAGATATGCATTAACACATACAAAGGAAATAAGAACAGGCTGTTTTCGTTGCATTTTCCTTTAACTAAATCGGAACATTATGTTCTTGATTTAACGAAGATACTGTTCTGTCACCGAAAATGTTCTTTGTCCTTTAGGATTCGTTTCCTATTCTGTTCTGGTCTTTTTCGTTACAAAAAACTTTCTTATGTTCTTTTTCATTTTTACTTTATTTTATCCCGCCAATCCGATTCATTCTGTTATTCTTTCGATTATTATTTTGGTACTCTGAGGAATAGTTCCTCAAATGTTGAATTTCAATTCCTATGAATCACAACTGGTATTAGCTTCAATTATATATTCTTTTAAGCCATTCAATGTTAAGTGTCCTGTTTAATCCTAGAAAATGATCTTTTATTAAAGAATATTGTTACAAATTTGTAAATAATGATTATATTTGTCTTAAAATATCTCAGACAGATCAGAAATTCTCACATTTTGGGCAAAAATTGCGGTATTTAGACGTGTTGTAGTTTAAAAGCGGATTTCCTAATGATTTGGCGACTTGGCGACATTTGGCGATATTCTTGGCGACTTGGCGACGGTTGGCGAGATTCTTGGCGACTTGGCGAGAAATCGATACTTCTGGAAACATTCATCACCTAAGCTCTAGGACCAATATTTTCCGAGATAGCCTAGAAGCTTCCAGAGCCTTGGCGAAATTGGTAGATTTCTCCGCCAAGTCAGGTATAAATACCGCAGCCCGACATGGAATAGTAGTAGAGTTTTTGTGAAGACAATCAGTGAGTGAAGACGATTAGTTGTGACTGCTAGTTGTTCTCTGTCTGAGGTATTTGAGACCTGTGATTAGAAGCTGTTTCTCGTTATATCTGACGAATTGTAGCTGTATAATTGTGATTGTTACAGCGGGAATTTCGTTTATCTAGTGAAGTTTTTACGAATAAAAGTCTTGTGTTCATTAAGTGGTTGCTTTATTCAACTCTCAATCAACACGAACCCGTGAAGCTCGGTACAACTGGTGTCAGAAGTGGGGTTGAAGAGTTGATGCAGCGTGTCACAAGGAAAATGGATATGGATTTAATGAAAAGTCTTCTCGAAAAATTAGCGGAGCAGATGGCTGAGATGAAAGCTGGACAAGAAGAGATGAAAGCTGGACAAGAAGAGATGAAAGCTAGACAAGAAGAGATGAAAGCTGGCCAAGAAGAGATTAAAACCGAGATGATGAAAGAGATAAAATCTGGACAGGAGGAGATGAAAGCTGGACAAGAAGAGATGAAAGCTGGACAAGAAGAGATTAAAACCGAGATGATGAAAGAGATAAAATCTGGACAGGAAGAGATGAAAGCTGGACAGGAGGAGCTTAAAAAGGAACTTAAGAAGGACATTGTAAGTGTTAAAGAAGAATTCTCCAACATCATTCAGGAGAAGATGAATGCAATGGAGGATAAGGTAACTTCAGTAGAAACTAAAGTTCTAGAGATAGAAGAAAACGTGGAAGAAGCATTAGACAATATCAATAAGGAGATTGAAAGCTTGAAGAAGCAAATGTCAAACAGACATGAGGAACCCAACGTGGCATTTGTGCCATCCCTAGCCAATATTAAACTCTCAACATTTGATGGGAAATCATCCTGGCAAGTATACAAGACCCAGTTTATGATGGTAGCGGAAGCTAATGGATGGAATCCCCGAGCCCAAGCTTTTCACCTGGCGGCTTCTTTAAGAGGAGACGCGGCTGACATCCTCGAGACGCTTCCGGAGGAACAGAGGCACGATTTCCAAGCCTTATCGAGTGCGCTTGAGCTGCGGTTTGGAGATAAGTGCACCAAAGAATATAGCAGACTACAGTTAAAGTCCCGCTATCAAAAAGCGGGTGAAAGTCTACAAGAATTGGCTGCCGATATTCAGCGACTTTCCCATCTAGCATTTTCGGACTGCCCAGCTGAGACACGTCAAGATTTGGCTCTCCATCACTTCATCGATAGTGTGCGGGATCCAGAGATACAGAAAACACTTAGACTCGCCGATGTCAAGGATATCGGATCTGCCCTAGTATACGCACATAAGATAGAGGCTGCCCAGCAGGCCGCGCGTAAAGACCGGCACTCAATCAGAGCCGTCTCTGCTACTGATACGGACTGTAATTTAAGAAAGCAAATTGAAGATCTGCGGCGAAAAGTCCGTAGCTTAGAAATGAGTAAAGGTGGCAGAAACATGAAGATTCAATGTTGGACTTGCGGTGCAGTCGGACACGTCCATAGAGACTGCCCGAAACAAAAGAGGGTGGAAATGATCTTCCACCACAACAGGGAAACTAATATGTGGCCATCTCGCGGGGCGGAGATGTCCAGAGAGTCAGAAGCCCCATTTCAAATTGTTTCATATTTCTTCCGTAAGTGGCGGCGACAACGGACTTTTTGTTATGGGACATGTCAACGAAGTTCCCTGCAGAATGATAATCGATACTGGAGCCAACGTAACTATCATTAGGACAGATTTGGCTCGCAAACTTGGTGAGAAACTCATCTGGACTCCGCCCTGCATTACCCTCCAAACTGTGACAGGTGATAAGATTAAAGTGCATGGAAAAGTCAATCTAAGCATTGCATTTGGTAATGCCGTGTACCATCATATGGCATATGTCGCTGATATAAATGACGAATTTATTCTCGGTTTGGATTTCCTCAAAGAAAACAATTTCAAGTTAGATTTTAAAAATAATGAACTACATTCATGTTCTGAAGACATAGCGATTTTTAAGACGAAGTATTCTGATATTAAAACAGTCCATCATATAACTGCAAAGAGTGAAATAACATTACCACCAAGAACTGAGACAATAGTTTCCGGAGCTCTTTCAGAAGATAATAATTTTCATTATGGATTGACTGAATATCCAGATTCCGACAACAGCGTTAAAGGAGTACTAGTGGCTTCTTCACTCGTCGACCTTTCACGAAATATAATCCCGGTAAGAGTTGCTAATCTAAGCAATAAGGTAAAACTAATAAAAGAAGGAGAAGTGCTGGCGACTTGCACTCCAGTGACCTGTATTAACCGAAATTGTCAAACCACACTATCTGAGCCTCCTGACACTCTAATTAATGAACTCCTTCAGAGTGCAGAGTTAGATGATAAACAGAGGAATGCTGCAAGAAATCTATTATTAGAATTTGGAGATCTCTTTTCCAAGAAATCAGATGATGTTGGGCGAACCAAATTGACGCAGCACCGAATCAATACAGGAAATCATCCACCCATTAAACAACATCCGAGAAGATTGCCATTCGCTAAGCAGGAAGAGGTGGATAATCTTCTGATGGAAATGCAGCAGAATGACATCATTGAGCCATCAGAGAGTCCTTGGGCTTCACCTATTGTTTTAGTTCGGAAGAAAGATGGCTCTACCCGATTTTGTGTTGACTATCGTCGGTTAAACAACATCACAAAAAAAGATAGTTACCCTCTTCCTAGGATTGACGATACACTTGATGCTTTATCCGGAAAACAATGGTTTTCGACTTTGGATCTCAAGAGTGGTTATTGGCAAGTAGAGATACATCCTGAGGATCGAGAAAAGACTGCATTCACCACAGGACAAGGACTTTGGCAGTTCAAGGTTATGCCATTTGGGCTTTGCAATGCACCTGCAACGTTTGAGCGCCTGATGGAGACAGTATTACGAGGACTTTCCTACGAAGCCTGTTTGGTATATTTGGACGATATCATTATTGTAGGGCGCACATTCGAAGACCATTTAAGAAACATCCGAAAGGTGCTGGAAAAATTAAAAATGGCCAACCTGAAGCTGAATCCTTGCAAATGTAATTTATTCCGACGTGAAGTAAGCTATCTGGGACACATTATCTCTGCTGAAGGTGTAAGAACAGATCCTGAAAAGATCTCTGCAGTTAAGGACTGGAGTCGTCCAAAAGATGTCCACCAATTAAGAAGTTTTCTTGGACTATGCACATATTACAGGAAATTTGTTAAGGGTTTTTCAAGTATTGCCAGACCCCTTCACAAGTTGACAGAAGTTAAACAGAGATTTCTATGGACAGATGAATGTGAGAAAGCTTTTAAACAACTGAAGGAGGCGTTGACATCTTCGCCCGTTCTTGCATATCCCCAGCCCGAAAAATTATTCATTTTAGATACGGATGCCAGCAACGAAAATATCGGAGCTGTTTTGTCGCAAGAAATTGATGATAAAGAATATGTCATTGCTTATTGGAGTAAATGTCTATCGAAACCAGAGCGGAATTACTGTACAACCAGGAAGGAATTGCTGGCAATCGTTAAAGCCATAGAACATTTCCACCATTATCTCTATGGAAGAAAGTTCTTGCTCCGGACAGATCACGCATCCTTAACCTGGCTTTTAAATTTTAAAAATCCGGAAGGACAGGTAGCCAGATGGATTCAACGACTCCAGGAGTTTGACTTTGAAATACGTCATCGCAAAGGAACTCTTCATGGAAATGCTGATGCACTATCAAGGAAGCCATGTAATGAAAGCTGCCGATACTGTTCTAGAGTAGAGAAGAACTATCAGCTGATAAATACTTCGGTACGCCAAGTTACTGTTTCACCTCCATCAAAACCAGACCCATGGAGTGATGAAGGACTTAGGGAAGCCCAAAAGAAGACCCAGATATAAATCCAATTCTTGAATTGAAAGAATCTTCTAGTATGAGACCAAGTTGGCAGGATATCTCCACCTACAGTCCTGCTACTAAGCAATATTGGGCTCTTTGGGACTCACTCCATATAAGAAATGGTGTCTTATACAGGAAATGGGAGTCCGATGATGGACGTAATTTCAAATGGCAGCTTGTTCTTCCAAAATCAAGAATTTCAGATGTTTTGAAAGAATTGCACAGTAGCTCAACTGGAGGCCACTTCGGAGTAATGAAAACTCTACAGAAAGTTCGAGAACGCTTCTATTGGAGCAAAACGAGACAAGATGTAGAGAAATGGTGCCAATCTTGTGATGACTGTGCGGCACGTAAAGGACCGAAGAAACGTAGCCGAGGAAGGTTGCAGCGGTACAACGTAGGAGCACCTTTTGAGAGGATAGCATTGGACATTTTGGGTCCTTTACCACGATCCTCAAATGGCAACAAATACATACTAGTTGTCATGGACTACTTTACTAAGTGGCCTGAAGCGTTTGCAATCCCCGATCAAGAGGCGACTACAGTAGCCGAGGTTCTAGTGCAACAATGGGTTTCCAGATTCGGCACACCCTTACAAATTCATTCTGATCAAGGGACAAATTTCACCTCTGTTGTGTTTAAAGGAATGTGTCAAATTCTCGGAATAGACAAGACGCAGACCACGCCACTACACCCACAATCGGATGGCATGGTAGAGAGGTTTAACAGAACCATCTTGAATAACCTCTCCCTTATGGTTTCCAGAAATCAGCAAGATTGGGATTTGAAGCTACCGCTGTTTCTTCTTGCATATCGCAGTGCTGTCCATGAGACTACCGGATATACTCCTTCACAGATGCTCTTTGGTCGCGAACTTCGTCTCCCTTGTGATCTTCAGTTTGGTCGTCCACCGGATACATCTTCATCGCCAGAGGAATACCTTCGAGACCTTCAGGCACGTCTTGAAGATGTCCATAACTTCGCTCGAGACCGAATCAACCTGACGACCGAAAGAATGAAGACAAGGTATGACACAAGAGCGACGGGACATGAATTCCAAGAAGGTGACAAAGTTTGGTTGTGGAACCCGATTCGACGTAAAGGACTTTCTCCAAAGTTGCAAGCCAACTGGGAAGGTCCCTACACAGTCCTAAAAAGACTGAACGACGTCGTGGTTCGTATAAGAAAATCATCTGCTTCAAAACCAAAGGTAGTACATTATGATAGATTAGCTCCTTATCGTAATGTAGAGTAAAAATCAGTAGACCATGGTCTGTTTGTAAATAGTATAGATAATTTTAATCTTTTCTATTTTCTTGTATTTTTAGTTGCTTGTGTATGTAATGTGCTCTGTATCCTCTTGAAATGTAAATTCTTTTATATTAAATTTGGCCTCCTATCAGGGGATTGTACTGCCCGGGACGTGCAGTCCTTGAGAGGGGGGCAATGTTACAAATTTGTAAATAATGATTATATTTGTCTTAAAATATCTCAGACAGATCAGAAATTCTCACATTTTGGGCAAAAATTGCGGTATTTAGACGTGTTGTAGTTTAAAAGCGGATTTCCTAATGATTTGGCGACTTGGCGACATTTGGCGATATTCTTGGCGACTTGGCGACGGTTGGCGAGATTCTTGGCGACTTGGCGAGAAATCGATACTTCTGGAAACATCCATCACCTAAGCTCTAGGACCAATATTTTCCGAGATAGCCTAGAAGCTTCCAGAGCCTTGGCGAAATTGGTAGATTTCTCCGCCAAGTCAGGTATAAATACCGCAGCCCGACATGGAATAGTAGTAGAGTTTTTGTGAAGACAATCAGTGAGTGAAGACGATTAGTTGTGACTGCTAGTTGTTCTCTGTCTGAGGTATTTGAGACCTGTGATTAGAAGCTGTTTCTCGTTATATCTGACGAATTGTAGCTGTATAATTGTGATTGTTACAGCGGGAATTTCGTTTATCTAGTGAAGTTTTTACGAATAAAAGTCTTGTGTTCATTAAGTGGTTGCTTTATTCAACTCTCAATCAACACGAACCCGTGAAGCTCGGTACAATATAAAGAAGGAAATATTTTTAAGACTATCAGAAAGAACTGTGGTTAAGTAACTATTTTTCCAGAAAGAATAAAAGGAATGAATATTTATCTACAACAAAAGTGCATAAATATCCCGATTAAAATTATTGACAATAACAAATCAATGAAGATATAAACTAAATAAATAAAATATATTAAACAAATATTCCCGATAATCAATATATTTTTTAAAAACATATAAGCTAGTCGAAAACATTTTCTATGCTATCCACATAAAGAAAATTTCAAATTCATTAATAATGGTAGAATTAAATGTTTGCAATTTCAGATAATTTTAAGATGCAATATTGGGATTCGGTTTGTTTGTTGTTTTGGGTGTTTTATTAATTCGCTCGTAATTTTTAATTTAAAATAGAGTCCGAACCATTACATCCCTCCCACCCTGTTTCAAGTGGAAATCTAATGCATAAACTGAAGATTATATTTAGTTTTCAAGACACTCAACACAGAAACTAAGACTCCAGTCAACCATTAGCAATTATATTATAGTTAATTATTAAATCATGAAAATGTTAAAGAGCCATAATACTGTAGTTTACGCCTTTTCACTTATTTACTAAAATCCTGTTCTTATACCTGCGAACAAATGCTACTGTTTATAAATCGTTCTGCAGAAATTCGATAAATTCTTCTGCTGATAGACCATCTTTAAGTAAAATCATAAGGTGATACACTATAAGTTAAAGAAGCGAAGAGCTATGGAGGTTCGTACAAATCTGACAGAAGATATTTGAAATATATAGAACAGCAATGTGAGAATTAAAATTTAACAGTTATATATAGAAATACCTGACATGTGTACCAGTGGCAAATAGTATATATGATATTATTTACTCTTATAAACATTCAACATATAGCATAAAGGATGTAGTTACCAAGATAAGCATAACTGTATGTACAGTTATGACAGATTTTGGTTTGACGCGACCATTTTTAGACAATAAACCACACCTGAGATTTCCTTTTCTATTGTCTTTTATGTTGAATATGTGCAAAATAGAATATATCCAGTGAGCAGTATCCTATAAATGCAAAGTTGTTTACCATTAGTAGATAAAACGAAATATCTAGGATTGCAGTAATTCGACAGGATAAAGTATCATTCACATGTTCAAATGATAGTGTGTTTCCAGCCAAAGCTGTCGTGATGAGAAGACTGATGCACGTGACATTTTTCATAGAAATTAATGTACCACACCTGGTATGATGTGGAAAATTGGAGAGGAGGTTTGAAGCGCTTATGTTGACCTCGTCATTTGACCACGGTTTAAAATTATGAGGCGAATGGTTATGCTTAGCAGTTTAGTTTTTGACAAAAATTGGCAACCGTATGTGCATGTCAATAATCTAACCTAACCAAAACGATTCTTAATGATTCACAAGAGCTCTGAATTAAATGGAAAATTTCTAAATTAAAAAGCTAATTAAGGTATGATACGGAATTTACCCATGTGGGATTAAGCTTTCAATTTACGTGGATAATGAAAGCAATATGTGAACCAAATCATGTACCTTTGAAACCATTCCAGTGAGCACAGCAACACTTTGATAATAAAAAGAATATATGTGTGTGAAAGGATATGATTTGATAACAGAATTCTGTCTAAGAGCACAAAAATAAAAACGGCTCAAGAAGGTCAACTTTCTCAATCATCAAATATTTTCCACCATTCTTCTACCAATTCTCGGCTCCGAGAACTAATGATTTTCATTGAAATTCGAAGTTTCCACTGTTTGATAAAGACTGAAAGCTGTTGTAAGGCAGTAAAAACCATCATACTTTGTTTTTTTAGAGGACTTTTCACTAGCAGTGGGTCGTTTTCAATGTTGTACACGGAAAACTTATAAGCATCTATCTCGACAGAGGTACTTACTGACTGATGAAGCGCAACATTCATTTCTCGTTGTTTAACAATGGATAGGAGCGGACTTAGGCCTTGCATTTCAAAAAGCACGGTCGTAGTTCTAGTTCGCAGAAAACCTGTTTAATAAGTGTTTGACACAACATACCGAACCTTAAGGCTAATGTAAGTCATTTGAATGTTCACTTCGTGTCACCTTCTGAAAAGACTTTTCATAGAGGATTGTATTCACGTGCCGATATAAAAGAGACTAACTTCCAATCTCCCACCCGACAGAAGTGACAGTGTCTGTAGAAAGCAATATACATTTCCTATTGTTCAAAAATAGCTGCTAATAAATACATTTCATGTCGAAGTATGCAGTTTTACTGGTGAGCAGTGGCGTAGTCATCATAACTGGCATCCGAGTAAAATTACTATTTCAGCCACTCCCAAAAAAAAGTTATTATAATACTTAAAGTCTTAGGTTAGGCTTTTAAATTTGAGATAAAAATCTAGATAAAAAAAAATCGAAGCTAGAATCCGATTTGGAAGCGTGTCAGTAGAAAAATCGGATTTGTAGAAATTTAAGAGTTAGTATTTTTAAGTAATGAAAGATATTGATATACATTATAAGAAAAAATATATATTTATATATATTAACTACAATAATAATTATTGCAATAAAAATATACTACATTTTCTTAATCTTTGATGAAGCAAATAAACCAATTTAATCCCTTCAAATTTTTCTCATTCGTCACTTAAAAATACTAAGTAGTTAGATGATCTTTTATCCCATAGTAGAAATTAAGTACGTCAGAATTAATTTTAATTTATTGAACGAACGTTCACAACTAGCAACTGATATTGAAACAATAAGGATAATTTAGAGTGCCATGATCATCGTATTTTGGACAAACGTCTTACCATACATCATGAACGTAAATAGCTAGAATAGTTTATAGTGTTTAATTTCTTTAAAACAATTTTATCTGCTTATATATATACATACATATATATATATATATATATATATATATATATATATATATATATATATATATATATATATATATTTTTTTTTTTTTTTTTTTTTTTTTTAAATAAAAATGGAAATATTTTCAGCGAAACAATATAAGATTATAATATTTTCCGTTTTTCCAAAAGTGATACACCGAGTGTTATTTTTTCCAAGTTTTTTATTGATTCAAGTTATCTGCAGGAATTATAAGACTAAACTTTTGGTCCCGGTACAATTAAACCACACGTGCAAAGAATGACCATTTAGTGACAAACTAACCAAACCAGAAATCACAGGTATTCATTCAGATTAGAAATTTTAACGTTTATATCTCGCGATTTTGAAAAAGTTTTATCAGTCAGTTATTTTACCAATGAAAAATTTCTATTTATATTTAATGATTTTCCCCAAGATTTTGAAACGCATTTCTTTTAACAGTTGGGGCTTATATTTCATCCAAGCATTGTTTTAAACGGTGATAGACTAATAGTTAGAACCCTTGCTTTTGGTTGAATTGTTCATGAGTTCAAATACCACCTCTGGTTTAGCTGTGTATATATATAGTGAGTAGAAATTTCCTTTAAACTTAGGTGCCGGTATAATTAGCTCTCTAAAGCAAAAGATGATCCGTGACTGACAAACATCTACGCCATGGTAGTCTTTTCAGTCAATAAATTTACAACATTAAATGATATTTTTTTACAATACAGAATAAGGATTATTCCTGATATCAATATATATATATATATATATATATATATATATATATATATATATATATATATATATATAAACATTTAATACGTTGATATTTTAACGTTTGGAAAAAGGATTTTTCAACATAATTTGGTAATATAAAGGCAACAAAATTACAAATTAAATAAAAATCCTTTCCAAAGTGGGTTAAACTTTTAAACTTGATTTTAAATAAATAATTTAAAGTAATAAGCAATTTGACTTTAAATTTCAAAACTATACAACCATGTTAATAAATATTTATACAGGCTAAAAATCGGTATAAAAGAAGTTAATGTAAAGAATACATGGCCTTTATAGAAAATAAAATTCTCTCGATAATTTCTTTAGTGTCAAAACACAACATTTGGAAAAGTTAGAATATCCCAATGGAGTCATCGTTTTTTTTTTTTTTTTTTTTCTTTTTTTTACAAAGCGTTAATTGTTTATAAACGAAATTTATGAGAGTTAAACTTGCCAGTGATATTTTGGAAGTAATGATATACTAACCATATAAACAATAACAAGAAAAAGGGAACTAAATTAATGTATTTTCCAGGAATTTATAGGTTTTTGTTTTCCCACAGTAGTATTCCCTTTCGATTTCAGGAATACAATTCTCTTCCTTAGAACTTACAAAGCATTTTTGCGAATCCTTCTCCTTTGTTCCCTTAGCGATCAATTTGCTGCTGATCCTCAATATTTTGGACAAAGGGCCCGTTAATAGGAAACATTCTGGCGGGAGTTTTCTCACGACTATAACGCGACTCCTGACTTAGGCCTCTTTCACACTAGACGATTTTTATCGTGCGATAAAAAGTCGTCGGATATTTTATCGCGAGAAGTTATTAAAAAACCACACAATAGACTGCTCTTTTTCACACTGAGAAACGATATTTTATATGGGAGCAGTCTATTGTGTGGTTTTTTAATAACTTCTCACAATAAATATCGGACTACAACAAAACTTGAGATAAAAAGCAGTCTTTCCTAATTCTGAACAGATGCGTGCTAATTTCACAGAAAAGTTTTCTAAAGTCTCAATAATAAATAATGTATTTCTATAATACGTAGTTTAATACTGAAATTAAATCTATCACTTTTATTACTTTTATGGTGCTCAGAGCCTGATTAAGACAGGGGCATACGGGGCAGTTGCCCTAGGACCTTAAATCGAAACGTTTATTTTACATTGTCAATCAAATAGAATCGTTTGGCGAACAGAATAGAAAGTTTCTTGTAGTGAAGCAGAAGGGCTCTCGAAGGAAATTTTTGACCTGGACCCCAATTAGGATAAGTCGGGGGCTGCGGATGCTATCAACTCATTTAAATGATTTTTAGAAAATGAAATTGGCATGAAAATTTATATTTTTATGTAGTTTGATCTGTATTAACGTTTTTCCTCAATAAGCCAATTCTTAGTAAGAAGGAATCCAAGTATATAATTAATTTAATTAGCAAGAATAAATAAATTTAAAGTTGAAATCATTACAATTTTTTATGCAACATTATTTTTTCCTTAAAATCAAGGTTTTCACAATGCTTTGACTCACTATTTTTCGGACTTAGTTTTTCTGTAAGCCCAAACTATCAAATGTAATCATACAACTAATTAATTACTAATACCCTTATTAATTTTTTCTAGGATTGCATTTTGAACATTTACCACATGGTAGTTAAAGAAGCTAGGTATTCCTCAGATTTGGAAACTCTGAAATATAACTCTTATTTATCTAACAAAATTCACGATTCTCATATTCTTTAGTCTAATAGAAATTGCAGTGAGTAAAATATAGACATTACATAATATTCATAACAATAACTGTAACCATAAAAGCAATTTATTAAGAAATGGGACGCATAAAAATACTTTACATAAATTCATTCATTTTAAGATGGAAAATTTAAGGGACATTAATGAAATTTTTTATTTGAGTTTTAATTTTATTCTGACAAGTTTTCATTAATAATAATTAAATTTTGTAAAATTTCCAGTTTTGGGAGCAATTTTTTCTATATTATTTTAAATAAGATTAAAATTTTACATTTTTATTATTTATAACAGAAAATATAAAATATTAATAATCAATGCTTGTTAAGTAAAATGAGTTACTCTCTTATACGAAAATTAATATATGAATTGTCAAATAATAATTTCAGAGCATTAAAACTTCTACAAAACATTTTTTTTTTTACATTGACTCTCATTCTATACAATATCATTAAATAACATGTTAAGTAAAATGAGTTTATCTCTTATAAGAAAATTAATATGTGTATTGTCAAATAATATCATTAAATATAACATTAATGATATTGGATTTACTACTAAAAAATTTAAATATCACATTCAGAGGCCATAATGATAAATTTATCAGCCAAAAAAATATGCGAACTACATATTGTACCGAGCTCCACGGGTTCGTGTTGATTGAGAGTTGAATAAAGCAACCACTTAATGAACACAAGACTTTTATTCGTAAAAACTTCACTAGATAAACGAAATTCCCGCTGTAACAATCACAATTATACAGCTACAATTCGTCAGATACAATAAGAAATAGCTTCCAATCACAGGTCTCAAATACCTCAGACAGAGAACAACTAGCAGTCACAACTAATCGTCTTCACTCACTGACTGTCTTCACAAAACTATCACTCTCTACTCCTATTCCATGTCGGGCTGCGGTATTTATACCTGACTTGGCGGAGAAATCTACCAATTTCGCCAAGGCTCTGGAAGCTTCTAGGCTATCTCGGAAAATATTGGTCCTAGAGCTTAGGTGATGGATGTTTCCAGAAGTATCGATTTCTCGCCAAGTCGCCAAGAATCTCGCCAACCGTCGCCAAGTCGCCAAGAATATCGCCAACTGTCGCCAAGTCGCCAAATCATTAGGAAATCCGCTTTTAAACTACAACACGTCTAAATACCGCAATTTTTGCCCAAAATGTGAGAATTTCTGATCTGTCTGAGATATTTTAAGACAAATATAATCATTATTTACAAATTTGTAACATTGCCCCCTCTCAAGGACTGCACGTCCCGGGCAGTACAATCCCCTGATAGGAGGCTAAATTTAATATAAAAGAATTTACATTTCAAGAGGATACAGAGCACATTACATACACAAGCAACTAAAAATACAAGAAAATAGAAAAGATTAAAATTATCTGTACTATTTACAAACAGACCATGGTCTACTGATTTTTACTCTACATTACGATAAGGAGCTAATCTATCATAATGTACTACCTTTGGTTTTGAAGAAGATGATTTTCTTATACGAACCACGACGTCGTTCAGTCTTTTTAGGACTGTGTAGGGACCTTCCCAGTTGGCTTGCAACTTTGGAGAAAGTCCTTTACGTCGAATCGGGTTCCACAACCAAACTTTGTCACCTTCTTGAAATTCATGTCCTGTCGCTCTTGTGTCATACCTTGTCTTCATTCTTTCGGTCGTCAGGTTGATTCGGTCTCGAGCGAAGTTATGGACATCTTCAAGACGTGCCTGAAGGTCTCGAAGGTATTCCTCTGGCGATGAAGATGTATCCGGTGGACGACCAAACTGAAGATCACAAGGGAGACGAAGTTCGCGACCAAAGAGCATCTGTGAAGGAGTATATCCGGTAGTCTCATGGACAGCACTGCGATATGCAAGAAGAAACAGCGGTAGCTTCAAATCCCAATCTTGCTGATTTCTGGAAACCATAAGGGGAGGTTATTCAAGATGGTTCTGTTAAACCTCTCTACCATGCCGTCCGATTGTGGGTGTAGTGGCGTGGTCTGCGTCTTGTCTATTCCGAGAATTTGACACATTCCTTTAAACACAACAGAGGTGAAATTTGTTCCTTGATCAGAATGAATTTGTAAGGGAGTGCCGAATCTGGAAACCCATTGTTGCACTAGAACCTCGGCTACTGTAGTCGCCTCTTGATCGGGGATTGCAAACGCTTCAGGCCACTTAGTAAAGTAGTCCATGACAACTAGTATGTATTTGTTGCCATTTGAGGATCGTGGTAAAGGACCCAAAATGTCCAATGCTATCCTCTCAAAAGGTGCTCCTACGTTGTACCGCTGCAACCTTCCTCGGCTACGTTTCTTCGGTCCTTTACGTGCCGCACAGTCATCACAAGATTGGCACCATTTCTCTACATCTTGTCTCGTTTTGCTCCAATAGAAGCGTTCTCGAACTTTCTGTAGAGTTTTCATTACTCCGAAGTGGCCTCCAGTTGAGCTACTGTGCAATTCTTTCAAAACATCTGAAATTCTTGATTTTGGAAGAACAAGCTGCCATTTGAAATTACGTCCATCATCGGACTCCCATTTCCTGTATAAGACACCATTTCTTATATGGAGTGAGTCCCAAAGAGCCCAATATTGCTTAGTAGCAGGACTGTAGGTGGAGATATCCTGCCAACTTGGTCTCATACTAGAAGATTCTTTCAATTCAAGAATTGGATTTATATCTGGGTCTTCTTTTTGGGCTTCTCTAAGTTCTTTATCACTCCATGGGTCTGGTTTCGATGGAGGTGAAGCAGTAACTTGGCGTACAAAAGGATTTACTAACTGATAGTTCTTCTCTACTCTAGAACAATATCGGCAGCTTTCATTACACGGTTTCCTTGATAGTGCATCAGCATTTCCATGCAGAGTTCCTTTGCGATGACGTATTTCAAAGTCAAACTCCTGGAGTCGTTGAATCCATCTGGCTACCTGTCCTTCTGGATTTTTAAAATTTAAAAGCCAGGTTAAGGATGCGTGATCTGTCCGGAGCAAGAACTTTCTTCCATAGAGATAATGGTGGAAATGTTCTATGGCTTTAACGATTGCCAGCAATTCCTTCCTGGTTGTACAGTAATTCCGCTCGGGTTTCGATAGACATTTACTCCAATAAGCAATGACATATTCTTTATCATCAATTTCTTGCGACAAAACAGCTCCGATATTTTCGTTGCTGGCATCCGTATCTAAAATGAATAATTTTTCGGGCTGGGGATATGCAAGAACGGGCGAAGATGTCAACGCCTCCTTCAGTTGTTTAAAAGCTTTCTCACATTCATCTGTCCATAGAAATCTCTGTTTAACTTCTGTCAACTTGTGAAGAGGTCTGGCAATACTTGAAAAACCCTTAACGAATTTCCTGTAATACGTGCATAATCCAAGAAAACTTCTTAATTGGTGGACATCTTTTGGACGACTCCAGTCCTTAACTGCAGAGATCTTTTCAGGATCTGTTCTTACACCTTCAGCAGAGATAATGTGTCCCAGATAGCTTACTTCACGTCGGAATAAATTACATTTGCAAGGATTCAGCTTCAGGTTGGCCATTTTTAATTTTTCCAGCACCTTTCGGATGTTTCTTAAATGGTCTTCGAATGTGCGCCCTACAATAATGATATCGTCCAAATATACCAAACAGGCTTCGTAGGAAAGTCCTCGTAATACTGTCTCCATCAGGCGCTCAAACGTTGCAGGTGCATTGCAAAGCCCAAATGGCATAACTTTGAACTGCCAAAGTCCTTGTCCTGTGGTGAATGCAGTCTTTTCTCGATCCTCAGGATGTATCTCTACTTGCCAATAACCACTCTTGAGATCCAAAGTCGAAAACCATTGTTTACCGGATAAAGCATCAAGTGTATCGTCAATCCTGGGGAGAGGGTAACTATCTTTTTTAGTGATGTTGTTTAACCGACGATAGTCAACGCAGAATCGGGTAGAACCATCTTTCTTCCGAACTAAAACAATAGGCGAAGCCCAAGGACTCTCTGATGGCTCAATAATGTCATTCTGCTGCATTTCCATCAGAAGATTATCCACCTCTTCCTGCTTAGCGAATGGCAATCTTCTCGGATGTTGTTTAATGGGTGGATGATTTCCTGTATTGATTCGGTGCTGCGTCAATTTGGTTCGCCCAACATCATCTGATTTCTTGGAAAAGAGATCTCCGAATTCTAATAATAAATTTCTTGCAGCATTCCTCTGTTTATCATCTAACTCTGCTCTCTGTAGGAGTTCATTAATTAGAGTGTCAGGAGGCTCAGATAGTGTGGCTTGACAATTTCGGTTAATACAGGTCACTGGAGTGCAAGTCGCTAGCACTTCTCCTTCTTTTATAAGTTTTACCTTATTACTTAGATTAGCAACTCTTACCGGGATTACATTTCGTGAAAGGTCGACGAGTGAAGAAGCCACTAGTACTCCTTTAACGCTATTGTCGGAATCTGGATATTCAGTCAATCCATAATGAAAATTATTATCTTCTGAAAGAGCTCCGCAAACTATTGTCTCAGTTCTTGGTGGTAATGTTGTTTCACTCTTCGCAGTTATATGATGGACTGTTTTAATATCTGAATATTTCGTCTTAAAAATCGCTATTTCTTCAGAACATGAGTGTAGTTCATTATTTTTAAAATCTAACTTGAAATGGTTTTCTTTGAGAAAGTCCAATCCAAGAATAAATTCGTCATTTATATCAGCGACATATGCCAAATGATGGTACACGGCATTACCAAATGCAATGTTTAGATTGACTTTTCCATGCACTTTAATCTTATCACCTGTCACAGTTTGGAGGGTAATGCAGGGCGGCGTCCAGATGAGTTTGTCACCAAGTTTGCGAGCCAAATCTGTCCTAATGATAGTTACGTTGGCTCCAGTATCGATTATCATTCTGCAGGGAACTTCGTTGACATGTCCCATAACGAAAAGTCCGTTGTCGCCGCTACTTACGGAAGAAATGTGAAACGATTTGAAATGGGGCTTCTGACGAAGATCATTTCCATCATCTTTTCGTTTCGGGCAGTCTCTCTGAACGTGTCCGACTGCTCCGCAAGTCCAACACAGAATTTTCGTGTTTCTGCCACCTTTACTCATTTCTAAGCTACGGACTTTTCGCCGCAGATCTTCAATTTGCTTTCTTAAATTACAGTCCGTATCAGTAGCAGAGACGGCTCTGATTGAGTGCCGGTCTTTACGCGCGGCCTGCTGGGCAGCCTCTATCTTATGTGCGTATACTAGGGCAGATCCGATATCCTTGACATCGGCGAGTCTAAGTGTTTTCTGTATCTCTGGATCCCGCACACTATCGATGAAGTGATGGAGAGCCAAATCTTGACGTGTCTCAGCTGGGCAGTCCGAAAATGCTAGATGGGAAAGTCGCTGAATATCGGCAGCCAATTCTTGTAGACTTTCACCCGCTTTTTGATAGCGGGACTTTAACTGTAGTCTGCTATATTCTTTAGTGCACTTATCTCCAAACCGCAGCTCAAGCGCACTCGATAGGGCTTGGAAATCGTGCCTCTGCTCCTCCGGAAGCGTCTCGAGGATGTCAGCCGCGTCTCCTCTTAAAGAAGCCGCCAGGTGAAAAGCTTGGGCTCGGGGATTCCATCCATTAGCTTCCGCTACCATCATAAACTGGGTCTTGTATACTTGCCAGGATGATTTCCCATCAAATGTTGAGAGTTTAATATTGGCTAGGGAAGGCACAAATGCCACGTTGGGTTCTTCATGTTTGTTTGACATTTGCTTCTCCAAGCGTTCAATCTTCTTATTCATATTGTCTAATGCTTCTTCAACGTTTTCTTCTATCTCCAGAACTTTAGTTTCAACTGAAGTTACCTTATCTTTCATTGCATTCATCTTCTCCTGAATAATGTTGGAGAATTCTTCTTTAACACTTACAATGTCCTTCTTAAGTTCCTTTTTAAGCTCCTCCTGTCCAGATTTTATATCTTTCATCACCTCGGTTTTAATCTCTTCTTGTCCAGCTTTCATCTCCTCCTGTCCAGATTTTATCTCTTTCATCATCTCGGTTTTAATCTCTTCTTGTCCAGCTTTCATCTCTTCTTGTCTTGCTTTCATCTCTTCTTGTCCAGCTTTCATCTCTTCTTGTCCAGCTTTCATCTCAGCCATCTGCTCCACTAATTTTTCGAGAAGACTTTTCATTAAATCCATATCCATTTTTCTTGTGACACGCTGCATCAACTCTTCAACCCCGATTCTGACACCAGTTGTACCGAGCTCCACGGGTTCGTGTTGATTGAGAGTTGAATAAAGCAACCACTTAATGAACACAAGACTTTTATTCGTAAAAACTTCACTAGATAAACGAAATTCCCGCTGTAACAATCACAATTATACAGCTACAATTCGTCAGATACAATAAGAAATAGCTTCCAATCACAGGTCTCAAATACCTCAGACAGAGAACAACTAGCAGTCACAACTAATCGTCTTCACTCACTGACTGTCTTCACAAAACTATCACTCTCTACTCCTATTCCATGTCGGGCTGCGGTATTTATACCTGACTTGGCGGAGAAATCTACCAATTTCGCCAAGGCTCTGGAAGCTTCTAGGCTATCTCGGAAAATATTGGTCCTAGAGCTTAGGTGATGGATGTTTCCAGAAGTATCGATTTCTCGCCAAGTCGCCAAGAATCTCGCCAACCGTCGCCAAGTCGCCAAGAATATCGCCAACTGTCGCCAAGTCGCCAAATCATTAGGAAATCCGCTTTTAAACTACAACACGTCTAAATACCGCAATTTTTGCCCAAAATGTGAGAATTTCTGATCTGTCTGAGATATTTTAAGACAAATATAATCATTATTTACAAATTTGTAACAATATTATATATTTTGAATAGATTAGATTTGTTTGCTTATATACTCAGCTTTATAATTTTTCATAAGCATGTAACTTACTGTAACATCCTAAAATTAGACAAAACAAATAATTTTTTAAATAACTTTAAATTAAAATGAAAAACAGCTGAAATGCATAAAAATGGAACTGGTCAATATAACATTTTTGAAACACTTTATCAGAAAAATTTTTTAGATTTTCGTCGTTTACACATACAAAAGATTTGTAGTACAAAATTGCACTAAAAATCTTGAACAAAAGATAAAATTTTTTAACAAAAAATCCTGGTAATGGAAATCATAATTAAAAGAACACAATTTTTAAAAGGAAGAAAAGTATGTACTTATTAATATGGAAATATAAAAGTAAGATTTTCGTTTATGGCCTTCCACCCCAATTCTTTCCCTCTTCTCCGCTTGAATCACTCCAGGTTTAGCACTCACATGACATCATAATTATTAGATTTAAAACATATTTTCTGGAATAAAATTAAAATTTCGATCAAAATAAAATTGAAATGTTCTGGGAAATTTTATTTGTCTTAGTAGCCTCTCCAGGGTATGAGACCCTCTTGCCCTTTTCACTATGCAGCGGTGAGCATGAGCTTAAGAATTATGAAAATGAACGCGGCTATAACAATAAATTTTCGGCCTACTTAGTGCAATTCATTAAAACTTATTTGACATTAGTTAATATCTGTGCTTAAAATATTTATTTTACGAGCAGTCATTTGTTGTAACTTAAAGTGCTTTGCTGTCTTGTCTTTGTAAAAACTGACACATTTTTTTTATTTGAATTAAAATTAGTGTAGAGAAGGAAACTACCAACGCAATATACATATATAGACTGCAAATTTTTCTTTTTAATTAATTTTATTTTTTTTTTACGCAGTTTGATGTCTTTTTTTTTTTTTTTTTTTGATAAATTCAAACAATTCTAATCCATTTTTTGTGTCCGTAATAAAATAGGGACAGCAATTTCAAAGACCGTTTATATTATAAAAAATTTATTTTTAATATTTAAATCAAAATCACCAAGTGTTCGTTGCGTTTACTATTGCTCAGCGTTATTTTTATAGGCTCTAAAGTCATGCATTGTTATTACAGGTGTCCAGGGTATATGCCAAAATCACAAGTAGAGACTGGACAGTTGGTGACCTTTCATGTGAGTTGCTCCGTTACTGTCGACTCTCCTCACCCCACAGGAAGACGCAGCTCTTTACGCAACTTTTGGGTGAATGACATATCTTTCCTCCCACATACGTTGATAATAAATAATTTCTACCATTTTTTTCATGAGTCAAAATTTTAGTTTATCACACGTTTATAATTGAACTCATAGGAAAAGAACAAGGAATTATTATAATAACGAAGTTTGCAATTACCTTGCATAATCAATCATAGATTTACAACATCAATACTATGAAAAGAACACTCTAACATCCCATGTCATATATTATGCTACGAGTACTATTGGATTAATGCAGATCATCACCTAAGGCATGAGATACATGTTTTTAAATTTTAAGTATGTTTTTTAAATTAAACTACCTCAACTCAAAAGTTAATTAGCAGGGTACAACTCTGCTGATCAAAGCCATTAAAAAAACACAGAATACTCCCTCTAAATTAATGATCAAGTGATGAAGTAAAAACCTGATCTGACACTCCACACCACGACACATCAGTAAACGCAGGATCCTAGAAATTTTTTAATGTGCATATGCCCTCTCAGCATGATGGTCTTTGGATAGATCAGAGGGACTTTTAAGTTTAATAGGAAACTTGTAGTTACTTAAAGTTTCAGAATGTTTTTTTCGTATTTTCTTTTATATGATCTCTAATCTTCACAGAGAAACCACATTTAGTGTATCTGTATAAAAACTATTTTTCTGTCATAAGAAATTTTTATTATATTTACATTCCACTTGTATAATTCGATTAGTAACTTAAGTAATTTTTCTGATCATAAATAATTTGCAATTAACAATGTTTGCATCTTAATAAATCGATAAAGACCAACTTTTTAAAATAAAAAAGAAACTACATTATTTCATGTGTTTAATTGAAACTATTAAACTACATTGAAAATTATAAAACTTTTTAATCTGTTCTATGGAAACAATTTGGAATTTTTTGTTCCTTATGTACAAATTTTTAGAATAGTTATTCTCATTGTATAAATTTTTTGAGTTTTACAATTGTAGGAAAACCTGCAGAAAAGTCAATCATTCACACCAGAAATTAATCTTGCTTATCACATTCTACAGTTCAATTTTTATACAAAATCTTTTTGTTTATAAATAAAAAAAAATTATTTCAATAACACAAAATATAATCTGCCATATTTTCTTAATCTAAAAAGTAACACAATCTTATTTCATCTGAAGATAACAAATTTATTGAGTTTATTTGATTCCCAGTAATTGAAAAGTCTAATAAGATTTCATTTACTTCTTTACAGTTACATTTCTGCAAAATGAGGTTTAAGTCACTAATGTTTTTTAGACTGAACCCACATTCTAGATTTCACGATAAATACGAAATACCAAAAGTTGATATTCTTGCAGCCCAGTGATGTCATGGGCAAAGGGCTCGGCATAATTATCGCGTTTGGTTGAAAAGTACTGAATTTCCTTATCTCTATGGCACTGTTTAGTGTAATGTATGATCTGGTTGATATTCCCCAAGAATAAGAATTTAGGTGTTGCAAGAATTTCTAATGAAGGAAAAATGGAATCAACAGAGCATTAGTCATTCGAGTGGCAAGTTTAAAATTAATCTCGTCGCTTTAAAAAAATACTCAACTTTGTATAGACCTTGTTTGCAAAAGAATAAAAATTTAAAACTTTTCAAATAATTTTTTTTTGAAGTTAATGTTTTTAACTTGCGATTTCAGAAATAAAAGGCACCTTTACATCAAAGTTTATTTTTAGGCTCATTGAGTCAAAAATAATTAAATTAGTTGACTTTAGCATCACCAAAAAATTTTTATTTCAATATAACTTTAAATATTTTTTCTTTGTATCAGTTTTCTCTATCACTCACATATTTATTTGCATACATTTTAATTAACTTAATTTGTAATTTTCTTCACATTTTAGTGGTATGGTTTAAATTATTTATGCCCAAGATAAAATTAATACATTTTGCAAATGACTATTAATTTTGAATAAAATATTATTATATATTTTAATGCATTTAATCTAACATACTAAGAAATATTTTTCTTGAGCTAAATTTTTTAAAGTTGAAATAGATTTAAAATCCACTATTATTTTTTAACAAAATGCAATTATCTGATTGCTTCTTTTGGAATAATTTGTATCATAATCTAGAAATGAAAATTGTAAAGAGCATGTCATTTCTAATCTTAAATTACAGCAAAAAATAAGCCAAATAAATATACAATTTTCTTAAATTATGCATTTAAAATCTAAGTATTAAATGAAAAAAATTTACTGAAACATTTATTTAAAAATCAAAATCAGATTAGTGAGAGAAAAATATTCATGAACTAAATTTATACATTGACACATAAATTGAATATTCTTATAAAATTCTATTCTTGAAAAGAAAGGGAGTCTATAACACACTTTTGAAATTTATACAGCAAAGTATTCAATATTTCAACTAAAATTATAATTTTTTCTCTTTGAATATCTAAGTACTTTCTCTCACATTTAAGTTTAGACAAGCAGCTTTAAGACTATAAAATTCACTTTCTAAGAAAAAAATGCTGTTTAACTGTAATATTAAAAATGTAGTTTAACACACAACTAAATTTGTTTATTATGTACTGCATATTCTTTTCCATCATTTACTTTTTGGAATAATTAGGGTTATACTAACCCATATTCTTTAACCACAATAGTCATGGTGTACCATCAACAACTTAACCGGCTCAATGGTAATTTTTTACAAACAAGGACAAATTAAAGTGGATTCAGAACTACTAAAAGCATCAAAACCCTTGAACTCTTAAACTGAAGAACAATAAAGAATCTTAGCCCCTCAGCTGGAAAAAATAACAAAAGAGAAAGGGAAAAAGAAAATAGTGTTTACTTTCTATAACAAAAATTCATCACAAATACTTATATTAATTAGAAAAATTTTAATAGGATCTGATTATAAAATATAAAAGAAATAATAAATTTGCTATAATAAATAGTAAGATGCCCAAGTTTCATTATTAATCACTTGCTGTCAAACTTGTGTTTATTAAATTGATCATGTTGAGTTAATCCTTAAGGATTTTCATCAATTAGCAATTAAAACAAGCAGAATTTTAGTCTTTTTTTAAAATTAAAGGTAAACTTTAGGTGTATTTAATTTCAAAGTAAAATATAAGCGGAATTTCATGCAGCTACTTAATTCATAACTTATTTTTCAATATCAAATTAGGAAATACAATCTAATTCATTTTTAAATAAGTAAAAATATTTATTTAAAGGGATGGGTTGCAAAGTAAAACATTTAATTTTTGTTCAACAGATGCAGGGAAGTTACTTTTAAAATTGACAAGACAGAAAACTTCAAATTAAATACTTATCAATCGTTTTACGTAGTTTTACAATATAATTAATTTGTATTATAAATTAGAGTTTTCCTTAAAAAAATTTTTTTAATTTTCAATGAGAAAATGTTTCTTTTATACAACTATTTTTTGACATTTAAAATTTGATGTTTTTTTCGTTTTGTTGGGCCACAGGTAATTTACGTTAAGGTATGGAATCGGGAATTATGATGTTAAAAGAATTTTTTGACTGTAAAACGATTTCCTTTTCTTTAAGCACAGTAAAATTCTGACTAATTTTATCTTCTAGAGAAACTTTGCTAACTTTTGAATTAATTTTGATATATATGGTTTTTAAATTTTGACTTTGTAAATAACACAGGATTGTGTTGACACAATTTTCCACATTTAACAATGTTCTGTCATTGGCAATACCATTCACAATATAGAAATAGATTCGCAACCAAAGTATCAAATGTCAGCAGTCATAACAAAAAATGCAGTAATAAATAATATTTCACAAAAAAAAAAATCAAAAAAATAAGCTTTCACAAAAAATAATAATTATTTTAAAGATACACGACTAACAATTTAAATTAATTTTGGTGCTATTTTATTGTATAATTTAACACAATCCATTTCATATACATTTTAACTTGCTATTTTTTTAAAATAGCCTGATTAGTTAGAAATAGCAAATTTTTAAAAGTTGATAAGTTATTTTTCTCCTTTCTGCATTTCACACAAATATAAAAGCAAAAATAAATCAAGCATTTATTACCCAGAAGGAAGTTTTTCATCAAGTTTACAGTTATTTCCTGATCAGCTGTTAGGAAAGATTCTTAATTTTTTTCCATAAATGATTCTTTTTTCCACCACTCTACATCTAATTTCACACTGGTTATTTTTCCTAGACTGTAAAGACTCCTTTTTCTGTACAAGCTCTGGAATTTTCTTTTATTATTCAAGCACATTCCATTCTTAACTCTTTTTTTATATGATAAAAAAACTCATATATAGTAAATTATCAATATATCATTTAATTTATGAAATCCTTCATACACAGAAAATTCTTTAAATTCCATTTAATAGGTCTAGTAAATTAAGTTTGCTTGAATGAAATGCAATTTGCCGGAAGTTCAGCAAAAAAATGCCCATAATTATTTTGCTTAAAATCCATAAGTAAAATTTTAAAGAACTATGCAATTTACAAAGCCTGTTTCCATCTATTTCCCAACATTCACACATTTCCATCTATTTTCTATGTGTAATTTCACCAATATTTAAACACACAAGTAGTTATTATGTTGCACAAGTTTTCTTCACCATTAGTTTCTACAAAGCTAATTATTTGCAAATCTTTGCATGTGCTAAAAATTTTGTATGCTATTATGGCAAACGATAGTTTTGGATTAACAGCAATATATGACCAATATTAAGAGCAGCCATCTTTTCTCTCAACTTGAGAACATTTCTTGCCCCTTCAATTCTAAGTCTTGGTAATAAAAATAAAAAAAACATTCATCAGGACTTATTTCCATAAAAACATTCTTTCTGAAAAGAGTGTCCATTAAAATCAAGCTCTAACATGAGAATTGTTTGAAAACTGATTTATAAGTCAATATGGTAAATTGCATTTGAAGATGTATATACTAATTTATATCAATCAATTTCTTCATTTCAACACTATAATTTTACAAACAAAATAACACTAGAATAAACCAATTCCAATTTATATTTGTTTCCCAGATTGATAACTCGAACAATGAAATAATACCATGATTAGTTTTAAAAGCAATAATGTGCGCTTTTATAATTATAATAGACTTTACTAGATTTTATTGACTTCCTTTTAAATCCTTTGGTTAGAAATATGCTTTAGGAAGTTCCTTGATCTGTGAAAGAAATCAGAAATTTAGTATAACCATGATCTGTACTGTTTTAGTAGTTTTCTTAATGGAAACCAGAATAATTTTTAAACTTACATTTTAATATATTTTTGAAATTTTTCAGCACATAAGGAATTAAAATTACAATTAACTCCTCAGAAATGAATAATATTCAACATAATTTGAAAACTGCAGGTAAGACATCCCTAAGACTTAACACTACTCCCTTATCTAATGTGTTAGGACGCATTAAAATTGAATAATAAGCATGTCTATACAAGTTGTCTTTTACATGCAGAGTGACAAATTTTATCATTTACCAGGAAGAACACATTATTTAACTAGTATTAGACACACAACTAAAAATTTGAGTACTGTCATTTAGTCTGGTTCATTCCTATTTATGCATTATTTTTGTGTTTTGTATGATTAGAAAAAAATTAAGAAACACCAAACAAGCTTTTAAGATTCAATTTGATTAAATTTTCCTTTTTTTTAATCACCATTGCAAACAATTTATATTTGAAAATTAAAGCTTTTAAAAATTTTGTTTAGAAAATTTTGAAATAATGATTGAAAAGTTTTTTTGTTGCTTTCATTCTCAAATTTCTCTAAGAATTCATTTTTTATAATGATATAAAATGATAACTTTGATGTTTTGTTCAAAGATATAGTTATTTAAAGACTTATATTAAACATTAAATTTATTACATTTTTGTAGCAGATATAGATAAAATAAATTCACAAGTATATTTCTTTTGAAATTTGGTTTAACTTTAACATTATACATGAAATTTTAACATCTATTATATATATGTATATATATATATATATATATATATATATATATATATATATATATATATATATATATATATATAAAAACGTGCCAACTAAAATGTATTCACTTGAAAAAAATGAAAAACATTAATTTTAAATACTATGAAAGGTTTACTCTAAAATCTCAAAGATTATTGCTTTAATACATTATAACAATACTTTAAACAAGTTTTTATTAAATTATTAATAAAAGTAATTTTTTATTCTTTAAAAATATTCTCAAATTCTTTTAAGCAATAATGACAATTGATATTGACTGGAATGCTTATCGCCTGAAAAAAATAGAATTTATTAACTAAGAACAATATCAATTATATTTTCAGGCACTAGTTTTTTTTCAATTATATTATAATGTGCTCAACTTCTTGTTCTTTAAAATACTTTTGTTAAAAATTTTGAACCTTATTGTGTTTAGTAAAATACAATCTTAAAATAAATCAAACAAATGTTTCTACAAATTTTAATACAATACGATGTTTATACAGACAGCTACTACAAGTAAAAAAGAAAATTTTGTTGTACATAAAACAGAGTGTAAGTTCACAATATAAAGCTACAATAAATTTATTGTTGCCACCATTTTCAAAAATTAATCTCCATAAAAATGACATTACAAATCATACTCGTATACAGTTCTAATAAATATCAAAGGGTGCTATAGATTAACAGTGTATAAGAACAAATAATTGCACAAAAATTATGAACAGGCATTTTAAACATTGCTCGTTAAAGCAATGCTAAAAATGTCATTAAACTCAAACACGTTACAATAAATTAGAAATTCATTTTCATATTGCTGCTATTAAATGTGCTATACTGTGTTCTATTTGATAAATTAGTGGATACATAAATTTGCAAATGAACACATCACAAGTTCATAAATTCATATTTCTACTAATGTAGTTCTAAAAGTCGTGTAAATATATATACCAAAGAATAAAAATGTACTTCTTATGCTTATAATTAAGATATAAGAACTAATAGTAATATGCACCAAATTCACAAAC
This sequence comes from Latrodectus hesperus, assembly GCA_037975125.1. NCBI lineage: Eukaryota > Metazoa > Arthropoda > Arachnida > Araneae > Theridiidae > Latrodectus > Latrodectus hesperus. The sequence goes on from CM075852.1 coordinate 64,648,920, forward strand.
AGAAATTGCATCATAAAAGAATAACAAAATAAATGCAAATATATCATCTACACTAAATACCAATAAAAAAAATAACTGAAAAAATAATGAATATCATATCAATTGAGAAAAATGAGTAATAAATGATTAAAACTACATTAAAGAAGCACATAACTGAAAAATTTAATCATTAAATATGCTTCATTTAAAGAAGCAAAGTTTGTAAACTCAATAAATACATAAGTAAAGATTTAAAAAGCTGCCCAAAAAAGTGCCAATTTGCTTTTAAAATTGAATAAAACAATGGAGCATGATAACTTAGGCTTTACAATTTGTCGATCCATTTATATATAGATTAAGAAAAAACTTACACATACAAGTAAAGTTCATAAAAATGGGATGGTTAACACCAAGCAGCCAGCTACTTAAGATATAATAAAGACTGGACATTACAAGTCAGTGTCATACCAAGCTGCCATTTGTTGAGAAGCATCACCATCTTGAGGAGGAGAAGGTAACATTGGTTCCAAAGTGTCAAAATTCATATCTGGAGGTCCATCCAAATCCATATCAGTATCAAGAGTACCATACCCACCATGCCCTACTTGACCTCCCAAATCAAGACCTTGCATTGAATCAATAGGGACCTGAAGATCAAAACCTGGAAAAGACAAATAAAAGATATAATCAGATTATGCTTACATTAATTATGTATTAGTACCTTAGATATTACATTCCTAAATACTTGATGTGCAATTAAAATAAATTTTCCTTAATTAAAAATAAAAAATGCAAATATTTTATGTTAATATATTTAAATGAGATTAAAGATATGATTTTAAAGCCAAATTATTCATGGATTTTACCATGGAGAAACATTAAGTACATAAAAGTGACAGCAATCAACATTTGCATATTAAACTTGGGAGAAGAGTTCATTATGATTTCACAATTTATTTATCATAAGTTACTATTAATAACAAATATACTCACACAGCTAATGACCTTTGTAGCAAGTTAGGTTTGTGAAGAACTATTAACATTTTATTAACAAATAAAATCTCAACATATGGATTATACAACTGATGCTCACATTTTTTTCTGTTAATCATGAATAAATAATAGAGAAAATATATCTTATGCCATGCCCTCTTTACAAAATTACTTAGAATATTTGAAGTTATCATACTTTAAGTTTGCCTTACATATTGTTTAAAACGTAATATTTTCTAATGATCAGCAAAAAGGATTAAACTTTGTTTATTCTGCATTGAATACCTTAATTTTATATATTGTCAACCTTTTCAATATCCAGTATAATTAGTGTTAGCATTTTGAATCTTAAGAATTACATGATAGTCATAAAAATTCAAATTAATAATTGTTAATTTATTTGTAACTGAAAATAACTGAGAATTAGCATAGTGGAAAATTAATTTTTAATAACTTAAGCATGATTTAGCACAATTTATTAATGTACCAAATTGAAAAATCCAGGTAAAACATTTCATAAAACAATTTAAAGCATAAATTTTATTTATGCAAAGAATAACACTAATTTTTTTTCTTATGCGTGAAAACTTATGATAAATTCAAAAAATGAAATAAATTACATACCATAAACAAATCCAATATTTATGCCAGGTTTATTTTAAAAAACAGAAAACTTGAACATTAATTCCACAAAATGATGTAAGATATAATTATTATAAAATAATATTATACATTTATTTATATAAAATTATATGGTAATATCAATAAGAGTAGATGAGAAAAACTAATAACCTCCCCCTAAAAAATACAGACATATGAAAATTTTTAAATTCACACCTAAATAATAGCGATGTATTCAGGTTAAAGTTAGTATTTTAAATCTGTATGGCTATACATTTTTAAAGGATAAAATTTGACTCCTACTCAATGACCATTATATATAAAAAGCTTTTAACCAATTTTAAAATATATACATATTTTAAATACATAATTTCAAACAAATTTGAAATACCACTTTTTATAATAATGAAAACAATTCTTTTTACCTTAAAAGACTCACTTAAAAAAATACTTGTGTTTCATGAAGTATAATACAAATGTGTACTAAGTGAAAAATACAAAAATCTCTGTATAATAAGCTCTAACAAAATAGAAAATTGGCCATAAAATTTTCAAAACAGGTAACAGAATATATAGATAAAATACTACAATTAACCATACTCGGGGCACACCATAATCCAATGGTATGTTAGGAGTGAAAAATTACAAATCCAATCCTAATCATTGTAAAGAATAAAAAACAAGTGTTTCAGCATGAAAATAGAGTCATTACATATGAGCTTTTTCCTACTTACAGAATGTGAATAAAGAATACAATGAAATATTCTGCCAGAAGACAATATATAATGGATGGTTTAAATGCTTTATAACAGCTGTTACTAGACTCCTTATTTTAAATCATTCATACTTTAAAATATATATAGCTTTAAAACTAACACAAATTAAACAAAGGAAAACAATTTTCTCCTCACAATAATGCCATGAAGCAGTTCATTTTTTAAGTGCAGACTCAAGTATGTTACTAATAAATACACTAAATCCAAGGCATTCTAATATTTATTAATAATAAGTATTCTAAGAAAACACAATTGTGACGCAAGTATTAAAGCACTAACATACAACAAAAACACAATTTGAAATATTAAATGGTATTTATATATGCATATATATTAATTTTTTTGACTAACAAACTGAGATAAAAAAAAACCCCACTTAAATAAGAAAAAAATTTGAGTCTCTAAAATTTAAAATTCTTACACTGAATCTCACTATCTGTAAAAATAAAAATATCAATAAAGACATTAAAAATAAGGTATTAAGTTTTATATGAATACTATTAAATATTTTATACATCGTCTTGAGTCATAAATTTTGATAGTCACAATGCCTATAATAAAATATTTTATGAAGCAGAAAATTTGTAATCTTGATAAATATTGCTTTGTTCGTTGCACTGTGTTCATTTTTTGCACAAATTTAGGAGTTGTAGTTTAAACCCTTAATGCATTTGCCAGTGCCTAGCATGGGCACAATTTAGGAGTAAATTTGCCCAGGCACTTTTAAGGAGTAATCTTTTATCTCATTTTATTTCTAATTGCCTATCTGGTATTTATTCTATTGAAAATAGATAGGTTAATTTACCAGAGATGGCAAATATATGCAACAATTTTCTTGAAGCTGGGAAAAAAACTTGATTTTTTTAAACAATTTTTTCAGAAGAAAACTTGTGCTTTAAAGGAAAAAAAATAGTTTCAGAACCATCAAAAATATCCAAGAGGGATATACAAGGTACACCAAACTCAAAAAGGAAATTTGAAGTAGCAGGAAATTATACCCTTAAAACTTCTGAGGGAAAATTACGAGATTCCTTCCCCATTGCCCTAATTTTAACCACAAGCTTTTAGAGTTACACAATGTATTTCAAGAAAAGAGACATAACAATAAAAAAATTATTTACTTCCAAAAACAGAAAAAATAAATTAATTAAAAAATTTAAAGTAATGACTATTTAGTAAAAAGAGAGAGAGTTAAGAATTTAGAGGAGGGAAAATAGTCATACAATAATCAGATAACTTTATTCTATCCTCTAAGTTTTAACATTTATTTTTATTATAATCCATTTAACATTTTACTCTAACTGAGACATATTTATTTATATATATATATACACACAGACAGCATAAGAGTCACATTTTCAATATCTCATTATGAAAATCAGTAAGTATATAAATTGTACTATAAACAAAATAAGGAAGAAAACAGACCCTGTGGTGTGTAGGGATTGTGCCTTGGTCCAGTTGAATGCACACTTGGTGGGCCTTGGCTGCCCTGATAAATCTGATCATGATAAGCTTCCTCAGGACCCAGCATATTAATATCCATATCAGTCGGCTGCAAACATATACAGTACTTTTATTGAAAATACATTAAAAATAAAATTGCAATTATAATTAACATCAAGAAATTTTATTTTACAGCCATTGCAGATCAGAAAGTTGAAAATTGATCTGCAGTAATAACAAAATTATGATAATAGGGTATATTTGGGGGATAATGAAGTATCTGACAAATATATATATATGTTACAGCCAAAGATTGAAGTTCGGCCAGTTCCCGAATTGGCTTGCCAATATGCGATTTGGCCATATCTGCGTGTGGCCAATGTATTAGAAATGAATAGCGTATATGCAACTTTGGCCAGCCACTTCCAGAAGAGCTCAGAACTCCCGGGCCAATATTTGATGTGCTGAAGCAAGACTGTTCAGTAAGGGGTGCAGTTCCGGTGTGACACTCAGATGACAGCGTGAACATGGTAGCAAGGACAGTGTTATATTTTCAGTATATCTGGCACCCTTGTATCAAATTATGAGCCTGGCAATATGTTATGGTTTACTGGCCCGCCAGTTGAATAGTTTCGATTACGGGTTAATGTGCTTTCCCCGGATAGGTTAGCCCTTTCAATGTTCGTTTTTGTTATACTATGGATCAATCTCAGTTTCAAGAATTTGTACATGTTTTCCAAGCATAGTAGCTACAAATTTTTCAAATAATTTCTCCAAACTCAAACTTCTAATGGCACTGAGTGGTGCTCAGTGCAAAAGTACTGTTCAACTGTCCATAAATCTAATTTTACTTCAATCATTTGAAAATTTCGATTCTAAAAAAAGATTCATTTAAATATAAAAGATTAGAAAATTTTCTTGATATAAAAGCAAACATAGACTCTTGTGCTCAGATGCTTCTTAATGCTTTAAGGATCTTTGTTCCCAAATAAGATCATATTTAAAAATTACTGAAATTTTAAATTTATTAATTGAATTTAACTAATATTTTAACACATCAAATGATTTTTAAAATAAAATTGGAGTGCTGATCTTACTTTATTTATTCACAGAGTATGCAAAAAAATATTTTCTGCTAAAATAGTGTTATGTTGTGTAATTTTTTAAAATTTAAATGTTCAGGAAAATTTTCTGTGAAAAAGAATAGATATCCAAGTCCAAAATATTTATGTTCTAAAAAAAGTTAATAACTAATTAAATATTTTGAGCTGAAAAATAATTTCTCTATCTTTAAACATATGCCTCAAATATTCATGGGATGGACCTTTGTTCCCATTTGAGAACATCCTATAAATCTATTAATTTTTTTTCCTTATAAGTAAACACTATAATACTGTTTAATGAGCAAATTTCAAGCAATATATAGTGAAAAACTTTCTTTACACCTGAAAAATGTTTTGGTACTTAAAGTGTTGATTGAATAGGTGCTTCATATTTATGTTAGATTCTTTGGTTTCAAGTAAAACTTTTACGTGTACATTAACTGCTAAACCACGAAAGGGATCGCCGCGTGATCTGAGAGTATTGTATTGTTTATCTAAAGTTTTTTTTTATCCCTATGGCTTCTTCACGAAACTAGTATGCTGGGCGAAGATGACACACATGCAAATGCGGAACCAACTTTTGATATGAGAATTGCCTGCATATTTCAACTTGTTCTTCCATGTTATTTTGACTTACGTAAGATTATTCCTATCTGGAGTCACAATTTTAAGACAGTTATGTAAAAGAAACAAATAATTTTAATAATTGAGAAAATAAGAGGTTGTGTTGCATACTTTTGAAAATTTAAATGCAGCTCAACAAATTATGAGTGACCATGGAAAAAATTTAAAATAAATATTTTTTAATCAAAAGAAGTGTTCAAGTTTTTAAAAATAAGATATATAATTTTACATCTTGATTATATAACACATGTAATAGAAATTTAAATAGCATATACTATTTAACTCAGCTTACCATAGCAGTCCAAGGTCCCTCTACATCCCTAAAAAGAGAATTGGTCAATTCCACAGATAATCTTTTCTTGTAATCTTGAGGTTTGTCTTCTGACATACGAAACAAAACTGCTGCAGCATATGTTGCTGTAAATTTAAATAAAAGATAACTTTTAATCAGGTGAGACTTAGCTAAGTTTGTTATTCTAGTCATTTTTTACATGAGAATTATTTACTAAGACCATTAGTTTAAGGTAAACTCCCAATCAAATATTCATGCTCGAAACAGAAATCAACCCCATAAACTATTGAAGTAAAAAGTGAAGTGCTAATTATTCAGCTGCCTCCAAATAACTTTAGAGTAAGGAGGCTAGAATTAAGGTGGCTTAGTGGCAGCATTTCACGCTCCCATGACACAGGTCCGAGGTGCAATCCTCGGGCTGGGGAAGGTTGACCCAACCTTTCATCATCTCAGTGGGTCGATTAACTAAGTACCAAGCATGCTTGGGAACTAAACACTGGGAGTCTTACGTTAGGCTGACCACCTAACTGGGACATATGCTTTGCACCCCAGGGACCTCAGTCATGAAAACAGTTATGGGCACTGTAGGCCTTGGCCCACATGGGCTGTCGTGCCATAGAGTTTAGTTTTAGGCTAGAATTTAATGGACAAGGTAAAAAAAAATTATCAATAATTTAAATTCATGTTAAAGAAGAATATAGGCTTTTGTGATCAATAACTCAATCCTTAGAAATCATAACTCTCATTATATGTTGCTGCAAAATTCTGTTTCAATATTTTCTAGCTCCCAAAAGAATCAATGAGAAAAATTTTACATTAACTGATCATTTATAATAATTTCTTTAAGTAGATTGGTTTGGTTATTTGCTTCAGTCATTATTTTACACACAAGGAATAGATTTTTATTGGTTTTCAATTCATCGTACATATCCAAGCCAGAAATGGAAGACAAGCCCATAAAGAGCTCTTCAAAAGAAGGTACTCCAAACAAAAGACAGTATTTTGTAATTATAACAATGTTCACAAAAATATCATTGGAATATATGGTTATGGGGCTAGAAATTGCTATTTTCATATAACATAAGAAAAGTCTATCAAAATAAATACAAGTTTCTTTCTTGATGTACAGTCACTTGGTATGAAAACTTATTTGATAGGGCTCTACAAACAATTAGAAGTAGACTTAAAACCATTACAAACAAGTATGCTGAAGTGGATTTGATTTATTGCTTTATTTATCACTCCATAATTTTTGCACAATCAGAATTAAACAAGAATCTATGATTTAAGGTAGATCTTGAATCCATATGAACATCCACACTCAAAGTGGGAATTGAATAAAAAATTACTTAAAACATGAACCTTAACCATTCATCTGTCAGTTAGGCACATTTAAGGTGAGGTTAAGGTTTATTGCTCAAATCACTTACTACATAGGAAAGCAAATTCAACTAGAACTTAAATTTGCAGTGGACTCTGAATAATTATAAACAATCATACTCAAAGTGAGAATTGAAACCATAAACTGCTACATTGAAGGCCAGAAGAACTAACAGTCATCTTCCAGCTTGGCATATCTAAAGAGGAATCAAATCCATTAGCTGTTAAAACTTCAAGTTGGAAATGTAATTACTCAACTATCAACTTTGCAAAATTCAGATGAGCAGTAATAAAAACCTACTTTCTAGAATAATTATTTTATTTCAAACAAAAATTGAAAAAGATTAAAGTTAATGGATAAAGAGCATTCCATAAGCATATTTTTTAAAGTTTTAGTTTGGTTTCTAACAATGCAAATCAAATTATGAACACACACAGGCTAACTTTATCAAGATTTATAGCTTTAAATGGATTCCTAGTTTATTGCAAGTACCAATTGCTCACAGAGAATCAAACAAAAGAAGCCTAATGGAAACTGAAAGGTTGAAACCAGAATGATAAACATCAGCCATCAAGTCACAGAAGATTTTTGTAAGAAAAACACTGAGAATTATATTTAACAGAATACTGACTGATGAAAAAATAGATACATGAGATCAAATAAACTAACTGTTGAGGACATATGCGCAGCTAAATTTAAAGACAAGAATGAAATTGACAATTATTCTAAAATAAATGAAAAGCCTTAGATGCATCAAAAGAATTTTTTCAAAGTTCTTGAAAATTCTGTTAAATTTAAGAGCATCTTAATTTTAACACATTTTTCAAGAACTTTGGCAAACAATAGGGATGAAAAGCTCAACTTAATATCACATTTTGTAACATTAATTACAAAGTCAAACTCAATCAAGGTTATCATGTAAGATTTCTTAAACTATACTTCAAAATTGCTTCTAATTTAGAGTGCATGAATTTGGCAGAATATGATCAACACAAAACTTTTAAACCAATAAATTTAAGAGCATCAATAAATAATCTTTTATGCAAGGTAATTTGATTTCCAAAATTCTTTTTATACCTTTTAAAAATCAAACATCATTTCCAAGCAAACATTTCACATGGAAATCTGAACACTATTCTAACAAATGCTCAAAATTACCAGAATCATCAATTTAAAAACTCTCAACTAACTACTCAAGAAAGTAGCAACATCAAATCTTAATTATTCTCTCAACATATACAGAAATTAGTTTCTATAAGTACTGATAACTCTTATAATATTTAAGTCACACATTAGCATTGTTTTACATTTATTTATTATAATAAGTAATTGACATTATCACTAATGTCTCACAGAGAAATCATAATACAAAGGCAGCAATGAAGTGGTCAAATAAGATGCCAACTTCAATATTTAAAAGTTATAATGAAGACCTGATCATTATAACAGATCACTTTTAATACAATAATTCTAATTTCAAAAATTAAAAATGACTATCAATTACAGATTACTTAGTTGTGGATAATTTAAAAATTAATGCACTACCAAATTACATTATAAACTAAATACAAAACAGCTATTTTCCCTTTAAAATCAAATTCAAAAAATTTCCTATTTAATAAATTTTACATAAAATATTTCACACATTAAATTTTACTACTCACAACAAATAACATTTATAATTTTAATATAATTTATATATACCACAAAAATATTTTCGAAATTTAACATTTTAATTTTTGAAAATGAACTGGATAAATGTACAGAAGAATTGGTGATTTAATTTGAAATTCTTAAAGCCTAGGCAACTGACATATTTCAAAATGATTTACAACATTTTTATATATTCACACATAATATATATAAATGGGTAGATATAATAATCATAAAATAATTTTACAAAACTTCATAAAATAAACTTGTAAGAGATACATTAACTTATTGAAACAATTCTTACCAACACCCTCATTTCTTGAATGTAACAATTCTGTAAGAGGTGGAGTTGCTCCTTCGGCTTCTATCATTTCAGCGCCTTCTTTATCAGAAGCAAGCTCACAAAGAACACCTGCAGCAACTCTTTGGATATTTTCAATGTCATTGTAGAGGAGCTGTTGATTTTAAAATTCTATAACTCTTTCCTCATTACAGATACAAAACTTAAAACTAAAAATTTTACATTCTTGAATCTTAACTTACCTGAACAAACACAGGAATGACATTGAGTCCCCTAATTATTGCCCTATTGTGAGCCTCACGTGCAAGAATGTGCAAAGCACCAACAGTACCTTCAGTAATTTCCTCCATTCTTACACCATCCACATAGGCAATTTGACTGTTGCTGGATGCTACACTTGAGCGTTGCTACATTGTGAAAGGAAAACATTAATTATTTTTTAAACAAATCAAGTGCTTACAATAACATACATATCAAATGCACGTAAACTTACTCTCTGAGTGTCTTGGTATGCTTTTATGAGTAACTGCACTAATCTTGGAATTGCTCCATGCTCACGTAAGGGAGCATGGTTGGCTGTGCAAAGAGCCAAATTTCGGATTAATCCAATAACAGCCTATAAAGATTCGATAAAATAAAAACATAACTACCTAATTTTGCATAGCAATAAAGCCTATTTATAAGTAATTTCATAAATGAAATTTCGAATTAATGTTATAATAAGCATGTATGTGTTTATATACATAGAGTAATTTCAATAATGATTCACATAAAAGTTACTGGCAATTTTCTTTTCAAGAAATGTATTTCAAGAAATCATTTCAAACATAAAATGCAGACTACTGAAATTAAGAATACATAAATTTAAAGTAAAATTATTTTTATAACAAATTTCAGAATGTAGCAAAAAATTTATATAAAATCATATGCTAAAGAAATAAATAAGAGTATAATGACTCTTGAATATATAAAATACAAAGAAAAATTAAAAAGCATGTTATGATGTTTACAGTACTAACAATAATATTCTCAAAATGACATATTTGACAATACATAAAAAAGTTGTACAATTACAAAATTTGAAATCTTGTACCAATGTGCATCAAGATATTCATTTGCAATAGAATTTTTTCTTAGCAACATATTTCTATTATAAATGGATATATTTCATGAATATATACCATACTAAATATAAACATTGAAAAAATAATATTTAAGTATTTAATAATTTATATTGTGAAATACTTTCCCCAAAATGAAATTTCAAGAATTTAAATCTCATGGGTCTGGAGTGACTTTACTTTTAGAAAGGATATATTCATTTTAAATTGTCTTTAGAATCTAAAAAGTGGAAATAAATTTTAAAATTAAAGAAATCCACTTCCTCTAATAAACAATGCAAAGAAACTTATGTAATATAAACAATATTTTTCTCAACCTTAAGGATCTCTATACACTTGAAGTATATACCTCATGATTGCTAACCAATCATGCTATAGAGACTAAGGAGGAAGTTTTATAATTTCAGACAAGATAATCAGTATATTTTTCATCTCTCAGACATAAGACTTTACTGTACTTTGTACAGCCCAACTGCACAAGTTGACATTCATATTGAAATTAAGTAATTTCCCTTTTTAAAACTAGATTATATTGAATTGAACATACAAAAGCAGTAAAAGTAAATAATATCTCTCAAAATACTATTTTAGAAAAGTTTATTTAAACATGGTTCTTATTAAATCAAACTTATTTTCAAAAATTTTAGAAAAAATAGCTTTTTTGATTTATAAAAAGTTTTTTTTAATTTGGAACAAAAAATACTTAGTCTACTTCGAAAATGAAGCAAAAATTCAAACTTGTAAAAGTCGCCAAAATGTAAACTTATTAGAGTTTAGTAGTGATACTAAATCAAATTGACAAGGTAACTGAAAAAATGCATTATAAAAGATTATCCGTATATTCAGAATCTACAGTATTTTTGAATCACTAAAATAAAGTTTTTTGACATGAACTTATAATTATGAAACACATTGAATGCTTGATATAGATATGGAAAGATGGCTATTACTAATACAAACTAACCATGAGTGACCTAATGAATGATTCAGTAATTTTGTAGTAATTATCAGTAATGATTCAGTAATTTTGGCACAGATTCTGTTCAAGCATTAAATTAAATATTTTTCGATTACATTAAACAGTGAATTCCTTATCTATGCCTGCTGACCATAAAGCTTGGGGCATCAATAGAAGACTATAAACCAGTTTTGGGATTGAGCTATGTAGACAGCAGTCATATTGCCCTCACACCCCTATTTCTTTAAATTTTGCATATTTTTAGTTTACAACAGCTTAAAGGATCACTATTTTTGACACTCCAATTATATCCATGACTAAATATATAATTGGTTTCATATACTCCTCAGTTAATCAATAGTGTTGTGTTTCTATTCCATAGATCACACGCATTACATTTTCTTTTAATCACATGTAATTTTAACACAGTTTAAAAATCAACTTTACTATTCTAAATTATGGAAGCATTTTCTAATTATTTTACATTTTTTAATTATTCTAATTATTTTACAAATAAAAGAATGATATCAGGTTATAAAATCAAGCGATTTCCTTTTACATAAATAAATTCCTTCCACTTTAAGTAATGAGATTGGTTTGTTTATCACTCAACGGTCATTTTTTGCACACGAGGGTTAATTAGACCGGGACCTACGATTTAAAGTGTATTCTGAACCACTACAAACATCCAAACCCAAGGTGGGATTCGAACCCACAAACTGTTGATCCATTCGGTTCAACAGTTCATGGGTTCGAATCAAGAGCACTAACCATTTGGCTGCCAGCTCAGCGTTAAGTAATGAGAGTAATTTATTATGTATTCAAAAACAGACTATTGAGTATATGATAATAAACATTGAAACAGAGCTCTCTTCTATGAGAGAATACCTACTCCTAATCACATTTGAATTACATATAAAAAACTTTTGGATAATAAATTTTATTCACGATACGCAGAAATCATAAAAATGTATTACAATGTAATAATACAACAACAAATATATTATTTTTTCTAATAAGAATATTTACCTTAATCAATGGCCATCTGCTGGGGGGATGCAACAGCTTAACGATAACTTGTAAACCATAATGCAATCTAACTGCATTTTGAGCCATCTCTGCCTCAGGATGACGGCTTGTCAAGTGTCTTAAAGCACATACCTAAAAATTGATTAAAATAAAGAGTTACATTTGTTACAAATTAATAAAATATACAACACAATATTTTGAAAAAATATTAATTCATTAACATATATAAGAATGAAATCAGAGATTAAAACTAGAGCTGAAACGAAAACGGGGAGGGGAGGAATTATTTTAATTAAAACAAACACCAGAACTGAATTGAATAAAAATATTGGTTTATTTTAGTTTGATATATCATCAATCCTTTCATTATTGTATACAACCTATCAATAACATGAAGTTAAATTACTTCAACCATGTAATTATTATATGTACATTGCTTCTCAATTTCCTGTTTTAATGTTTACTATTTTTTTCCTGTTTCAGTTTTGAATGAAACTACTAGTAGATACAGATTTAATTTTGTTGAATGAACTAATGAATTAGAAGTATAGATGATTTAAGAAAATTAGTCTGAGATCTACAGATATTTGTATAGACTATTTAAATAGATAAAAAAGCTGCTCAACATTAGGTTAATAATGCAGCACCAACCTAAAAAAGGAAGGGATATCAGTTAACACATAATAATTCATGTCTCTGTAATTGGCCAGGAGATATAAAAGCCTTCCTTCACAAAGAGTAAGTACAATGGTTAAATAGAAATAGACATATAGAGCGAATAATGTTTTTTTTAAATTCCTGTTTAACTCCCAACTGGCTTCCTAGTATTTTGTTTTGCACCATAAATTCATTGCATCTGTGACATTCCTATATATTTTTACATTTATGTTAAAATCTTCATTGAAATGCAAATATTTTAGCTTATCTTAAGGGAGAGTAATTTAGATTATTATTTTGCAGAGAGTAAATGGCTGAAATTAAAATTTTGATAGTTTTAATCCCAAATGGAAGCAACTATGAAACTACTAAAGAAGGAATAGCATGCAATGCATTGCAAAATAAAAGTTACATTTAAAATCTCTTTGCAGATTAGTTACCTAATAGGAGGGCATAGAAAGTGATTCTTTAGTAGGAGCAATTAATTTGGACTAGTGTTATTAAACTTTGATATCTATGTCATAAAAAGTATAGGCTGTGCAATAAATTATGATTTTGGGAAAAACAAATTTCAATCATACACAACAAAGTAATCTTCTACTGAAAGCGATGAAAATAAAATGATTTAGACTTCTTTAAAAATAAAGAACGGCATTAAAAGTGTAAATCTCTTGTCCCTACCAAGATTAACATTAAATTCACTTCAAACAATTTTAATAAGGAACCAAGGCTCAATATAAAAAATTTTAGATTTCTGGAATGCTAACTGCTCTTATTGAACATGATGATTAATGAATCAAATTACACAGTATACCAACTTAAAAAATTAAATTAATCTAATTTTGATAGAATTACATCTTTGTTTACGTTATAATATTCTTAGTACAAATAGGAATTACACACACACAAGTTATATATATATATATATATATATATATATATATATATATATAATAAAATTATTCATTCAGAATTGAACCAATCTATTTTATTTCAGTTTAATTAGAACGAAAATCAAAATTTAAAAAAATTACAGTTCAAAGCCTTGGTTGAAATAAGTACATACATTATATTTCTAATTGTATAGTTTCAAATATTGAATAATCAGGCAAAACAGCTTAAGCTAAAAGTAAAATACACTAGCTCATTGCACACTGTCTTAGGAAAAATGTGATTAATTTTTATCATCTATAGTAAAAAACCATCACATTTTAGGAAACTCATTAAATAGACTTGAAGAATCAATGTGGAAATGAACTGAAGCAAAGTAACTTTATATTTTAATTAAAGTAAAATGCATGAAATCAAATAAAATCCTTTAAAGTTAAATAGATAAAAGTCAGAGACATTCTAATTAATTTTAGTGACACTGAAATTCAATTTAAATTCAAAATATTTTAATTAAATCACAATTGTATCCCATAAGGAATTTTCACAATTCAATCAATTAAAAAATGAATCTGTAAAAAAATTTTCCCAGTCTACAAATCAGAGTGGTCAAGGTGTAATTTTTGTTTAAATTTGCATTTTACCATTTTCTATTAAGCAATATCCAGTATGCTTATTTAAGCAAAAGATATCTTAACCTAAAAAACTGATACATTGCAAATTTTTCAACACCTTTTCTTTTTTTCTCAATAAAATTAACAAATGATAGCTATATTCTTCTATTCACAAATATTCATCATATTGTACTTTACCATAAATAATTCTAAAATCTTTTCTTCCAGACTGGTGCTTCAGAAGTTGAAGAAAACTTTGTAACCTTCTCTTAATAGTAATTAAAGTAATTGAGAATTATGTAAGAATTTAAAAAGAAAGAAATTAATAGGTTGATTCTGAAACTAATTTTTATCATAATAAGACAATCCCAATCTTAAAAGAAAATTTTGAATTGAAAAACGTATATGTAAAGTAAATAATTGGATTGATTTCTCTGTCACTTTTACAACTTTTTACACTCCAGGACTAACTTGATTAGGATCTATAGTTTAAAAGTAAACTCTGAATTATCATACACATCCATAAGAAAAATGGGAAATTGAACCCACAAACTATTTAAAGTGAAAATCTGACAGCAAACTATTCAGCAGCCATCTGGACAAGATAGCATGAAAAACTTCTAGCTCATGCCCTAAAATGTTCCACATAACTAAATTCCTCTGTAAAATCATATTCTTATTACATACCGGTGAAAATAAATTTTGTGGATCAACTTTAGAGAAAGAGTACTAGCAAACTGGATAGGAATGATATCACAGTAAAATAAATGTTGTGGAGCAAATTTGGAGAAAGAAACTTTCAAATTTGAAAGATTTTTTAAATAACATTTTTTTTTAGTTTAAAAAGGAGGTCAAGAATTCTTAAAATTATTTTATCACTTAAAAAAATGTAAACAAATATGATGTCCCTATAAATCATTTGTCATTAACAAATAGAAAAACTCTATACATAATTTTAAAAAATATTAACATGTTTTTTTTCTAAATTTTCGATTAATAAGATTTTGAAAAAAAAATATAACTATGAAATCATGGTATTTAGAAGATTCTCGTAAACATACAAGCACACTAGAATTTGAGAAAAAACAGTAGCAACTAATTTGCCATTGAGTTACTTTGATATTTGAGAATATTTTCATGTATAATATACAAGCATTTATCATAAATTATAAAAAAAAAAACTCATTTTCCAATTTTGTGTTAATAAACAATTAATTCAGAAACAGTTAATGATTTTAACTCATCATAAATAATCCCAAACACATTATTTTATAATTTTAATCATTTACAATCCCAACTATTCATGCTCATTGAATCAGAAATTTTATTTATATAATTTATATGTTTTCGTTTCTTATAAAAATCTAAATATAGAAAAGTATGAAACATAAATTTTAAAATCAAATCATAAGAAGTTTATTACAGAGCTTGATTTTCATAGAAAAACTTTGATAATTTAATTTAAAAGCAAAACATATTTATACAAAACATTCTTTCAGATCTCTCTCTTTTTTTAATACAAGAAATTCTAAAATTTGAGAATGTTTATCAAGAAAATTAAAAACACATACACAACTTAATTAAAAATAGATGTTACCTTTAGTCAAATTAAAAAAATAGCAGTTATATTTGCATAGTGATTATTAACTTAGTAACAGAAAATAAAGGTATTTTGTAAATGTATATTAAATAACTTCCATAGAATAATTAATATATTAACAATCAAATTATAGAACATTTTATTGGTATTTTTATTTAGTTAGAAGCAATACCGCAGTTAAATTATTCTCTAAAAGTGCATTTCAAAAGTCTACCTATTTTTGTATCATTACTATATGCAATCAAACTTACTGCAGGTTCTGTAATTTCCTCCCTATCTCCAGCCTGAATGATAGCACGAACTAGAGCTTCAATACCTCCAACTTGACATACAGTAACTTTATTGCGATGGTTGTTGCAAGTCATGTTTGATAGAATACCAGCAGCACAAGTGACAACATTAATGTCACTGCTTCCCAGGAGTTGTACAAGACCTTGCAAAAGACCATCGACATTGTCCTGTAAAGTAAACAGGATCAATGAAATTATTCATTATCTACTAAGAAAGAATTCAAATATTCTTAACAACAGAGCTTACTTGCTTAGTTGCAGCATCTGATAGATTACGCAATGTCCACAAGCAATTAAGAACTAAACGCTGGCTTTGGTGTCCAAGATGCATAGCTAATGCTTGCATGCCACCTGTTAAATATTGAAAGTTAGCACATTTACTTTACATAAAAGATATAAGCATGTCAATATGAAGGATCTGCATAGATATAATTTAGGTTTATTAACACAAGTATGAAGAATTAAATAATATGTATTTTAAAAATAAATAACACAAAAACTTGAACATATAATTGTGACAGTTGCTCTTAAGTTCTCAGCAATTAACATAAATTCAAATATCATTTTTTTCTTAATACTTTCATAATTTCATAATTACTTTCATAATAATAAGTAATACTTTCATTCCTTTGTAATTGATTGTGGTGGTACTTTGATTTAAAATTTGGGCTTTATATATATATAACACAAAAAATTTAAATTAGATATTTAGAATTGTCACTTAAATGCTTCGGTGTTTAATATTTTAGGTTAAAATTTCTATTTTTAAAAGAATCTATAAAAAAATTTTATATATTAAGTTTTTTAATTTAAGGAATGCTTGAAAATAAAACATTTGGCATTTTTTATCAACACCACACACATTCCTTATGCTTGAGGGTCATTCCTATCAATGAAATAATTCCAATTAACTTGTTTAAAAGATTAAAAAAAAATAAAATTCTTTTTTACTATATTAGACATTTTTTATTTTGCAATAAAGAGTAAGGAATTGTTGAAATATCTTTCAATAAGAGTCCTTTTATTAAAATTATAGTTTTAATCTTTTTATTGAACTTAAAATTCATTAGTTAGTAATGAATTTAAAATTCTATAATTATTCACAGAATTTAATCACTTTAATAAATTTTTTACTTCATTTTTACTGTAAAAATCATAAACATTCATATTTGCATATTTTTCCTGAACATTTTATATATAAGGAAAATATTGTCAGAGTGTGCGTAAATATAAAACAATGATCAATATAAAACAAAAGTGTTCTCAATTTAATCATTTATCAATAATATTCAAATTATTAGAAATTTAAAAGCTTTATATTAAATAACACATAATTAATTTTAAAAATTCACCATAACCATTTAAATATTCTTCAGATTACTTAAGAAAGCAAGGACTTGAATAATAAAATTGGGACTAAAAAATTTTATTTCAATTATATTTTATCCAATAATTTTCTCTCATTTTTTAAAAGTAAACAATTGTTAATTAGTTAATTAATTGATTCATAATAAATCCCATTAAAATAAATTATTAGAAATGCTTAATTTCAAATTTTTGTCTCAAAGTAATTTTAGCTCAGTTTCTTTATACTATGTTTATTACATATATATAACTAGTGTAATAAGAATTCTTTTACATCCAATGGCAGACATACCTGCTTCAACTATACCAGGTTTGTTACTAGAACACACTGAAAGAACTTTTAAGACTCTGGATGTCGTCCATAGCAATTTTTCATAAGTGTATGATCTCATAATGCGCACAAGTTCTGCAGGACCACCACTAGCAAGTATAATAAGCTGTAAAATTCCAAAGTATAAAAATCATTCTCCAAGAAGAGATCAATGAAACATGCAAGAAAAACAAGAGCAATTAATTACCTTGCTTTCTTGATTTCCATATGCTAAAATTTGTAGGCAATCTGTTACAATGGCAAGAAATTTGACATTATTTCTTTGCAGTAGAGTCACCATTTTCTGAAGACCCCCGGCCAGGCGAACGGCCATCTTTGATCCCTCTTGATGTAACAAGAGATTGTGAAGAGTAGTAATGGCATAAAATAAAACTGATTCCACTGGTGAACTGAAATGTTATTAAAATTCTGAAATCGTGGGAAGGTAATTTTAAATTTTATTCCAATTGAGTCATTAATTTAAAGATCTGCAAACTGTTCAAATAAAAGTAAAAAGTTATATGAAATAATTGATAATAAGGAAATTTGCAAGATAGCTTTAGTTTTCATGCAAAAGTCACATATTTTTATGATTGAAAAAAGTAACATCTAAAATTTCCTTTATGAGTTACTTCCAATTTAATTGAATATTCTTCAAATCTATCTGCATTTTTCATTTTAACACTCAATAAATTCAGTATCTTTCATAACATTAGTTGTTAACACAATTAATACATTTGGTTAAATTGAAAACATCAAGCATATTATGCATTAATGTAAACTTTAATTGCTTTTGACTTTGCTGAATGAAGTTTCTGAGAAATGTTAGATGCAGGATGTATTTTGGTTTTTTATTGAAAACAGGAGGTCATATAGTAAGCAGAACTGAAAAAGAATCTGAGTGCTTATGGATGTATTTACTTTCTTACCAGCATTTACTTAGCTAACTCTAGATAGAAGAATGTGAGAATCAACTTCTTGTTTATTATTAGGATACGAGCATTTTTTTATTAAGTTAGCAGTCTTTTTCAATATCTTAACTGGTAAATATCAAGAAGGAAATGATCACATTAACAGTTGACAAATTTCTTCTTAGCTATACAAATCAAAATTCTCATGATCAATTGTTTGTTGTGCAGCAAGCACATGCCAATTTGTCTGGCAAACATTATTTTAGTTCCAAACAACAACAGGAAACATCCTAAAGGGTCACAAACGAATAACCAAACAGATAAGTGCATGTACATAGTTTTTGTATATTGAAGAAGGTCTGGCTATTCAAGTCAGAATGTGAAGCTTAGTATTAACACTTCATCTTGTCTAACAATGCATTTTACTGCAGATCTTTCAATCCTTAAAATTCTCAAGAATTTCTTCTATTGGCAAATTCAGCAGAATTGGGACATATTTTAAACCACTACAAGCATCCATGCCAATGTGAGATTTGAATTTTCAAACAGTTGAACCAAAAACCAGAGGCCTAACCGATTCAGCCAGTAGAGAAGAAACAAAAGAGAAAATTAGGGTATTTTAGGATTGTAACATGTGTTTGCATACAAAAAAAATTAAATTGCTGAGAAAAGAGTTGATGCAAGCAAATTTAGAATCAAACTTGCTTAATTTATTACAGAAACTCCTACTTTCAAAGTCAATTGTATTTAGTTAAATCATTGATTATTCATATTTAACTTAAAACAATTTTAGAATAGGTAAAAATTAATTGAAATAGCGATTTACTACTAAAAAAAATCAAAAATGCTGCTAAACTTAGGAATAAAATCTAAGGAATTTGAAAGTAAATGCTTGCGTTTTTCCTATTATATAAACAATAAATTATTATGTGATCAAACAATTGAATTTCAAAGAATCTAGACATTTAAGAAATATACAAATGCAAATATTTAAATTCAATATACCTCAATAATTTTACCAAAGCGGGGATGCCACTAGATTTAAAAATAGCTAACAAGCCTTGGCGATGATGAGATAAATTATGCAAGACCCCAGCAGCACATTTGGTGGTCTCCAGATCATTCGAAGAAGTCATGGCACGCACCAATGCTGCCACCATTTGTGGCGAGTTCATTATTGCATGTCGTGACGCCTCTTTTTTCGACAACTGGTGGACCATCATTGCTGCTTGGCTTACAACTACTTGATCCTCATCATTGAGCAATTTTACTAGTTCAGGAATTGCTCTTGTAGCTAAATCGGCATCATCCTAAAAGGAAAAAATACATTTTAAATAATTTCAAAAATATAAACATTTACAAAATATTATTTTATTCCAAATGTATTTTCAAGATAACATTGTATAGTTAATTTTTAGAAATTTTTAAATAATCAAAGTAGTGAATACGCAATTTAACTTACCTTATTATTATTATAACAAAACTAGTTAAGTGGTAAACATAAAATTTAATAAAAAATAGAAAGAACAAAATACTATTTTCTTGTTCTATAAAAATCGAAAATTATTTAATAGAGTTTACTTAAAGAGAAGATAGGGATAAAAATAGGAGAAAAAAACTTTTTCAGGTCATAAATTTCAGAAAAATAAATTCACACTATTATAAAAAAAAATTTATAATTTTGAGATGATTTTTTTTTTCACCAAAAATGCACAACTGTGAAGTTTAATTAATAAATGACTTTTATAGAAAAGGAAGCATCTATTCTATCTTAATATTAATATTCCAATCTTTGTTCATTTGTGACATCATAAGTATACATGGAAAATATAATTTTCATTCAGTTCGCAAAATAAAAATGCAATTTTCAGAATGTATCATAAGCACAGAAATATTATAACACCTTATTCTTGGGAGTAATGTTAAAAAAGAAAATTTTAAATTACATGCAAAATGCAAAAAAATAAATCTTCAATTATTTGGAAAAAAATAACTAAAAAATCAAAATGATATTTTTCATAATTTCTTTCCTTTATAATTATGTTATAGTGAAAGCAAAATTATGTTTAATGATATTTAGCCTGTTACAACCTTGGCATTTTGGTTGTTTGGATTCATATGTTATTCTACAATCACTTTTTTAATAAGAAGGATTAAAAGCTGAAGTTCTACTTTAAAATTTAAACAAAATATTTTAAAATATGAAGATATTAATCTATAAATTTTAATTTCAACATGTTTAAAATATTATGATTTTGCAAATAAAGTTATTCAGATATAATAAGGATTTAATAAGAACTTAATTTACCTGGTAATTAATCAAATTCACAACAGCATGCTTCAGCATTTGGGAGGGTTCAGCCAATCTTTGAACTGCAGTTGGCTGGGTAGGATCAAATTGAGTACTTGGAATTTCAATTCCTTCTTCTAAAGTTTCAGGGAACATGGCAGCCCTCACTCTTTGAGATCGAGTCTGGTTTAGCTGTTGATTCATTTCTAAAAAAAAATGCATTAATAGATAGTTCAAAGAATATAACTTAAATGATAAACAATTTAAATTGTTGAAATATAAAATTTTATAAAATTTAGAAGATTCAATATGATACAAGCAACATTTTAACAAATGCAACAATCTTGATCATTTCTTTTCAAAATCTATATTTACATGTTATATATAAATTCATAAGTTATTACATTTTTTTTATTTTACACATAAATTTTCAAATTATTGGGATTCTATAATAATAATAATCACTGTATAGATCTCATTAGCTAACACAGAAGAAAAAATTGTGAAATTATGGCAGGAAAATATACATTCAAGTGACAGAAAACACTACAATAAATTTAGAAATCAAACTTCCAAATTCTTTTGGACAGTTTGCTTGTATTAACAATCTCAACTGAATATTTTTAAAGCAATTACCTATTTTTTATTTTCACTATTTAATATAATAAAATCTTATTTAATAGGCAAAAAATATACTATGCACATAACATTAAACTTTATCTAAAAATCTGAACATGCCTTTAACTGAAAAATGCCTGTAAAGCAATATTGAAAAACTTAACAAATTAAAATTCTGTTATTTTAAAATTTTAATAAAATTGGAACTTAAAGAAGCAGATTGAAATGTAAAACACTTGATGTCTTAAATTTTTAACATTGAAAAAAAATTTAGTTATAGCCTAAATATTTACTTATACAGTTTCAAACCTTAAACTATATTTTGCATTAATAACAAAATAAAGAAATGGAAATCAAACAATTTATAAAGAGGCAAAATTGTTCAAGCATTGATAACTGTTGTATTTCTTTACAAATAATCAATGTAATTACTTTCAATTTATTAATCTGCCGGGTAATAAATTTTAAATTGTTAGGTGTAGAAATTATTTTATCATAAAACTAAGCTTCAAAATCAGACCATTTACCTTAAAAGATAAAGAGTTGAATCAAAATAAATTACAAAAGATCGTTAATTGTCTATTGAATATTGTTAAAGCTTCATATTATTTTTAATTACATAGATTTTAAATTAATTTTGCATGGATGTAAGGGATAAAATTACTTTTTACTTTAGGTAATTCTTTATCGTAAAGACCTCAATGAACAAATATTAAGAAAAATACTCATTAGAATGAACATAGAAATGCATACATTTTCATCTAAATATCAAACTAATAAGCTTACAATAGATTTAGAATGTGCATTTTTATTGATCAAGAAAAATCTAAATAGAGTTATCAATCTCACAAATTAATTTCCTTTTATAATTTATAAATAAGCACATAGAAATGAATATTTTTTCTTTTACTTTTAATCTAATTTTATATTTTTAATATTTTATCTTTAAAACATTAGTAATTTTAACACATTCTCACATTGCTTTCCTCTTTTAACATAAATTTACTGAATATATATTCAACATTTCATCACAAAGGAAACATTTTTAGGAAAATATCAATATAAATATTAATGTAAAAGATTTTAATTTTGGAAGAAACATGAAATAAACTTCACTTCAAAGCTACATAATTTTATATTTCAAGTGTTTGATGTTTAGCAATTTTAACTCTTTTATTCCAGAAACTTTGAGAAAAATAATAAGTGTAAAATCTTTTGTCAAACTTTTAAATATCTTAGGTCAAAATCAAGAGATTTAGAATAAAAAAATAAAGAATTAAGGACTTTAGGTTGTTATATATGTATAAAACTTTAAAAATTTTTAAAAAGTTTTCATTTTGCTAAAAATTTTAAGAAAAATTGAGCAAATTTTATTAAAAGAGTTTTAATATATTATAAATAAAGTAGCCTTGTCAAATATAAGATATTGAGTATTATACCATCAACTTGCTCCTGAGTAAATCCTTGTCCAAATCCAGGTTGGTCCCAATCAAACACTAACTGATCTCCTTCCAATTCTTCTTCTTTCCCACAGAGAGTGGGTGGAGCCTGAAGATATAATATACTTATAATTCTCCAAAAACATTCCACGTACATAATTTAATAAAAAAAGGAAAAATTATTTATATACAAACATACACATATATACACTCACACACATACATAATCTATTTATAAAGAAACTAGAAGAGATGCAAAAAAATTCTCCACTCATATTAAAAAAATAATCTTTCAACTCCTATGCATCATTCAATACTTGATTTTTGGAAAACATAGAAACAGTGTAGTAGGGAACCTTTTCTTCAAAATTCTTAAAGATAGCAGATTTAAAAAAACATAGCTAATGTTGTAAGAAATTCCAGATTTGTTTGGAAAAATGCATGTTAAATTAAACATATATTCTTTAAGCATAAATATTTCATTTTAATACATAAAAATTATTTTTATTAGCTTCAATTATTAAAAAATGGTTTAGTGACATAATATGCTTCATTCTTAGAATATAACTACTTTTGTAGGATACAGCACATTGAATCTAATCTCACTATTACATATTGTTACTTTATCTTACTGAGGAAATATTCACATACATAAAAGATTTTAAGCATAACACTTTCAAGATAAAACAATGAGAAATAAATTTTTAATTAATCTTAAAAGCTATTGTTACTTGAAATCAAACAGATTCAATTGAATTATATCTTTATTCTTTACAATTTAACTACTTCCCAGTTTTGCCCGAACACCGTTCGGGTACTTGAAATGGAGCCTTCCCTGTTTTGCCCGAGTGTTGCTCGTGCAACTGATTTTTTACTTTATTGCAATGATTTGCCCGAATTTTTCTTTTCTTTACTATACAATGTTTCTAACAGATGGCTCTGGTAGCTCAGTAGAGATATCATTGCAAAAGTGTGTGGCCTTTTTTTTTTACATGGGAAAAGGAAGTAGAGGTATGATTGCAAAATGTTTTGGCGCTTTTTTTATGCGAGAATAAGCACGAATTTTATTTTCACTAGCTCAGTAGATTGCATGCTGCAAATTGAATTTCATTTAAATTTGAAGCTGAACTAACGAAGAATGAGTGATACTGAGCGGCTCATCACGGAAGATGACTCTGATATTGAATCAGATAGAGAATCTTAAATTTCTATAAATGATTATGGGAGTGATGAAAGTTTGTTTTCAGACTTCTCTAGTGATGAGGAAACAGAAATTTCAGATGATGTAACTCAAGTTCAGAACTTTTCTGAACCCGATATTAAAAATCCTCCTTCACCTCCACCGCGATTTCCTTTCACTGCAAATCCAGCTGTTCATTTGAAAATTGATCTAAGTAATGGAACTCTACAATTTCTTGATATTTTCTTTGATGATCTGCTTGAAATTATAGTTTCTGAAACAAATAAATATGCAGATCAGATTATTCGAAATAGTAATATTCAACGAAAAAGCAGAGCAAAAAAGTGGGAACCAATGTCGAAAAATGAAATTCAGGTTTTCTTTGCTTTGAATATTTTACAAGGAATTGTAAAAAAGCCTGATGCAGAGCAATACTGGAGTAAGAGACATTCAACATCAACTCCATTTTTTTCAAAAGTTATGTCTTATTGACCCTTTCATCTTATTCACCGATATTTACATTTTTCTGATGGTGCCAAATATGACGCTAAAACACATGAGTGTCCAAAATTACAGAAACTGTGGCCTGTTTTCAGGCATTTGAATACTGGATACCGAGAAACTATAACACCTGAAAGAGATGTTACAATTGATGAGAGCTTGATGTTGTACAAGGGAATATTACACTGGAAACAATATATACCTCTAAAAAGATCACGGTTCGGTATAAAAAGTTTTATTTTAGGCGAATCAAAGTCAGGTTATATCAACTTATTATATACACTGGGAAAGATATACTTTTTGATGATAAGTACCAGCATTTGTGCAAGTCTTCTCAAGTAGTGATAACACTTATGCAACCACTATTGAAAAAAGGATATTGCATAGCTACAGACAATTATTAAACATCACCAGAACTGGCAGATATACTTCTCAACAATCAAACATATATGTATGGCACCCTCAAACTTACCAAAAAAGACGTTCCAAAATAATTGCAGTCAAAAAAACTAAAAAAAGGCAAAATCTGAGTACCAGAGAGGAAAGGTCTACCTAATCAAATAGATGGATAAGAAATTTGTATCTCTATTATCTATAATACACAATCCTGTAATGACTGAAGTACCATCACACAAGGATGAGGCAAGGAAGAAACCAAAAGTAGTGATGGAATATAATACCATGGGAGGTGTAGATAGAATGGATCAACATCTCACCAATTACCTTGTCACAAAGAAGAGGAAAGAAATATTAAAAAAAATTTTTCCGCCTTTTGGATATATTGTTGTGGAATGCTTTTGTTTTATACCAGAAGCATGGAGAAAAGTACACGCATCTGAGTTTTAGACTTGATATAATAGATAGTCTTATCGAAAGACATGGGACAGTAAATGATAAAAAAGGGCGACCAGGAATTTTGCCCAATCTCTTATGATTGACTGAAAGACCCTTTTTAGAAGTGATTGCTCCCAGAGAAAAGAAGTTGAGACCGACGAGGCAGTCTTTTGTGTGTTGCTCGAAAAAAATGATTCTGGAAAACGGATGAGGAAGGAAACAAGATATTTTTGTCTCGATTGTAATCTTGGATTATGCCCGTCTCCTTGTTTAAAATTTACCATACAAAAACTGAATTTTAAAAAGATATTAGAAGTACATTTGTATATTTTCTTTTCTGAATTCAATTTTTATAAAGTGTTTTTTCCAGTTCTCTTATGTCACCAGGAAAAAGCCAACTTAAAGTAAAAATTCAATTGTTTTTGCTCTAAACAAAAATTAAAATTATTTCATAAAATCCATAATTGCAATAATTTTCACTTTTGATTTGAGTTCATATAATCGATTTTAACAGAAATTTGTTTCTGAAAAATATGCTTATTTTTTTACCCAATCTGTCAGAAAAAATGTTAAGTGGTTAATCTAAATTAAGATATTTACTCCTATTAATATTAGATTGTTTGTACAACAATTCCTTCATTAAACTTTAAAGAATTTATGTTAAATTAATTTCTAAACTATCTATAAATTTTAATAAGTAAAAAATTGCTAATTACTATAGATTGTAATATGAATTTAGGAAATAATTTAATCTTCTTCTTTATAAAAAATTTAAAAAACTGATTACAGAATTATTTTGGAAATAGTGATTATTATCAAACAAATTTTGACAATGCTATAAACTCATATATAGAAGGGAAAAACAGATGTGAGAACAATTTTTAAAATTTCTTCAAGTCTATAAATAAAATATTGCCAACAATGATGTAAATTTTAGATGATTCTTCATTCCAGAAGGTAAAAGAATTATATTTTTCCAGAAAATCCCATTTGGGAAAGATGAAAAATATATTTTTGGGGAATTTGGTTACAGATAATTGTCACATGTTTCAGTTTATAACATTCTTAAAACTGCACATTTTTAAATTAAAATAAGATATCTGAAAAAAGGGTAAAGCTAGCAACATCTAAACCTGGCATGTACAGCTATTTTTTTTTCCTTCACTTAGACTAAAATCGATAGGAAAAAGAAAACAAATTAACATTTTAAAAAGTATTTGGTATTTATGGTAAAAATGAAACAAATGCTGCAAATGACGAAAATTTAAGTTGCTTCTTCTGAAATATTCAATATATATAACATAACTTTGCAACTTTGTTTTTAATACTTAAAGATAAAACTTCCTAAAGATCAATACATCAAGTAACTAACATAGTAAGGGTTTGAAATTATAAGAAAACTAAATTATTTATTAATTAGTTTAGTAGATACTTATCAATAATTTTAAGCCTTGAGAATGAAACATAGTATTCTCACCATAAAAAAAATCAACATTTTGATAAATATTTCACCAGTTAAAAATAAAACTGAACAATCACATTTGTTCTGTTTTGATTAAAATTATTGATATTAAAATAAGACTTTAACAATCAATATTCACTAAGTATTAAAAATTAGAAAAAAATATGGTAGACTTTAGATTAATAGCATTTAAAAAACTCTAAATTTCTAAATTTTTCTTGTATCCTTTATTGACTGCATATAAATGAACTCATATATTAGTTTTAAAAGCTTATTTCATTATATAATAAAATTTTTATTTTTCCAGATGATTTGCAAAGTATATGTGCTTAATATAAAATCATTAATGAAAAAATTTCACTTTAAAAGTTAAAATAATAGGCATCAATCTCAATTTTTCTTATAAGAACTTTCAAATTTACTTTTAAGAACGAAAAATCATATGAATTAAAGAATAAGAACATTTTCATCATATTTAATGACAAAATATGTATATTGGTATAGTTATAAAAGTTGATAAATATTAATCAGAGTAAAATTATACTGCAGAAGTGCTGATACTTGTTACATGTTAGAAATACCAATATAAAACACTGAAACTTAAAATATTTAAAAGGAAAGCAAAATTTCAGATTAAAATAAAAATCACACATTATATATGCTATTTTTGAATGATTATTTTAAAAGTTTATAGAAATTTAAATTCATAAATGAACTCACATGAGTAGATGCTCCAGAATGTATTCCTGAGTCACCCATGTAGGAATTTTGCTGCCATAATAAAGTCTGTTCCTTAGGATTTGCCAAAGGCATATCAGGAGGGTTGCTATAGTTTCCATGTGACACTATTAAAAATTTTATAAGAAAACTGTATCAATGAATTAAATATTTACATAGATAAATTATGTAAAAATTTATAAATTAATAAAATAAAATTTTAAAAAATTTTCACACACATACAGAATTAAGTCATATATAATATATATATATAACTACCTACATTTTACTGATTATCCTAAATAAAATTTAATGTAAAAAAATTAAGATTAAAAAAAAAACTCTTTAAATATGAATTACATATATTTTAACTAAAACTTATAATTTCAAATAGTAAAAAAATCAACAAGAATGTACTTGCAAAGAATTTGAAAACAAATTAACATCTTAAAATCTTATCTTTATAGAAATGAGTCCTTTCATATAACACGAGAAAATATGGACTATCAATAAATAAAATCATTAAAATTCAACATACAAGATCCATTTGGCATAATGTTCAATTTTCACATAACCAATAAAATTTATAGGGAAAAAATAAATAAAAACATTGGTTTATACAGCACAAACTTACTGAGTAAAGTATTCAAAAATGAAGTAAAAAATTAAAAAGTATGAAATAAGTTCTCATACACGTGCCAGAATAAACTATGAAAACACAATGGACACTCATGTAAAGAACACCAATATAATGCAATGAAAAAATATTAACTAATATAACACTACTATTAATACCAACCACACTGTACAAGTATTAGTCAAATTATATGAATGTGTAATTTAAGACAGTATGCTATATGGCAGTTTGCTGTGTCTAAAAATATAAACTATATTTCAGTACTTCAAAAAAATAATTTCCCATTAACAAATTGATATTTCAATAGTTAAATAATAAAAACATTTTCACATATCTATAAAATAATAAAGATATAATATGTTATCAATGATGTATCTAGACTATATGGAATAACATTACTATAGGTAACTCCTAACATTTTTAATAAAATAAGCAAATAAACAATTGCATTTACATGTGGCCTTAAAGCAACCTGCATATATTAAAAAATGCTTAAAATATAAAAAAGAAATGAAAAGGTATGATTACTTAAGTAATAAATTTATACTTAAAAAATAATTATAACATGATTATGAAAATCCCTAATAAAAATCAGACACTGATATTATATAAAACATTTAAATATTGAAAGATAATGTGTTCTATTTACTTTTTTAAAATATTTAATATTAATAAATAGAAAACAATCTATTGATAACCTCATTTATTTGGAAAATTTCTTAATCACTTTCATAAAACTAATATTTAAATGTTCAAAATGTTAAACTGTAAAACATTAAGAAATGTTGAGAAATCCATATACTTAATATTTATTAACTTTTTATGTAATCATTTCTGATCTAACATATAAACAACTACTAGACAAAACAGATGCAACCATAACTATGAAATAATGTTAGTAAATAAATATTTTACATATGAAGTAACCAAATAGTCAATAAAATGTTTCTACAATTATTGAAATTTTTTAGAAATTTTTAAAATGAACAAATATAACACAAACATAAAATATGTAGATAGTTTAATCATTCATAATATAAGAATACTGAAAATTAGTTTTGAAAAATAAAAGAAAAAAGTAAATCGCTAGTATTGCAAATTAATATAACGTTAGTTGTGTTGCTTTAGACTTAACAATAGCCAAAAGCTGTTAATAGCACACACACAGCCGAAAATCAGAATGTTATTCCTCATTTGTAATAAAAAGTACATACTAGGTATAAAATAAAATAAAGAGTACATACTAGGTCTTGAAATAGGAGGTGCGGGAGACTGCAATTGGTAACTCATGTTTCACAATCTTCTTCTGTCAACTGCAGTTGTATAACCCTCCTTCTAAAATCAAAAAATGTAAATTTTAATAACTATCTTCCCGAATTTCAATAAATAATTATAAAGAAAAAACGAATATATAATTGATATACAGATTTAGAATATAGTACAGCGACCGTTAAATACTTTAGCATATGATAAATAAACAATTGATGTTCAACAATTGAATATCTTATACAACTAGTTTAAACAAAGATTGCACTTGACGCATTCAAGTGGAATGTAAGCAATCCATTAGCACTAGACTAAAAGATACTGGTAGTTTTTCAAAATAATTAAATTTCATGGTGAACTGGAATTATTATTATTTTACCTCCACACCCAATCAACTTTTCTTCAACCACCTATTATCCACATAGATTATTCGAAACAATTTCGTTCGCTTCTTACGCATTAAAATGGCGTCTCGACTTTGTCGGTGTTTTTTTATTATTTATGTTGACGTTAGTATTAAATTGCCAGATTCGCAATGATAAGTCATACATCAAAGAAAGCCGACACGTTCGGTTATCGGATAATTTCTTAAAATTTTCATTTTAATATGAAATTTTTATTGCGTTTAAAATTTAAAAGAATTTAGAGTTTTTAAAACTTCTTACTCTAATTTCTATGAAATCATCGAAATTCGTTCCTTCAAAACCATGCTAATCATAGACATAGCTCTATGATGAAAGTAATAAGATTATCAGAATATGTTAACAAAAGCTCTAATCAAATTTAGAAACATTTATTTTACACAATATAATTAGCATTGATGTAACAAAATTTACTGATTTACAGCACGCTTTAAATGTCTTTTTTTTTTTACCAAATATTCCTTCTATTTCAGGAAAATTATATAAACTATTTATAAAAATTTGGGTAAGCCCACCTCTAGATGTAAAATTTGGTACGATAATAATGTAAAACCAGCTTCAAACTTCAGCGGTGATTGCTAAAATGATGAAAGAGGGATTCATCAATGCTCAGAACACTTCGTACTTCACAGATAATCGCAGATAATCGGTTTGTGCCTGGAAGGAAGGAGACTGGAAAGGGACGACGTCGCCAAACTGTTGGCGAAGTTCTTATGAACCAACTTAATTTATTTGCTATATAAAGATTTTAATCCTAAAAGATTGTTTACTATAACAATTTTAATTTTTTTGTATAATAATCATTAATATGTTTAGATTTCAATTAATATAAACCGAAAACTAGGGAAGTAAAATGCAACCAATTCATTTATGTGAATTCCATAGAAATGTCATCCACATATCTTTATTTAAAATTAAATACTTTACAAAATAGAACATAAATTAGTTTTGTCAATTCATCTATAAAACACTTAATATGAATTCAAGATTAATACAAAATGAAAATAGATGATGTTTACAAATGATTAAAAGTAAACCATAAACATAAGTAAATGTTAGTTAAATATAGTGTGGAATTTTGCACTGAACTAACGAAATACCTGGTCAAAATAATTGATACATTTCGTATTTATAATGGAAGTCTTGCTGTCTAACAAGAGTGAATATAGATTATACCAGATTAATATTTACGAAACAAAATTTTGTGCCAGAATCTTTTGTAAAGTACATTTTGTATCAAATAACACTTACAGCTTAGAAAAAGGGTATATATCGTTCAGTCATATTTTTATACTGATCCAGATGTTTCTAATTATTTCATGACAATTTATATTCCTGCTGAACTAGAATTACTAAAATTGTAGATAAATAATTTATCTGTATAATGATTATTCATTAAAGATTTAATCGTTTGTTTACTTTAAAGTGTATATATTAGCTAATTTAATTGAATAGTTTTTATTTATTTATTAGATAATCATTCAACATTTTACTAAATTTCTTTAGAACTTAAAAAGTATTAATTTAAGGAAGAATAAATAAATACTAATGTTTGTCAAAAGTATTAAAATAAGTTTATCGAAAAAGAAGTATTTCTCAGTTTTGCTAATTTTTATTTCATACGTTTACTGCATTTTAATTTTAGCATGTCATAAATGCTACGGAACGACTCAGATACTTTTTCTGAAGTCAGAGTGTTGACAATGATTGATATTCTTCCCGAGCCTTTCTATTTGAGAAGAATTGAATGAGGGGGCCAAGTAGCGACCCCAGCCTGGCGACTTTCTCAGCTCTCATATAATTAAACTTATGTGACTCCACAGGGGTAGTTTCTAGCTGATGCATACTATAAGCAGTGCTGTATTCGAGTTGCCATAAACGGCGTGTTTTTGTTTATTATTTAAAAATAGTTTACCAGATTCACCTAAACATTGTTGCTTCGGGAAAAAATTTAATTACTAATGTAAATGTACTATCATTAATGGTAATAAATAAATTGCCTATTAGAATTGGATAAACCAAGGTCTAGAATTCATCATCCTAGGTTTGACATCGGGACTGCTTTGTTTAATTAACTATTTTAATGTAATTACTTTTGTCTTAAACGTATGAAACTAATGAATATAAAATTAATATTGTAAAAATAATTCCTGAAAATTAAAGCAAGCAATTCTGTTCATTAAAAAGTGGTAAATGATAAAAGCTAATGACAGTAAAGTTAATTAATTTATTATCAGTCCTTTTCAACTTCATATAGAACAGTTATGAAATTATAAGTGCAATAAAAATTATAAATACAATAAAATAGAAGTAAAAATTTTAACTGTATTTATCCAAGAAGCAGATTATATAAATAATACGATTTCTCTATAAAAAAAATACTTACAGGCGAAGAAAATGTAACAAAGGATTCCCTTTACATAAAGCTCATAATACACGTAAAAGGCTTTAATATTTGGAATCCCAAAATGAAACATTTTAATAAAAATTTCTTTTGATCAATAAAACAACCAATATTTTAAAAAAAAAAATCACAAATCAATTTCTGAATGTAATTGTATAGAATAGAGTATAAGGAGAACTTGCTATTTACAAAAGCATTTTTCATCATATGAACAAAATAAAATAATCATTTAATTGAAAAAAAATAATTGAAATTTATTCACTGCTTTATCGATAAACATTTAAAAAAAACTAATGAATGCGTGTTAATTATGAATAAACAAATATTCTGCTATGCATTAGGTTCAGTTTGTGAATTATCAAATTATTAATTAGTCCTTAAAATTTCTTTTAGGTGTATTTAGATTATTTTTCAGTGTTTATAATTTATTTTAAGCATTTCCTAATAATCCAAAAACTATCTCTTCAAAAATATTCCCGAAACATTTAACAAAACTAATATCTCTCTCTCTCTCTTCTCTCTCTCTCTCTCTCTCTCTCTCTCTCTCTCTCTATATATATATATATATATATATATATATATATATATATATATATATATATATATATATATATAAATTATTTCAGAAACGCTGTTTTATCGTACTTAGGTTTAAATAAGTGTGTATTAATAGACTATTATACTAAGCTGATTTTTAAATCCCGTAACATTAAACTGACAAAAAAAAATAACTTAATAACATTGCTAAATACTTCAATCAAATATGTCGTTGTTGTTGTCGTCTTATTCCTCATGATCTAGCTACAGACCAGACCAAGTCCACGAGTCCATGAATCTTCAAAAAATCATAAAAAAAGTGGACAAGTAATGCGTACGAGGCATCATGATAAATTTAAATGAATAGATGCTTTTGTTTTAATTAAAATAGAAGAACTATATTAATATTATTTAGTTATATCTCTATGATTGCATTTTTAATAAAATATTAGAGCAAAATTTCTCAATGGGTTAAAGCAAACAGCCTTAATTTCATTTGCTATATTGTATTTATAAAAATTAAGTTAATAGAAAATATAGGTTTCTATAACCAAATATTTATCCTCGATTTGAGCTGCAAGCAAAGTAAGCTCTATGCTGACATGGAGCTCCAAAACAACCTCCCCTAATCTAACCTCAAACTAATATTTCTGAATAATTTTAATAATGATACAATTGCTTAAATTTAACCCAAAATTTAAATAAATATAAATATAAATTTAAAAATATATATAAAGACAAATTTAAAAATATATGTTTTTAAATTTAAGAATATTGTAGTCATAAATATACATTTAAATTGCAAAAAACTAATTTTTTTGTAAAATCTTAGGCGGCGCTTAGAGTTACATCGAAATTTCATGTACTGAAAAGGATTATGAGTTGGAAACTTCGTTATGATTATTGCTTATATGCATTTCTCCGACATTATTCAATATAATAGTTACTAATAGAGGATGAAAATTTGAAGTTGATTAACTTTATTTATCCAAATTACGGAATGGTCAATATTATCTTCAGTATATTAGCAAAAATTCATTACTGTAATAAGTTGATATGGTAATAAGTCAATACTGCAATAAGTTAATATGGTTTTGTTGTTTGCTCAACTGTCCTTTTTATGCACTCGAAAATTAAATAGATCGGGGCCTATAGTTTAAAATGAAATCCAAACAACTATAAATAATATATAAATATCCTCGATTTAGTTGGGAATTCGAATTTAGGAACTACTAAGCCCAATTCCAGAGCAATATCCATTCGGGTGCCAACTCGACTCGTAATAAATGATATATAATATTAAATTCAAACAAATTATCATTAATAATTTTCTTTAATTTTAAAAGTAACTTCATCTCTATATGAGTTCATCATTATGCTATTAGTCAGATTTGGTTTAAATTTTGGTGGTTTTGCCTTCATATAATTGATAAATGTTTAATTATAATGATATCCGTACTTATAACCCATACATGTTGAATTTCGAATTAAAAAATTGGGAAAAGATTTTAATTCTATAACACACACACACACACACACACACACACACACACACACACACACACACACACACACACACACACACACACACACACACACACACACACACACACACACACACACACACACACACACACACACACACACACACACACACACACACACACACACACACACACATATATATATATATACTTTACATTTGTCCCACAAAAAATACAGTGTATTAAATAGTTACAGTTTTAAATTAATAACGTTCGTGATTTTCTGGTTCGTAGTTGTATATTGTAGTGAAACGTCTCTAAATCTACATTTCTAAACTAAAATCCGCCGTACACGATACATTTCTGTATGTCGGTATGAAAATGTACTGTGTGTGGAATAGTATGATAGGTTGACTAAAATTCAAGCAAGTTCTGGTTTTTCTTTCAACGTGGGCTAATTACAGGAAGTAAACAGTAGCTTCCTATTGTCAGGTGTCTCCTGCCATCGGGTTGTAAATTATTCTTGACGACATTTCTATAAAACAAATAATACGAGATTTCCTAAAAGCATGCAAATATGACTAACTTTTGGCAATTTTTGTTTTCAGTTTTCAAGTCATACATTTTAAGCCAAAAAGCAATAAATGTTGAAAAAAGGCACCCTTAAAAATATGTTCTCCTTCCAGATGTGCTTCCACTATTGTGGTAAGCAGAACTGGAAAGGACAAGATGTATCAACCGTTACTTTTGGACACAATAGAGAGGGAATGCAGAATTGTTCAACAACTTTCTCTAGTTGTGGGATAATCTGAACCCTAATATCTTTCCCTGAAAAGTATTTGTTGTGTATAGTTCCCCAAAGGAGCTTTTGGGAGTGGCACAGTTCTAACAAAAGGGATACGTATTATCTGAACTCCTCTAGGCTTTGACGTTACTCCTTATCAATCCTATTCTATGTTTTTGCTACACGTGTTGATAGAATTTGAACATCTACTTTATTTTTTTCTGAATTCATGGAAAAGAATTTTATTTCTTTTCCATGAATTTCAATTTGGAAAATTTTATTTTCCTTTTCTATACATTAACTTTTTTTAATTAAGCTTTTTTGAAAAATGAAGTGTCAAAATATTGTGTTATTTTTAATACAATTTATATATATTTTTTAAAATGTACAAGTATTTGGTATTAGAGTTATATTTATTTTGTTTCGTTTTTGTTTTTATTGATTTAGTTTTTTGCTAATTATATTGAAACATGAATAACTTATCTCTTAAAATACTTTTCCAAACAGTGAAAAAAATGATTTAGTTTATAAAATATCATGCATTGCTAGCAAGCAGCTGCAATGATCGCCACAACGTCATCGTTAAAATATGTAAATGATTCGTTTCTTGATTTCATTATAATCAACGACAGTATGTGATGTTAGATTTAGAACTGTATCGAAAAGTGTTACCGAATGATTGGAAGACGATTTACATTTTCTAAGATTCTTTTCTGTCTAATGTAGAATTAGAATCCTTTTCTAATAAAAAATTTTACTTTAAGACATGTTTTCAGGGAAAATTCGAATTTAATATTTTTTATGCATTTCACAATTTTTTAAAAAAAAATCATATGTAAATTAGAACTTCTTAAGCAAAACAAAATAAAAATATTCAATTGAAATTTCATTTTGTTAAATTAAATATATCAATAGCAATACACACAAACATATTAAAATGCAACAATTTTAACCAGCTTACATATCGAAGATCATGAATTTGAGAAAATTCAGTTGTATGATCGTCAAATCAAAATTTAATTCTGGTCCTTGGGGGAAACCCCAAGGACCAGAATTAAATTTTGAGAGAATAGAATTTTCACATCCTTAACATGAAGTATGCTTCTTAATTCATCATTTTTTAGTCAAATATATCTGTAAGCTCTGATTGTTTAAAAATTGATTTCAGATTACTAAAAATTGTGCTATGAATACGGTAGTCTATAGAATAATTATAGAATAATCTATAATTTTCGATTTGAAATATACTATCACTGAAGCATAACTTTTAATTTTAAAATAGCAACCAATAAAAAATGTATTTAGATTTCTTTATGATATTAAAAAAAATGTTTCCATACGCTCTATTTTTTATAATAAATAAATTTTATTCCAAGTAGGGTTTAGTATACAAAATTATCTGAATACTTTAAATAAATTCTATATTTTCAGAAGTATTAATACTTCTGAAAATATAGAATTTACTTACTGAAAATATAGAATTACATCTAATATTAGATGTTTTCATATCTTTTCTAATAAATATTTTTTCCTTTCCAAATGAAAGTGACTTAAATGAGTCTAATATTTTTTGATCTCCTTAAATAAACTTTGGTAACATTAAGATTTATAATTAATAGAGAAAATTTAAAGTGTTTATGAGTTTTTTCTACAAAAAAATTTTTTGCAATGATGCTTGTAGTTTTTAATAAAAAAATCAGTTAATCATATTTGCTTAAAATATGGAATTACCATTATTATTACATACCATAGTATCACTAAAAAACAGAGGTGCCCAGTATTGTGCAAGCTTATTAAGAAGAAAAAGAAGTAAAGGTCACAAAAACACTTTCCTTTTATTAATCTCTATTTCAATGAAATCAAAACTATTAACATTTGATATTGCAAAAATTTCTTTCAGTTTTATGATATACAAACTCATCAAAAGGAAATAAAATGCAAATTCAGTACTAAATATAAATAGAGCCATATAAAAATATTGCAATTAATTTTTTTGTGGTATATAATTTTTTTATTTTTAAATATATGTAAAAAACAAGGTAAATTAAAAAATATTTCTATTTATATTGTTTCTCGATTGTAAACATTTTTCATATTGTAATAAAACTATGTGTAAAACCATTACTTCTTTTATATTTTTAACAATCAATGTATATATACTGCTTTATTTTGATATAAAATTAAGAAATATAACGCTCTAAGAAATTATGACATAGTATTTAATAATATCGAAAGGTATTATTAAATTTATTTTGGGTAGGCTTCAACGAAGTCCATTATACAAATTTATAATTAGCTTACTCATTAATAAAGAATTCTTTATAAGTGATTAGTGAAATAGAAATTGAATCATAGAGGTCAAGAAATTCATTTTTTCAAATGAAATTCTTGATGAATTATGTTTCTTTAAAGATGTCATTTTCAGAGGGGATTTGAATTTTATTGCAAAAATAGACAATGAAATTTCAAAAAATTTTTTTATCAATATAGATTAGATTCAAAGTTTAATTTTTTAAAATTTGGATAAAAATTTATCACACATATGAATTAAAATTTTACAGCTTCAATAACAATTTATACTTGGAATTTTAACCGTAGCATTAATATTATTTTATAAATAATTTTGGCGATTTGCATATGTTTTCGTTTTTCTTAATTTTTATATTAGTAATTAAGAATGGGATATTTTAAGTCGCAAAATTAGTACACAAGTTGCAAAAAAAAGTCCGAATTGCAACAGAATGTGTGTCAGCTCGGATTATGAAGGAGAATTATTCTCATTTTCTTGCACGAGATATTAACTCTGCTGGGTTTCCACTTCTCTAAAACTTGAATCTATTTCAAATAATTTCTGATAAAGAATATAAAATAAATTAACTAAAAATTTAAATGAGTCTAAGCTTATTCATTCTTCGTTATTACTTGTTATTATTATAAGAGAAATTTCTCACCTGCTTTCTAGTTAAAATAAAACATTATGAAAACAAATGTAATTTTTATAATTTATTTTTAAAAATTCATTTAATCGTTCAATTATTAACTTGACACGTGGCGCCGTGGCTTAGTTGGTTAAAGCGCCTGTCTAGTAAACAGGAGATCGCGAGTTCGAATCTCGCCGGTGCCTTGTAAACATATCATTTTTTTGTATCTTAAAAAAATGTTGAATATGATTCATTTGATGAATCGTATCAGTTTAAAGAACATTTTCCCTAAATTTTTGAATTCGTTGCTTTTAAGTTTTTTTTAGTTTAAAATTATTTCCCTTCATTTTTTAATGATTTCAATAATTTGATCACATTAGTTACTTGTAATTTTAAATTAAGATAATTTTAATAGTTGTATATGTTATGCTATATATTGCCATGATATCTTAATCATATATATCTAATCATAAATATACTTAGTTTTTTAATATTTCTAACAATTTGATTTCAATAGATAAAATAATGATTTCTTTCTAACTGTGATCCTTTTATTTACAAGCATAACCCTTTTAAATAATGTAAAAATTATTGCAAAAATAATGAAAATATTTTTATAATTTTAGATTTAGCTATTTTTTTTTTCTGATTTCGCTTTACAAACATAAAATGCATGAAGTGGAATATAATATATATTTCAAAATCCTTATACGAATTAAGTGATTCCCTATTGCTTGTGAATAAATTCACTCTTGTGAGTAATGTACAAAATATTTTTTTACATTATTTAATATATGTCATAAATCCTAAGAAAATTTTTATTTTTAACACTTAACTTTATAGTTACAGAATAAAGCAATGAAAATTTACAAAAATATTTATCATTGTCATTTTGTGTGGCGCCATCTATAGTTAAATGTCAAAGCTCTAAATGAATCTAATAGACTTATGAAAAAATGCATAGGAAGAAATAAATATATTGCACATGTGATTTAAGTAAGAATGCAATTTTTTTTAAAGAAAAAATCCGCATATCTCTATAACCTTATATAATTAAAATTTTCGATTTTGAATGAAACTAAAAACTAAAAGGAAACTAAAAAATTGGCATATTCAATTTTATTGCAATTTCGCTTAATATGCCAATATAATTATTTGTATATAAACTTTCATATTTTTTGTTTATAAGTATAAAAACGGAGAGCTGCTGATAAATTCATCTTTAATTTCAAATATAAAAAATATTCAAAAAGTTTTTAAGTATATTTTCATAAATTTTTTAAAATAAGGAAATCATCATAAAATGATTAAAAACAAATTACTATCATCGTAGAACATTTTAATTCATTTTTATTTAAATGAGGTTAAATTTTTTAAATATTTTTCAACTGTTACAGAATTGAATATCTTCATTTATTTCTTCAGTCAAAATTCTATCGGAAAAGGTTTCAAATTTCCTGTTAAATATTGATTTTAAATAAGAAAATCTTAAAAATGTTACTTTCAAAACAAAATATTTAGAATTTATTGAATAGGAAATATGATTTCAAAATATTAACTTTTCATTCATCTTCAGAGTTATTAAACTAATTAAACTTAACACCACACTAGTTCTTTATTTTTCTTTTTTCTTTTGAAGTGGAATATATTAAAAATCATAACATTTTTTTTAATATATCGAGTTCAAAAATATTTTTTCAGACATAAAAGAGGCACACATACTAGATGTGAAACTCTAGCGAATTTTAGGGACTCTAAATCTTAAGATGCGCGTTAAAAATTCAATTGCTTAGGAAAAGTCAAAGGGATTAACAAAATCTGTAAAGTAAATAAAATTTTATTGCCATACTTTATAAAAAAAGAATAAACTTATTTATTTAAAGAATATGCATGGAAAAATGGCAATAGTAATAAATGATCGCTAACTAAATTTAATTTTCCCCTATCACTAACAGTAAAGTATAGGTGGTTAATGATTTTTCTTGTTAAGATTTTTCATATTTCTTTTTCTATACAATATTTAAGTGATTATTTTTCAAATTAATAACCGAGACTTTTTATAATAACTGAATTATTATGGGGCTGTGAAATAAATTTGTTTCAAATAATTTATAAAAAACATTAGTAAAATAAAATCATAAGTTTATTTTATTTTTTTATTTTCTTTAAAAATTTAAAATGGCTCAAGGATAAGGAATGTGATAAGCTGATCCGAAAAAAATATAAAAATTTTCTAGCTTAAATAATAATAATAATTAAGAGATTGCATGTTTTTCAATTAGTATTAATTTCTAGTATCGAGTTCTTAAAATATATTGATTTCCCCTGACAACTAAGTAGTAAAACTTCTTATTAACTGGTACTATTTTGAGCATTTTTTTCAAAATTAAAAACTATATTTAAAATAGAGACTT
This sequence comes from Latrodectus hesperus, assembly GCA_037975125.1. Taxonomy (NCBI): domain Eukaryota; kingdom Metazoa; phylum Arthropoda; class Arachnida; order Araneae; family Theridiidae; genus Latrodectus; species Latrodectus hesperus. The sequence goes on from CM075852.1 coordinate 64,689,742, forward strand.
GGGTAAAGAAATTTATCTACTAACTAAATGTAAAAAAGATGTAATTATATATATATGATACAAATTATGTGATTTAAGTAGAAATAATGATTTAAGAAATCATAAATTCTCCAATAATTAATAATTTTTTATTTCACGTTCATTAAATAATATATTTTCCTCCTATAGCTTGGAAAAAAGCTAAGTAAATCAGCAAATTTTAAATTTAAAAGTAATAATATTTAAAACAGCTAAGTGATAGTTACCCAAATAAATTAGTTATAAATAATAGAAAATGCATAATTTAGGTAATAGCTAAGACACTATAAATTTGTTATTGAGTAATAATTAATGCAGTATCGTCCATAAAATATTCTCATTTAATCGTACAGTCAATTAATAGAAATTCAAGAAATTAATTTATCATTATAGTTTTGTTCAAAGTATTTTTCAAATTTAAAAGAGTCAGGATGTTTGAAACAGTTAAATAATAGACAGTTGAATGCATTTTTTATAAATTAATGATGCAAAATATCTATCTTAAGTAATGATAGTTGAAAGAGATTATAAATTTATTAACATTTTTTTTTAAAAATTATTTAAATATTGGTGTTGCTCCATATCATACGTCATTTCACTCAAAAAACATTGTTACACTATATATTATACGCACAAGTAAAATCTTTCTGGCTAAAGAAAAATGTCACAAAATAGCATTTTTTTGGTAACTATAGAAAACTGTGCTCTAAATATATGGTACATATAAACATAAGTAATTTAAGTAGCCAACTTGTTACTTAGATAAACCATTTGTGTTTCTACAAAGGTCCAACTCTAATATTTCTCTTTGTTTCACACCATAAAATGATGAAAATTTGAAATATACTTATTGCAGAACAGAATTATCATTGATTATTATTTTTATGGTTATAAAATATTATAATACCTGAGAGGAAAATAAATGAGCCAATTAACAAGAGGGGAATATTTACTTTAAATCAGACAAATAATGGCGATATTGCTATTAAGATTGCATTTAAAGAAATTAAAAAGTCTTATGTTTAGTTATTTTTTAGAAATAAATTATGCCACTACTTTTTCTAATAGTAAATTCTTAAACATTTGTACAACATTTTTTAAAGTTTAGTTTCAATTCCCATTAAATATGCTCTGGAAAATAACAGGAAACGATTTGGTGTCGATTTGGCGGAATTTGTGTCCAATTTCCTTGTTGGCTGAATAGGATTATGATTACCGTATGTTTGAATGATTGCCGACTTTAAAAAGATATAGAATTTTGCGTAAATAAATTTGTGATATATTTTTATTAATTTAAAATAAATAATGTATAAGATATTCACTTTTCCATTCATAAAATTTTTTATTTACAAATTCCAATGAATAAAGTAAATAAACATACTTGCATCATCCGATACTTACTGTTTCGTCAAATTCGAAGTAATAATCTTTTTTAGTATTAGTACACTCATTCCTCGATATTTAGAAATAATTAGGACCGAGAAAATTATTTCACATGATGAAAATTCAAATAATCGAAAAAAACACGTTCAATATTTCATCCAGTCGAAGACCATAATGTTGAGAGAGATCATAGGAGTTAAATAGACCATAGTTCCGTAGAGTCCTCAATACCTTTATGGGTATAATGTGATGAAGGAAATATGCATCAACTTAGGTGTTGATGTCGTCAATTGACTATATGTGAAATTATGAGACTATTAGCTGTCTTCTGTCGTGACTCTTGCCATAACGAAAGGTATATTCGTCACTTGCTTGTATTTCTCAAGCAACTTTACTCCACGTTCGTTTTAACAAAGTCAAGAATATAAGGTGACTATTTAATCTCTAGCAAATAACCTAATAATATTCCAGAAACGGAGTTCATAAGAAGAGAATATTGAATATTGAATCTGTCCTGTTGAAATTTAATGAATATGTGTGAATTTATACACACACACACACACACACACACACACACACACACACACACACACCACACACACACACACACACACACACACACACACACACACACACACACACACACACACACACACACACACACATATATATAAGCACATTTATTTTACTTCTCTTGCTAATTCTTTAAAATTTGGTGAATAATTGGTGACAGCATTTCTCAGAAATTGTTTGGGTTGTTGGTTAGTTAATATTGCTGCTCGGTGTACGAATTTCACGAATTTTAAAGTGAAATAAAATGATTCATACATAAGCACCTTGTTCCGAATATTGAAATAATTTGGCAAGAACATTTTTTTAATTCTGGATACTTCCATTCTGGTACAAATTTCCAAAATTCTGTAATCGGCGTCGATTTATATTTTAATTTGTAAAGCTTGATCTTCTTTCATCTCTGTTAATTCTTATTCTCCAGATGGTTTTTTGTGTCATAATTGTATTGGAAATGAAAAACTCATCTTAAATTATACAGTCAACCCTCCTATAACGCGGTGAGTGCGTACCGCGTTATATGGAAACCGCGCTATAAGAAACTCGGATTTAACCGTACAAAACAGGCTAATTCGTAGCGCGTTCTATGGAAATCGTATACCGCGTTGTATGGAAACCGCGCTATAAAAAACTCAGAATTAGTACTAATCATATCATTCGTTCCGCGTTATATGGAGACCAATAAATACAAAAGACAAGATAAATTATAAATTATTTTTATTGAATTGAAGAGTTCATATAAGGAAATGATAAAAAAAGTGAAAGAAAAACTAAATTAAAAATCTATTTTCCAACAAAAACAAGAAAGACTTTTATAAAATTATGTTATCTTTCAACACTCATACTCACTGTCAGATATGAGTCGCCTAACTCACCTTCTTTTAATGGGCAAAATGTCTTCCTCACTTGGTTCATCTTCACATTGGTTTTCGCGATTGTAGCTTTTTTCTAACTCCACTAAAACCTTTCTATAGAGAGCTGAGCAATTTCTTAACTCTCTTTTAAACTTTGCACTACACGCCGTTGAATGATCAGTTTGAATGAAATGAAGCTCAATTCTTTAGCCAAATTTAGCCATTTTTCCATATCTTGTAAATTCAGATTTGGCACCCATATTTTTTCTTATTTTCGTTTACCAGTGCATTTGAGGTGGGTGCATCAATTGATTCCATCAATTCTTCTTCATCTAAAGTTTCTTCCCCGAGTACTAGTTCTCTTACATCCTGATGGTTTACTGCAAATTCTTCATCGCTTAAACGAGAAGCAATGTTTACTATTTCTGCAACTGGCAGTGAAATTTTAAAATCATCTTGTATTGCTGGAACCATTTGAGATCAAAGAGGTTTCCAACACGCATTAAGCATTGATGGTTTAATTTCAGCGTAAGCCGATGACACGGTTCTCATACAATTTTTTCAATTTATTATTTATTTACAGTTTTTTTTACAATTATAGTACTGTGTAATGTTGTTCAATTATAAACCACAAATTAAGCAGCTAAAAGTTAAGCGAATGGATTGTGCAGACAAAATTTTAGAAAGAATTGGTCATCAACGAGACGTACTGTGAAAGAGCTCTGAGACGACCGATACCGTAAAGATGCTAGGAGATCAGCTTGAATGTTTATATAAACATATCCAGTTAAAACCATTCATTGGGTGCACGGAAAGAACTGATGGGAAATTGTTGAACGGAAACCGCGCTGTAAAACCGCGCGTTACAGGAGGGTTGACTATTAATTTCAAATGGATTCAGAAAAAATTAAGAGTCGATTTAAAATATTTCAAGTTTTAAAATCTATTTTGGAATTCCGTCAGTATTCATTCTATATTTTTTATATACTCGTTGAGTTTCTCTTGTTTAATATTGGAAAAAAAAGTTTTAATTCGAGGAAAAGGACAAAATGTTTTATTTTTAATGTCCTTTTGAAAAAGTTGTTATTTTGTTTGAAAATTAAATATACACTGTGAAATTTCAGACGTTATTTTATGTTTCTCCTGCAATTGTAAATTCTGTGTTTGCAAATATTCCGTGACATCAGTCAAAAACATTAAGTCTTGTGGTCTCTTATCATCGTCTAATTCTGAATAGATTATTTACTTTACTTTTAGAAGTGCAGTTATCGGATCAAACAAATCGATTTAATACGTTGTAACTAGATAACAATCTAATTATGCGAAAGAAATTGATGTCATTTGGAAGTTTTTCGTCCTTTAATTCTCCAAGAAAATTTTTGAATGATCAATGATTTTTTGCAATGGTGCGAATGTAATTTACAATGTGTTACACTGTTTTCATGACATCAGGATATTTTAAATATTTTGTAACGAGATGTTCTCGGTAAATTATGCAGGGCATCGGTATGAATTGAGGAATTTGAGAATCATCTCTTAAAAGCCTAATAAGACGGGTTTTTTTACAAAGCATTGCCAGAGCTTCATCAGTTGTAATGCTTACAAGTTATTAAGAGACATATCAAAAGTTTTCATTATGGAATCTACTGAATTTTCAACATAGACACCGCGGTTTGACTCTATAAATGATACCAAATCTAATAATTCTTCTATAACAACGAAGTCAGGTGAAAGAAAACGCTAGTGGAAGATCTGTGATATCTGTCGATTCGTCAAGGGCTAAACTGGATGCAATATTGTTCTTCAAATCATTTTTTAAATTATATTCAAGAGATGTATTAATTGCAGTTATTCATCGCTCGGTTGTGTATCTCGAGATGGGAATATTGCGAAATAACTTTATGTGTAATGCTGCATTATTTGAATCTAAAACTTTAAGAACATCCTTACATTTTTTTTAATAAACTCTCTCTCTCTGCATACGGGCGTTTTGCGCGAGCAGTCATCCAGACAATAAAAAAACTGGTTTCAGACACATTATTATCTTGATTGCTAAGGGACATCAAAATTGACTGTTGTTTATTTAAATTTTATTTTAAAGAAGTAAGTTTATCTGACCTTAATGTGGAATTTGGTGGATACTGATTAGAAAATTGAGGAGATGATTGGCTTCATAATATCAACGCAAATTGGAAGCTTTATAATTTTTGACCATAGAATTACAAATAATACATAATACTTTACCATTATTGTCAACAAAAAAGAAATTCTCCCCCCACTCACTATTAAAATTTCTATTTCTTGCTAGTGTTTTCTTTTTTATTTTCGTTCTCTGTCGTCATATTTTTTAAAAGAACAGGAAATAAATGAAGAAATTTGGCAAATACAAGTTTTGTGATATTAAAACAATAACAACACATCTTACATATTACGAAAAAAATTATAATTAACTTATCAAAAATTCCAAATTATAAATTATGTGTAGCAAGAGTGTGTGATACATATTGTTGCCTCCAGAGTACAATGTCAACTGTCCGTAGCAATGAAAGTTTACAAATTCAAAGTTGGTCGATTACGGAGGATTACACCATTGTTTGTGTTTGTTAGCGCAGTTTTCGATGAGTCATATCACTCTTAACGTGAATGGAAATTAAATTTGCTACAACATTGCACTTAGTCTTTCATATTTGCTGTTTTATTTTGGTAATTTAAAAGACATTTTGAAACACATACGGAACGATAATAATTTTTTAAAACATAATAACACAAAAATGATAAGGGAACTCGGGTACATTTATCGAGAACCACAAATAATCCTTCAAAGAGCCACAGGTTGACCAGCCCTGGTATATCCATTGCTATGCATTGGATTCAGTTGCTTAATTTTATTAAATTCTATTCATAATTTATTGGGTTGTCTTCATTTGTTAGTTTTATGATAAATTTTTGGTTACAGTGTTAAAGATGTCTTCGTTCTTAATTATTCTTATAAACATTTAAATTTATTTTTTTTATAATTTATTATTTAAGAACAAAATTATAGATATTATGAAACAAAATAAGAAGCACTTAACAAATGTTTCTTAGAGCGATGATTAATAAAAACCGGAAGAAAATGATATAAATAAACATAAAAAACACGTACTTGGAGCAGTGCCATCTTTTGACAGGAATAAAAATCACCAAACTGCACAAATGCGATTTTTTTTCCAGTTTTCCCATTCTTTCTTTAAATGAAATCTAATTGCATTTACATTTCTCATTCAAAAGTTACAGCAAGGAAGAAACTATGAATGAATTACGCAATATTATTGGCAATAAATTCATTGTAACAGTATTGTTTTCAAGTAAGATAACTTTTTTCGAAATATGAAACGTTTAAAATTAAGTAATTAAATTTAAAAAGTATTTATCACTGTAGTATTATTTTATCCTTTACAACATCTTTTAAAAAACTATTCGAGAAAAAGTTAATTATTTTAATATTGCAATTTTTATACATTTGCTACTAAATTTCTGTTTTGATAAACTTGACTCCAGTCATTGGCTTAACACATAGAAAAGGCATTCCATAATTACTTGCGTATTAGACTTAAGATGACTGGATGAAGGTAATAGACTTCTATTTAGGAATTATCATTCCCTCATTGAGGAATAATATTGTTTTCGTGAGCAAATTAGAACAATATTGTCTTAATGAGGGCCTATTTGATGAGTCTCATTGTGGCCTAGTGTTAGGATCTGATTCTTTGGAACAGAAAGTCCTATGTTCGAACTAAGCTATTTTTGAGTAATGGTAGATAGACATTTCGCTTTTGCTTTTTACTTGCACTAAATCTGACTTCCAATATTATCATATAGAGCTGTCTTTGGCCGATCTCTTCCCTTTTAAATCTCTCTATTGACAGAAGTTCCTCTCCTTGTATTATGCCTATTTTGACCGCATTCAGTATTAGAACCTTTGCTATCCATGTTACTATATGAGAATCTTATTTTTGGATACACATATTGGGAAAAATTTATGTTCTCGCATTGACAAATTCACCTTAGCTTTGTATATCAATATTGAATGAAACTTCGTTCTCCATATCGTCCTTGCGTTGACTCATTCTTAATTAGAAGGTTGACTTCCCACATTGCCACATTGACCTAATGTACCTGATGTTGAACGCATTCTTCTTGATTTAATCCTATCTTAAATGAAAGATAGTCATGATACAACATTTTTTCACGTCATTTCCATTACTACTTCAATCTAAAATTTATTCTACCAAAATTATTTTAATTTGGCGAGTAAAACATAGTTTACTAGGATAAAAGAGTTCGCATTTACAAATAAAATCGTTTACTTTTTTCAATTATTTCTCGTTTACACCCATCTTAAAAATCGCAAAGCCGCGGTGGCCTATTTGGTTAGGACATCATTCTCATTATCAGAAGGTAGTGAGCTCGAATTTCGGCTTAACCGAAGATCCACAGTGTCTGCTAAAGGCACTGGGGCACGTTAAATAGGTCGCAATGTCCTCAAAGTGAAATGATACTAATAGTGATGGCTGGTCAAGTATTAGAGGCTCTTCTGCTTTATATTAGCTTCTAAATTACTAAGACTCTCACCTGGCTTCTTCCAGAGTTAGTGGAAGCAACAACAACTTCAAAAATTTCAGAGAGGCTTAGCCTGACATTGTATGACAAATGTGATAATGAATAAACTTAGTCATTTAGACATGCATGGGTGTCAAGGCACTCTGCTCTTCTGTTCAACTGTACGTAACCCTAGAAGCATTCGCATTGAAAACACAAGTGCTACAACTCAATAAAAACATCTCCATTGAAAACAATTCCACCCTCATAGCCACCAACTATGAACCTCTCTTCAACAAAGACGACATGCATCCCGCTATCAGAAGCCACAAACACAATATCCTCAATATCTCGACCGCACCATTCCAAAAACAATCAATCCCAACCAAATTTAATATCTACACCGATGGATCCCAGCTAAACAACCAAACAGGAGCAGCCTTCATAGTCTACGAAAATTCAGACCCAATTCACAAAAACTCTACAAACTGCATGAAGAAAACTCAGTATTCCAAGCAGAAGCTCTGGCCATAAAAGAATCCATTCAGTACTGCATCCACCAAAATATAAAAACGGTCACTATCTGGTCAGACAGCTTATCATCCCTGCTGGCCATAAACAATCCAAACCATAAATCCCCAGTTATTAAAGAAACCCAAGAAATTCTTTTCAACAATCGCCACTGCCTCTTCCAACTCAGCTGGATAAAAGCCCACAATGGAGTCCTGGGAAACGAAACAGCAGACGCCGCGGCCAAAGAAGCAGCTTCACATCCAAACTTACAGTTAACCCCCCTCAAGTGGTCAAGAGCCAAAGCTAAGCGTAAAATTTTCCAAAATTTCACCAAAAAATGGCAACAACTTTGGGATAATTCGACTACCGGCAAATATACACGGGAAATCATCCCCAAAGTAAACACCGACATCCTACACTCCAATCCATTCCTGAATGGTTTCCTCACCAACCATGCACCATGTCCCAGCTACTTCCACAGATTTGGCAAGGCAAGCTCCCCACTCTGAACATGCAATAAAACAGGAAATCTAACACACTACTTAACGGAATGCCCAATAACGGCAAACTATCACCTAAAAATCTCCACGAACCAAAGCACAACACAATTCATTAAATTCTGCTTAACAGATGCCTTCAGGAAACAACGTCTCATCCAGCTGATGACCCTCCTACAAAACAAAGGCTTGGATTGCTGTAAAGATCCACTTATCCGAACCCCAGTCGATGTCATCTCCGACTCGGACAGTGAAGTGGACCTTTAACCCAGCACAGCTGCCCAACTATCACAATGAAGCACACCTGCAGGCCTTTGTGCCCCACCAATGAATATCACTTGATTCAATAAATGGCTGTGGTCACGGTTCTCCGCGGACGCCGGACACTCTGTGGAAGGTGTCTGTTTCTCCAGATTGAGGTGGGAGCATACCTGATAACCTATTGGTATAGAGCAGGGCTTCTCTCTCTCGTTGTCTGTCTGTCTGTTCAACAGTACGTAAATTCAATTCCCATCTTAACGTAAATTTTGTAGAGTTTTGAAAACAGCTTTAATTAATAGATACCAGTTAAAAAGTTATCATCGTATGATTTTTTCAAAAATTTAACTGTACCGGTTAAGATAAGAATTATTTTTATAAAACTAAAGTCATTTAGTACGCGCTTTATTTTTCGAGTTTCCTTTTGAAATATACTGAAGCTCCTTCGAAAATAAAAATGAAATTTTTTTAACAGCGCTTAGAAAAACTTAATGACTTCTCCGACATCGGTTAGTCTGCTTGTGGGACTTCTAAAATTTTCATTTTGGCAGGCTTTACGAGTTGACATTGGTTGTGAGATATCATGTGATTCGAGTAACTGGTAATTCTCGTTATATGGAACGTTTCTTAAGATTTTATTTGACAAAATAAGTTTTAGTTATGAATTAAATTTAAATTTTGCTAAATGGAATCTTCAGTTTAATAGCTATGTGTGCCTATGATATTATAACTCATCTTTTAACTCATTTCAGAATTTACATTGATAATATTGAATCATTAACAACAGAACCATTACATTTAGTGATCACAAAAGAAATTTTCTATATTTATGGTTGTATTTGTTAAAATTTCAAGGCCATGAAGTAATACTTCATAATTAAATAAAATTAAAGCAGCAATTATTTCTATTGGTGCGAATAAATGATTATATTTTCCATAGCAAAAAAGTTATTAAATTGTACGAAATTAGTGCAATTTAGCTATCGGGCATCACAATAAATATCTTTAAACCACGTGGCATGGAGACAAATAAATTTTGATTGTCTACCTGAGGAGAGAATATTATTTGTAGGCGTACCTGTTTAAAAGCTCTAGTACGGAATCACAAGCGAGTCGCCGACTAACATATTATATTCCATGCATATTCAATAAAATTATCATTACAACAAGCAAATCAAAAAGGTGGTTATATTTGTTCTGTTAAAAATAAGTCTTGAATAATCTTTGCAACATATGAGGGGTCTTTATCCAGTTGACTGGTATTTGAAAAATTCTTGGGAATACAGGACAACTTTTGAACCCAATACTTTATTAATATACTTATTGCTGTTAAGATTGTTTACGTGGTGTCTACCACGACGAGGCTGAGCTTGGCATCCGAAATCAAAGCATTAAGAAGAATACTATGTTAGTACACCGGGCTCTATTTTCATCATTCAGTTGCAACTGCAAATGCCAACAGTTTTACGAAAAGAGGATTTTTAGAATAGGAATTCTTTTTACATTGAACATAACAGACTTCAAAAAATTGACAATGATACTTCTGAAGATAGCAATCAAGTATTGGGTAGTCTTCTGCTTGGTTCCTGCGTCTAAATTACAAAGACTTCCACTTGGCTGCCTCCACATAACTGGTAAATTCCACTTTGGGCTAAATATAGGGAAATATACTAGTGCAATAGGAAATTGATAAAGCACAACAATGATGCACACATAACAGTGGATCAATATGTTATTTTCTATACAGATGAGAAATTGTATGGTTTATAAATGCTATACAAATCAGGTGTTTATCATTGCACATTGACGGCACTTTTCAATGTCCATACCTTGATTTTCATGTTTTCTGTACAAGAGCTGTTACTGATCAATATAAAATCCCTCTTTCTCTTAAAGGCTAATAATTCTATCACACTCAAATTATTTAAGTTCTTATTCGACAATAGAGGCAGATGAAAGTCTGCTTCTTTAGTCGAAGAAGTGTTGTTACATCTCATCAAATATTTACCTCAAGCAGAAATTCATAGATGATTTTCAGCCTTTTATTTATACCAGCAGTTCAGAAGGCTTACCACAGTTCAAGTAAGCAAGGCTCTAAAATTTTAATTTTTCCATAACATACCATAATTTTCATTTATTGTAAATTTCCATTGAACAGCTTCATTTCTTTACAGTGTTATTTTCTTTACGAGCACAATAATTTAAATACACAGATTTCCCTAAGAATTTTTCCAGAAGATTTTAAAAGGAATTTTATTTCCAATTTTCAGAAAAAATATGTGCGGAATTGTTTTTTAATTAAAACACATCCCATTTGAAAAAAGGAATTGTATATATATCTATCATCAGCAAAGTTATGTGTAAAGTTCTCCTTTGTAATTGCGAAAAACCTGCTTAGAAAAAGAAGTTACTCTCGTTTCCGGTCAGTTGTGGGTTTAGTACCTGATGCAACTGAAGACCCTCATGCTGAGTGAGCTTCTGCCCCCTTTAAAAATAGCATAGAATTCAAAATACTTCCACTGGTGGGAACAGGCGAGAGCCAGTTCAGTATCGTCATTTTACCTTTGTTCAAAATTATGAAATGATTCCTCGTATTCAGTGGCTTCGGTTGGCAGAGCTCTTTAGCCAAAAATGTGTACTGCATTAACCTGACAAAAAGGTCTCATTTGGAAAAAAAGAGGTATTTAAATTATTCACCTTATATAATTATAATGTTTTCAATCATTTAATTTTAATATATTATTTTAATGATTTGCGAGTTTTATGGTTATTAAAACTCCCGCAGTAGAAAGTGTAGCTAATTCCGTTGACTTCATTATTGACGAATAAAGCTAATTTCTATTTGGAAAAGATAAATATTCTAGCCATTACTTATTATTTTGTGTATTCAGTCTCCGCCCGATTCATTAATAATTTATATTTATACTTTGACTCTAAGCATTTGAGCTTAACTGAACTTTTGATTCATGCAAGAATATAAATATTAATGAAATGGTAATTTTATTTGATTAAAAAAATCAGACATGACTTTTATTTATTAAATGTTTAGTATTACTATGGGTAGTCTAATCATGTTTAGATTATATCAAAGAAATGTAGAATGTTTACTAGAACCCCAATTCCTATTATTGGTACTTAAAAAGAGAACGATTGATTCAAAATTAACAATCAACTAGCTTGTCAGTTGCTGCGGTCGACAAAAATAGGCAACTGGAAAATTAGGGCAGTTATAAAAAAATTTATGAGAAAAGAAAAAGAAAATTGTGAAGAAAAAAACGTTAATTCTTGAAATGTCAGAAATAAATATATAGAGAAGTTAATGTTTCCCTCGGAATATTTTTTAATCCAAATCATTTCCCACTATAAATTTGATTATTTCATGGTCACTTTTGTGCACGGAGACATTAGACAGAGAGATCTAAGTTTAAAATAAATTTCAAACTAATTTAAACTTCTATATACTAGATAGGAATTAAACTCAAGGGAGCTATAAAGTTAGAAAGTCAGAGCATTCAACTGTCAACTCTAAGTCCTTCTCTTTACAAAACAATAATAAAAAGTGATAATTTTTTATTTATGGAAATCTTTAAAAATTAAATATTTAAACTTATTTTAAGTATAATGAAATATCATACTTATACTGTATTGACTCCAACTTGATTTAAAAATGCTATTATTTAGAATATATTAGCATACCTAGATACAAATTTATTTTCTTTTGAATGTTTATTATTTAAAAAATATTTTGTTTGCTAAAATTAGCATCCATATGTAATACCATATTCTTTTATAATAATGTAAATTTTTTAATACTCAAGTTCGAACATTTTTAAAATCCACCTACAACTGAGGGAAAAGTGTAAACGAAGTGATTTATAAGTAGGTGATGTTATTTTTTAAGTAACACATCTGGAATTAGGAGAAAATCAGTTTTCTCTTTTGGCAACTTTCCTTCCGGGTTACTCCTGGAAGGAGGAGTCTTCCTCTTTCTCTGTCAATCCGGCAGAAGAGGAACAGCGTTCCCGAACGGCTGGATGACACCGCTCGCTTGCACACTTCGCGAAACGCTGGGGAAAAGGTAAGCAAAAATGACATTTTAATCACTAACCTATATTTGTGAAGATTTATCACTTGTTCCTAATTATAGGCAAGCCGAGTGAATTTGATATAAATATAAAATCATCGAATTTAGAACTTTTTACTTCAGTTTTTTATTTATTTACTCGCCAAGAAATATTGCATTTAGTGTCTTACTTTCTCTATTTGGATTCGCATCCAAGTGAAGAAACAAAACAACCCTTTTAGCGTAATTTTTTAAACAGTGAAAGTTTTGGTAATGTCAATTATTCTTCTGGCAATTTGGCCTTTTTATTGACTTAGAATATTGAGAATAACAGAAAATATTTTTGTTTCGCGATTTCCTATTGATTTTTTTATTCATGATTTTTAATGTTATTATTTTACATCATAGATATTTTTACTTCAAGACATTTTTTCTAATATATTATAATAAAAATGCATATTTTTATTCAAATAATTACTAAACACTTTACTCTTAAGGTTAAAAATGTATGTTTACATTTATTCGTGCATTTATTTTTATGTGATTTTTGCTTTCTTTCTATAATAAATTTTAAAACTTCATTGTTTTATTTATATTTTCATTACTAACCGGTACTAATTAATTATTTACTAACTATTGTTTTTTAAAAAAGAAATTGAAGTATATTTCATACGATTATTCTAGTTTGACGACATTTGTTCAATCAGTGAAATCGGTTTAAAAGAATTGTATGGCAACTGTTTAAAAAATCAAAGCAAAATGCTTATATGTTGATTGATACTAACATTTCATTGCATCTAAATAATGTTTTTATAAGATTTTACTACAAGCCATCGTTAGTATTATTATGTTCAAATTTAGAGTAATTTGAATGTGAAAAATAAAATTATTTATTTACAATAAGCGGTACTTTTCCATCCTACCCCCACTTTTGATAACTGCCGAAACGGGAAATAAAAAAATTGTAAATTATTATCATAAGTAATCAATTTTCATCATGTATACGCTTACGTTTTACGAAACTACTAAAAAACATTTTATTTACATTTTATAATTGATAATACTTGTTTAAGCATTAATGTTCATTTCTGGCGTAAATTGTTTAACAATCGCATTGGTGATCGATTGCGTAGCTATAATGTAATGATACTTTTTTTTCAATGAGACAAAATTAAATTTTGCTGTATTCAGTTGTTTTTTGCCCTTAGTAATTTGTAACTCCTTTATTCAACAAAATTATCGCCAAACAATATTTTGCACCAACTAGTTTTAGCTTTGTTTGCATTTAGTTTGTTTACCATTGTTTATCGCTTTCTAATAAATTTTTGCACAAAAAATTTGATTTAGTATTTATTAAATTTAAAATAAAATTTTGAGTCAATGAAATCATCGTATCTACGTTGTATTATTTTCTCTTATCCATAAAAAACATGCTATTTCTTTAGGATCAAAAATGGGGGTAAAATGGAAATGTAACCAATAAGCTTATATATCAGCTTTTATAGTAAGCTTATATTGTCAGGTGGTAGAATCGAGATTTAGGTTTCAAGTTCGATATTAGACACAAATGAATAGCATAGCATACATATATTTCTGTTTCCATGACGAGGAGAGTGTTTGAGATTATTGTAGTTCCTTACATCTGAATGAGGCCCACTATCCAGGAAAAGCTTTTTTAGAAGTAAACTATGAAGTAGATTATTAAAAGAGCCTTACAAACTCTCATTTTTAATTTGTTCAACTATGCAGTATCAGATATTTACTATAGTTTGTTTCTTCTGAAATTCAATGAAAAAAGGTAATTTCTTTTAAAGAAATAGAGAAAATACTTAAAACGATGAATGATAAAAACGAATTGCCAAATGACACGAAGAAATTTAATGAAATAACCCAACATAGAAAAATATTATAGATTTAGCAGAATTTCTTGGAAAACTTTCAAGTCATATTTAAAAAAATTATTTATTTTAAAGAAAATAATAAGTGGCAATAATTATTTAAATTTTGACATCAATATAAGTAGAGTTATAAATATCACGGCAAAACATCTATAATTGCATCATATTGTGTTTACTGATATACAGTTTTCCACCTCTGTCACTTGAGACTATTTTATTATATGTTCTCTATTGGCTTATTAGTCTAAAATGCAAACAATTGAATTAATTTGAATTTTAATCTAGTGTTGAAATCTATATTTGATCTAAATTCCCCAATTCAAATCTATACCAATGAAAGGATGTTAGATTCTTTTTAACACACATAGGCCAATTTTTACTAGCTAATTCATTTAAACACGATGATCTTTTGTTTGATTCAGGTATTGAGTATAATGTTTTCTGGGGGGAAATACGACATTCCCTATCGAAATAACACATCCAATAATTTTCATTTCAGGTACATTTATTGTATATTTATATCGGCTTTAAAACAATAAAATTCATCATCGCTTGCAATTATAATATGAAGAAGAAGTTCTCAGATATTAAAAGGGATAAAATAATATTTTTGATTTCATGTATTGGTTTATGCATAGAATAAAATCTAACTTTCACTTTTTTTCTTATTATGTTTTTATATTGTTTTCATACACGTGCATGAGAACCAGGAAAATATGTCTTATTAATTTGTTATGCTCGTTTCCTATTTCTGCCTGGTTAAAGTATCTCAACTCTGTCAACTGCTCTGTAATTTTGAATTACTGGTTGGCTAGTTGTCATTCTCTTCTTTAAACTATCATATCATGTATTCATGGGAGATAAGACTTCACGATTGTTTAATATTTATCAGGCCTTCTTAGGATGACAATCATCAGAATCAGATATCGAACTCTTTACTTTCAATATTCAAGCTGGCTAACATAATGGAGATAATTATCACAGTTTTCGAAAGTGATACCGCAATTGTTTTGAAAAATATCAACATATTTAGAACGTGTTCCAAAGCTAATACTAATCTTAAATAATTTTAGATGCGTTCATACAATCTCAATGAAGATAATACAATTCTGGTGAAAATGTTTCGCGAATATATTGTTTCCAATTCAAGTGTTATTGAATTTACTTCAGTGGGAAACCACGCGGTTGAAGTGCGTGTTGTCTCCTACCATTAGAGACTGCTATACCTTGAAATCGAGCTGTTCGTTCACTTGCCAAATTCATTCGACACGTTTCTCGTGATGATAACTCTCGTTACACTTTGACCTTGAGACTAGAATATCTAGACATTTAGCTAAGTCGGGGGATCTCTTTTCCGTATCATCTAGACAGAATAAGGAGTGTATTTTTTACTTATTTCAATTTGACAAAAACAAATATATATGTCAGTATAAAATATATAATTTATAAATTGAACTTTCTAGAAAAAAGAGTTTTTATCCGATAACTCTTCAGAATCCTTAACGCTTATAATATTCATTAAATGGCTCTATATTTAATAATCGTTAACCTTTCGACATTAAATAATGGAAGAAAAAACTTAAAGCAGTTGCAATAGTTTGATTAGGAAAAATGTTGCATTGGTGACCGTAAATAATTTGTTCATTATTTGACCCAGGATGTTCAGCATGTTGAGAAGGATTATGCATTTTTAAAAGTTCCTTTTATTGATGTAGTGTAGCGTAGAGAAGAAAATGCCAACCCACGCGACAAGTGACAGGATCAAGTGACGACCTGTCACTTTATTCTGTTTCGAAATTACGAGACAATTGATAATGCTTAGCAGCTTCTGTTGCCAGAAATGCTTTGCAATAACTTTTATCCTCCAAAAGCCAGGCCGCTGTTTGATTTAGTAAATAAAATATGCTCTAAAATAATTTTATCTGAATGTTCTAACTGTTACAGCATGAGCTAGTTTAATAGAACGAAATAATAAGTGCTACTTTTCAACCAGTTTCAAAATGGTAGCTTTAAGAGAATTGGATTAACAGCTAAACTAAGGTTTGTTTCTTAAGTTTACTTCAGGACAAAATTGTCTTTTGTTGGGGTGCTTTGTTATTAGCAACATAAAAATAAGAACATGTGATAGGAGAAACCTATTACCGGTTTTAGAACTTAAAAACTAAGACAGGGGTGGGAAAACATTTTCAGAGTCAAGAGTTATTATTAGTTTTCTATTCATCCCTCGATTACCTGAAATGACCGACGGGGGTAAAACAAATATATTTTTAAGTATGAGGGACATAAAAATTAGCATGGGTGATCGTTCCATAATGTCTTGTTGGTTCACTGGTCGATCGTAATCCACTTAATACCCACCCCCTAGTCTATAGAAGCTCAGATGAAAGAACCCTGTTCTAAGTTATAGATCCGTGGCATTCTATAATATTTCTGTTTGATCATCTTCCAAAGTATTTTTTTCCTATAAAATTATTGTAATTAAAAATAATTAAACGATTAAATAAAAACATATTTAACAAAAAGTAAAGAGTAGAAATCAGTGAATGAGAAGAATTAAATACCACAGGAGAATAATCAATGGCTAAGAACTCTTCTGTGTAACGATCGAAATGACAAAAAATGATCGTGGAGGAGAAAAGAAAAAAAATATCACAGTGTTCTAAACTCGTTTGAAAACTTTAACTAATAAAAATCAATATTTTCTTTTCATTAAAGTATTTGAATTGAATAAAAGAGTTCGATAAAATTATCGCTCAAGATATGAAATGTATGGAATGTTTCTTAAATTTAATATTTTTCAAAGAAGGATTTGTAAATGGAAATTTTCCTCATGATGTGTATATTCTTAAGTGAATAAATAGTCCATTAGTTTCGCACTTCAAATGAAAAAACCTTATGAAACCAAATATAATTAAATTTAGTAATATTTTTAAAATGTTTAATGACTTTTAATTTTTGAAAACTTTTTAAAAATCATCATTTGTTTCAATGATTTGTTTGAAAATATGATATCTAATATTAGTAAGACGTATTGCTTACTAATATTAGATATCGACTTACGATGAGTTAAAATACCCAGTATTAAAAATAGTTGGTTTTTGCGAGTCTATAAAAAAATCTGGCCAATGAATACTTTTGCTTGCAGATGGTAGAAGACCCCTGGTCAATTTATTTTATAATATGCTTTAAAAGTGTTTATTTAACATTTAAAATTTTAATTTATACCCATATGTTTTATTTAATTTAAAGTTATAAAAAGTTTATATATTTAAAGTCATAAAATAAAATAAATGTTTTACTCTAGAGGAATTTTTGAATTCGTTTTATCAAAAACAAAAGTCAATGATTTTTTGTTTATTTCATATCATACAGTGTAATTAGCATTCAATTCTGTAGTTTTTTTGTGTCGATTTCGAAGTGCTTATTTACAATAAAACTATCTCAAAATTTTGGTGTTAATGGCGCTTTTGAGATTCAAGGGAAATATTGAATGTATTTCTAGTGAATAACGTACTAATAAGAATAAATTTCTTTATTACCTTTGGTTTCCCCTCAGACCAAATATTGTTGTGAATAATGAAATTACCATAGGTCGTTTAGTTAGAGTCAGAATAGTTTCTTAGCGTTTCAAAACTTTGGTTCAGCATGTTATTTTGACATTAATTATTAAAAAAAAAATTGCCCATCCAACACCAAAAAACGCATAAATTTTTTTCATTTATTGATAATCTAGGTTTAAATTTTATAATGATAAAAGCTTTGGTCTCTATCGCTCCTATATAGACAGTGTCTAACAGGGGTTATCATTACTAGAGTTTTATACAAGCTGTTTGATATTTGTTAAATGTAAATTTCTAGTAATCTAACTTGTAGATTTTTTAAAAAATCAAAATTTAATTAAATTTTATTTTAATTATAATTTTTATCACTTTAAAGCAAAATTGTAAAATAACATATTCTGTGTGTGAAATATAAAAATAAGTGTCTTCATAAAAATTAAAAGGAATTTTTATTTAATGACTACTTGTTTTCAAAAGTTGCGTTTTAGTGTATATACACCACGTTTCGTTCCCATCATTTGAATCAGATCACTAAACCCAGTCAATTGCCTCTGAACCATTGTGAAGAGAAGATAGTGAGTGCACACCTTAAGATTTACACTTAAAACAATAAACGTACTTAATAATTTTAGAATATTTAACTCTGGCCTGTTCTGTTATTGGGCCAAATATCTTCCCCGTTACCTTCAACACACGAGAGTGATCACCCTCTTCAGAGATATTTCATTAAAACTCAAGGCTTAAGTGTTTGAACCTAGACGAATTAATATTTGCTACACATTAATTACGTTTTAAAAATTAATTAACTTTGAAAATGAATTTTTTAAAGTTCTGATAGAATAAATGTATGCGCCTTTGTATGGACTGGGTTTAAGATTAACAACAGTGAAAAATAGTTGAAAAAAAAGATAATTTAAAAGTATTAATACATTCCCCATAAATAAGAAATTTCCCAATAAGAAAATATAAATGCAGCTTTTCTCTCTATCAGAAAACGAAATTTAGGATTTTTAAAAAATGCTGCCTCAGTATCTTAATGCTACTTGATAAATTCGAAATAATTTAAGACAGTACATAGATACATTTAAAAGTGAATATCATCCAAAAGTGAACACATGGGTTGGATTCTCTGCTGCCCCAAGATGTTTATTTCAGTTGTCTTTATAAGCAGCATATGATGATGAAACGCAACAGACAATCCTTTCTTAAGCTCCTATTTATGGCACTGATCTCTCAAAGGGCAAATTTTGCTTTCCTGCTGGCCTTAGAAAGATGAGTTTTATAGTAAAATAAATTTCTGCATTTACATCACTCTCAAGCTGTATAATGAACTCTACCCCTTAAAGACTGGATTCCTCTTTATTTTAAAGTTTGACGAAGTCAGCATCTGATTTTGAAATCTATTCTTAATTTTTCATCCCAACTTAGAGAACGGAGCTAGAATTATTCAGATAAATAAAACTTTTCAATACGATGTTCTTTGAGTTTGTCAGAATTGAAAACTTTACCTTTTCATATTAGTCTAAGATCTTTGCTTTGTTTCTATTTTGAACGAAAAATTTGCTAAAAAAAAGAGTTATTAATCAATAAATGATTTTCTGTTAAAAAATTACCTTTTCTATCCATTTCACTAAGCTCTTGTAGTTTCGGATCATTATTGGAATTGAGATGGTCTGGTGTGTAAATAGGATCGCTCTTGCATTCGATAGGTAGTGAACTCGATACTTGATTCAATCGAAAGAAGTATCGTGCTGAGAGGGCCACTGCATGCTCAAAGTTTTGTATGGTCTAAGATTTATTCAATGGTAAAGCTCCAGTGGCTCAGTAGCTTCACGCCACTTCTGGTTAAGACTATCAAAGTGAAGCATCATTTGCCTTGAGCAATGATTGGAAGGATGACCATTTTTCCCTCACTGCATTTCAGGTTTTTCTTGGGTTGGGAACGTGTCCACGTTAATCTGTGAAGTCTAAAGTCTTTACGCTGGTGTCTGTGAGCGAGATAGGGAGAGGAAGATGCCAACTCAGACGTGACCTCGTCACTTGACAGTGTCTCAAAATGACGAGGCACTTGGTGATAGGAGAGTTTTCCAAACACGTCAACCTTAAAGTACAGTCCGAGGTTCAGCTGCACTGCTTTGTATATATGTATCCATTCCCTGGTACGAGGGAAATATTTGTCAACTCTCTAGCTAATTTTTACGACGAAGCTAATCTTGTAGAAAGCCTAAAATTTTTGGAAGTGTTAGGACCTGCCCTAACTAAAATGAGTATTTAGACAATGTTTAGCAGCTACGATCTGAAGAAATAGTTAACCTAAAACGTTTCCCAATAATCCATCTAATATTCAAAACAATGCTTTAATCTTTCTACTAACTTTTTATTTTCTTTTAAATTAATTATTAACCTCATTTCACAATCTCTAATAAATTAATATGAATCCGTCCATATACTCACATTTTGCCAACTTTTAAATTTCTAATAAATATTAAACAATGTTTACGTTTCCTTGGAGAAGAAACTGAAGCTCCTTTTACGCATTTTTTTCAAAAGGTGCCGGAAAGACTTAGAACCATTAATGGTATCACATTCCTGTTTTTTTTTTATTTAAGATGTTTGTAAATGAGACATCTCAAAAGATCGAGATACTCAGAATCCTCTTAAATATATATAAAAATAAGGATGTATTGTCACTTTGAAAATAGAAATAAGGATGTATTGTCACTTTGAAAATAGAAATAAGGATATATTGTTGCTTAAAAGTACGTGTTGTGTATGTGTGTGTTCACGAAACACTTAAATGAAGCTACTCTTAAAGAGGGAAAAAATATTTCGTTCCAAATATTTCATTTTACGAGTCAGTTTTAAGAGTCAACAACGATAAAAATTTCTATGCATATTTCTAAAATTGGAAATCTCATTAATCTTAATAATGTTCTTTTGGTGAAGTTTTCCACCATGGTTTCACTCCTTGATGAATTGTTTCAAAACGTTTTCAGGCCTAATCAAGCATTGTGATGGAAAACATTTCCCTAGCGATTTGAAAGTGATGTCTGAACGGTAAATATTCTGCCCTGTATTCGGGATTATTGCCTTCATGAATACAAAAGAATTCAACTTGTCACTTCAGGTAGCTTCGGTGCTTAGTCATTGGGAAGGCCGCCAACTATGCTCTTCTCCTGTCACCATTCAAGGCTTCGAGTATTACGCCACAGAGCACTTGGCTCTTTGTTGGCACTGGCACAGACGGTGAAACAACTAATGCCCGTAAACAAAGCCGCTTAAGTGACGCGCTAAGGGACTATGCCCTTATTTTCGGATGGATGTCGGCAGCTTTTAAATTAAACTACATGTTTCGGTATAAAGTCGATTAAAATATACAGATGCAGATTATCTTTTGTTGTGGCTTTACGAACATGTAACATGTATGTCCCACGGATCATATGAGGCTCTCTATAAGTATTTTCAAGCCCCAGTTTGATGGAATAGCAAGTAACAAATATTTTTAAAAGTTTCTTTTACTTCAAAAATTTTCTAGTTTTGTGTAAGTACCTATAATAAATTTTAAATTCATGTCACCAAATTATGAGAAAGTACTTATCATAAATTTTAAAACTTTCCAAGTTATGTGTAAGTACTTATTATTGTTGGACATGAACTTACCACAAGACATAAATTTTATTATTAATAAGTTCATGATTCCAATGTATTTATTGAAACATGAAATTTGCAATAAGACATGACTTTTGTAATTAATAAATTCATACTTTGAATGGCAGTGTCACATTTCATGGTTTGATATGATAGGCTTAGAACTTATTGATAAAAATTACTAACAATCGTTAATTTTGCACTTATATAGTAATATGAACTTTGCTATTAGATTGTTAATGCCTCAAATGTTCATATCATGAGATGGATATACTGACAACAAAAAACAATAATCGTTCACTTATTTTAGGTCTTTATCATTATATAAATCTTGTAACAAGATATGAATTTTAATATAAGTATGTTTATATTACCATGTCGTGACATAAACTAATTTTTAAAAAGCAGCTACAAGCATTCATGATAGTGAACTAGTCTTATATTCATATCATGCAAGGATTTTGTTATCAGTATGTACACATTTTGAATCGCAGTACCGTGATTTGATACTAATAGCAGTAATTACTTTTGATTTATATAAGTCTTGTTACCATATCATGATTTGAACTTGACATTTATAATTTGTATCAACCCAAACTTATACCACATGACAAAAGAGGAACATTACTCTGAGGGTAATGTTTAATCCAACGACATTATGATTAGATTAGGTTTTTTTTGCCACCCTATTGTTATTTTATGTACTCGAGGTTAAACTCGGACTCAAACTAAGTTTCAATAAGTGTAGATACTCTATCTTCACTATGAGTAAGGACATTACCCGCATCTCGCTTTCCGGAAATAGAATCTCCTACTCTGATGAACTAAAATACCTCGGATATATACTGGATCCCAAACTGACTTGGATGGCGCACCTGAACGATGTTAAGAACAAGATTGACAGCCTCCAAAACAAGCTAGTCAGAATCTCCCGAGTCACGTGGGGATTAAAGCCAAATATCCTGAAGCTCATCCACTGCAGCGTCATTGAGAGTACCATCATCTACGGGTGTCAGGTCTAGTATTCCAGCACTGCCAGAATCAACAACAAGCTCCAGCGAATCCTACGTATTGGACTCCTGAAACTGACGAAAATTTATCGTACCACCTCCACCGATGCACTGCAAATCCTGGCAGATGTCCCGCCTATCTTCCTCAAAGCGGACGCCCTCCAAAAGAGGTTCAAGTTGTGGAATCTTGTGTTTACAATCCATATCAACGGGACTGATTGGAGCCCCTGCAATGCCTGGATCAAGGTCCCAAGTCTCACCCCACCATGGACGACCAACCCTTGGACTTGAAATATGGAGCAGGTCCACGAAGACTTCTACGCCAACACGGACGGCTCGAAGATTGACAATAGAGTCGGCTGTGCGTCACTCATCAACAGAGACAGTGAGCTGATTAAGACCATTCAAGCCCGACTTAATGACACGGCTTCAGTGTTTGAGGTAGAAGCCACCGCAATCCTGCTAATCATCAAATACGCGATCTCCCGCGATTACCAGAAATGCTACATCCACACAGACTCTAGGTCAATACTCTTAGCGTTGGCTGGAAGGTAAGACTCAAGCGACACAATACAAGAGATTGTCGAGATCTGCAAAGGACGAGAGAGACAATTCGCTCCACACTGGGTCAAGGCTCATATTGGTATCACCCAAAATCAAGCAGCTGAGGTTGTAGGGAAGCAGGCCACCCAATTAGACAACATTGACATCACTATCAAACTCAGCAAACAATAGTTCCAGACACTTACCATCGAGTACGAGACTTCTATGTGGCAGCACAGATGGGAGACCTCCAACAAATCCAGGACACTTTTTGAACTCTTCCCGAAAGTTTCACGGAAAAAACTACAAGGGGACTTCTTCTTAAGCCAGCTTCTTTCCGGGCACGGAGTCTTCGGCATCTATCGCAGCAGATTTCACGGGCAATCAGATTTCTGCCCACATGACGGCAATGTACAAGATCCGGAAAGCCTTCTCTTCCACTGTAGCCGCTACTCCAACATTCGGGAAATGACCTTTCTCAAGAACTTCCACCAACTACACTTCAAGCAGCTCTTCGCTCTAAAGAATTCAGGAAAGGTGCTAAGGAAATTCTGCAGGCTGAACTCATCCTTCAACTCATTAACTAACCTCCACCTCTCCTGGGGCCTGAGCAGCTACCAGGCGCGTCAGTAGGTGGTTGATCACTGAACGTCCTGTAGAAATGACAGGATAGCCTTGAATATAGAATCAGAGGCCGCGAACCAGCTCCCGTAAACCCTGGTGTTATGCGATCCGTGCCTAGGGCTAATTGGCACCGCGGTATTGGTGTCTTAACGGAGCCTCTAGTTGCCTGGCAAACTTCTAGAGTAATCTGCCTTGCCCAGTATCTCAGGCAATGCTGGGTGGACTTATATTACCTGAGCTTATAAATTGTTATCTTGTGGCTGAAAAGACACAAGAAATAACAAACCTTTCTGCATCTGCAGGTGATGCCTCTGAAGTAGACCTTGCTGAAAAAGACAAGGGAACTCAGAGGCAGTCTTGTAAAGGGGCAGTAATGAATCCTTCACTTGAGGTAGAAATGACCTCCAAACCATCTTCTGGTGAAAGTCAGGAAGCTATCCCTAGTATGACTGACTCTCTGACCAGATGGAACTGTTTCAGCAAGACCCTATCTGCTGGAAATGTCATACGCAAGAGGAAACGGCAGAGCATATCATTTATTAATGCGAGGCTCTTGCCCGCCCTAGATTAACTTCTTTAGGCATCAACCATACTAGAGAGTTACACCTAGACTCCATTAAAGGGTTATTGGACTTTATTAATAAAGTGGGTGACCCGAGCAACTGGAACTAGGAAACATTGGGTTTGGAGTTAATGGTACAAAATGCTGATAAAAGCAGAGGTGCCCAATGACATACAAACCCAACTCTAAGAAGAAGAAGAAGAACCTCCACCTCTTCTTTCCTTTGTACATATCTAAATACTTTCTGTAAACTTGCCTGTATCTGTATATATATGTTTTGTACTATATCTTTCTCAATTAAGGCCATCCGGCACTCTTCTAGCCACAGTGAGTCTCAACAGAACGCCCTTTTGTCCTATCAGGGTCCCGCATGTGGTTTGGACAGTCTACCACTTAAGGAGTTCTTCTCACATGCCCTGTCCAAGTGCTGAGCCTGGGTTCCCTCCAGGATTACTGTCCGACGACGTTCTCCACCGTAACCTTCGGGTGGGACGATGCTCTTTGGTAATGTTATTACCAAAGTTATTATTATTACGTACTCGAGGTTAAATTAGGCCAGCATTTATAGTTTTCAGTAGAATCTGAAACACTACAAGCCTCCGTGTACTCGAGATGGGAATTGAAGTTGCGAACTGTTGAACCAAGGACCAGAGCGCTGATTATTCAGTTAAAAACTCAACTTCCTTACAATATGGTGATTTTTGATTTAGTAGAAGGTCAATCCTATTAATTTTGCGTTCCTATTTAAGAATCATTATTTATTAAGCAAGTATTATACTTAGTTTTAAGTTTGATTTGTCTTTCTAAGATTTCTTTTTGCGTTTGACGACTTTCGATGTCACTTACAATTAAGACTTGACTCAGAAGGACTTGAACATCAACATTCGAGAATGGACACCGAAGGGAATCGGTGGAATTGTTGGCCCGACTATTCAAGTAGCAGTTCGATCCTTTTATTTTGTTATGATGCATTGGACGGGCATTATGAATTGTTGATGAAAATCTGGAAATAAGTATAAAAAATAAAAGGCAATACTTTTATATGATAAGAAATTCTTCTTTACTACGTAGACTTATCGTTTCTTCGATGTTTCAAAACCGATGACAAGTTATCTGAGAGTCTAGATATCTGGATTTCAGTCTAAATGTTCATGAGATTGACTCTCATGTTGGAAATGGATTAAAATTGTAGGCCGCGAAATTGAAATACGAGTCAATTACTATCATGCATTATACAATTACTATTATGAAACTGTTGTGTAAAATGTTATTTTTAATTTCTTAAATATTTTAAATAATATTTATAGAACAATTAATTTAGAAATATGATATTTACGGATAATTTTTAACGAAATCATACTGTAATTTTGAATAAGAAAATGTAAGCTTCAAATTTTGAAATAACTAATGAGTTAACTGCTTTATTATATTTATTGTTAACATTATGAGTAAGAAATTATTTACTTTTTTATTTTGAAAAGTTGTTAAGTGCTATCAGTCATGCCAAAACCTTCTGAGTGTAAGGAACACATTCTTTCTAGACTTTATTACTTTTATCATTGCTTCGCTTTAAAAATGTTCATTGAAAGTTATTAGAAACTTGTACATGTGCATAGTTATTAAGATCAAATTGCCATGAAAAATTTTCAGTTATATTATTTTACTGTAAAAGTTATCTGACTTTAATTGATATAGGAAAAATAATTTTTTTTAAAAAGATATAACTGTTTGTCCCTCAAAAGTCATTGTTTGACTGCGAAGGTAACAAGACCGAAGAAAACAGTTTAAACTGGTTTCCGAACCACTAGAAACATCCACACCCGAAGAGGGAATCCGAACCGGCTCTAGAACAAACCATTCAGCTGGTAGCACGGCTAAAAAAAGGCAATGGCATGGGAATGTGACAGAGATTACAAAAGCTAGAAATGTTTGCGACAAACAAATTTAAGGTATTGTTATATAACTTAAAATAATATATTGAATAATAAAAAAATTTTTTAAAAGAACAGTAAAACGTATTAGCAAATATTCACTTTATAGACATTTTTTAACAAGTCTTTTTTCTTATTTTCTTTTCATTTATAACGAAAATAAGTCTGTTAAATAGCTACCTCTTATACAGGTCGTAGTCGATAAATATGAATTTATAAGTGCTGTTTTCATAGAAATCTTTGGCAAATAAATGTTTAAAAAACTGTTTTGAAGTCTAATATAATTATTTTTAAAGAATAGATTCAGGAATTATTACATGAAATACACAAAAAGTATAACGATAAAATATATGACAAATCAAACTTCAAAATTACTAACAACTGTATCATATTATTAAAAACTTTCAATTTCAGTAATACGATATTGAAATTAAAGAGGTTTTCAAACATAAAATTATCATGATTGGAAATAAAATTATTTTATAAAATGTAATAAAGAAAAATACCATTAACGCATAAACAATCATTTAACTTCAAACAGCCAACAATAAACAATCAATTAATCAATCATAAATTTTTACATTTTAATCCTTTCAAATGCATAAGCTTCTTATATCAACATGTGATTATGAAGATATTTTCCAATTACGAAATTATAACTTGAAAGAAATATAGTAGTTTGACGAATGCAAAATTTGGAACCTAATATATGTTTGTGGCTCTACATTTATTACAATTAGAAATTGTTAAAAGCATTTTTAACTGTTGTTAATTTTAATTTTTGCATTTAAAGTAATTTTTTTATTCAAAAGATTAATTTTTAATTCAATTATTGTGTATCTCAAAATTTATCATGAAGGAAGAATGAAAATTAAAATTAAATAGATTCTTTTTACATAGACGAAAATTTAAACAATTTTGATTTTTGTTCTTATATTATTTTAGTATAAGTAGGTATGTATTTCATTAAAAGTTTCCGTACATTTGGATAATAATTATTTTTTAAAAAAAATATTGTTTTATCATTATTAATAATAGATGATAAAAGATTTCTTTGATATCATTTATATTAAGATTTTTCCTGCTAATGGTACAAAAAACTATGAAAAAGTAAATAGAAACTTATACTGAATTTTTACCATTAAGAACGACATGTTTCTAGTTAGTTATGAAATAATACTGCATAATACTGATTTTGCCCTCCATATTATGGTATTACGACTTTATCGTGCTCATCTTGTTGATCTTAAAAGTTACTCTGGCGAAATTACCATAGTATAGCTAGCGAGGTTCTCAAAATGTTATCTTATATATCAATGACCGAAACTGGAAAACTTAGGAAGAAAAAAGTCTGAAAAGAGCGACTAACGCTCTTTGATTTATAGTGGAAAAAGTATTATTTATACTAAGAATCCCAATTTTTTAAAATATTATATAAAAATAATTTCTAATACATTAAGTTGGGAAAAAAGTTCGTAGTGTTTTTATACCAGACTTTTATTTAAACAAAAAACAATAATTATATCAATAAGTTAATCAATTATATATTCGCCGTTGCTGATTACAACCTCTTCCCACCTCTCGACCAATTTGTTGATGGCGTTCCGCAAAAAATTGCCCGGTCTGGTGTCAAAGAAGTTGTTGAGCTAGATTTTAAGGACCTCTTGGCGCACTGGGAAATGCTCGAAAAGAATGCCACAATCTACAAGGAGCTCTACATTGCCCAGCTACACCGCGTGAATGAGGCTATTCCGATTTCTACGCCGCAGGCGGACAGCCTACTCGCGAAGCGAGTGTAAGGCTGAAGATGTCCACGAGTGAATGAGGCTATTCGACTGAAAAGACCTGATCGACATGGTGAAACCATACTCCTT
Source organism: Latrodectus hesperus (assembly GCA_037975125.1). Lineage (NCBI taxonomy): Eukaryota > Metazoa > Arthropoda > Arachnida > Araneae > Theridiidae > Latrodectus > Latrodectus hesperus. Next base: position 64,718,129 of record CM075852.1, read on the forward strand.
CATGCCGCATTCCAAGAGCTAGAATGGGATGTCCTTCAGCATCCGCCGTATTCTCCGGACCTTGTACCGACCGATTACCATCTTGTCCGCTCCTTGTCAAACCATATGAAGGGAGTTACCTTCGATAACAAAGAGGTCCTTAAAAACTGACTCAACAACTTCGACACCAGGCCTGGTGATTTTTGGCAGAATGGCATCAACAAATTGATCGAGAGGTGGGAAGAGGTTGTAATCAGCAACGGCGAATATATAATTGATTAACTTATTGATATAATTATTGTTTAAATAAAAGTCTTTGGTATGAAAACGTTACGAATTTAACGAATTTATTCCCCTACCTAATATATATATATATATATATATATATATATATATATATATATATATATATATATATATATATATATATATATATACACACACACACACACACACAGTATAAATTTTCATAAAACTGAAAACTCACCGTCAGCTATCTTTCATCCTATGATGATCTCAACGCTACCAGTAAACAAAATTTCAAATCAATTTAAACATTTTTTGCAAAGCAACTACTTTAAATTTATTTCCATCTTTCCAAAGATATTCATGTTGATATCATTCATCATCGGATTTCTAACTCAATATAACATATTAATGCTGATTCTTCTTAACTTAAATAATTATTCTCTATCGTATTAAATATAATTGAATTAAACTCTATGAAATAAAAATTATAAACACAATATTCGTATTTTTTTATTTTGCTCCAAACAATAACTACCAAAACATGTTCTATAGCTCAGACGATCAAGTGTTACAGTGTAGGCTAGTCATATGAACTAACAAGTATCCTATTCTTTACCTTTCGGAGGAACGATGACGTTGATCGCACTTGTTTGTGCGTGATTACTATATTTTCTGCTATTCACATTTGATTTAAAATAAAATTTTGTTTTGTAAAATGCCAATGCGTATAACACAGCATCTGGTTTATACATAAAATACTTTTGAAAATATCATTTTAAGGAACTCACTGCGTTAGGAGTTCTTCAAAGTGGGAGGCCTAAGGTTCCAATCTATTCAGAATCAAACAACGGGAAATGCACATTCCATTTATTCTTTTTGCCGCCCAACTTGTCTAGTGGTCAGTGTGCCTGACTGCGGATAAGAAGGTCCTGGGTTCAAATCCCGGTTTGGGCATGGATGTACTTTCTCTCTCATCCTGTCTTTGTCCCTTCCTTGTATGAATGAGGTATGAATGGTTGCCTACCCTATAAACCGGTACCTATGGCGTGTGTGTACTGAGGAAGTCGGACTCCAAATCAAATATGGTTCAGTTGGAAAGTGGAGCAGCGCACCCCATATTGCCAGCCTAGCTGGCACACGACAACAAAACAACAACATTTATTCTTTCTGCATACATATCTATCTGAATGGGCAATTAGTGATTTTTTCGACTTTTTTTAACTTCACTTGAATATGGTTGACTATCTATGAAAAGATCACCAGAGAGAGGCAATAAAACGGCAACAGAACAAATGCCTAAAAACGGACTTCAGCAGGTAAGATATCCTCTATGCGCGTCAGATTATCGAATTAAGAATGTTTTTATTAGAGTTCTGATGTTGTTCGAATATAAATCAAAATTTTTAGAGATTGTTTGAAAGTGGACAAACATAAAGAGTTACTGACGAAAATGAATTGCTTATTAAAGTTTTATTGGCAAATTGATAACTTTAAGAATATAGGTTATTGTGATTCCTTTCTGTAACCCTATTTTTGAAGGACAAAGGCAGGGAACATAGAAACCACGCCTGAATTTTGGTTCACAATTAAGTGATTATCAGCTGACATCCTTCAAACCTTGACCTTACGAGGAGAGGGGCATTGGACCCTAAGATAATTTAAAGTGATCACTCTTACCACGATGATTTTTATTAGGTCAGGTATCGAATCCGCTACCTTCTGAAACCTACCGAATTCTCCTCTTATTAGGGAAATGTTGTCGCATAAAATGACCCTTAATTTTCTTTAAATGTCAGTTTTTTCCATTTTATCAATTTTATTTTTTTTTCATTTGTCTCTAAAAATAACTGCTTTTGTAATTTTTTTTGCTTTGTCCTCAGTTATTATTTGAATTGGCATTCAGTGTATTTTCGCTTTTAGCAATTATACAGGATTACATTTAAAAAAAATGTTCCAATGACAAATAAAACTGCATTTTCTAAAATTTGAAAACAAAACTAAAAAGTTTTTTTATTAGTGAATATATTTTTAGGTATTCAATATTATATATACTTTTCTAATTTTGAAATTAACTTATGGAGTTCATGTACTTTGTTAAATCTATGGTGAGACAGGTTGTACTTATGGTGTTCGATTTTAAGCCTAAATATTTTGCCACAGAGTAGGCTTCTTTATCTGAATTTAACACAGTCTATAAATTTATTTCAAAACTTACACAGTGTAACAGTGGAATATTAGATTCAATAAGTTTTTAACGCGCGCAAGCCATCTGAGTTAGTTTATTTTCTTCTGAATTAGACACAGAGCCGGTTACTTTCCGGAATAGAGAGCTTTATCTTATTCCCCGATACAATAGCAGCCATCAATCTGATTATTTAGCAATCATAATAAATATAAATTTTAATCATAAGAAGTATAAATATTAAACAGAAACAATTATTAAATGGAGAACTAAGTCGAGAAGGAATTTTGGAAGCGGGAGTATTCAAGGAATATGCGGAAGTATTATTGCTATATGATTATGTAACAATGTCTTCTTGTTTCTGTCCACAGAAATTAATGAATACAGCAAACCATTTTGTAATTTTTAATCAAAGTCAAGTGAGGTGGTCTACATCTTAACTGGCACTCCCACTTCCTCACAAGCCAAAGAACTTTAGAACCTCCAGAGGTTTTATCGGAAGTGTTCCCTCATAGCACAGTCATATTTGGTTGCATAAAGTATCAACCAAATGTTATTTGGTATGCCGGAAAAAGTTAAATAATTTATGTAGAAATTCTTTAATTTCTACAATAACTAATTAACTTTTTTGTGCATGAAAACCCAAAGAAAATTTCATCTTATATGTTTTTCAGATTTAGTCTTTTCTAAATGATTGCTTTTTTTATTCATTGTTATTTACAGTGTTCTACGATTTTAGTTATTACAATATAATATTCATATGATCACTTTTTATCAAAGTATTCCTCAAAATTCTTCAGGTTTGTGCTTAGAGTAAATAGCAAAAAAACCCAATATATTCTTTCTTTCAAATGTTATGTTATATATTACTCTCTGTGTCAAGCAAAATTTTTATTGTAGATTTTAATTTCTTTTATTTTCGTTATTTTTTATTAAATGTTCGCTCCTTTCATGCACTAAAATTATAGATTAGAAAAATGTCACACCATATTCTTCTTCATGCGCATTCAGAGTGCTGCATCTTGACATCTTTTCTACAGAAGCGTGTAACAGAAGTTATGGTTTTATTGTCCATAATTTTTGAGAATGATATCAACAACATCAATATATATCTATATCAATATATATATATGTGTGTGTGTGGTGTGTGTGTGTGTCTGTGTGTATATATTGTGTGTTTATGTGTTGGATAAAACATTCTTTCCTATTAAAGATGATTACATTTTTATGATTATGTGAATTTGCAAAACTCGCTCCTTTGAGTTAGGATATACTTCATTCAGTCTTTGGTAAATCGTATAAAAATCTTAAATAATATCTGAGCATCTATTAATTTATTTAGAGTTAAGGAAATTTGAATATTTTCTTGTGAATTTTTATACAAGATTATGTAAATATTATCACCTTACAATTTATCTGAATATTAAAATTATGAAATGAATCCAAGAAGGTACTGACAATAGCTTACTGTGTATTTCTTAAAATTAGTCTGATGGATTTCAGCTTTGGAAATTAGGAAAGCAACTTTTTTGCAACAACAGTTTTATATTTTTCTCGGATAATTTACATATTACAAGGGATGAAACCAAGAAAACGTTCAACCACTTAACACGATAGATGTACATGCAGAGTAAAAAGACAATTGTTAGTTTTCAGGTATACTTATCCCCATGACAGATTTCGAATTAGATTCCAGTCATTTTTCAAACAATAAAAAGTGGATGTCGTATTTCATCTTTCTGCATTGCTGCCTGTCAGGTAAGCATTTTCGGCATCGTAGAGTGGATAACCTAACAGCCGAAAACCGTTGTTGTGAATATGAACATCCACCACGTGGCATTTTACGCAAAAAATTTTTTTTCGTTGATAAAATTGGCCGTATTCAATTTATAGTAGTGAAGGAAGTTCGAAAAAATTTAAAGCTCTTACCATGAAGATTTATATGCAGAAAATAGAAGCACATCATTCCCTTGTTATTGACCTGTTGCTGGAATTGAACCACTAATATTCCAAATAAAGAACGCGATGAGCTCCAAAAGTTTTCCACTGTGCGAAATCAATTATTTACTTTCTATTGTTCTACAATTGTAACTAATATCGACTCTTTGATCTTCCACTCTGAAAAGTGCAGCTTTATTACCATATTATAAATGAGCTTTAATTGAATAGGTTTTGTAATTTACTTCATTGTGTAAACGTTTAGAGAATACTGTGCATATTAATTAATCCGCAATCATATCATAATCCATTGAGATACAAAAGGGTTGCCCGAAGAAACGCTCTTGGCGAGATATGAGTCCTTGTTTTGGCTGCTTTTTATTTCTGGTTACTATGCATCGTTTTCAACAGAAATTGAAAATTTCCGAGTTTAAGATGAGTATTACGTGACTATGTTTCAGAACTAAAAAGTATTTATAGAAAATAAACTCTTATTCTCATGCTTGTCTTACTTATTTCATTACCAATATGTTCCTGATTTATCGTGCTCCTTTTACTTTCATCTCAATATGATTTGTTCTTTATTTCTTGACTCAGTGTCCAGAAACAATGGCGGCTCCACCAACATTCTTCCAGTCCCTTCCCACAGAAGCTGAAGCCACTGATGGTGACATCGTCACATTTCAGGTATGACTCATCTGGGCAAATATCTATACGCAGGATTAATTTCTTGCGACATATCTACTTTTCAAATATCAGTTCGATTGACAAAGATATCACACATAAGATTTTCAAAGTTGTTTAAATAAATTTAACAAGAAACTACATTTTTTTATTTATTTCTCGATTCTCCAATATTTATTAGTTTGATTAAATGTGACGCAGAGAGTTATTCTAAAAAATTATATAAAAGTAATCGTTACATGAATTATCCTACTTTTAGAATAAAAAGCGCATTTTTTTGAAAAAAAATTTGTTTTAATTTAAGGATGCTTTGGTAAAAATATATATTAGTTAAAAATTGAATACACGCATCAAACCATACTTAATACTTACTTGTATATACTTACATATACTGGTTTTAAATATGTTTATGTGTATGAAATTTTGACAATTCAATTGGATTTTTGCATTTAAAGGTACACTAAAAATATTTGAAATCAAAACAATTATATGAATTAATTGTAATTGTATTAAAAAAATTATATATATATAAGTAAAAAATAAATTAAATTATAAAAAGGAAGTTAAGCTGTGAGAACGAATGCAATTTTTTAGACTTCACTGCTGTAAAATGCTTGATTAAGAATACATGAAGACTATTTTGAAATTTTTGAGACACATTTAAAGCAATCACTACGTGAATTATCCTGATTATATTTACGTAATTTTATATGAGATAAATGCAATCTTCTTCCATGCATGCAAAGAAATAAAGAACAAATAACGAGCAAAATAATACATGTAACGAAAAGTGCGTGCATTATAGAACAAATAACAGGGAAAACAGTGCTTCAAAAATTTTTAGAAACTATTCACAGATGATGGAGGGGTATCTGGAACAATGTTAAAAATACTTCGACTAAAAATCTACTTATATTCACATTGAAAATGTGATCTATCTATTTATTGGTCAATAATTTAATAAAATAACAAGAGGGCTTAAACTTTATTATTCAGTAGCAGTAGATGTTATGTTTGTGTCGCAGGTGAAAGTGAGCGACGACCCAGCCGATCCGACGACCGTGTCCTGGTGGAGATGCGGCGAGTCCCTGCAGCCCATTCCTGGCCACCGAGAAATGATCGAGCACGAGGACGGGTGGCACGAACTCATCCTCAGCAACATCACCGAGGAGGACGAGGGCGAGTACGAGTGCCGAGCAGAGAACGACAGGGGTCACAACTCTTGCTTCACATCCCTCTTCTATTACCAGGAAGGTACGATCTCATCTGATAGTTGCGATTTCATATTATTTTCAACAATACCCTTAATAAGTGTTATGTTAGAGAAGCAATCTCTACTTAATAAGTACCAATGGAATATTTTTGGATTTGTCTGTCAGACTATGAATTGTATTTAATAGTTATATTCAATACATTCAAATAAGCATTTTGCACATTCAAATTTCACATAAAATTTGTATTTAAATTTGTTATGTATTCAAAAAAAATCAAGAATAAAAGTTTTACTTGGAAAATTATATTCGCCAGTTTGATCTCTCACTTTTAAAAAGAGATTTTCAAAATGTATTAGTTCAGTTGTCTTTCCTCTTTTTATACAAATAGACTAATTCAACTAAGACTTCCAGTTTAAAGTTAATTCCTCACAGCCACAAGCAATCGTACGCGAATCGGGAAACGAATAATATGAACTGTTGAGTTGGGGATTAATTATTACATCTATGATAGATCGGAGTACCTATTCTTGAGTGAATTTTGTTTAGTTAGTCGTTCTACAGTCAAAAGGGATAATTTAGCCGGATCCTTGAATTTAAAACATTCTAGACTACTGTGAATATCTAAGCTCGAAGTTGAAGACGAACCCTCGAACATTGAAAATAGGGAACATTTCAAGTTAGGGCTTTATAATAACATTATAAAGCTCCAAACATATATTTCAATTCAGTAACTAAAAATTCCTTTACATGCCTTAATTAATGAAGCAGTTGAAGAAAAGAACAGAAACAACCAAATTCCTAAATACGATGCGCTTCTGTTGTTGTTGGATTATCCTCTTTAAAGAAATCTGACATTTTCTCCGATCAACTCCAATAAATTGTTGACAGTTAGAAAGTCAATGACTAGCAGGGTATAGATGCGCTTCTTCATACCTTAGATGAAAGGACCACTGTCACTTTGAGGAATGACTTTTTGATTAAGGCACCACTGTCCCAGCAAAGACACTTTGAAGCTTTCCGAGTGAGCAGTAATTTCAATGGACAACTTACAATTTGTTGTAGAATCTGAGGTGTATCTGAAATGAGTATTGGAGCAGTGGAACTATACTGATATCTATAGCTCTCTTTAGTGTTATGCACAAAATAGCTTGAAAGCACTTTATACTCTAAATTCACTAAAAGCGTACTTGTTTATTTTTACTATTAAATTTGCGGTTTTAATTCAGTCCTATTAACGCCACTATTGGTTCACTTTTTTTCTGTGTTGAAACACACTATAGTGGAGCCACGCACTAAGATTCTGGGACACAATTTTTGATGTAGAATTTATTCGTCATGGTAGATTAGTACGCAAAGTATTTGAGCAAACTTTCGGGACTTTTGATGAATTGATAGATAGGTCATTGCTGACACCTTTGGAGCTCTATGCTAAGATGCTTGTAACTCACATTGAAAAAGAAAACTGTAGCTGATATATAATTAATTGATTAAGATTGTTTAAGAAAAGTCTATTGAAGTTTTTAATTATTTGGTGGGGATTAAGAGACGTCTTGACGTAAAAGCAGATAAGTGAGATTAACAAAATCTGTAACAGAGAACAGTTTAAAGATTTAGAAGTTACAAAATTTCACTTTTTATGTCATTAAAATTAAAATCATTTGAAGGGTCACTGAAATCCACAGCAAGCAAGAATTATATTTTCCGTATTTGAAGATTATTTAAATATTTTCAAACATAGGGATATTATAAAATGATATTATCCCTATATTTGAAAAGATAATTCAAATAAAGGGATAATATCCCTATTCCTAATCTTTTCTGTAGTACGTTCTTCAGATCCTTATTTAAAGGGCAGTGTCTAGGAAAATATGATCTACAATTTCAGAATCACCCCAATGACAGCGATCCGTATGCTAGAGATTAAACCTAGATAGAACCGAATTGGTAGGGACAGATCTCGTTCTAGCTCTTGACGGGGCCAAACGTCTTACAGTCGGGATTTTATTGATAGTCTATGATTTTAATGAATAGATGTGAGATGAGAGAGTGCTTTGGCATATTTGCAACTTTTCCATTGATCAAATATTTCCTTAAAGAAAAGTTTCCTGATGTTTTGTTCTAGATCCTCAGGAGAAATGGATCGTAAAGTTTATTGACTCATGATTGTTACTTTGGCCAAAGAGTCAGCTTGATGAATATATGGATTCCGAGAATTATGTTTCAATTTCAATTCCAATTCAAATTTCAAAATTTTTTGGGCTTTGAATTCATTTCCAGTAGACGCATTTGCATTAATTATAGTTATTTTGTTTTAAATAGGCACTAGCCTCTTCTTCACTGACTTCTGAAATGTTGTATTGCTGTTCAATTCAACTTTGACATTAATGAGTAATTTTCATTAATCGATTCGAAGTTGAACTGAACAGACACTCTGATTTCTTTTTCTACAATGATTGGAAATCTACATACTAAATATAAACATTTTTTCTCAATACAGATTTTAAAACAATAAGGATTTCACCAAAGTTCAGTCAATAACATATTAATCCATCATAAAAATAGGATTTTGACACATTTATTTGAAAACATATTTTCCGAGGATTTATTTTCCTTTTCTCTTGAATCGGTATTTCATGCCTTATTTTTTTTCCGTACTTTCTAATGAATTACAGGATATCATGAGTTAGATACCGACCTAAGGTTTGAATGTTTGCAATGATTTAGCACCCAATTAAAATTCTTGATCCCGATCGAATAAGCTTACTTTGCAAAAAGGTGACTAAAATGACAAATTAGCACTCAAAAGACAAAAATCGTGCTTGCAATTTTTGAATTCATGGCATAATTTTTAGTAAATGCTGATGAAGGGAAAACATTTGACAATAATTCTAAGTTTCGAGGGAAACATGTATTCATTGACTATATAGGGTACTGGAGGGCAAGACAAATTAGTTACATTTTGTCTTATTTCCTTGAATTTGGAAAGCCAACAGCTATGATCACCATTGTGTTTCGAGAAATTCAGAAATTTTCTACTTCCCTATCTTCTTCTTCTTCTTAGAATTGGGTTTGTATGTCATTGGGCACCTCTGCTTTTATCAGCATTTTGTACCATTAACTCCAAACCCAATGCTTCCTAGTTCCATTTGCTCGGGTCACCACTTTATTAATAAAGTCCGATAACCCTTTAATGGAGTCTAGGTGTAACTCTCTAGTATGGATGACGCCTAAAGAAGTTAATCTAGGGAGGGCAAGAGCCTCACATTCATAAATGATATGCTCTGCCGTTTCCCTTTGCGCATGACATTTCCAGCAGATAAGGTCTTGCTGAAACAGTCCCATCTGGTCAGAAAGTCAGACATGCTAGAGATAGCTTCCCGACTTTCACCAGAAGAAGATGGTTTAGAGGTCATTTCTACCTCAAGCGAAAGATTTATAACTGCCCCTTTACAAGATTGCCTCTGAGTTCCCTTGTCTTTTTCAGGAAGGTCTACTTCAGAGGCTTCACCTGCAAATGCAGAAAGGTTTGTTATTACTTGTGTCTTTTCAGCCACAAGATAACAATTAAAAAGCTCAGGTAATATAAGTCCACCCAGCATTGCCTGAGTTACTGGGCAAGGCAAATACTCTAGAAGTTCGCCAGGCAACTAGAGGCTCCGTTAAGACACCAATACCGCGGTGCCAATTAGCCCTAGGCACGGAACGCATAACACCAGGGTTTACGGGAGCTGGTTCGCGGCCTCTTATTCAATATTCGAGGCTATCCTGTTATTTCTACAGGACTTTCGGCTATCCACCACCTGCCTACGCGCCTGGTGGCTAGCTCAAGCCCCAGAGGGGTACGCATACCTCCTGGTTCCAGGTACTTCCCTATACTCAAAACGAAGATGTTTTCGAAACGAGACGAATTGCAGAGCTCCGAGTGGTAAAATTTGGAAGTTGAAGTTCCTAATTCAAAACTGAACGAGATATCAAAAAATTGGAAAGATGCAGTAATTTGATATCAAATAATGATTTTAATGATCGAAATAAGAATAAAAGAACATGTGCCAGAACATGGGTTTGAGCATGAATGCGCCATTACGCAGCTACATAACGAAATACGCAGAAAGGAATAACAAGTCACTAATCACATTGACCATCCAGTGCAACCTGTACGGAACAAATTTCGTTGCTCTTTTGTTGACAGCAAATAGTATTTTTTTTGTTACGCTTGGCTTGGTTTAAGGATATTGGAATGCACGAACAAATATGCGTGATGCGTATTGTTTTCTTTGCAAGACTGTATTAAGGTGTCATTTGGTATTGAATCGCTAATGCTCTAGAACTTTATAATAGACTTTTTTGTCATGTTTTTTCATTTTCTAGGCACTGAATACATGAATTTCATCGTTAGCCACTTGAAATTTGAGGTGTTGAAACATCTATTATAAAATTCTATATAATTACTCTAGAAATTCCATGTGAAGTTTATATTAATGATCCATATATAAATAAAATTTATATTCATGACAAATAGTTCATGTGTAAAGTGTTTTCCATCTCATTTACCAGACATTAAAAAATTATACTTTTGATCTTCCCTCAAATTAAAAAATATGAAATAAAAATATTCTGAATGAATTAAAAATCAATTTTTATTAAGCTTTCGAGTTTACACAAAAGAGCAACTAAAATTAAAAAATGTTATGGTTCTTAAGTGAGGAGAGAGAAAAATATGGAATATGTACTTAAAAAGAAAAAACTAATTGCAATTCCAAAAGGTTTTGATTAAATTATAGTTAAATGTAGTTCTTTATATAGCTTATTAATTAAAATTTATGAAAAATAATTTCATAACTTGTGGATCTTTTAGTCGACATGATATTTTTATTTCTTTTAAATAGCAGTTTTAAAAGAAAAAAGACATTACTTGAAACACTAGAAAGTATTATAAAATTTTAAAAATATAACAAATATAGTATAATAATATAAATGTAGTATAATATTATATATAAGTATAGTATAACATACTAGAAATATGAAAAAGACATTTTTAATTAAATATTGAAATTATTTTCAATCTCAATTTAGGTACTGGGCAAATGACAGATGTTGAAGGAATGACGCAGGAAGGTAAGATTTTTATCATTTATTGTGTCATTGCTCATGTGTTAATATTAAACAAAAAGTTTTATGTGTTATTATTATACTTATACTCAGAAGTAAAGCTTTATTTGCACAAGCTCACAATTAAACATTCTACTTGGTTATTAAATATTTGAGGAAACAAATGTGATAAAAATTTTGGCACAATTTTTGATATTAAGAAGTGAATTTGAAATAATTACAAAAAAAAAATAATAATAATAATAAACCGTTTGAAAAATATGTAGAGAGTTCCAGTGGCTCAGTAGCTTCACGCCGCTTCCCGTAAGCTCAGCAAAGTGAAGCATCATTTGTCGCGGACAGTGGCAACACCCCCTAGGGAGTGTTGGCAGTGGTTGCGAGGGTGACCACGGTGTACTCTCCTTCACTGGGTTGCTGGAACTCCGTGGTTGGTGACGTGTCCAGGTTAATTAATATGTGATGTCCTAAGTCCTTCCGCTGGTGTGGCGTGGATCTGGAGAGGAGGGTGCCAGCTCAGGTGTGGCCTCGTCACCTGACCGTGGTTCAAAATTACGAGGTTTGGTTTGGTCGTCGCTCAACTGTCATTTTTTGCACACGAGGGCTGATTGACAAAATTAAGAGGCACCTTAAAAAGAGCAAAGTCATACTTTTACCTTCGTGGTGCTCTGATCCAAACGAAAGATGCTCTCTATTGGCTTAATTCGCACTGCCAAAGGCATAGCGAGCTTGGCTTATCCAAGTGTCATAAGCAACAACAACAGAAATATGTTGGGTATTATAGACTCTGAATAGTACTGTCATTAAAATATATTATAAATATATAACTTTTTTTTACAAAATTGTTTCTGATTTCATGCGATTACAAAATCTTATTTTTTTTAAATAATACTCTATAACTTTAATCAATATAATTTTGTAATACAAACTTATTCCAGTTTTTTCATGCAGTAATCCGTTACTTTTTACATTCAATAAATTAAATAGTAAATATTACATACTTAAAATTTATGATATTTAAATAACATTTTGAACTTGATTCAATTAACTTAGTTTCGATTACACACTTATAATGTAAAATATAAGCGTGTTTTACATTATAAGATAAAATTTTTATAATTAAATAAAATGATTTCAGTTATAAAAAATATATCAGTATTTTTTATAATTATATTCGATTTGTTTTTTACTTCAAATAAATATTCTAATCATATAAATACTTATATCCAAATAATTTATGTACGAGTCATATGTTTTGTATGTCAGATATATTACCTTTCATTCATTTCTACAGTAGCTTCTTATAAAGTTTTGACATCAATCCGGTAATGATAGAGAGAAAGCTTCATTAATTGATACAGGATAAAAAATAGGCACAATTTCTAAAAATAGGAGTTTTCATTATATATAAATGATCGCGGTTGCCTTATCTCATCAGGCAACCGCGGCTCCATCATTTTAGTTAAGAATATTTTCTGAATTCGGGACAGAGAAATGAGAATTACTTTGACTTAAGGCTTTCAGATGACAACTTCCATTGGAGAAAATAAGAAAAAAACGAAAGGAATTCTTGAGGAGATTTTTGTGTGACCCATTTATTGTATTGTTTCCCTCATTTGTTGTGCTGATAGACTGAGCATTTTCAATTTAAATATATATTTATAGGCTTAGAAAAACATGATATCATAACGTATCCATGTTGACCTCGCCTAATGAGTAATATATAAGCCTTTTTTCAAAGCAGTCCCGGTGCATTTGCCTTCAGGATCACCTTTTCGTTGATAATAAAATGATGACAACAATGGCAAGAGATGAAACCTGGAAAATTCCCTAATACCCATCTTGAGACAAATATGCATAGCGAAATGGAGCATTAATTTCTTCTTATTCAAGAATGGCTGGAACCTGATTAATGTCTGCTCTTACCGAAGTGCGTGGTTTTATTTTTAAGCCATTCTTAGTTCAAAATATGCCGGATATATTGAATTAAAATAATCCCTCTACAAGGTGATTATTCATATACGGTTTCATTCGATCGGGCTCTACAATTTAGAATTGACTGAAGAATGCATGACTGAAGAAGGATTTAACAATCACGTGTGTTTAACAGTTGAATTAAAGGTAACAGTTACTGTAAACAGTTGAATTAAAGGCCAGTGTATTAACCGTATACCTGTGAGCTCTGATAGAAGTGGCGGAATAATTCAACTGCTTTATTATTAAACCAAGTACAATTTAAATTACTCATAACTAATTAAATCCGCTCAGAGGTTAAAAGAACAACTGCTTTTCTTCACATATATTCAAATGAAAGCTTCCTTTGTTTTTTAGGAGTTGATACAATGAATACGATTTGTGTGAAAGCAATTTGGGTTATCAATCGCTATCATTCTTTAAGCCCTCTTTTAACATTTTTTCTAATTCTTTTCGAAAATAGTAATTTTTTTGTTGTTTCTTTGAATCTATCAAATAAAGAAATACAACAAAATTTGTGTAACTTTTTAAATTTTTAATCGTTTGATGTGATCAGGATAAATTTTAAATGCGATCGTTATTCTTTTGGTTTTAATCAAACTACATAATATTTTTTGAATATTGTGTTATTAAAAAAAGTTTTACTACTTATATTCCAAAATGCTATCAAAATATATTGTGAAGTTTTAAATAAATTATTACGATACAATTCTACAGACGCCTATTTGTTTGAAGAACAACCACTAATAAAATCTAATCCTGTCATATTTTTGAACAAGGTTTTGGTTAAGCGACAAGGTCAATACTTGTGACAGCAACATACTCTTCTGTTCGCATTATATCCCACCAGCAAAAACATATTAGACTTTATATTATGTGATAATATGGACAGAAGAGATGCACCCTATTCCTTTGTCCATATTATATCACATCAGCTGAAAGATATTGAACCTTAAGGACTTTTTTTTAAAAATATGTATAGGTTTTTAGTCTATGATAGTCTTTCGTTGACCCAAGGGGCAAACCAGCTGCCTTCCGGCTACAAAAATAACACATCTCCCCACAGGTGCTAAGACACATTAACAAAAATGGCTATAAATGAGGGAATTTAAAGAAAAAAAGGACAACTCAGGTGTTTACTTCGTTACTGACCTTGGTTTTATATTACAAAGGTCACGGTATGCCAGTGTTTATTAGGATGCATTCACGACAACCGATAATAGCCCATTGTGTAATGTAAGTGTGATGTATAGAGCATTACGAATGGAAACTGCTGAATTAAAAATTCCTGTCATTCAGTGTGATGCGGAAAATGTTCTCTTGCTTCGCTCCTAGGCGGTGAGGGGGGCGTCATAAAGCGCCCTCTTCCGGAAACTAAACTTACTCCAATGACATTTGCCGATACACGAGAGGAAGACAGTTTATTTCCGAGGGGCAGAACAGTGAATTCAACACAGCTGATTACCAACACGCGCACCTCCAAAAGATATCGCTTCTTCCCTTCTGGCCAAAATAGAAACCACGCGAGGCACTCCCCTTCCCCTTCGAGTCGTTAGTCGTACTCATCTCATCTATCTTCGCAAAATCAAGACAGTTGAACAAGTTGAAACAGAGCTAAAATTTCAACTAGAGTGACTTACGTTTAGGTAACAAGTGTTAAATTCTAAGTAATTTAGGACGAAAAATTATAAATGAAAACTAAAATAAATAAAAATATCAAATTTATTTAATATAATTCAAAATTTACGAAATCAACCCCAATAGAAAACCAGAAGATCACATATTTATTATTAGACATTGTCATACTGTAGTCATCATTATTTTACAATTATATGCTGAGTGACTAATAAAAATCATTTATTTTAAGTATATCGAATAATTAATGTTATCGGATGAATTAAGAAAACTATCATAGGCAATTTATAAATGTAGATTATATTTGCATTACATAAAAGATATTGTGTGCTGCATAAGTATAATGGTGTTAAAATGCACACAAGTACAGTTTTTAAATAAAGACTAAAAGAAAATGATAAAATATTTGCAGTTATTTTACCTATTCATTATTAAAAAAATCAATGTGAATATTTTTTGTTAGATTTTCTTCTATTTTTTTAAGTTTCGTTTTTTATTTTTTTTTAAAAATGGTTACAATATATTAACACTATTATACGATATTTTTATAATAATAAATTAAGAGGTATACGAAATTTTTTATCATAGATTTTTTCTTTTCTTTCATTTATTAAAAAAATGAAGCGATTCTGTTGTCAATAAAATTAAATTTTTCGTATTTCTGTATTTACCAGGTAATTCTGAAGGAAGAAGCCATCTGAGGAGTTTGTTCTGTATCAGGAGTGGGGGTGGGGGAGGTAACTCTCGCATACGAGACTCCTGGTCTCACTATATTGGATTTTTGTTGGGTTTTTTTATGCCCGTATTGAAAGATGTGAATTTGGCTGGCTTTGGCCTGGGAAAATTTGGACAGCCTTTGTAATTGGCCGGGTGATTACCCTGGCAGTTTGAACATTTTGGAGTTTCCACTTCATTGTGAGGACAATCTCTTGTGTTATGTGCGCCAGCACATTTAACACATTTGGATTTTAAATGACAGATATCAACCGAGTGGTAGAATTGTTGACAGTTGAAACTCTGCATCACCGATTTGGATCCTCTGTAGTGCTCCACTGTCACTCCAGAAATATGGCAGAGTTTAGTGATCATATACATAGAAGCCCCTTCGGGCTCGGAAAAGATGTTTACCAAAAATAAGGGCATGAGTTTACTATTTTTGGGATGAATCATTTGGTTCACTCTGGCGACTTGAAACCCTATTAGGTTAAGATTATTTTCAATGTCCTGAATTTTTGTTGTGATGGGGAGGCCTTGAATCACATATTTTTTGGGTTTTTTGATTTCTATTTTTAATGAGTATGTACTCAATAGATCGATCATCGAATAGCTTGGTTAGTTCCCTGGGGCTTTTGGAGATTTTACAAAAATTTTTAGATTGCGACCAGCGGTCTTGGACTCAAATTCGTAGCTGAAATTTGTTTCTAAATTTCGAATAAATTCTATTCGATCGTCTCCGTATCTTACTAGAATAGGTGGAATTTTTTCCTCGACGGGGGAAACTGTAACTGGGGGTTGCTCTGCCTCCTGGGCGGAGTTAAGATGATCGAAGGGGTTGTTCGTAGTTACGGGGACCGATGGTTACGTAACTTTGACGATTTTTTTTGGTTTTACAAAATCCTCTGAATGCTTTTTCAGAGTCCTTTTCTCTTTTTTTTTAGTATTAGTTATTTCAGCAAGATTAGTTGAATTAATATTAGCATTAGAGATACTAGATTCACTAGCTGGTAGGGGGATGCCAGATCAGAAACAGTATAGCTACCTTCACCAGATGTCTTTAGAGTTCCTCTGGAGTCGGCAGTTGCAGCTTCTAATTGGTTTTCAGTGATCAGAATTATTCCATTTATAGTTTCGATAGTATTCAGGTATTCTTCATTGTCAGGAGATTCTTTATACTTCAGCATTGCCCCTTCCTTCGCCTGTTGTCTCTAAATGTGATATCTTAGCATTTTCGGACTGAATTTGGGAGACTCCATTTCCGTATCTGAATCAAAATTAAATTGTTATCCTAAAAACCGTTTGATAGCAGTGAAAACTGGTGCTTGTTTTCTCGTAGGAGGATTCGCTAGTGTAGGCAGCGCGATAGCAGGATCTGTGAGGAGGGTGGCTGGGCACGTCTTTACATGGCTAAGACCAAGTCCCGAATGTGTTACTGTGAATCATTGAAAGGTATATTTGGTCAAACATATACTATGTTTTCTATGTGCTATCATATGTTTTTAGACCTTATAAATCGCAAATGGATCCAATCGAATCTTTGCTCGGAATTCTTAGTTTTTGTCCCAAGTTCAGTCCCACCTATTGAACTACTAGAAATGAATATTACCCTTCTACCTTCTATTTCCATGTCTGTCGGGGTGGGTGCTTGGAATTTTTTCGGGTTTTCTCCATTGCTACACATGAATATGGAAGACATTTACATATTGGTCGTTCAAATGCTTTGGATCATTAGACATTCTAGAATGCGATAACAAATCACAAATAAAAAAATAGTTCCATGGTACTTGGAAATATTAAAACAGAACTTTACCAATTTTTTACAAACCTTTACCAATTAAAACAAAACCAACTTTTACAAAACAAAACTTTTTACTTTACCAATTAAAACAAAACCAATTTTTGTTTTCTAAAGACTTGAATGGTTATCATATATATAAAAGCTTACGTTACCGAAGGTGAAAGTTTTTTCAGGCTATGATGCTTATTTCAATAATAAAATCTGTTTTGTTAAATCAGTTCTGCTTCCTAATATTTAAAAAGATGGCGAAGAAACTGTTTCAGTTTTCTGGTGGCTTCAATAAACTTTATTTGAAATCCATGGCAGCCAATTGATAATTATGTTCTAAGTAATGAGTTTATGAATGAAAATTTTCAAGAGAGGGTTGATTCATCTGAGAACAACTTTTTAAACACAATTTTGAGACAGCCCATTCATGAGGGAGGAACTGAAGTTACGAAGTGTTCACCTCAAAGGCAGAGTCTAACCATTCATCTGCCAGCTCGGCAAGAAGATACTGTGTTTGCGAATATGTTTCTGTGCCTTTAATCTATGTTTCCGTGTTTTGCAGGGGATGGGCGGCAATCGGGACTTCTCATTCTGATAGACGACGGATCCCACACAGAAGAGAGCAACTCAGGTGGGTGTTGCCCATTGAATTGCTGATGCTCGCCTTTCTCCACATTTTTTCTTTTCTAACCGATATTCTTTTTAATGTTTTCAGGACATTCCAACCGAAAATCTATGACGGTGTCAGAACAAATGCAGGTAAGCATTTCTCTACATTTTATAATGAAACAGAACAAAAACGCTTGATACGAGGAAACATAAATGTATTTTATATAAAATAGTAGAGTGATAATATTTGTTAGTTCCTGAAACAAAATCCTTTGACATAAATTAAATACGATTATAAACAGTCGATATTAAAGTACTTTTACTTAAAATTTGTATGCAAAATCCGCGTTTCATACCAACCACTTAATTGTGAAAGAATCTTTCACATTCTGATTTTTGTTTCACCATTTTCTTTAATATGAAGAAATTATGCATCGAAATTACTTAATAATATTTAAATGATTACCAATGTTCGTTAGCAGAATGAAAGGAAGAATCAGATTTGAAATATGCATTCTGTGACGTGTCAAAGTTATATTAAGTTTATAACATTTTGTGTGATTAATGAGTCATTAAGAATGGAGTTACGCTTCACGTACTAAAATATTTATAGAAAGAAGATTAAGTTCTAAGTGTGAGATTACTAGATTAAATATAACAATTATTTTCTTAAATGCTCATATTCTGCTATATATAAGTAATTAAAATATACCATTTACAATATAAAAGAAATAGACGCAGTGTAGCTTTATAGAAGATTACTACTTTGATACCAGTGATGTGGGGTAATTGTTAAGGATTTTTTCCGGTTTCACCAGTATGATTTGTGATTCATTGTTCATGAAAAACTCTTATAAGACACAATACGTGGCAGATATTAAAATGCATTAAAATAGTCTAGACCAGTCAAAATGTCTCAGTCTGTTAGGTTGTCCATTACATGGTGATAAAATTGTTGAATTTAGTGTCCAGTTGATGCTAATGACTTTCCCTTAATTATACTTTTTGGTGGCGATGTTTTCCGGGGTCTCTGTAGTCCCTTTCATTTGATTTTCATAACCATTTTTCGTTCTAATTTAACAATTAGCTTTCTTGAGAATGAATGTTATGCTTTTAAAAACAACTGTGACTGTTTTAAAGACTTCGGATCACTTTCTGGAAGTTTCGGCAGGTTTTTGATTTACAAGTTAAGGAAACAGATTTCAGTGTTTGATTTCATGAGAAATGTAACCGATAGTAGTAATAAATAAAAACACGACCTTAAATTGAATATCGATTTATTTTAGCGAAAACAAAATTTCTTATGGATCAACTTATGGAGTTCTCAGCAAGTTTCCTTAGAATTTCGTATGGAATTTAAGAAAGTTTCTTAATAACCTCTACGCAAGAGAGTATATGGCGCACAGCTTGTCCTTATGCGCCAGAAAACCCAACCAACTAACCAGCAAAGAGTGTACAATTGCACATGGTGGCAAAGGATTTCCCTTTGTGTCAAAATTCTATGTGGTGTCAAAAGAAAAAGTATCATTTATGAAGATCAATTATCCTGCAGTAAATTTTTCGTAACTTTTCGAAAAAAATATTTTTTAAAATTAAATATAAAAAAAAATTAAATAAATAAAAAATAAAAGTCGAACAGTGATTTGTTCATTACGGATGCTGTCGAACAGATCACGATGGACAAGAATTGTATATTGCGTTATATGAAATAATTATTTTAAATAATAATTCAGATTTATATTACACTGTAGTAGGAAACAAAAATAAGTTATTTTTTAATCAATGAAACAAGTGAAACTGATAAACATTATCATCTGTGATATAGGTAAATGCTTTTTTCTATAATTAAAAAAATTACATTACTGAGAGATAAAAATTCGTTTTGAAAATAAGTATTCCTCAAACAGCAAATTCCAGACTTTAACCGGAATTAACCGCACATCTTATTCTCTATATTAACAAAAAACTCGCTAGCAACATGCTTAATAAACTGAGCTATTTCAAAATTTCAATGACTAAATAAGCATATGAAAGTTCTTTTTCTACTTCTGTATATAATAATATATATAGCTAATTAAATTTTACATGAAAATTTCATTCTCAAGAAATCATTAAACTGTATTTAAATTTACAAAAATGAAATTATTTAAAATAATGCATTTTAGTTTTACACTTTAAAGTTAAACGTATGTACTGCTGAAATTGCTTAGTTATATGGCACAGTTTTGCTGGCAAAAATATATCGGGATTTTGAAATTCTATTAAGAAACAAAAAAATTTAAATGCAGATATTATTAAAATAGGATATATTTTACAGCATGCGCAATTTACCACTAAGAGTAAGAAGGTATTAAATCAGTATAAAGAATCTGAATAAAAAATGATACTTATAAAATAATTTATAAAAATCCGAGGATCCAGAATTTACTATCCAAAGCAATGAGATTATCTAGAAGCAAAGTTACATTCAGCTAGAGGTTTTTACTCTTCAAATCCCAAAAAGTAACGCCAGTAAATTGTTTTTAAAATTAAACGTTTAAATATAAATTTAAACGTTTGATTTGAAGAGAAATCTGATATATAGAATAGTAATAAACTCTGGGATAGTCAAAACTTTGGTTTGAAACGTATAAAAGCAACTGTATTTTTCAATAACATAAATATATGATGTAAGCGATTACAATCTTAAAAAAGCAAAGTACGTGTGATTTAAATATAGAATTAGAGAAAAAAAAATCTGTGGCGTGTAGTATGCTTATTTTTGTTATAAAACTGATAATTATTTTATAATTTGGCGCCATCTATTGAGGTTGATTCTAACTACACTTATCTGAATCACAAGAAATCCACAATATCTATTTAACAAATTAATTCCCTCTCTTTCCTCTATCATATGTAGTTGGACATTTGAATAATTCTTGCTTGGCACTTAAAACTTTAAATGGTAAGATTATATACTTTTATGAAAAACATGAAATAAAAAACATTTCCTTTAAATACCATTTCTAAATAATTCCTTTAAATACAATTTTAAGACATTTACTTATCATATTTTTGTAATCGAACCAAATTTTACTAAGCAATTGTTAATAATTTCCTAACATAAATTTTTTATTTAAATTAATAATTTTAAAAAATTTTAAAACTATTAACTTATATTTTAATTAATAAGCTGAACTATATTTAATTAACCAGTTTAGTTTTAACAAATTTCTTGTAAAACTAAATTTTTCAGCCGTTTTTTCCATTTTGATATTATATATATATTTACTACTAAGTATCTTTACTTTAAAGCGTTATATTTGTTTAATGAAAGCAATTTTACTTTTGATACGAAATATAAAAAACTTTCAATTGTTTTTAAATGCACATAAATGTTGGGGGGATTCAATTCCTATAACAACTTTAAGTGGTATAATATAGTGTTGGTAAGAACTTTTTAAATATTTTAAAAGCTGAGAATTCCACTTATTTTAACGTTTTGTGTAACTCATTGATTCTTAATGCATGCTATTGTATATCTACATTTTTGAAAAATTATTTTATATAACTTTTAGTTTATGGAATTGGATTCACAAATTAAGTGATCATTTTTAAAATGAAAATATACATAAAACTATGTCAAAAAGTTTTCTTAAGGATTGTTGATTTTAGATTTATACAAACATGTAGTTTTGTTAGTCGTGGCTCGGTGGTCTAGGGGTATGATTCTCGCTTTGGGTGCGAGAGGTCCCGGGTTCAAATCCCGGCCGGGCCCTTATTTTTAAAATTTTAATTTACAGATATTAAAACAGTTTTTGAATTTCACGTTAGCACATATTATTTTTTGATTACTGAAACTTTTTAAGAGTAATATCGAAGAAACTTTAAGATTTTTATGCAATTTTAAAATAATGATAATGCACATTAACTATTTATTAGACCTGAGATTTTGTAACTCTTTCGAGAGATAAAATTTAATGAATATACTCTCAAATAAGTTTTAATTTTGAATCCTGTGTGTGCATATTATAAAATGCCTGAATATATTTTAAGCTGCAGTGTGTGTGTGTGTGTCTGGTCTTCCTTTGAGATCTCTCTTTGAATTCATATTGTCTTGATAAGTTATAACATTTACCTCAACATATTTTCGCGTTTTATATAAGTGATTCATGGATTTAATTTTATTTTAAAAGTTTTTACAAAATTAAAAAATAAAATTGATTTTAGAAAAAAGTTAACTTTTATCACATTGAGTGATTTTTTTCGTGTTAATAAGAAATAAAATATTTATATAATTGATACGTGTTATTATATGATAGAAAATGTAAGAAATGTTATTAATATAAAAAAACTGTTTATTTTATTTAATATACTAATGTATATACGTAACAAAATAAAATAAGTTTAAGATTTGTGCATTAATTTAGATTGGTCAATTGTGGCTCGGTGGTCTAGGGGTATGATTCTCGCTTAGGGTGCGAGAGGTCCCGGGTTCAAATCCCGGCCGAGCCCTGTTGTCTTATTTTTTGTGAAATCTTCTAATATTTTATGAATTTGGTAACGTATAATATAATACTTTGTGAGTGCAAATAAAAACTTAAAGATAGGTGTAACTTTTTGGAATTCTTTCCGCATTAATATAATATAAAATTTTATTTACAGTTAAATTAATTTATTCACAATCAAATTAAAATGGAAATAGAGAAATATGCTTTCCGAAATTATTTGCTGCTTTTTTAATGTATAATAAAATACTTTGAGAGCAAATGCAAACTTATTCAGCTATATAATTTTCTTTTTTTTCTTCCAGCAAGATACAAAAACAATAAAGAATAAAGTTTTATTGGCGCAAGTTTGTATGATTAATGCATAACTAAACTGGAGTAAAAATAAAGAAATGAACTTTCTTTTAGTTAAAATAATTGTAATTTAAATTTTTGTCTTTAATTGCTAACCTGACTTCAATTAGTTTCCTCTCTTAATCATCTGGTTATCCTGGACTGGAATTAACTGGAACTCGATCGAATAATCAAAAATCTCTATAAAATGGGAAGAGCTCTGAAACGTGCATAAAACAAATTTACGAAAGATGAATCGCTTATTGATGTTTTTTGCTTTCGTATTTGAGAAATCATTTTTTGAATTTTAGTGTTTAAATTATGAATAAATGAACTAATTTAAAACTAGAAAAAAAATCATTAAAAATGTGCTTACATTCATCAGGGTTTACCTGATATCCGAGTAAAAAGAAATCAAAGCTTCTCAAAGAAAATCATGGTAAATTAAATTTTTTTTGATCAAAAAATCTCTTACAACATTGCATTTTTAATAGCTAACTAATATTTAACATCTATAAATGTTAAATTATGTTTTAGATCTATAATTGCTAAATAATATTTAACTTTTTGACAACATGAAATTCTTTGAATCTAGGAAAATAGAACATAAGAAGGATATATATCCATTTTTATTATAAGCACTCAATTATCTGAAACTTATTTACGATTTAGACTAATCCTTGTACATTGATTAATGCTAGCTAATCTACGACATTCCACGCGAAGAAACAATTTACTGAAAAACTGTGCTAATATAAATATATAATGATGTAAATCTAAGTCGTCTGAAATAAACATATATTTTCCCTCAATTTCCTTTTTTTTAAAAACGTTTTCTTATTAAACATATGTTTAGAAACTAATGTACATCGTAAAAGCAATTTAACATTAAATTAAAAATGTTCATTTGAGATTTCTTTCAAGAGCATTTTTAACAATAAATTCAATTTGAGTCATTTCGTTTCCAAACTATATTAACACAGATAACCTTTAATCTCTATCTGCACCTTTGAATGAATCTAAAAGCGAATTGCTAATGAGAATATAATTACTTAAAAAAGCATTGCAATTATTATTTTTTTGTTGTAACAAGTATACTTATCTACGCAGAGCCAATATATTACAATATTTATGAGCTCCAGTGGCTCAGAAGCTTCACGCCGCTTCCCGTAAGCTCATCAAAGTGAAGCATCATTTGCCGCGGGCAGTGGTTGGAAGGGTGACCACGGTGTACTCTCCTTCACTGGATTCCTGGAATTCCGTGGGTTGGAGACGTGTCCACGTTAATCTGTGACGTCCAAAGTCCTTCCGCTGGTGTTGCGTGGATGTGGAGAGGAGGGTGCCAGCTCAGGTGTGGCGTCGTCACCTGACCGTGGCTCAAAATTACGAGGCACCTTAAAAAGAGCAAATTCATTCTTTCACCTTCGTGGTGCTCTGATCCAAACGAAAGACTCTCCCTATTGACTTAATTCGCACTGCCAAAGGCAAAAGCGAGCTTGGCTTGTCCAAGTGTCACAGGAAAACAACAATAACAATATTTATTGCAATATAAAGACTGACTAACTTGTACAAAAAAACAGTGACTTAAAATACTGAAATAATAAAGTTAACCGTAAAACATAAATAAGATTAAACACTCAAGAAAAATAAATCACAATTTTGTGTGACTTGACTTAGTTATATATTCTTGAAGTCTTTTATTAATGTGAAACATTTAAAAAAATGAAACACCCAGTTGTGCTTTTTATTGAATAGTGATATATTTTTTGTAGATTTATTTAATTAAAAATCAATAATCTTGAAATTTTTTCTGGGGTCATGGTAACTTTGTGACTGAATGGCCTCTAAACATTAAAGTTCTCAGTCTTGATTTAAAATGAAAAACAAAGGTTGAAGAGTGCTTTTTCATGGCTCTCAATTTTTTTATTGCCTGAGGGTGCTTGTGGGTTTCGGAATTTGGTTAAATGTATTAGTCATCCTATAGCCATTTTTTTACGCACTGAGGCTTATTTGACCATGACCTACAGTTTGAGATCTTAACTTTGAATTGAACATTCATATCAGAGGTTGGGGCAAACCTATGAATTATTGAATTGAAAGCCTGCACAATAACTATTTAACTACTGATTGTTATTTTCGAATTCTAGTCCTTTGTGATTCTCTAGCTATCAAGGGATTTCATAGAAAATAAATGTACAAAAAATGTGGAAAAATAACCTTAAAACAGAGAGCTGTTACGTTTTTTTTAAATCTTTTTAATCGGTCACTTTTCTTTATTTATGTAAATTACGTATGTGTATGATAAACCTCATGTCCGATTATTTGCACATTTTCATATAATGTTCATACAATTTTCATAGAATCATTAAATGTGTCCACACACACACACACCTTCTCTTTTAAAAATCAATTTTTAATTCAATATCATAATATTTCATATAAATAAGTCACAACTATCAAAGCGTTAATCACATTTGTTTATCAAAACTCTGTCCAGTTTTATATAGTATTAATGCAATTTATTAAATTAACAAAAAAATTTTCATATAGATATTTAAATCTTCCAGGATATGTTAAACATTAAATTAATGACCTAAATAATAAACTACTAATTATTAATAATTATCACATTAATTTTATAATGAAATAAATGTAGCAAATTTACTCTATGTACGCCGAAAGTAGAGAATATTGTTAATTGAG
This sequence comes from Latrodectus hesperus, assembly GCA_037975125.1. Classification (NCBI taxonomy): domain Eukaryota; kingdom Metazoa; phylum Arthropoda; class Arachnida; order Araneae; family Theridiidae; genus Latrodectus; species Latrodectus hesperus. The sequence continues at coordinate 64,743,725 of CM075852.1, forward strand.
AACATAATGATACAGAATAAACGATGAGGATGTTTTAGAGTGATATATAAATATGCAATCGCATCTGCTAAACTCTTAATATTCCAATATTTGAAGTGGTCGTAGTTTTATATGCTATCTGAGTTATGCATTTTGAATCCAATAGCTACTTTGATAGGCAATTAAGTTACAATTTAAACATGATTCAGAAAAACAATAAACATTTATACCCGCATCGAATTCAATTTGGGCATAGATATTGAAAAAAAGTTAGAGCACTTCGAATGGGTCCAACGTTTAGGTCTAAATTGACGAATTTTGATCTGATGACGGAAAAAAGACCAATGTGAAATGATTTTGAGCTTATTATTGATCATACGGCATTGTTTAGTAAATAATTGCTCATAAATTTGTTGTTAGCTTTCTCTTGATCCAATAGTTAGTGCCAATATTTTCATCATTATAAATTAAAATTAAATTTAAATAGAAATGGAGATTATTTAATTTAAAAAATAAATATTATTAATTGTTACTAATATTTCTTTTTATAAATTTATTATAACTAATTTATGTATAACAATAATTTGCTGCGCGGAATATTATTTTTGTCGAAGCCGCTTGCTTGCATACACCAGAGCTAAATTTTCCTAGTTTCCTACTGAGTCTGTCATTTTCTTTTGAGTGATTCACTTGACACACTCTATAAGATTTGGGCCTTAATTGTTTGCAATATCGTTCTTAATCTTTTTATTCAGGGAATCATCGAAGACTTGACCCAAAGTACCAATCAGACTGGAAGTATTACGATCGAAAAAGATGACGATCAATTTTATTCCGATGACGATGAATTGGGTGACGATGACTTTGAGAATGACATCATACAAGTAAGTACATACTTCGATTTTTGTTTAACTTATCGTGATACTCTTTCGGCTGCCTGTTTCTGCTTTTTGAAATCGCTGGACATAGCCAAGCACTTGGTAAATTTGAGCGACAATCGATTGACAAAATTGATATCTGAGCTAATATCTTCTTCTCCGCACCATACTAGTTGAGAGACATAAGATCCTACTGTACTTTAAGATTCATAATTCTTCTGAGCAAAACAAATTGGGAACGACCGAAGTGAATAAACCCAGTGATGAGGTCAATATAAGAGCTGGAATAATATAGAACTATATATATATATATATATATATATATATATATATATATATATATATATATATATATATATATATATATATATATATATATATATATATATATATATATATATATATATATATGTATATAATTTTTGATAGCGTATAATATGAACATAAACTGAGATTCTCAGCATGATGGTCTTCGGCTTGTTATTTTCTGAACATAGAGTTTCATGTTCAGAAAATCTATCTTGATTGGAAAAATAAGGAAGTAAATAATACTTTCTTAGTTTTTTCTTTCCCATAAACACATTTAAGGATAAATGTGGTTATAATACGAAACTCTTTAATGTTATATAACATTTTAATGAAATGTTTCCCCACAATTGTTCTTGTTCAGTTTTAATTTTGTAAACAATTACTTAATTGTCTACAAATTAATTATTCATTCTATATAACTATTTTTGCTGCGAGTTGCTTATTTAAATATCTTTTATGGATCATTGTAAAAATCTAGAGAAAATGTAACAGTGAGCAATTTTTGGTTAAAAAGTATTTTAATTAAATTAGGTTTTGCGAAACAACCACTTGATGATTTGAGTAATTTTTAAAACTATTTTTACCATTTGAATCGTTCATAAAAATTTTTTATGATTCATTACTTTTTGTCTACGGTATACAGACAATCAATGAAGAAATTTTTTCTTCTTAAACCTCTTCAAAAGTTATTTAAAAAAAAAAATAATAAATAAATAAATAAATAAATAAATAAATAAAGTATAATATATTGTGGCGCCATCTACAAAAATGAAAATAAACTATTTCGTAACATTTCTGACATTATTTTAAAAATTTAAAAGAAATGTTTTTTTGTAAATTGTGTAAAACAAATTTTAAGCTCTAAAATTCAAATAAGTCTATATAAAGTGTAAAATAAATACACTTCAAAGTTTAGTTATAATAGTTATATGTTGAAATATGAAACCAATTATATACATTTGCACGGTATTAAGTTTCTATGAGTTTTGCTGATTTTAATTCACTTTAATTAGAGTATTTTAGGAATGACTTCTAAAGAAACTAAGAATCAAGGAAGTGAAGCGACATTAGTTCCTGAAATGCCTTCTCCTGATCCTCATACGGATGTGGCCATGTCAGAAGGAGCATCTGACCCATATGCACCAACCGTTTCGAAACAACAACAGAAGTGGAGCTCAAACCCAAATAACGTTTCGAAACCTAAGCGTGATAAAAAAGAGGATCAAAGCGAGGCAAGAAATCAAACACACACTTCTTTTTTATATTTCAAATGCATTTATTTTTTTCTGCATTTCACATTTTTATAAAAGATTTGTTTTTATTTTCATCAATAAAATTTATAAAATCTACTGAAAATTAACTTAAAACATAATCAATCTGCCTCCATTACATATAGAACAACGAAAAAGATTGCATTTAACTATGGTGTACGAAGCTAATTTAAAATGCAAAATAAATTTAAAAAATATAAGTGGTAAGAATATAAGTAAATGAAAATATTATTTATTTATATGTATATATATATGTATACATGTAAATAAACAATATTTTCATTTCTTATTTATATTCTTATATATATATATATATAATTTTTAGATTTAAAAATTAAAAAATTAAATGTTAAAAAAATTATACAATGTAATAGAGATTATATTAAAATATTAAATATGAAACGCTCAGTGAAAATTCTTATTGGGTTAAGTCCATTGCTTGATATTTTCTGATATTTCTAAATTTAATAGAATGAATAATATTCTTCTTAATTATATTAAGATTTATTTATTGCTTCGCTTTGTTGATTATATTTTTTTAGCTTTAGTGTAAGTTGCATAATAATAATAAATTATGTGTAAAGTCTTCTTTTTATATGTATTTTTGCCTAAATTTTGATCTTAAAACCAGATTCTTATTCTTTTGATATTTGTTTCTATCATTGCAAAAGAATAAACTCATAGAAATTGTTTCTTAGAATCATAAGTACGATATTTTAGCGAATTTTATGTTTGTATATTCTTTTAATTTTGTAAACATAAATTTTTAATTTGGTTACTTATTTTTTTTAAACAAAAAAGGAATATCATTGAATACATTCGAAATTAAACTAGAATTTGTTTCGCTTTTGAAACTAGACTCCATTTATTCCATATATAGTAGTTGTTTGAATTTTTTATTTTACAAACTGTTTCTATTTCTGGCAATTTGAAAATCCCGCAAAACGCTGGAAATCGTCTCGTAATTCCATCCCTGCAAAGTGACGCGATTATTCATGAGGCGTGATGCAAACCTGTCCAAACTTGTACTTCCGACTGTTTAATGATCCCAGGTCTAGTAAGTTTGACGTTCAGGACATCTAATCATCGAGCCAGTCTTCGGTTGTGACGGGATCAGGTCTCATGCCTTCCGGTCACACAGGATATTCATTAACGCCAAGAGATTTTGGCACATTAATTAGTTTTGGCACATTAATCTCTTTGAAAGCTGAGTCGAATGTTAAGTATTCTGACCACCAGTTCAAATCCCACATAAGGCTTGAAAGTTGTGATGAATGTATAAATGGTATCTGTAGCTAGAATGTACGATCAATTGTTTGTCTTACTGCCATTAGCGCATGTGTACAAAAAGTGACCTTAGAGCTATAAATAACCACATTCTTTTTAGAAGATGGGTTCCAAATTGAACAAGAAAGTATCATCACATTTTTATAAATAATTTTCAAGCTATAATGAATGTAATTTCAATGTTTGTTGATTCAAAATCGAAAATTTAAAGCAAAAAAAAGTATGTACTGTATAGCAACATGCCCAAATGCCTATATCATGAGATATTTTTTTATGACTGATTTAATTATTTTATTATAATCTATGTACATTATTACGTTTACATGTATTTGCACGCAGTTTCGTAGGTCCCGTTCTAATTAGCTCTCGTGTGCAGAAAATGTTCGTTGAGCGATAAACAATCCAAATTTTTACGCAGTTTCACCTTTTTATGTGTGTGCAAGTATATATAATTTTTTGATTTTCTTTAAATTAGGACAATTAGAGAAGACTAGATCTTTTGTAAGTCAAAGAACAAAGTAGCTAGAAGACAAGCTAAAATGAGATAATAAATATTGTTAAGAATAAAACTACCTAGTTAAGATGGAAAATCAGTATTTGTATTATTAGTAAATGGTGAACGCATCAAACTAGAAGAGAGAAAAAAAAAAAGCTGAAAGAAAACTAGCTAATAACCTAATAAAAAGTTACATGTTTTGTATGTATGTATGTATATATATATATATATATATATATATATATATATATATATATATATATATATATATATATATATATATATATATAAAAGCATTGCGACACATTTGGAAACTTTTTCCCCGCGAAATAAACAAAACTTGACCTTTACAAAAATGTCCTGCATCTATTATGATTTGAAAATATCATGCAATGCGAAAACATTCATATGCCTTTAATAAGGAATTCTGACTCGTGAACTCAACAATTTGTGGTTCCGATTCCCATTTCGTATGTAAATCTTTGTATTGGTTCACAATGCATAGTAAGTTACAGGTCCCTGTCCTATATTATATATCCCCATTTGCTGAGAATGACCATAGAGCGACAAATAAATAAAGTCAACTCAAGAACTTAGTCTACCTTTGAATCTTACATCAACCACTTCCAGAAACAGAATCTGAAGTAGAATACAAACGCGAAAATTATTTTGAAACTTAAAATGAAATGGAAAATATCTGAAGGCGGCAAAATAAAATATAGTCTCACATTAATGTTAATTTAATGATGAAAATAAGTTTCCTGAAAAAAATGAAGCAGATGAAGCTAAATATATTAATTACCATACATGATTCCTTTTTGTAAACAAACAGATATTTAAAATTTTGATGCAATTTATAAAATGTACAGAAGTTGTTTTGTCCTAAAGTGCTTAGTTTCCCTTTTCAGGATGACGTAGTGTGGCCACCAGAGGCTACCATGGTCACTTTCGATCTTCCTCAACTGGACACCGAGACGACATCCGTGGAGTTGCCCTTCGCCAAGGACAGCAGCACGGACGAGGTGCCCAGAAGCAGCTGGAGGTGCGCCGAGACTCCATTTGATGTCGCCGACATCACCGAAGAAGCCGTAGATGCCAGCGAGGCTGGTCAGTCTTTTCTTAATTCTTGCATGCAGAAGTGTCACATTCGATTTATCGTGTTAGCTGTCATAACTTATATAAAAAAGATAAAATGAATTAAATAAATAAAAGAAAATAAATCAGCCCTTTTTAAAAAGACGTTAAATGAATCATTGTGATTTTTGATAGTTGTGAAGTGCAACAAAATTAAAAAGTAAAAACATAAAAATTTTTTTTTCTAAAGTCAATCCTTGCGTAGGTCAGTAAAGAAAAATTTTACTGTCAATATATTTACAATCCATTCCTTTTTAGGTCAACGAAGAAAAATATTTTTTCTCCCATATGAGACTAATATTAATTAAATTTTTAATGAATTAATATTTGAAAAAAAAAACTGTATGAACGTCAAAAGTCATCCGCTAGAAGTTTAAAAAAATGTATTTGAACTTGAGTGGACGAATAAAAAGTATTTTATTAACAATTGAACATGTGAACTAGATACGTATATAGGGTGAGTGTGAGCTAATGGTAGAAATTGAAAAATGAAAAACTATTTCAAAAATATGTAATTTCAAATCTCTTTGTGGATAGCTTGCCATCTGAAGGTTGTAAGACTTTTTATAACATCCAACACACATTTAACGTGGGGGGGGAACTTCATAAATAGTGGCAGGGGATATCTGGAAATATCCTTAGTGACTACTTCCGACAGACGAGTATGCAGAAAGCACTAGCGCAACATTCATCTTTCATTGTTAAACCTGAGAGGGCACTTAATCTTCCCTTATTCAATAGTAGCAGGGCTCGAACCCATGATATTTTACTTCACAAACTAATCTCATTAGTATCTTATTTTAGTAATTGGCTATTGTATCATGATTAATAGCCGAGAGTGGATCATTATTTTCAGAATTTTATCGCTAGGAGTGCTGCAAGTCATCTCGTCGCCATAGCATGCATAATCATTTTCCATTTACGCGTATTTTATGATCTAAATTGTTTGTAAAACAAAGAAATTAAGAGGTGAGCTAGAATTTATATATATATATATGTAATCATAAAGTATACGAGAAAACTGGACCGAGCAGTTAGCTAAATGACCATCTTCAAATTTGTTTTAATGCCTCGATTTAGATGCCCGGAAAAATGACCGTATAGTGACAAATCAGTTTAGTTGGTAATCAGAGCTGCTTGTGAAGAAATAAATTCATATAGCTGCGTGTTCAAGAATTAATTTTCTTTTAAATATTTTTATCACTCCATTGATGTAATTTATTTAATATTAATTTACTTTATAATATTTCACATATGTCCTCAATTTCTGATGCAGAATTCTGTTTAGTCTTTTTTATTCTTACTTTCTGTTTGATAACTCTTTCATTTATTTTATTGTTTCGTATGAACCTTTTTTAGTTGTTCTCTCTACTCTAGGTATAACGAGTTAATTTCGGATTTTTTTCATATAAATCAAAAATTTTCAATATGACAAAAGTTTTGAAATTTTTCATACGAAATTCACGATAAAACTTTACGCATGAGATATTTTAAATACATATATCCCATTTTTTTTCTTAAAATTAAACACTCCTTTTAATTGACGATAATATTTTTTTAATGGGAAACAGATTCGATCCAAGATTCACCGATAGATGGCGCTGAAAGCGAAGCTGGTGCGAAAGCGGGGAGCACGCCGGCGAAAGTTGTGGCTTTCCAGGAGGTCTCACCGACCCCGGAGGAAGGAATTCTGACCTCAGGTAGAGAATCCACTCTCACCTCAGTCACTCCGATATTTGTGAGTACTTTTTACTACCTCTTATTCGTCATTGCCTTTTGATCATACAACTTTGTGCTGCCATATAGAATATGCGAATAAGCAATTAATTTTATACTGAAAGATGTTTTATTAAACACTTCGTCAGTAATCATTTTAAGCAGTGTTTGTTGTTTTAAGTGTGTCCCACTACAATAATAATGATAAAGATTTGCAGCGCAATTTGACTACTGTATAACTGATTAAAAATTTCATAAATAATGTTAGAAAAATAAATTGTTTTGTTAATTACTGTTTTGCGATCACCCCAGAAGATCCTATCAAATTTATTTGACAATTATTACATCAGTTTTATGTTCCTTAAATAAACCGAATGTTATTTTGCTGGGGGAAAATTTGTTTACACAAGTAAAACATTATTTATTGACTCTATATCTCAGAAAAAAGTGTCATTTGCGGAAAATTCTATCGTTAAAAAATGTTTAATTTTCGCAAATTTTCACAAATAAATAACGATGTACCAAAGCTGATAAGCTTGAAATATGAAAGAGTTAAGAAATTATTAAAGGTTTGCAAGTTGTTTTAAAATCTGTTTTTAACTCATAAGTATTTTTGTAAGTATAGTTATTTAACTCTAATTTATAAGACGTAGACGAATTTTTATTCATTTATAATATTTTGTAATTTATAGTTTTTACAAATCTTGTATTTATAAATTAATGACACAATAAAGATTTTTTTCAAATTTCATTGAAATTTGAAGCAAATTTTTATTATATCCATTCATATAACATTGAATTTATATATATCTATTTTTAAATACGCATTTTTCTCCAAACAGTATATTTAATTATTGGTATATAAATAATATTTATACGTATGTTATACCAACATATAATTTTAGTGCTTCCAATGTTGTCAGCAAATAACATTTTTTATGATACTTATGCATTTTTTTCATGTGTATTATTAAATACACACAAATAATAGTATACAAATCACATTTTTTTCCCAGATACAATTTATGTGAACAATATTTTAATTATTACCTTCAAATAACATTTCTTACTTAAATGCATTATCTTCACATAATACTTCTTTTTGACAAGTACTGTATCTGTTAATAACGTTTCATCCACATGTGAAATTCCTGAGAGTAGTAAGCATCAACAAGTTATGTATACATAGAAACACAGTACCAATAAATAACATTCGATTCATATACACAATATCTGCAAATATATTATTCATGTATATAATATCTGCTGATGTTTAGCACCAGGGTATGATGCATTGATTATTAAAATAGTATCTATTGATAATATTTTTTGTCATGTTCATAATATCTGCAAATACTCTCTGCTTGATTCATATATACAATATTTGTAGATGCTTAATGCCGGTGCATTATGTATTGCCCGTAAAATGATTTTAGTAATAAATGTGTTTGATTCTTGTATACTGCACGTACGAATGGTATTTCATTCACAGACGTTTAGTATATCAGAAAATTATGTATTCACAAATCATAAAAACATTACCAGTAATTAATGTTTGATTCAGTTACACAATAACTGCAAATAGCGTTTCATTGACAAATGCGTAACGCTATAACAAATTATGCACTACTCATAAAAGCAATAATAATAAATAACGCTTGAGATTTATCTAAATAATATTAGCAAATAACGTTTCAATCACCTGTGCAGTATTTGCAGATATTTAAAGATTATGTATTACTTAGAGGAAAAAAATCGGTTAATAACGTGTAATTCATGTGCACAATATCAACAAATAATATTTCACTTATATCTGTTGACTTTAACACCAGGACACTATGTAAGATTAATAAGAAGAATAGATGCCAATAAGAATATTTTTTATGTTAGAACTATTGAGAGAGAGAAAGATTATTAAAAAATATGCAAGCGGTAAATTATATGGGGATCACACTACATATCTTTACAATCCAAATTTAACTTTTCTGATATTTTTGGAATCTAACTTGGAATTTTTATAGCAGAAAATTAATGTTACCCAATTACACATTCATATTTTTAGATGATATAAGTAACTAAATAGAAAGCGTTTTATAGGGGTGATTCAGTTTTCCCCAGAAATCTTATGTTAAATGCTTTCAATATCATTTTTGACTGCAACTTATTAATTATTACAAAAAAATTGTAATTAAGTGCTTTTCTACATTACGAATTTTTTTATACTTATTTTCATAAAGAAATTTTAAAATTACTTTCTCATAATTGAAATTGTAATGTTCAGGATATATGAACGCTATTAATTGCTTACCTATTTAATTCGATTTATTGATTATAAATTAGAAGAGCATTTGCCTATTACATAGTTATGATTAAAAAATGGGAAAATGTAAAAGTAAAATGTGTAACGCTTTTAATGGCATCACAATAAAAGCTATTTTATGAGACATTTTTCGTTGTTTATTTTATTATTTTTACTCATGAAATATTACGAATAGTGTATATGTGTGGGACTCTGACTTTAGTGTGTATTATCTTATTATCCATAAATCTTAACAAATAAGATTATACCGAATACATTTCTGCATAATAAAACACAATATTTAGAATCAATGGATGGTTAAAAAAAGTCAGTCATATAACTCCCCCCAAAAAATGTGAGCTATAAATGAATAAAACAATTTTATTTACAATTTTTGGGTACTTTCAACAATGGCTGTACCATTTTTTGATAGAAAAAGGTTTTAATTTTTATTGAATTATGATAGTTACTGTTTTAAGTATTTTATTTTATTCTCATTTATTACTATCTAAATTCAAATTAAAATATAGCTATAGCACATGTAAGAAGGTACCAGTAAAAGAGAAGAGGTACCAGTAAAAAAGTAGAAGAGAAAAGGTACCAGTAAAATAAAAAAATAAAATATACAAATAGTAAAAATTACAGATATAATGCCTCAGAAAGGCAACACGTTTTTGTGTTAATGGACTAAGGTTCAATGCGAGTAGAAAAGTATGAGGGAAATTTCAGTTTTTAAATTTCATTAAATGACCATATTGTTTATTCTTTATTTCTTAAGCGAACACGAGTAAAGTTTAATGTTATAATGAAATTTGTTGAAATTCTAATGAGAAAAATAATTAGAATACTTAGTACAACAAAATAAAAATGAATATGCAGAATTAAATTAGTATCAATTGTTATAAGCATTTTTGCAATAATATTTAACTTAAAGGTTTATTATTGGTATGGTAATCCGTTGGGGCGAAACTATTTGTTCTTGTGTCTGAAAGGAAACGGGTTCGATCCTTGTTCCACTTGAGGACATGTGTATTGAGAGAGCCTATACACCTTAATCATTCATAGGATTTAATGCTATTCTGTTGTTGGTATAGTGTGGAAAAAATGGTCCTAATTCACCTGTCGACTCTGTCATTTGAGTTTTAATTTAAATTACGAGATGGTTGGCTGCCTTTAGTGAATGAAAGAGACAATCGGAAATGATGCCCAATACAATACAAAATTTACTCCAACACACAAACATTGAATTTTGAATCCTTATGGGTTAGATGGGATGACATACATATAAAAAATATTTGTTATTTAATTTAACCTATCATTTCTAAAAGGTAACGAGGAAATTTAGTGAAGGATACCAACACAAGTATCAACCTCATTATTTGATCATGCCTCAAAATCATGAGGATTTTAACCGTGTTCAGTGGCTTCTTTCGGCAGAAATGGTACCCCCGAAGCGAATAAAATATAACAAAATAAATTCTTGTGAGTGACTAGTTCTTAGGTGAGCGATTATTTGGATGAACTATAAATAAATTACATAATTTGGTAAACATCCTGAAGGCTGTCGCTTTTTTAAATAAGTAAGTCACTAACATCAAAATTATTTCTGCAAAGTTCACAATTTACAAAGAGAATATCGGAAAAGCATTTAGATGATGACAGTAATAGGTCGATAACATCCCAATTATTTGTTGTATAAGCTTTGAAAGGGTAATTGTATATTAAGTTATTACGTTACTTTTCCTTCTGCTTGTTTTCAAAACTGCTTTCACATAACCAATGACCTCGAAATTTTAAGTTATAGTCAAATGACGAAGTCGACATCTTTGCTGGTATCCTCTTCTTCATGTCTCGTGGAAGGACATTAAAGCTTATGCCTGTTTTATGGTGACAATTGCTTGTAATTTCAAATTTTGTTTCTTTTTAGCATAATTAGGAAGCAATTACAATCAGGCAGTGATTTGTTTTATTATGCTTGTTAAAACCAACTTGTAATTTGAATACTTTAAAGTTAGGGAGACTTCATTCTAATTGGTATTAAACATATAAATTTTTTATTTCAGTTGGCAATTTATAAAACTCCAGTAAACTTTGATGTTTGTCTTGTTAAATTTTATTGCTAAAGCAACACAGGAATTATTTTTGATCAAAATTATTAAATGATTGAACTAGACGTGGATAATTATATTTGGCGTATGAATTAATTCTAAGTTTTGATCTATTCATCAGTATTAAAAGCTTACATCTCGTAATTTCAGCCATGATTCGAGTTTTCCATATCATCCTATTAGTCTCCACCTGAGTGCTTAATAACAGCTTTTTGCTGTCGATATCAATATCAAAATATAACAACAGCTATCAGATGTGCAGACTGTGCTATAGTTGTAGGTAAGCGCTCTACAGAGCTAATGGTCTCATGATCACTCCCAGCTGATGTTTAAAACAACAATGTTGCGCTTCTGCTTTCTGCTTGCATGTCTGCCCAAATATCTTCTGGGGAATTTTTGAGGTTTTCTCCCTTTTGATACGTGAATACGGCCCATTGTGAAAAGTACACCCAGAAGTCAATAACGCTTTAGATAGTAAAATGTCTTACCTCAGTCTTTGATTGCTAAGTTATTAACTACACGATGTCAAAGCAGTTTAATATTGCAAATATCAGTGTCAAAATTTAATCGAATATAAATATCGAACATTTTAAATGAAATTCTCTGTGGTTTAAAAAGTATTTTTCGAAATGGTAGGTCACAGTTTGGATATAGCAAATGTCGAACAATGGAAGAAGCGTATTTGTTTCTGCTTTAATTAAAAAATATTGCCTTCTGTGTTTGTCAGAATGAGTATTTGATAAATTTCCGGTTTTTTCCTGAAACATATAACTAATTAATTAAGAAAAACATACTAGAAAACATTGATTCTTTGTGTGTGTTAGAAATGTCATACATAATCAACGAATGGGAAGCACATATTTGGGTGTTGGTGAGAAGTTTGTAAGGAAATGCCTATACTTTAAGAGATATCTTTTTCTTTTGTAATATGATTGAGAAATTAAAAACATTGAAATCCTGATAAATATAAATATTATTTGGTATGTAAGGAAAAAAAATAACAGAATGGAAACAATTTTTAAAACCGGATTAAATTTTTTTCCTTGAAGAAAAGTAACTTATCGATGCATTTAATCGATCATTTCTTGAGCGGTATTATTTGAAATTCAATTTATATCTCTCGAGGTTTAGATTTGAGGTTATTTCAATAAATTTTCAGCGTCCTACTTTTGTCGACTGAGATTATTATACGCAAACAACTGTCCAGTAATTTCGAGTCAAGTGATAAGGTCGACACCCAAACTGGCGCTTTCATACCACGTTTCAACAGACCAGTGGAATGACATTTGACTTTACAGAATTTAATCGTGAGACAGTTCATTGATGATCTTCTGCTGGGCTAGCCACTGAATCTGCTATTTTCCAAACATTATTCCATGTAATTGATGTATAGAGGAGGATATTACCCTATATTTACTGCAGCCTATTTCTGCCTACTAAATTGACTGATCAAAAATAGACATTGACTTACTATGCTATCCAAGGTATGATGACTATTTTCAGTCATTTTAACGAAAAGAAAAATTACATTCCCTTGCCATTTTATGAAGTAAACTTTCGTTCTTGGGTGTTAATTGTCAATGTTCACTTATATTTTGGAAAAATACGTTTCCATTGACTTTACTAGACTGTTAATTGATTTAAAAGATTTGTTAATAAGATGAAAATGTAACCTTTAACATGTGTTCTAAAATGTTGTTATTTGGTTCTCATCAGTAAACTTATGATTATCAAGCGTTACAACATGATTCCCAAGTAAAATATCTGATTATTTCTGATTACCGAAATGAGGAATATCCACTGAAGTGGATTTAGCAACCGGGGACTTCTTATTTGGCCTACATTCTCTCCGGATATTCATTCCTTGAACGTCTTTTGGACACATCTAAAATCATAGTGCATCAGATTTCAGCGAAGGAAGATTTTATATCATGGATTATCGTTGCTGCGACAGACATCGCCAGTACATCAAGTGTGTTTGAGGCTCTCGACTATCGCTGTGGGCATTGCAATGACCTCCGCGACCATAACTTTGAAAAGTGTCTGTAATTATTTACTCTTTGTCTCCAAGTATTCCATGTGAAATTAATTTTTTTACTCCTTATTAATCGTCTAATACCATTAGACATCATATCTTAGATTGTAAATTCAAAGCTAATTAATTCTATTACACAAGATAATCAGGTTAGTTGGATCCCGATTGACGAGATTATTATAACGTGATTACGTTTGTCATCGTAAAATTATAATTTATGTTTTCTTTTTAAACTAAGAATCTATTTATATAGTTGATTACAATTTAAAATTATTTATATTACTGTACTGAATATGCGGATTAACTGAATCCAAATTGGTGAGACTACCGTTACACGATTACTTTTACTTTTAGTCACAGTTAACGAATGTGATTACTTTTGTCATAGCACTTTAATGCTTTCTTGCTTGTACCAAACAATCTGTATAAAATAAAAATATAATTTTAATTTATTGATGTGATTTTGCCTTGATGTCCAGTTTAGCCGGAATTGCATTAACGAGATTACAAATACACGATTACTTTTTCACAATTTGTGCTCTTTTTTAACCTTAGAATCTATATAAAATATAATGAATAGTTAAATTTAAAGCGTATTGATGTATCCCTACTCTATCGCATAGGTTGTCCAAATTAATTGGATAAGCATCAGCAATATTACTATTGCATGATTACTTTTCTTCTCTCAATACAGTTAACATTGTATCGCTTGTTTTTTTTTTTCAATCTAAGAATTTGTGCTACCAAACTAATGGCAATTCAAAGATTATTGATGCTATCGTACGGGACATCCAAATAAAATTAATTAGAATAAGTGAAATTACTATTACTTAATTACTTTTATCGTCGGAGTATTATAGTGTATGTATTATAGCGACTAGATTTTTAATTTAAGTATCAATACAAAAAGTATGTTGATTAGAGATCAAATCTTACCAACGCTCTAGTACTGAATGTTCTTATTAGTTGGATCCTGATTGTGAGCCTATTACTTCACGATTATTTTTTTCAGTTTCAATATTTTATCATATGCATGATTTCTTTTAATCTAAGAGTGTTTAAATTTAATTGGATGCAAGTCAGAGCTTATTGGAATTATTGTGCTCGATATGTGAATTACACACCTTGAACAAGATAAAGGGGACTTCTTATTGACCGATTATTTTTTTAATCGTAATATGATAAAGTATATCTTTTTTAATCTCTTTTGCTTGTATAAATATGCTTCCAATATAAAATGCTTATGAATTAGAGAGACTTCGCTATGCTAAACAAGATTCTTTCTTTCCTGGATTCGAAATAGTTTGGAGAGGAAAGCCAACAAGGGAAAAGGCGAAAGAGAATGGGTTCCCTTCAGAAAATGTGAACGTGGAAAAAATATTTCTGCATAGACTTTCAAAACGGAGCTGGAACGGAGAATTCTGAAGGAAAAGAAACGAAAGCTGCACAGTTACCGTCGTCAGCAGTTGCTATAGTTGGAGGGAACGTAGGCGATAACACGGGGCCTTCTTTTTTTTTATTATTTTTATTTTCAATTTTTCCCGATCTTGCCGATCTTCCCCATCTGCCGGGACGCAGCCTTTCCTAATGGCAGCTAATTTAAGCGGTTTCTCTGTCTCTGTTAATTTCCTTAAGTCTCGTGTTAATTTATCTTACCTAAGTTATCTTTAACTAAATGGTGAAAAACACAATTTTATTTAGTGATTTAAAATATGTATGGCTTGTGTTTCCATACTCATGCAAAGAAAGTAAATTTTATAGACAGAGTGTGTTTAAGCTATTGGCTTTCATAAAAAGTTTGCGCTTCATTTTATTTTTTATGCCTTAATTTTTATTTTGCATAAGCATTTATAAGCAATAAACTGTGGAGAATCTGGGTGTCTTTTTTATTTTACTGATCTCACCTTGTGACTTTAACTTCCCCCTTTTGTCTGTCTTTAATTTAAATTGTTTTGAGCAAAGCTTTTCTATTTGACGTAGATATTTTGAGTTGTGCGGCTGTTGGCATTTAATTTAGACGCCGGGAAATTTATTTCAAGGTTTCACTGGCGAGGACTGACGCCACACATTCACTTTTAATTGTAATACTAAGAATTTAATTTACTTTTCTATTTTAAATGAATGTAACGTATCAAATTTGTACAGGTAGCAAGAAAAAGTTTGGATTAACATATCTTAGTACAGATATCAGAATTTTTAATAGTGCTATATATTTGGTTCGTTCTTGCTTTACAATCTCTTTTTGTGCAAAAAGGATTAATTGAACCGGGATCACAGTTTAAAATAGATTTGTAATTACAACAAGCATCGGGAATCGAATATGAGAGCTGTTATATTGGAGATAAATTTTCAGGTGTAAGGTGTTACTATTATTTTACGACTAAGTTTCATTCGGAGGAGACTGTGTCATTGAGTGAAATGTTTCGTGGGAGGGGGGGGTAAGGAATATAAAAGAGTTGCTAAATTGAAAAATTTATTCAAAGTTGAAATTTATTGTCAAAAACATTCTCACCATCAAGTAATCATTTGATCATTTGATTTCCTATATATAAGTGTAAGGAGATGACGATGTAAGAGAAGTTGTATCTTAAAGCTTGAAACGTCCTGAATGATTCAGCTATATCATTTCAATTTCTTCAGCTGTCACAAACTATCTAAGCCTTCAGTTCAACAGTTCGTAAGTTTGCTTCCCATCTTGAGCATGAATATTTGTAGAGATCCGGAATTAAAGCTGCTGGCCACCTAAAATGCAACACCAAGAAAGATCAATAATATCGCAGCAAAATATATTTGGCATATAATAAATTATATAAACATTGAATGATTGAAATTACAGTCTCTTTTGTGAAGTGTGGATGAGGACAAAATCAGTAGCTCTTGCACCAGCTGCAACCCTGTACCTAGTCTTGAGTTGGACTGTACCACTTAGCGGAAACAGACTGCGGGAAGTCTTCGTAATGTAGAAGCAAAGACCAAGCCTACATTCATAAAAAATGAGAGAGGACCCTGTACTGTGCCATTCGGTTATCGATTTAGTCCACTCATCACTGATCGAGAGCAAGTAGCTCCCGTTCCAGCACGTTATTGAGAATGAAAAATTTACAATGGTGGGACCACACAGCCTTGTAATGGGTCATGCAGTGCCCAATACATTATAATTCAGTTACAGAGAAGGATGAACAAGAACCAAGTAGAAGACCTTCGAATGCTTAACCTGCCACTACCAGAGGTATAGGCTCACTTCTGGGACATTATTATCACGACATATTTAACGTGCCCCACTAGCATTTAGTGAATACTGTACGCCTTCGTTTAAGCCGGTATTCGATCTCACTTCCTTCAAATAATTAGAAAGATGCCTTAACCAATCTGGTGACAGTGGTCACAAAATGAGTAAGTAGTGTAGTCACCATTTTTGGCTTTAACTATTGCCACATATCTCGGTACAGAATACAGAATCAAAACGGTTTTGGATGTATCTTGGGATATAACTGTCCATATGATTTTCCATATATTGCCAAAGTTGATTGAGTAGCAGTGAATGGCATATCTCTGGACAACTGTTGCGCAAACATGAACTACATGTTTTCGATTGGCGATGAATAATAAGAACAGGTAGGCCAAGTAAGGAATCCAATGGGAGAGGTAACGAACTCTTGAGAGCATTGCATGTCAAGTTTGATCACGCGTTATCCTGTAGGAATATTCCTGATGACAAGTGATTAAGCATGGGAAGACCACGGGCTCCAACATATCAGCAATATAATGCTGGTTCTTCTTTATACATTTGTGTCCATAAATTGAGGATAATGCAAGTTTAGTCAAAGAAAGAGACAGAAGCAAAACAAATGTTATTTATTTGTAAAGTCTATTTATTAAACGAAAGGTAAAGAGCAAAAAAGATGCTATATGTTTCATATCATTATTAAAAATTGCGATTTTTACTCTCTGGAGAAAATTTTAAAAAAGAACCTATTTACAAAAACCAAATATAACGTGGTTGGTATGATGGTTAATACAAAGTATGTCTCCCAGACGATACAATACAGGCCGTACTACGCCTAGGCATGCTGAGTATCAAATTAACGATCTGATCTTGGAGAATATTACACCACTCACATCAAGCAATGCTCTCCGAAGCTCCAGTAGGCATGTGGGAGGGGGATGACAGGCAGCAATTCATTGGCCAAGCTTGTTCCACACATGCTCTATTGAATTTAAGTCTGGTGAGTATGTTGGCCAGTCCATAAAGATGATATCCTCCAATTAAAGGTATTCGTCTACAATGTGTGCACGGTGAGGACAGGCGTTGTCGTCAATAAACAGAAGTTCTGCACCCATGGCATCACGAAACAAACGTACATGTTGTTCCAGAATGACACCCCAATAGATGCAGCCTGTCATGGTTACATTCTCAACATGAAGGTGAATTCTGGAACCCAGAATAATCCTCCTCAAACGAGCAATCCTGCACCACAGTAACGGTGTCGTTCAATGGTGTTCTCTTGGTGGTAATGGGTACCTGGCTTTCTCTAAATGAAAGTCTGGCGAGAATCAGGCTGAAAGCTATACCTGGACTCGTTGGAAAACATCTCACAAGACCACTATTGTGGTGTCCACAATGCATACTCTCTACTCTACAAGCGACATTGAGTTGCGGTGAGTGGAACACACCTGACAGACCTACGAGCATATAGACCAATGTGTCCTAAGCGTCTGTACCTGGTCTACCTTGAAACTGTCGTACCAGTAGCTGAAGAGAGTTGTCGAGACAGGTCTGATGCTGTGCTCCGTCTGTTTTTTTTGGCAGTAACTGCCAAATATCGGTTCTCATTCGGCGTTGTAACTCGGGGGCGACCTATGCTGTAACGTCATCTTGGAACTAGTCTTGGAACTGTTGCCAAAGCCTGGAGATGACACTCTGGGTGATTCCAAGTTCCTCAGATACTTCCATCTAGGTACGTCCACATTCTTGACGGCCGATATTTCTACCACGTAAAACATCATCCAAATACTTCCTTTGTGCCATAAATATGCGGTTATTGTACTGAAAGGCTTTTAAAACGCTTGTGAACAATTTTACTTCTTTGCAATCATTCCTCATATACTCCTCTCTTAAACTCTCGTCATTGTGACGTGCTATCGGTGACACATGGTGGTTTCTTGTAACTTGCATTTTATTCTTCAAGATGTGTGTGATAATTCTGCACGTAAAATTTTTATTTTAGAGTTTAATTTCTGTGTGATTTTCTATTATCCTTAATTTATGGACATTAGTGTAGTAAAGGTACCGGCAATACCGTAATAAAGGATCTCGTGAATGAAATCCATTATCACTCCAATGGCTTAGTTTGATATGTTTGTCTCCCAAAGATAATTTTTTCCACACGAGAGCTAATCTGACCGGTACCTACTGTTTAACATGGGTTCCGAATCACTATATACATTCATATCCTAGATGGGACTCAAATCTACGAACTGTTGAACCGAAGGTCAGAGCGTTTGGCTGCCAGCTTGGCCAATATCACTCTCCATGCCATGATAGCGGGTGGAGGACTAATATGGCGATGCATAACCAGGTAGTTCAACAGCCTCTCATCACATTGTCTTCAGACTCGAATCTTACCATCGTAATGTTGCAGCTAGAAGCAGAATTCGTCAGTGAAGACAACGTCTTCCCATCCCATTGTATATGTTCGTCGTTTATCGTACAATTATTGATACAAATATTTTTCATGAATTACAGGTCAAAATTTATTATGTAGGAAAAACATATAATTGTTAAGCACAAAGACTGAGAGGTAAGGAACCACTGAATCATATTTTGATAAACAAAAAGAGGATGTCTTTCTATATAATATGTATAATACTCATTGTGGTAACATATAACAGTGAAAAATATATTTTACTGCAGAATCTAGTTTATAGTCCTTGCATTATTTTAAAAATCCTTTACTATCTGAAAGAAATAATAATTTGTTTTAGTAGATTATATATTGACAATGTTGTAGAAGTTTTTCCACAAAGTTGAAAAGTACTTTGTAGCTACCTTATGTTTTGAAAAGTTTGGGTGGACTTTCATGGCATTCTTTATAATGTCATAGAAATCCTTGTTTCTAGAATAAAAAATGATATTTGCTTATAGTCTGAGGCTAGATCTAAATCCTCGCATTTGTGTTCGTTGAAGCAAGTTTGCATTTCTTTTGCTTTTATGTAAATTTCTCATAAAAATTGAGATTTTCTTTAAGAGATTAAAAATTTTCATTTACTATGGGTATAGTTGTCAGATGATTGAATATTACCTTTAATACTATATTTAAACAAATAATTTAATTATAAGTTAAATTATTCATTGTTAGTTTCGAATTTATCAGTTTCCCTTATTTTTTTGAAGCATTTTTCTAAAAGAAATTATGTTAAAGTAATATCATATATGTATTTGCAATACATTTTCGGTTATTTATTTCTGCTACTAGAAATTCTCTAAAACACAGCCAGTCGCATCGTAAATTTGCATCATACTCAAGAGACGGGATCGACATCTGAAATGTCAATCTCTTCCACTCCATCCCACGTCACATCAAGTGAATGATCTTGTGACATTACCCTCTTTTATACTCCAGTCATTACGAATGCACACAACGGAACTTCAGCTGAGACCGGCATAAAACCTGTCAGCTACCACTCACACGGCTGCTCTATAAACACGTTACTGGGAGTTTCATCCATACACTGCATTGTGTTTTTGGCTAAAGCTACAGCCAAAAACAAAGTGTCATTGACACCAGATGGCACAGCCATCTGGGTCTTAATTTTAATTCCTAGTTTAGGAATGCTTAAAATATCATTCATATAAAAGTAATCAGCTGTAAAATTTTCATTATATTATTTTGTATGTATATTTGTTTTGATATTGATTCAGGCTACTTTGACGTTAACAGAGTTTTCATAAACGATTTGATTTTAAGCAATAATATTCAGGTATGCACATGTCATGTGCATATATTCCTAAATTTTCCATCGATAACAATGGCGTGGACAGAGATATTAATATCTATAGCCAGTTATGGGTAATTTATATATATATATATATATATATATATGGGTATATATATATATATATATATATATATATATATATATATATATATATATATATATATATATATATAATTATCCGGATTCCATTCCGATAATTGAATATTTTGAAGAACAGTCTAGTGTAATTATACATGAAAAATGGGAGAAAAACTACATATTTCTAAAGAGAAAGAAATTTAATCAATTAAATGAAAAAGTAACACTTTTACATGTTAAGGTACTTACAACTGCTGTACATTAATATAGTATGTATGTACAGTACTGTATATAAAAGTCATATCTTGCTGAACATCTCTGTCAGAGTAAGCTGTTTCACTGTATTTATCCGTTTTCGGACAGCCAAGAGTTGGTAACACAGGCTGATGCTCTATTTATTTCAAAGCAGCTTCAAATCCGGTAAATGCTTCACTAGGTGAGGGTCACGTGTCTTCTTAAACTTCGTCATTAAGGTCATTTTCTTATATATAATCAAAAATTAAATTAATCTTACCATCATTTGTGCAATTTGAAATCTGGGATCTTACTTATAATCCATTTTTCTATATCTTCAACATTAATTTTTGAGCATCCAGGAGTTTTCAAAAAAAATGCTTATGAAATCTTTAAGCGATATGTCTTAGTATCATCTTCTCCCTTCTCTCATTTTTTCTTTTTTCTCATTTTCCTTCTCTTTTTCAGACTAATTTATTTTTCGGAGAAAGCAAAATCGGATTATTGGAGTATTGGATATATATGTATACATTATATTCTGAAATTAATAATAATAACTTAATGTGCTTTTTCTTGTTTCATTCTATTTCTATTAATCATCACAAGCGAGGAAACTAGGAAATTGGCGAGCACCCAAGTCGGCAAATATGAAAGCTAGAAGAAAAATATTTTTCTTATTTCTTTTCTTTGTTATATAATAAAACCTAACATATCTATCAAGCTCATGTGTCTGTATGGATAAAATATTCCTAAATTTAGATGTGTTAGAAGAGCAGATAATTTTTTTTTAAAAAAATAGTGCTACTGTCGCGTATAAAATGCATGGTTGCCACACCTTTCAACTCACCAAACACTATAAAAAGGTGAAAATATAATTATAAATATTTATGAGAATTTCTTTATATGTAATTCTGAATAGTAGAGATTTAAAATAAATGATAATAAAACTGTGAAGTGCTTTAATTTTTCTTAATAATAAACATTTTTAGGCCTCAATCAGTTGGATTTTACATAAAATAACAAGAAAGTTTCATAACTATTAATAATTATTGCTAGTGCTTTGTTAATGCACTTTTTTTGAATTTTTAGATTTTTTTAAATCAAGTCATAAATATTAAGATTTGTTCTAGAAGTTGATAACAAAATTAGGTGCATATTTATCACTTTTGAACAACATTTTGATTTTGTTATGTTTTGTTTCACAGGAAAATATTTGTTCAAAATAATATTTGTTTTAAACCTTCTGTAACGCTTGACAGTTGAATCATGTAAATTTAAGAAAATAGCTCTTGTTTCCATGAATTTTCGAAATTTTATATGATTTGGATCATTTTCTGTTTAAATAAACTTTTAAGGATTTTTACATATTTTGTTAAACAATATTATAATGTTACAATAATATATATAATTAATATTATAATGTTGTTAAAATATAATATTACAGATTTTGTAAAAGAATATTATAATTTTTTTAACTAAAAAAATTTAAAATGTCTTCACATGCCTCTAATAAAACTCTACTGTACCGTACGGTGGTATACGTGCTGTAGGTCGGATGCTTCTGAATTATCATTTCGAAGTTTAAACTATAAAATACTAATCCACACATAATTTTTATAATTCATTATATTCTTGATCATGCTGTCAGTGATTAAAATTGTCTTTCATCACTGACAGATAAAGAGAATATGGTCAATAATAAAAGTCATAGATTCGAGATATTGAAAAACAAAATCAGATTTTTTTTTTATAAAAACTGCTTTTATTCGCTCATATTAAGATATGATTTTTTTTTTTAAAAAAAGAAGAATAATTATATTTTCATGTACGCAAAAACATGTCATAATAGTGTCAATAAAAACAAATGATGAGGATATTATCTACAGCTTTGCTTTGGTAAAAATTAGTGATAAGTTGACGTAGGAGTATTACGTCATCATCTCAGCTGGAAGGGGGTTGAGTGTTTACTTATTCTTGCTGACAAGGCTAGTCATGCTCACGTAAGACCCAGGAAAAAGCGAAAGGAGAGCAACAACCTTAACAAGTGTCATGATTCAAAATTAAGAAGATGAGGTATTACATTTATAGTAATTGCTATTGGAATGAATCTGCAGCTCTAGAGCCTACATAAAATTCCGGGTGAATGTCTATGCTCTCTCAATGAAATTTTAATCTGAAGTTTTTTTTTTTTCATAATCAAATCAAAATATTCAGCAAGGATAAGAAAGGTTTTTCTACTATTTGGAGATTATCTTTTTATGCCGCTTTTTTTTACAATCTTAAAATAAACTTTACTAATTAATATATACCTATAGATTAATATAAGTCCATTTGTTCTGAATGAAGTCCATTTCTACTGCTATCAGATTTGAATAAAAGTTTTGCGATAGAGTTGTAACTCTTTTAAAGTACTTATATTCTTAGTAAAACGAATTTTCTTCTTCATCAGCTTGTAACGTATAATAATATGTTTCTTATTTTTGTGACCATCATGTTAAATATTTTCTATAATATAATATTTTTTTATCGATTTTACATTAGTCGTCATTCGTACTTTTCCAGAAAATACGTAAATAAACGTGGTAATAATAATAAAGTTGATGCCAAACAACAAGTGTCTATGTCTCAATCAATTCACTTCTGTGATTAGGAGTTCAAGTGACTAAGAGACTAGACTAGAATACTGCGACTGCTTTACAAGCATTGACAATTTTAAACAAAATACTATAATTATAATTATTTTCAAGAATAGTATATATACACTCCAAACATAAAACATATTCCTCATATATCTGTGTTTTTCTTTTTATCATTTTCCTTTTGAAACTTTGTAATAAAGAAAAGTGATCTGTTTAAAATGACATACATAATCATAGTTCTCCTTCCAAAACTTGTTTTAGACATAATTTGAAATGTATTTAATGTGGACTTTTGATAATCCGGTCAAATCACGGTTAATTTAAACCATCATTAACAAAAGATTTCCTGAAAACTAATTGAAATATTGTTGATTCTCATTTACATTGATAATTATATATATATATATATATATATATATATATATATATATATATATATATATATATATATATATATATATATATATATATATATATATATATATATATATATATATATATATATATATATATATATATATAGGAGCACCACGTCTTCTTCAGGAGGGAGATTTTCATCGATGCAAATTAAACACTCTTTTTCTGACACGCACGAAGGACAAAAGTCTTCGAGCAACTCCCCCAAAGAGTGTTTGTATACAAAGAAAGAAAAATAAAGATAGTTATATCTTTATACTTATTTCCTTTGTATAGATATTTATATCTTTTTACTTTTTTATATATTTATATTTTGGAAATTTGAAAACAATTTAGTAAGAGCTACTCGAATTATCAGATTAGTCTACTTTATGAATATGTTGAAAGATCTTTCTCATTTGTTATTTATTAAAATATTCATATAAGTATATAAAATTTCTTTCTAAAATTCTATTGCAAAACAAAACCGCGTTTAGTTATACTTAAGTTTAATCGAGAAAATTAATTTGTACGAAATACAAATTGTTTCATAAATAATGAAGAAAATTTAATTACAGACAGATGCAACTCTTTTTAGAGCATCATATGTATGTGAACAGACTATTATTATACCATGCTGACGACCCAAACTACAACACCAAGAAAGACAAGAGATATCACAACGAAAGTTATTTTGTAGATAACATGTTGACCAAGTATCAAAGGATTAAGTTTATAGACTTCTGTGAAGTGTGGTTCTTGCCAAAATCTATAACTAGAATAGTCGCCATTGTTGGAGATTACCGCTGCCACATGTCGTGGAATTGATTCAAAGAGACTTTGGATGTGTTCTTGGTGTACAAGCAGCTTCCACACGGTGCCAAAGTTGATCTGGTGTGGCTGCTGGAGATGTAATCCGGATCAATCGTTGAGCAACCAAGGACCTCATGTCTTCCATCGGCCAAAGTTCTCGATAGCGACCAGGCCAGGGAAGCAATTTAATCTGGCGTTGACGAAAAACTCTTGAATAATGCGTGCCACGTGTGGTCGTGCTGTTGAAATATGGCTGTGGACAAGTTTTGAAGGTAAGGAAAGACAACTGGCTCCAACACATCGCAGATGTACAGCTGGTTGTTTAAAATACCGGCAATGCGTAATAGAGGAGTGCGAGAGTGATGTACAATATCATCCTCTACTATAATACCCGATGCTGGACCAGCGTGGCGGGGCATAATTCAGCTGTTCAGCATCCTCTCTCCAACGGTGTCTCCTGACTCGAATGCGACTATCATGGTGTTGCAGACAAAAGCGTGACTCGTCAGTAAAGACAATTTCATTCCATTCTGCCATCCACACCTTTCTTTCATCGCACCATTTGCCGTGGTACGTCTGTGGTTTTGCGTCAAGAATACACGAAGTAATGGACATCTTGCGGACTGACCACTCTGCTATAAACGGCGTGTAATGGTACGCGCAGACGCAGGATGATGCGTTTCAGACTGAATGTGCTGTGCTATGGTTCGTTATGTTGCTGAGCGATCCGTCATTGCCATGAGCACAATTTGCCTGTTATCAAGTGAAGTGGTGCACGGCGGTGGATGCGATCAAACACGTTGGTGCGTCGTACCCTCCTGCATCCAACGATCACATATCTGCATTACAATTGTTTGGTTTCGTCCAACACGACTACTGATTTCCCTGAAAAATAATCCACAATCTCGTTAAATCACTGTCCTACCTCTGTCGAATTTCGATACTTGATCAAAAAATGATCGCTGTTTTCTACGACGCATAATCGTTTTTTTTTTCAAAATCTACAAGAAAAACTCAATTGCCGAACTTGAAATCGTCGAAATCTCCAAGCCTTAAATAACGCTTGGAAGTGGCGTGACAGGCGCGCGTGATGTGCGTCTACGCCAAAATTCTAATTATTTGAACATCTCTCCTTCGCTAATGCATGTTGTAAATTTCATGTTATTTGCGTGCTTCCTTTAATGTGTTGCATTTACGGTCGTCAGCAGTATATTATGCGTTAACTTGAAAGAAAGGATTAAAATTAACCCTCTTATTATACAGGGTGTTTCATATTGAATGGGACAAAAAAATAGCGCAGCGTGACTGACGTAATGGATTTATTTTCCTTTGCGGAACAATCGATTAATGGGGATATTTACCAAGACATGCTCTCTGAGTGTTTGCTCCCTCAATTGGAAGAAGCTGTTCATACTTTCATTTTGCAACAAGATGGTGTTCCCCTCACATTGGAATAATAACGTACGTGAGTTCATGAACGAACTTCTACCCAATCACTGGATTGGCCATGCTGGGTCACAGGATTTGACATGACTTCATTGGCCGGCGCAATCCCCAGATCTAACACTCTGTGATTTTTTTCTCTACGGTTTCATTAAAGACAAGGTGTTTGTCCACCCCCTTCCTCAGGACTTGGAGGAACTGAATCAGCGGATAACTGCGGGGTTGAACTCCATCACAGGGGATATGCTATTACGAGAGTGGCAGGAGCTTGATTACCATGAAGACATTTGTCGTGTCACCGGAGCGGCACATATTGAACACCTGTAGAAACCTGAATAACTGTAGTTTCGAGATAAATTTGAACTTTCTAAATTTACTAATTACAACGTTCACAATCATGTTTTTTTTTGTACCATTCAATATGCAACACCCTGTATAGTAAATTTAAATGATGTGACGCATTTTTGGCTGCCTGTTTTTATCAATTGAAGATGCTAAACAAAAACAATGGCCTTTTATTTTTGAACCATGATCAAGTTGATTGATAAACATCTGAACCATTTACATGAATAGTCCCTTTCAGCACTACGGTCTTCAACTAGATCGAGCATCGAAGTGATTATTTTCCAAACAAGACCGAGACCCTTTTACTGCCTAGGCTATCATGGTTTACTGTTGGATATAAAAGCTTTAAATGTGTGATATTTCAGAATATAAAGATTTTCAAGTTTTATCAGAGAAGGGATTCTAGGCTCTAACGAACTGAAATGTTCATAGACCCTAATCAGCACGATAGTCTTTGGAAGGTGAGACATCTGGGTCCAAATTAAGAAAGGATAACTTTGCCCACGACACTACCATAATTTTTATCAACAGATAAAGTTGTATTATTTTTCTTATTATTGATTTCTGAGATGTATATCACAATTAGCGGATAAGAGTGATGTAATAGACCTAGTTCAAGCTCATTTAATTGCATCTGTAACTTTATAATGCTTCGCTTTACTTTTAAAACGACTCAACTTTGGACTGATATGAGCTACTTTCTGTCAGTATTAAAAGAAAAGAGGCATCAAAATATTCCTTATGAGTGCAATATAATGTATCTTATAAAATTAATCATTTTCTTAAATATTATTATTTTGTAACAATATATTATAACAAATATATTGGATCAATTTAATACACTTGATGATAAATTTAGCAGTAAATACATACTGTCTTTTTAATCAGTTTATGCGCAGCTATTTATAAAATTAGTTTCCATGAAAATATAAACTTCCTTTCACAAAATAATGTAAATTGCAAATTTTACCGATTATATTTATATTCTTTTTGTTATACTAGATTACTTTTTCGCATTAGAGAACTAATTAGACCAAGAAGCAGCGGTAAAAATTGAACTCGAAATATTACAAGCATTTTCACTTAAAGAAAGAATTGACCATTGGAGACGTAGACCGGAAGGCCAAATTATTGAGCCTTTTTTTAGCAGTTTTATATATTGACATATCAGGGTCTTAAAGCTTGGTAGATAGAAGATACATTGTCTTCCTCTTAGTGGTGAATAGGTTCAGTCTTTGGCATAACTGAAAATTATCATGCTGTGAAGTTCCTATTCATGTTAATGAATCCGTAGTAAATGTTCCCCATTGGAGTATTGTGGAGTAGGAGTTGCCAGTTCAGCTGTCGACTTTATTCCTTGATCGTATTAAAAAATAAGAGATTGTTAGTGACTTTGTTTGATAAAAATAAGTTGTCGGAAACAGTGCAAAAATTAACTTAATATACCGCTGTAATGGTATTTAATGTCTTCTCGATGTTCATGTCTATATTATACAGCTGGATATATTGTTCATAACTTTTGATGCAATTATCCTAATTTGCACAAGTTTCTAAGAGCTCCGCTTAAACAATTCTTTCCAAAATTTTCCCATGTTTGGCATAACATTTTTTCTAGAGCCGCTTAGGGAATCATTTTAGAAATTCGGATATTATCTCAGCACATAATTATTTTAAGAGATCCCGCTATTTACTTTTATTAATTCTATTGATTATTTTCTGCTAAAATTTGTTTGCATATATATTGAAAGAATGTCTAGATGAATGTAAGTCTGGGGAACAGGTGGTGTTTTGGTTGTGAATGAAATACAGTTTGAAAAAGGAAAATACATTAAAAGCAAACTTTAAGATTAAAAACAATAAATTAAAAGCACTAAAGATAGCATTTTTCACTGTTGCCAAAAATGCTGAAAAACATTTCAAATCGGATAGTTAGATATTTTAAATACTGACGTAATAGTAAGTGTTGTCAATAATTTGATTATTTTTGCAACAAATAAAAAAAAATACTCTCAAATTTACAAGGTTTAATTTCACATAAGCAGAAAATAATGTTGGAACTTTGCTTATTAAGATTAATTTAACTTCACATAATAGATAGCGTAACAGTAGCTACTGTAAGATCTTTTAGATATAAATAGAGCAGTTGGACTTGTATGAATTGTTATTGATACATTATTTTTTGCACAGAAAAAGCTAGTTTGACCCTTTCCAGTGCTGCTTATAATGTATTTTGAAGGACATGCATGACCAAGGAAGGAGTTAATTTCGCAAACTGTTGAAATGAAACAGAAAACTTAATTATCAGTTGTCATTTCTATCTATTACTTGAATAGATTAATGCTTTTATGTAGAATTTCTGTAAATAAGGAAACTTTATTCAAGAATCACTAACGCGGTAAGAACTGGAAAATTCTCAAATGTCCCCTCTGAAAGAGATGCATTTCAAAAGCATAAACGCAACTTCCATCTCTTGTTGTTCAGTAGTGGTTGGATTTTCCAGGATGAAAACAAGTCTTATAATTAAATATCTTATAACATTCTTGAATCAATATAGTGAATAGCTTAAATGAGAAAAATTGTGCAAAGCCCTTTTGAACATGCATTGCGTATTTGCCGCCAAGGCATTCGTCTGATAAATAATAAATCGCATTCATGTGACCCCAGGAAACTTGGAAAATTGATGCTTTACAACGCGCTGTTCAAAACAGATCTTTGCCATCTTCACTTCGCATTCTTATGGATTGCTCAGCTAGATTCATGATAATTGCTTCCATTAAGCAATCAAACATAGGTCGCATCAGTGCCACGTCATGTTTCTGAATTTCAGTTTGCTCATGGCTGTCTTACATGATATTAGGCAGGTGCAACAATTTCCTGCCATTTGAGTAGAAATTTATGGGATCCATACAATATTGAAAATGGATTCAAGGTAAAAAAATAAAATAATCATCCTTCTTTTAGCCTGAATGTAATGGGTTCGATATTTGAACGAATTGAAGACTATATTGTGTAAGGATTGATGAGGTAAAATATTTACAAGATCTAACGTCTTTCGATTGGTGCAATTGGTCTAAATTTTTGTGCGAGGTTTCTAGCAAAAGCCATTTACCTCAGTGTAGAGAATTTGGGGGTCCATAAGATATTGTTTACAGAATAGAGGAGGAGTTGAACATAGTACATACTGTCTAGAGTCCCTTCCTGAAAGATAGTGCACTTACCTTGATCCAGCTGGCTCAAAAAGTGCAGAGCAAGAAGTTTACAATAATTTCAATATACAATTCTTGGGTGCTATTTAGCACAATCAGAAAACATTTCAATGTACACATTTAGTAGTTTTCCTTATCTGTATTTTACAGGATTATAGTGTTAACACAATTTTTACACAGTTGATCTTGATAATACATAACATAGTTGGGATTACAGATTTAGTAATAATAACAAATTTAATTATATATTTACAATATAAAGTAATTTACATTATTTTCGGGTAGTACTCCCATGGGTAAAAAGTGAGTGCATGATGATAATAGAGTTAAATTTGTGTCAGACATAATAATAACAAAATTTAAGTACTATACAATAAACATGAGATGAGAGTATAAAATCAGAAATCAGAGGTTTTCTAATCCGAGTTTGGGCCTTAGCACCGCTCTGGGTCTGTGTAAGTTTTTAATGTGGTTAAAGTCATAATTAGGAATGTTTTGTATACATCTGTTATCAATTTTATAAAGTTTTTCATAAAAATTTAGAGCTAGGTTTTTGATGTATTTATTGAGAGTGATAATGCCTAGATTATTCCTGATTAAAGAATTTCTGAAGTACCACTCAGCATTACTAATTAATCTCAGAATTTTGCTCTGTTGAGCCTCGAGTCTAGTTAATGAAGTGACACATGCTCCACCCCAGATCTGTGATGCATAAGTCATTGTGGGTCTCAGATAAAGCTTGTAGATTAAAATTTTATTTCTTATGGAGAGTTTTGATTTCCTAGCAATTAAAGAATATAATATGGTCGTTTTAGTTCTAATTTTATTTATGATACTATTGATCTGGTTCTTCCACGTGAGCCTTCTATCTAGGATCACTCCCAAATATTTGGCCGTGTTTTCCCAGTTAATTTTTTCCCCGTAGAGCTCGAGTGGTTTGCACCTATTAATCTTTCTAGTGAACATGATTGCAGTGCTTTTGTTAACATTGATTTTGATTTTCCATTTTGTGAGCCATTTTTCAATATCTTTAATGTGGTTGGTGAGGTTTTTATGTATGATATTAAGATCTTTACCTGAGGACAGAATGGCTGTATCATCGGCGAACAGTGCAAGCATGGTGTGAAAATTCTGTGGGATATCGTTAATATACATATTAAAAAGAAACGGTCCTAATAGGGAGCCCTGGGGAACCCCAGCCTCAATGGTTTTCTTTGTAGAAAGTGAACCTTCTATCCTAACCTGGAATGTTCTGTGTTCGAGGTAACTCTTAATTAGTTTAACAAGATAGGGGGGAAGTTGTTATTAATAAGTTTGTACAGTAGACCCCAATGCCAAACTCTGTCAAATGCCTTTTCCACATCTAAGAAAAGTGCTCCAGTCGAGCATTTGTCTCCTAGGGAGGCTGAAATTTTTTCCGTTACTCTTAAGAGTTGGTGGGTCGTTGATAGTTTGGCCCTGAAACCAAATTGATGGGGGATGAATAGGTTGTTTTCTTGCTCGTGTTGTTGGAGTTTAGTAAGAATGAATTTTTCAACTAGTTTAGCTAACGATGGTAACAGCGAGATAGGCCTATAGCTAGTTGGGTCTTTTGGGTTTTTGCCCGGTTTCCTAATTGAAACAACTAGAGCATTTTTCCATTGCCTGGGAAAATATCCAATATTTAGGATATCGTTAATAATATCAGTGATATAACAAATAGCTACTATTGGAATTTGCCTCAGCATTTTGTTATTAATATTATCATCTCCTGGGCTCTTTTTGGGTTTCAGGTTCATAATGATGTTTTCAACTTCAGAGGTTTTGATCAATTCGCTTGTAGGAATTACTTGGTGGGTGAAGTTATTAAAATAATTGTTAACTGTTTGTTGTACGAAGTTTTGATGAGAGATCTCTCCAATGTCATTTAATTTGAATTGTTTTTCTAGGCTGTTAGCAATTAATTCTGATTTTTCAGTGTTTGTCTTTGCGATTGTGACGCCATCTGTTAACACGGGGAAGAACTGTTTGGGAGAATTTATTTTCTTTGCGGCTTTCCATAACGATCCATCTTGGGAATCTAAGTTAGTGAGATATTCGTTCCATTTGTTTTCATTGTGTGAGTTGATTTCTAGTCGAATTTTATTCTTTAATTCGTTAATTTTCCTTTTAGTGGTAGGGAGTTTGTAAATGTTATATTGCTTTCTTAGCCTGTTCCTTTCCCTTATAAGTTCTATTATTCTGATAGGGAGATTAGATGTGCCTTTGATAGTAATTTCAAATTTACTTAAATCTCGTGCCTCCTGCAGGACGTTGTTAATAAAATTTACTTTATTGTCAATGTCAGTGGGGGTGACCGCGCTGTGGTTGGGGGCATTGGAGAGTTTATTATTGACGGTATCTCTAAATTTCTTCCAATTTGTTTTAACCTTAGTATGTTTGACTGTGGGGTTAATCACGTTTCCAAAGTGAGCCATGACCGGGAAGTGATCCGAGGGTAGGTCTTCAATGGTGTTTAGTTTGATGGGGATAGGGGAATTTTTACATAGCATGAGGTCAATAAAATTTCCGAATCTTCTGCCATAGTGAGTAGGTTTGTCGGGATATAAAATATTAATATTTAGGGCATTTGAGATATCATATATAATTTTTCCCGTTTTGTTTCGGTATTGGCAGTTCCAGTTTTGATGTTTGGCATTGAGGTCCCCTGCAAGGATGATATTATTGTGAAGATTAATCAGTTTATTAATATCATTTTCAATGGGATTATTATGAGGAGGTATATAAATAGAAGCAATGCTTATG
Source organism: Latrodectus hesperus (assembly GCA_037975125.1). NCBI lineage: Eukaryota > Metazoa > Arthropoda > Arachnida > Araneae > Theridiidae > Latrodectus > Latrodectus hesperus. Next base: position 64,776,174 of record CM075852.1, read on the forward strand.
TCAAGGTTGGAGTTTACATGTATTTGGATAATAGTGGCCTGAGTGTACTCAAGGGTTGGTGTGGGGATGTGTGAATGAGATATCTTATTTTTAATTAGGACTGCAGTTCCTCCCTGGTTTGCAGTATGGTCATTTCTGTAGCTAGAGTAGTTGGGAATGTTAAATCTATTATTATTAGTCAGCCTCGTCTCTTGGAGTAGTACTATGTCAGGACAGTGATCCCTAATGAAATTTTTGAACTCAGCTATTTTAGATAGAATGCCATTGGCATTCCAAAACATAATGCTTAAGTTTAATTTATGGGGTCTGGTCATTATTGTTACTATTTGCCCCTAATGCTTTCAATAATATGTGCAGTTTATCAGTAGGATGAGATGCTTTTTCCATTACTGGTACAGCATTTAAAAGATTAGGGAAGTAAGAAAGTATTGTGTTAATTTCATTTAGTAGTTTAATTATGTTTTGCATATTACCTAGATTTGTTAAATCAGGTATGGATTGAGGTGGTTGGGTAGCAGTATGATTAGTGGGGTTTCCTGAAACTATTTGTGCAAATGACATCCCAGATCTAACGGGATTCGAACTTGTAGCATTATGATTATTTGTAATGGTTCTCTTTTTATTGTTTGGGTTCTTCGGACAACCAGCATAAGAGGCCGTGTGGTTCCCGCCGCAGTTGCAGCACTTAGGGATTTCAATTTTGTCTTGTTTACATTCGCGAGTCATGTGATTTAGACCACATTTGACACAATTTGGTTTCAAGAAACATACAGTTGAATTGTGGCCGAACTGTTGGCAATTATAACATTGTATTGGGTTTTTATTTATATATTTTTCGGTTTTAACTATAACATTTAGTATCTCAGTTATTTCAAATATTTTATTCGCCATTTCATTATGTTTGAGCGTTATAAGGAAACAGGGGATGGGGTTTTTTGTTCTATGCTTTTTCATCACAGCAATTTTTTCAACTTCGAACCCTCTATCGTTAAGTTCTTCATTAATTAGATTAATGGGGGTGCTTGGATGCAGTCCCTTAATGACTGCTTTTATAGGTTTATACTTGTTGTAATTTAGGACTAGGCATTCTACATTATTATCTGTTAAATATTTAGTAATTGCTCTATGAGCATCTGAACTGGTAGGAAAAACCTTTAGGATTTCCCCACTAAGCTTCGCCGTTAGATTCGTGTCGAAGTTGTTTTTTAAAGTATTTATTAGCATGTTATAGTTCGTTTCAAACTTAATATGGATGGGAGGGATTTTATCATTTGCTTCTTGAATAGTAGGAAAAGTATCGACGTTTTTGTCGTCAATGCTTAGTGCACTAAATCTTTTTACCTCAATAGGTGTTGGTTGATTAAATATTTTGGGTACACTGGCAGTCTTTTTGGGTTTCTGGAATCCCTCATCATCAGTTTCAACTGTTTTTGTTCTTTTATGTTTGATTGGTGGGGGACTTTGCATAACACCCTCACGACTAGTGGTGGGCATATTAGTGTTAGTAACAAAAACATTATCATTTATTGGATTTTCATTCAGGATTGGAGGGTTACATTGAGGATTAACATTAGTTGCAACATTTACCTCCTTCAAGCTAGTGTTATCATTAGGTTTGCACATTTTACTATCATTTTTGTTATACATATTATTTACAGTATGATTATCAAAACCTTCAGAATCAGATGAGTTTACATTTTTGCTATTTTTACTAAGAGATTTAATAGTTTTAACGTTAGCATTTCTATTAATGTTTTTCCTTTTAAGTTTATTTTTATTACCTTTGGTACTATTAACTGTATTAACATTATCATTACAATTACTAGATACACTGTTAGGAATATTTACATTATTTTTAAGCATAGTGTTGTCAAATAAATTATCATCATGCAAGTCACAATTGGAAATTAAACAGTAACCCATTTGGGAGTACTTACCCATAAGCATTTGAGAAGCTTTGAACGCCTCTTGGTATATTCCATAATGGTAGTTCCAGTTATTAGGGTTCAATCCTTCATACATATTCATCATGGGCGTTTGAGCCGATGCACAAATAACCAAGAGCTGACTGCTCTTTTTCAGGTCACATAGTATTTTACATCTCTCGATCTTAGTGATCGGCACACTTGGGTCAACTGCGATTAGTTGATCGTAGTTAGGAACGTAGCTTTTGATCATTAGCGAATAATCCATGTTGGGGTAGCACACATTTTGCACATCACCTATTTCACACACATTATTTGAAGACTCACGAACACACACAATATTTGTAGAATCACGAATACACACTTTATTTGTAGATTCACGAACACTCACATTTCTTGTAGGTACACGATCACTCGCGCTTTTTGAAGACACACTTTCACTCACGTTTGGCAAGGCACATTTTGCTTCACTGGTACTGGGTTGATTTAATTGCTGGCTCTTAAAAGGTCCTTTTGGCTCAGGGCTTAACATAACACTCTGGGTCTTTTCAGCATCAGCGGCCAGCACTTGTTTAACTCGCACATCCTTACGGGAAGCACACTTGGTATAACGCTGTACTCCTTCTCCGCAGTTATCTCCGCCAGGTTGATTATCCGAGGTCAGGTCCTGAAATTCCATAACATCTCCATTTTGTTCAGTGGTAGTCGTAGCATAATGACTATTTCCCGAACTAGGAGGTATGATATTTCCTTCAGCATCAGCAACATCCATGTTTATCGGTGCGCCATTTTCAGGCATCACACCACCGAGGGGTAGAAGGGAAGGACCGCCAGCTGCGGCCATCCGTCAAACGCCGATCAGTAAGAACCGGTTCGCAAACTCAGTAGGAAGTAGAAATCACGTCCGCACACTACGACTGCTCAGAGCAGAATCCCTGTCAGCGTTGATGTATGATAGAGTGTAAAAAGCTTTAATATATCAGTTGTAAGCTTTAACAGTTGTAAGTTCAAAAGCGTTCAGCTCATTATATATCAGTTGTTCAGCTCATTGCTCATTGTAAAGCTTTCGATTGGTATGAAGTTTAGGTTAGAGAGGAGGCTGCCATCTCACATGTTGATCTCGTCACTTGATCATGACAAAATTATGAAATAAATAGCTGTTTTTAAGTGCTTTTATAGACAGAAATAGGCAGCCGGAATTAATAAACAATAATAGATTAAACGAACGATCAAAATAACATAACACAGTTTTGAATGCAAGTAAGTACTTACTTCTCCAGCTTTGAATTCTAGTTTATTTAATTAAATTCTGTAAGCTTAACCGACAAAAAAAATTTTTTTTTGTAATCAGAAACTTAAAAAAACCACGGAGCATTAAAATTGTAGATGCATTTCTTGTCAAATCAGGGTGAGCATTATAAAAACTGTCACGCATTTATTTAAAATTTTAATGAAAGTAAGAACATATAAAAAATAGTGGGAAAATGGTGCCATTTAGAAGTAATGATGGATCTTTCACAGGAGTCTGATTTTTTTCCTTATGTAAGATTTATAAATTTATTTGACGAATAACTAAATTTTGCTTTGTAGTTTATGAACTTAATTGCGAACAAAAACGAAGAATCTTGAAGAGCAAGAATATTAAAGATTAGTTTAGATACCTGTTTTCCAAAATGCATTCCTTGGTCATTTTTATATTGAAGTATCATCTTTCCCAATTTATTAAAATGACCATCTTAATCTTTTATCTATCCGTTGATTTATATATACACATACAGATTATATATATATATATATATATATATATATATATATATATATATATATATATATATATATATATATATATATATATATATATATATATATATATATATATATATATATATATATATATATATATATATATACACATTTGCTAGAGCCATGCGACAACCTGAGAAGAAAAGCATTAAAGCATTAGCATTGCAATGCCTTGGCACATCACGTGCTAGTATAGTGCTATCTGAAAACTCTTTATAAAAGAAGTAAAAATCGCCGATTTGATGTACAGCAGTTGTATTTCGCACGTTTTTTTTGTGTATGCTGTTTAACTTTGCCTTTTAAAAGAAATCGAATATGTTTCAAACTAGTTTTTGAGTTCTACCAAAGACAAAAAGTGGCCTATAGATATCATGAATTATCTTACAGAAATATCATTTTGAATGTAACCAAACAGTTAGAATGCGGATCTATAATTGTTGGATGCAGGAGGGATGGGTTGACCAATGAGCCTATCGCACTCACTTTGATGCACCCTGCGCATTGTGATCGCAATATTATATGCATGGAAGTGATGGATCAGCTATAACACAATAGATTCAGCATACCACGTACCATTCTGTGTTCCCTCGTACCACTCGACGTTATTTGCAGCATAATGGAATATCTGTAAGGCGACCATTGCTACATTAACCCTTGACTCAAAGCCATATGGGCTTGCACCGCAATTAGTGCGATAAACGATGGATAGAGACAACGGAATAGAACGACATCGTCTTTAGTGGAGAATCTCACTTCTGTCTGTAACACACTATGATCAGATGTGAGTCTGCATACACCGTAGTGGGAGGCTGCCAACCTCTCTCCTCCATTATGCATCGCTCAACTGGTACTACACCCAGTATCACGGCTTAGCGTGATATGGAATTTCACTCCCACATCCCTCTAGTACACATTCCATTCCAGGTACAATGAGCTGAACAACTGATATATTGAGCCCGTGATTCTCTCATACCTCCAGCCCTTGGTATCAGCCATATTTGAACAGGACATTACATGACCACACGTTACATTCAATGTTCTAGAGTTCTTTGCTTATCAGATTAAATTGCTTCTTTGGCTTGCTTATTTACCCAATTTATCACCAATTAAAAACATGTTATCCTTGCTTATATAGAACAGGACAGGATTATGTCAACCGCTATTACACCAGATCAATTTTGGGAATAAGTGGAAGCCGCATAGACTGCTACACTCGAAGGATATATCCAAAGCCTCTTTTATTCCATGCTGAAGAGTGTCGCAGCGGATATAAGCAACAATGGCAGCTACATTAATTACTGATTTTTTTTTATCATCCACGCTTCACAAGAAATTTCAATTTCAATCATTTGATCCTTATATAACATGCTATCGGTATATACGTATATATATCCTATCTGATAAAGGAAATGCAATAAAATTAAGTTTTGTTTATGTAAATATACTGATTTTAAAAAATTCACTGTAAAAACGTGTTATAAAAGTTTTAAAATGCAAGTGTATCTCGTTATAATAGCATGAAACAAAGGGGAAAGCAACGGTGGACAAGCAAACAATAATTTCGCTGCTTAGGAAATCCAGAATTTTGAGAAATTCAAATTTATGAATTATAGTGTAAATGAAAAGATATATAGACGATGACAATTAATGTTATTTGATACATCGGATAGTGAAATTATGTATGGATGGTTAGACATACTGTTATATAGCTGCTGAAAACCGTATACACGCGTCCATTATGCATAGAATTTATTACTAGATGACTACTGGGTGAGCGAAAGTAAGTGAGCGAATGAACAAGGTGCAAATAGTCACGAAAACCTGAGTCTGAAACTAAGCTGTTTTGACTCCGCAATAAACTTTTATTAACATTCTGATCATTGTGCAGGGAGCAATTTCTAAGAGATCAGTTTTATGACGATTGGCTGAAAACGGATTAATGACGTACTGCTTTATATGGAGAGTGACGTTAGCATCGAAGAATCAAAATGAAAGATTGCGATTATATTATCAACGAGAGGTTTGGATAGCTTTTTGGCACAATGAGATACTGTGGAACAATTCTGTTTGACAAATGATAGTCACCAGATGAAAGTCAAAAGACATTGCAGAAAGGGTGCCAATTGTTGAATGTCACATTACTTATCGACATAGAATAATATTTTGAGGTTTATTGAGCTACTATTATAAGACTATAGTACGTAACAAAGGCAAAATATGCGTTAATGAGGAGTTTCATCTGTTGCCCAGTCTTACCTTCAGCAGCTATTAACCTGCTATTACCTGCTGTAAAATGCCATTTTACAGCATAAAAAAGACCATCGTATATGACATTTAACAACAGACTAATCTTGCAGCACATCTCATCGCTTTATTTCTATGATGTCTTCATGGTCATTCCCCAATTGAGCATAATTGGATTCAGCATCGATTATCTGCTGCATAACGAGCTCCATAAAAGGATGATTTATGGAGAATGGTTCAGAACATATATGGGCTTATGTCCCTCAAAATATTTCTCAAGGCAATGTTGATCGAGACTTTGGGAGATACTCTTATTTGATCTAGTGACTCTTTTTCGAATCCCTAACTTTCAGAGTGTACGCTTGCATTGCCTCAATATAGGTGACACACTCCTTACTGATTATTCTGCATATTATAGCAATGAATAAATTTATGTTTTTGTTAGCGACATCCCTCACTTACGTTTGTATTTTTGCACTATGTATCAATTATCAATTTCTATCATATTCTGTAGAATATTTTATGTTGTTGAATTCTCTACGTCATTCCGTCATTCAGTGAATATGCATACACACACACAGATATATATATATATATATATATAAGAGTTTTGTGTATACAATAGACGCTCGTTTTTCTGGACATTCACGTTTTTAGGAGCCAGTGGCTAGTCCCTACCCTGACAGCATAGTCAGAATGATTATTTTAACTCCCATTTACAACTAAAATTTTAAAAAATTTATTTTTTACTAACTTTCGTTTCTGACAAATAGTTTTCTTTTTCATTTTTTATGATCTGATATTTCTTTAGTTTTTATTTGACACCCATTCTATATAACGTCTGATATTCTTGAATTACCATGTGACACGTGCAGGCATTCTAGACATTGTTGGAAGAAACATTTAATGACAATAAACAGTGATGTGGAATTTGACCCCTAAGACACATAAGAAAATAGAAAGCTGAAAAAACTCTAAAAGTTTAAACTCTTGTTCTGTAGCTACTTTCGTTTCATTTCAAGATTAATTTATGAGCATTACATTTGTCGAGAGGGAGATTGAACAATTCAATTGAGAATTCGTCGCAGTTGAAGAAACGAACTATTTATCAGTCTAAGTAAAAAATAAAATCTGCCAAAAAGTATAGAATTCCAAGGAGCTGCCTTTCTATAATTTTAAAAACTTGGAAAATAATTCCTTGAAAAAGCAAACAGTAGCAGTAAAAGTTCTCCCTCTCGAAAATATTGTAGAGAAGAGAAGCCAAAGATACTTAAGTGGAAAGTTTTGCTTATTTGGCTGAGAAAAATGCAATGTATGAATATTCCTATTGATGATAATGTCATTAAAGTTATGTACGTTTATCCAGCTACTTTGCTATGAAGCTGAACATAAAAAATTTCAAACCAAAAGACGGTTGACTCCAAAAATTTAAAATCAGATACTGAGTTTTATAAAACTGTGTGGCAAAAATGGAACTGAGTATAAAATTTCGGAATTCGAATGGAAAGAAATACTGAAATCACTACTTTTCAAACATTACCCTAAGGATGTTTTCAACGTGGACAAGATAGTCTTTTTAAGACTATTTTGTCCACGAAAGAATGTTTAAGCTTTAAGAACCATAAATGTAACGGAGTAAAAAAAAGCAAAGCAAAGAATCACAGTGTTACTCACAGGCAATTTAAATGGAACAAAAAACTGTATGCATTTCATAATAAATTATTTCAAAAGTTGCAAATTTAGCATTTATAAAAATGTTCAAAAACTACTAGCTGTAAATCATACTAACATTAAAGTTTGGATGGCTAGAAGCATTTATAAAAATTGTCTGAGATATTGCGACGTTTCTTTCGGAAAATCACAGTTATTCTAACTTGGATAGCTGCCCTGCTCCCGTTAATGTCTCGTTTCTTGAATCAATTTGTGTGTAGTTCTTCACGCCTAGTGCAAATTAAGGATCAAAGCATATGAGCTTCAATTTCATGGGCAAATATCATAGCGTACTTTTGCAAAGAGTGATTATAGGCTTGGAGAAGCCTTATGAAATTGACCTTCTAAGAGCGATGCATTTGTCAATTAATGCTTGGAATGTTGCTGACAATATCGAGAGCATTTGAACAGGCAAGCTTTTTTAAAGAACCCACCCTAAATAAAGAAAGGCAATTTACCTGACGACTTGAGCATGAATGAATGACTCATGCATGACTTCCAACAAAGAACTTCTTCACTACGTGAAATTAATTCGAGGATATATTGAATATAGATTCACATGCAATATGTGCGAATGAAATATTGGTTGATTAAATTATTGAAATATAATAAATGAGATTGAAAAAGTGAGTTTTCAAAGATATCGAAAAAGAAGAAAAGGACGTATAGTATAAATATTGTCTGCAAAACAAACTGCTGAATGACTAACAGGACTAAAGTATTCTTTTTTAGGAAAGAAAAACAGCGAAATGCTTTTATATTCTTAAAAAATGGAAAAATATATTTTCAGAAATGCAGTTTTTAAACACAGATAAAGATAAATTACTTTGTCTGCTTTTTCAAGAATATAAATTGAAAGTAAATACTGTCTTTTAAGTCTGAATCTTATATTTCAGGTTTCGTATATAGTTCATTCTGAATTATTTTTCTAATAGTATTTTATTTGTAAAGAAAAAGTAGTTAAGTAAAATCAAGTTAAGTAATCAGATGTTATTCAATTTAAGAACTGTTTTACCATTCCCGGTAAAATGGATGTTCCTAAAATTAGTTTTATTTGTAAAAGTAAATTTACGTAATGATTCTTTCGTCGAGTTCATTTCTCACTAATCTCTCTTTTGTAAAAAGAATGGAAAAATATCTCCCAATCCCTTATTTTCTCAACTTTTATTTTTCCCTAAAGAATCTCAGCTTCTTAGTGCAGAGTGGATGGACCTCTCATGGAATGTATTTGGGTCACGAAGCCCCCTTTCAAACGATTTAAAAAAAAGGAGACCTCATCTAAATTTTGTTCCAACTTGGCCGATTGCTGCGTAAAAACATCTTTTTTTCTCCTCCTTTTGCTTAGTCTCGTCAACAATCTGCCAGAAGTGCCTTCTATTTTGAGGTCGTTCTTCAATGTCACGTGGTCTATGTTATGCACACGTCCTCCTCTCGTCATCTTCCTTTTTACGCATCCCCCTTCATCCCAGTTGCCACTTCCGCAAAATGTGTCGATCTTTTTCCAGAAATCAGTTAAGCTTAAGATTATCACTCTTTGTCTTGGATGCTATTATTGTTGTGTAACCGTATCTGCTGGGTTGCATGCGCGCGCAAATCTTTGAAGTGCTTGGCAGTTTAAAAACAAGCTAAGTTTCCATTTTTTTAAAGAAAACATGTCTAGACTAATATTGCTTTTCCGTTCAGATAAAGAAAAATAAAATTAAGTAATCAACAAAAGTGTTACACTTACGTTTATATTTTTTACAACACAGTTTTAATGTTGAGTGATGTAGGAAATGATACTTTTTATGCCAATTAAATTCAAATTTTGCATAGAATTGTTTTTAAATTCAGTTATGATTATAATATTTTATAATTATAAATTCAATTACATTTATAATACTAAAATTTGCTACAATTTTGTGTTAATTGAGTTCTAATTATACTAAAGTTTTAATTATAACAGCAGCTTTAAATGTTATTACATTTAATATAATCTTTTTGTCATATCCATTGAGTTTTTGTCAGGAGATGTGACATTGTAGAATATTCTTGTTTGAGCTTCTTTCATCCAATTAGAGCATGCGCGTATTGAGAAATCAAATATTTGTTATTATTAATGTGTGTCCACTGGTGTTGTGTAGAGATGAGAATATTAATTCATGTTTGGGTATCGTTACTTGGTTTGGGTTCAAATTTTGGAGGGTTTAATGTTAGTCAGACAGAACCTGTTTAGAAACTGATACACTGTGTGATCTTTGTACACTAAAATATACAAAGGATTTTGTGTAACAGCTTATTTAAATAAATTTTTATTGTAATCCTCTTGTAAGCTAGTTGAAATTTTGGAATAATAACTGTATGCCTTAAACGAAGAAATTATACATAATTTATTGTAATAATTTTATAATACTTAAAAAATATCAAGATATACTGTTAAATATCCACAAAGGAAATCAAGTGACTAATGCTTTAGCATTTTATATAATGATCACTCTTATACGATATAGATTTTCTATACATATATAAATAAAGAATAATTTAACACAAATAATTTTATACTTTTAAATCTATAAAATTCTCTTTTATTAGTTCTCTTAAAGTAAATTTCATATTAAATCTTAAAATAAAACATTTAAATGTAAATAAAATCTTCTGAGAAAACTTACTAATTTAAGCTTTTTAACTAATTAAAGTGAGAATATATTTCATGGCATTTAGGTAAATGTTGGAAAATGCTGCTGAAAGTAGTAATATCATTTAGATGGATACCTAGAGATATTCACAACATTTTACTAGAAGGGCTTTTACAGATGACGGTTCTAATACTAATGTATTAAGAAAGGAAATTGATTTTTAACTTTCTTCCCTTTGAAATGTGGCTCAATCGGAAATATGACCATTTGCTTTGAAGCTCTTTCAATCCGCCAAAATAGCTAATTAATTATTTCAATGCAGAATACGCACACACACACAAGTAGCAAACTTCTTCCATTTCAGGTTAAATTTCAAAGCAAAGAGGGTATTACGGCCCAGTATTGTGGTAAGTTTACGACGTCGAATCTCACATCCGATTCGAGTCACTGTGTTCAAAAAAAGTTGTGATATCACTGCTTATTGTATAAAATGATAGTTGTAAAATATTCGAACATCCGCAGCGTTTTTCTATAAAGAGTGGATCATGTTTATGTGTCTTAAGGGAGGAAAAACACTCTTCAAATAAGAGATTTGACATTAGCTCGACAAATGCTATGCAGGAAACAGAAAATCCATATTCCTCTCTTTATTATAAAACCAGGAAACTTTCGCATCAAAGATTGCGGTCCGGCCATTAAGCTGTCGTGGGTCAATAGGAGTTATAAATATTGTGTTTTTGCGCGCTTTTTATTCATATTTTTCTCCTCAGAAGGGGGCTTTCATGTCGGGCTTCCTCCCTACAACTTATGAAACAGAGCATTATCTGTGAAAAACTCTTCTTAAGAACAATGCCCTTAGGGATTCTTAGAATGCCCTTCAGTTGTTGATAATGCAGTATCATTTAGTGTATTTTTAGTGGCATTGAAAAATAGCTAAAGAACGTATACATATATCGAAGTTATGGTTTCGAGATTTACTTTTGGAATATGGTTACTAATTATGTTATAGCATTTTATAATATGTTCCATAGATATTGTTATTCTCATTTAAGCAGAAAGATGAATTTATTTTAATAATGGTACAATTATAGATTGCAATTTATGAAAATTGGAATTAGAACAGTTTTCAACTGCTTGGCTGAACCTTAGGAATTTAACAATAGTTTAGAGTTTCTACGCTGCTAATATTGAATTATGTTTTTCATAAAAACATAATTCCATATTAGCAATGGTAAGTTCAATATTGAGTTATGTATTTCTCATAAAAATTTAAAAATCAAGCCAGCAGAGAAAGAACATGTCCCAAAAAGGCTTAAACGTCAGCACATTTTTAAACAAAAATATTAATAATTAAAAAAAATATACATGTAATTTTTCCTAACCTGCTCTACCCTTGCCTTGGAGGTAAGATGGGGGTTTTTAGTGGGGAATCCAGGTCCTAGGTTCATGGGTTGCTCAACGGGAGATCGATGTTGTACTTCTGCTTTTGACTTGTCTGTCGGGGTGGGACTTAGAAGATTTACGGGTTTTCTTGGGAGTGACACGTGAATAGGCCTCACTATCTATGAAAAGTTCTTCCAGAAAGTAATTAATAATAATTCCAATTATTTTACGTCTGGTAAAATTTTCACGAGTTTTGATCCAATAATTATCGTCAAGCGAGTATAATTAAATATCTTAACATTTGCAATAGAACTCAATAAAAAATCAATATGGCATTTTTAAAAGAAGTTATTGTTTGTTTTGTTCACATTCCGATTGTCTGACTCACATGGTTTGCAGTATAATTGTTTTATAAGCATAGAGAACACAGAAACTCAAATTAATCATCGCAAAACCTTCTAATAAATATTACGTAAATAAATTGAAAATGAATTTGAAATGAGGACTTGAAGTTAAAAAAAAAAAAAAATTCTTGATCATCAAGAAAAATAATGTGGAGCAGAATACACACAAAATTCCCACATTGTGACTCATTTCGGAAATTTTTAAGTATCTTGGGAGTAGAACGTCCTAGGTTCAATTGTCCTAAGTGTTGTTAAATAATAACAGATGAATATTATATTTCTGTTTTCAACACAGATATGTTTCAAAGTGTATGGTTGAAAGTTTTTCTGATTTTTTAATTTTTGTGTAGAATAAACCACATAGTCCATGAAATGTCTTCTGGAAAAGCATTTCACAATGAATGTTCAAATGCTTTTCAACAGACTTCGCCTATTAGGCTACCCGTATCATTTTTAAAATATTTACTTCAACAGATGAATATGCCATTGTCATAAAAACTTTTATCCATAATTGTACAATGGTTAGGATATAACCTGAAAGTTCGTTTTCAAAAAAATAGTCATTAATGAAATACCTGATGTGATACCTGCCCAAATTTCAATTGAGAATAAAATGAATCGTACTTAATTGCGCGGGTGGAAAATGAGAAAAACATCATCAGAAACCAGGGAAGATATGCCCAATCAGGCAAAATCCAGGTACAGTGACATTCACTGTTGATCGCATTCCTTAGTGTTCACTACAGTGAGCAGAAACTCAGAAAACTCCCAAGGATCTACCAGGAATAATGTACTTTTAGAAAACAGAAACACAACATAATATTCCACTTTTAAACAATGTCTTAGTTCGAAATTCGTATCTCTCAACATTCTACATAAAAATTTTTCTTTCTTAGTGAAATACGTTTCATATATAAACCATTTAAGTGGGATTCTTTAATATGAAGTATTATGAGCCTGATCTCTCCTGCAAATTATTAAGTATCTCGATTCAAATATTATCAATTATTTAACTTATTTAATATTGGATTTGCAGGAGTATTGCTTTATTACATTTAATATTCCAATGTAAGAAACCAATTTATTTACATATTCCCGAGATCCCGCCCCAGTGAAATAGTAAATATAAAAGACAGTTTTAAAGGTTCAGTAAGTCTTTGAATATCTAGTGGATAAATGAACTTGTGTGCCTTTCATTGTTGGTAAAAATTTGATTAGTTAAACAACTTTTTAGTTTCACTGATTTTGGTAATTTTACTGTCCGTAAGTGTGGTAGTAGTGGATGTGGAACATTGATATTTTGTCTTAAAGTTACATCTTCAGCTAATAGGTAGAAGGCTTAAGATGATCGATCAAAATTTTTATCCGCGGCATGATGCTCCATTTTGCTGATCCTGCGGAAAGTGACTGAGCCACTGGGCGGTAGCTTATGAGGTGGATATTAAAATGCCCTAAAATGGCATTTCAGTTTTATGAGCCTCTAGCTTCCTGTAATGCCATTATATGAGCCGCAGAGGCTCATGTCATAGTCACAGGGTTTCCAATCGTCAATTTGTTTTTTCCTTCATATGAAAAATGCAAGACCAGCAATGCTTAGGCGGTCTATATATCCGTTGCTGCGCCTCATATAATACCTCGATGTTGGCATATTTTAATTTTTCTTGCTACAGCCTTCGTACTTTTGTGCAGAACGTTGTAATTATTTGGTACATAATATTATGTTTGGTAATGTTTTTATACTGAGACAAAGGAGAAGAAATTTTGGTGTAGAAAATTTTAAATTCTATGATAGTTAATGATGATGATAGTTTGCTTTGTTTGTCACTCAACGGTTATTTTTTTGCACACGAGGGTTAATTAGATCGAGACCTACGGTTTAATGATGATTCCGAACCACTACAAGCATCCACACCCAAAGTGGTATTCGAATCCACGAACTGTTGAACCGAAGGCAAGAGCGTTAACCATTCGGCTGCCTTCTCGGCTGATAGATGATGCATTATTGTAACATGTGAGAAAAGGAAAATACATGTGTCGAATAAGTGCTGCTATTTGAACCTATCAATAAACCATATTTCTAAAGAAAAACGGCTCCAATAAATGATTTGTAAGCATTGACTATTGATATAACCTGATCAAAGTTCACCTTAATCGAAGTCTAAATTTCAGTATTTTTTTACCATAGGTTGGTACACTTGGTGGCATGTAACTGGAAATCAGATAGTGGCTGCATTCTTTTTATTGGTATATCACATATCATTTGCTCCTCTGTCAATCAAAAACGTTATGTTGCTATTTTTATCATAAATATACATGCGACAATTTTCGTAGCCAAAATCGTTGATCTTAGCGATCGACTTACTCTTTAATTTTTCATCGACTTCTTTTTGAAGTCACATGGTAACATTTGACTACCTTACTAAAACTGTTATGATACCATGTACATTTTTACCGAACGAGAATGTTAAAGTCGATATCTAAAATAAGAACTCTTTCTACTAAATGGATTTTGAGAATTCTTCAAAAAGTTACATTTTTTAATTGTTTAATTAGAGAACATTATTCTCTAAAACTTCTCAATCGGTGTTTGTATTTGAGACACAATTATTTTTCTTAATGACATGATTAATTGCGTCGTTGCAAGATTCAGTGATTCGGTCAGCCATTTCAGCAAAACTATTCAGTGTATTTTTGCTCACTGATAACTAGCTCTTCTGTGCTGTGTCAATCGTTAGTCTGTAAGTATTTAATAACTTTGTAACTTTTATTTGTCTACCAAGTTTCTCATTTGGTTTAAAAGTTCGGATGTTCGGTGATCACTTAATTCTATGTCAAAAAACATTTTTTAAGTCGAGATCCACCTAAATCCATTTTGGCCAGGGAGTCCTGTAGATTTTTATTTTTCATATTTATGATTGTTTAATGGTTTTGACAAAATGCTATTGAAAACATCATCTAAAGTAACTGTATTGCTCATCAAAAAATATTATTTAAAATATAATATAATATAATATAATATATATATATATATATATATATATATATATATATATATATATATATATATATATATATATATATATATATATACATACATATATATATATATATATATATATATATATATATATATATATATATATATATATATATATATATATATATATATATATAAATATATATATATATAATATATATATATATATATATATATATATATATATATATATATATATATATATATATATATATATATATATATATATATATATTTATATATATATATATATATATATATATATATATATATATATATATATATATATATATATATATATATATATATATATATATATATATATATATATACACACACATATAATAATGATAGAAGATAAAAATGTTTGAAAAGAGCAATTATTTGAAAAAATTTATTGCGATGCAGTAATTATTAACAATACATGAAACAATTTTATGTGATACTGAAAATTTTCGCGGAAAGAAAATTTAGATTTATCGCATCATTTGAAACAAATTTATATGTATTATTTAGTTTAAGACTATTAGTTGACAAATTTAATATAATACAGAGAAATAATAATTTACTGCTTATTTTCAATAGAATGTTTATCTTTTGTTCGTAATAATTTAAAAGTACATAAAATGTTTAATAGATAGCTTAATCTTTTTTCTTATGTTAAAAAAAAACTTGCAATGATTAAAATCTCTCTGAAGGATACTGTAGTGCTGCCATCTATGTGGATAAAATTGTAACAACATTTCTGTTTAAATTTAATATTTTTTTCTTAATATATCAAGACTTATTTTCTACATTTCAAAAGTAACGCAGTATCGTACTAATTTCTCAAATTATGACATATAATATAATGTAAATTTTTGATAACTACATATGTATATTGTTACTGTATATTTTTTTGTTCCAAAAATTCTGGAAGATTAAGGAACGATCAAATTATGAGTGTTCGCTACTTAGGTAGAAAATCTGTATTCCCCAAATCAAATTTTTTTATAATTGAATATTAATTAATAAACAATTATAAATATCAAATACATATTGTTAATCTGGAATGAAGTTAATATTTATATTATGATAATCGTTATAATGGGTATTTGGTGCAAAAATATTCTAACAATATTATCAATGATTAATTTCACAACAATTTTTTATGCATTATCATTATAAAAATTTCATCCATCATTCTTAATTCATAATACGTAAAATATTGCTTCTAAAACTGCTGGATGCAGAAGAAAATATTTCTAAAGTATATATTTAAGTACAAATATTACTCATTGATATATTCAATTAAAAATTTTTCACCAATTTTTCTTCATCACAAAGGTTAAATGAAAAATACTTAAATTCACAAAGTGTACAATTTAAAATATTAAAAATTTGTCAATTTTATTCTACAGTATATCATGACTTAAATTTGCATTACTGTAAAAAAACCCAATAATACATATTCACTATTCTTATATACTCTAGTTAATAATAATATTTACGAACTACAGTAATTTTATATGGCGATGTTAACAACTAAACCTGACGATATTACTGTAAAGATTATTAGTATATGATACGATTATGTCAACGGTGCATTTTGCCAATTTTGTTACAATTTTATGTTTAAAATATTTTGAACTTCTGCAGATACTAACTACCATGAAAAATAAAGAATTTAGAATTTCTGATTATCAATTTAGTGATTATCAATTCTCCTGACCAATAATCAAGCCTAACTTAAACTTTTCACAAATAGATTCAAAACCTATCTTATATTTGAAATATTTTGTATGCATTTCTCTTTCCGTCATTCATTGGAAATTATTTCAAATAGCCATTATGAATTTTGTATTTTTTTTTACTGCAATATAAATAAACATAATTTTTATGATTAATGATTTTGGTTTCAGGGCGAAGCCATCCTTTCGGACGGCTGCCAGCAAAGCAAGATGTCCTTCACCAAATCGTCCTTCAAGTCTTCGTCTTATCAGTATACGGACGGTAAGAATTCTTTTCTAGCATTGCCTAAAGAAACAATAATTTTTTCAATGAAATTAAGGCAACTGGGCATTTCTGTTACTTATCCATTTTTGTAATTTCTATCAGTGGGCTTACGTTCATGCAAGAATTAATACAATTGTCTAATATAATGATTTCATTACACCAAACTTAGTTGAGACTTATAAAGTCCTGGCTGTAACCCTTTGATCAATGAAGATCTCACGAATGATGTTTTTTTCTTTTATATGGATATATTATTTAATTTTTAGTGAAAGAAATTGTCGAAGAATCTTGAAAGGAAATATAAATATAACTTATAATTATGTTATATAAAGTCTATGGAATATTTCCCCCCTCACTAATAAATACACACACGCATATAATATCTGTTATTAGGCTTACATATATACATACAAGATTATACAATTGTTACGTTTATAACTAGTGCCTTAGGGCAATCTTATTTAAGACGCCCTATGAAATCGTGATTACATTCCAATGATCAATCTTTTAAATTATGTTTTCTTTTTTTCTTTAATTTTAATATGATGATGATTTTCACTGTCATAAACTGTATTAGAACCTTGAAAGGATATAAAAATGCAAGCTTTAATTGTCTTAAGATAAATGAAACACATTTCAACCCTTAACTTTCTTATATATAGACCTACATGTGTAATATCTATCACTAGGTGTATATAACATAACACAATCTATTCATAACATAGCACATTCTATTCATAACACAATCGTCTCATTTATAACGTATCTATTAGGATAATCTTATTTGATTATTTGAAGTGATTCCTATATCATAATTATCAATGACAATCTTTTAAAAGGTGGTTTTCTCTTGAATTTCAGTATGATCCTGATTTCAAATGGCATAAATGGATCTTGAATGGAAATAAAAATGTTTTCTAATTAATTTAACATCATTTGATATTTTTAATATTGATTGTTTAGGTAAGCAATGATACAAACGTAATTTTTAACATTAGATGTACACAAATACAAGGTGTAAAATCGAATCATTTATAATGACTCCATTGAGTTAATCTTAATTGATTAGTTTTTAGCAATGGTCTCCATATCTCACTGATCCACGATAAATTTTCAAGTTATAAGGTTTTCTTCAATTTTGATGTAACGATGATATGAATTGACAAATTGAAACACGAGTTGTAAAAAATTTTGAAAAGAAATAAAACTTAACTTTATTACGTCTTATTAACTTAACTTAAATAAGTAAGTTTTGATACTTTTATTTTGAATAATCCACTTCATGTTACGAATCGATAATGATTTTAAAATTATCGGACAATGCTATCACAAATTTTGATGCTTAAAACATGTGATGAAATTTTTATCTTTTGCATGTACAATTTCCATTATACAGCATACTGTGATTTTAGACAATTGTCATTTATTCAATACACATTTTATATGAGTTATTATATCAAATGTCACTGTATTAAATCCTTTCAAATAGGGCCATTTTAAAATAAAGATTTGACAATGATGGCAAAGGACATAATGAATAATAAAAAGTGTATAAAATTCTGTAATGAAAAAAAGTGTAAGTAGTGATAAGAGATTTTAAGTTCATTGGACATAATTGGTTGGTTGGGTTTTATGGCGTAAGGTCCAAAATTGGACATGCTGTGCCACATTGGACATAGATATCGTTTACCTAGTTAAATGAAGAACATAATACTTATTATCATTATTAAGCATACAAGATATTTGCTTTATTGCATTTAACTAATTATTATTATTATTAAGTTTAATTTATATCTTAAACCTTGGTTCAGTAGCTCAGTGAGTGCAATTCACATCTATGCCATGTATATCTGAAATTATGAGAAAGATATTTTAAATTATAGGTATCCATAAAGTTAGCCTTGATGAGTGTTTTATAACCTTTGAAAAACAACGGTAATAATACAATTTAAATTTTTAAATGAATTTCAAGTGGAAGTTATAAATTTATAAAGAAAACAGTGATCAAAACAAGACATGCACGGATTTCTTCAATGGAATTTTTCTAATTTTAATACGAAACTTATTTTTGCGCCAAAAAAGAAACATTAATAACAGAATATAAAAATTATGAATTAATCAACCTTTTAATTAAGCTTTTTAAATAAGCAGAAAAAATAACCAGGTATATATTTTCAGTTCTTATTTGTAGATTTGTCTTTCACTTGAAAATATTTAAAATTATTTAATGTTTTTTTATGCATGAATATATAAAAATATATTAAAAATAATAATTAAAAAGCTTTCCGTTTGAAGAAAACAAATTCAAATATTTGAATAATAGTAATGAATATTAAATATTGGCAATATAGTTTCAACCAGCTCATGAACACTCTTTTCTTCAATGTCTATTTCTCGATATTCTTTCAAGATATTAGATAATGTTTCAGCTGCTAAATTGCTTATTTAAGTGATTGTTTGAAATGAATATAATAATGTTAATAATATATTTTTTGCTTATTTCTGGCAACCTTAATAATTTATTTCTCTAATCAAATACGTAATATAGTTACAAAAGTCAATACTCGTTTGAATTCATCAATACTTGTCAATACTTCCTTTCTCTTCAAGTTGAAAAATATATATTTGGAATCAAATTATAATTTTTATAAAAGAAGATATTCAATTTTAAAATAATTTAAATCATTAATCTCCAAATGAAACAAAAAACTCATTGTGATCTATATTTATTTCTATCTGTTTATTAGTCTGTTTTTATGCAGGGTGTCTTTCATGACTGCATACAATGGGCATGGCTAAATTTCCTATAGGGAATACATAAAATGTTCTCAAAGAAATATATCACTACGTTCCTCAGTTTCCCAGAAAAATTCTGGATTAAGAAACACGAATATAGATATTTACGTGATTCTTACATAATATTTATTGGCATTTACATAAGATGTAGAAATATTTCCCACGCTTTTTGAACCATTAATTTTTGAAAGAAATGATGATTGACGGTTATTTGATTAGTGGAAGTGTAAAATTATTATCTATTAAACTGTCATCTACTCAGTATTACAAAAAAATCGACGCACCAAGAAAAAATTGATTGCTTTGAAATGTTTCCTATGTATAAACGTTTTAACCAAATATGCAAATGATTAAAATTTTTGTTTAATAAATGAATAGTGCAATCTCCAGAACTTCGAAGCTGCGCATCCATCAAATGCGTATTAGGAGCTATATATTAGGGTACCTTTCAACGACTGAAGAAAATACTCCTTCGCAGGATTCGACTTCATTATGAGTAACTGTCAGAGTTTGAAAGAATATCATTGGAATGAAAGAGACGAGTTGAGAAAATCGGAGAATCCTTCGTCTTATGAGTCGAAGCGATGCAGAAATTTAGAAGATGTTGGTAGAGTGGGTGGACATGGGTAGATTTCAGCGTCTGTTGATAGCGGTCGACCTTGGATCACAACAGATCTAGAGGATAAAGGGATTGTCAGGTGAGCTGTCACAACAACTGATTTATCATTATCAACCATCAGACGTACAATCCGGGCAGGAATGTCCAGCATGACCATTTACAGACGACTGATGGAACGAAATCTAACTTCATATCGACCATTATGTCATTTGTCATTCTTGAGCCAGATTAGTGGTGCTTCAGGTTGGAATGATGCTGCTGGGGATGTATAGTGTGCAGCGACAAATCTCACTTCCATCTGAGTCCTGACGATAATCAAAGATGTGTCTGGAGATGGCCAGGGCAGTGGGCCGATTCTGCTTTCAGTATTACAATCGTCACAGACTTACAACAAGGAATTATGGTCTGGGGTGTCATTCCTTTGATAGCTGAACCCCTTTGGTTGTCATTAGAAGCCCACTTACAGCACAGTGGTACGTCGATGACATTCTGAGAATTGTTTTGCTTCCGTTCTTTTTGCAGTACCCTTACCCTATTTTTCAGCAAGATAATGCGGGATCACATACATTTTTTGTATTGATATGAACTGTCTTTCAGCTTGTAAAACACTTCCTTGGCCAGTTAAACCACAAAATGTCTCTCCCATCGAGCATATCTGGGATATGGATATGAAGGCGACTGTATTTCTCAGGGAATGTTGATGATCTAGTCCGACAATTGCAGTAAATGTGGCAAGAAATACCTCAGGAGATCATTCGGGAGCTTTATCAGTCTATGCTACGTCTTGTGGCAATTCGCATCCAAGTGTAACAGCTGATTTATCACCTTATTAAGTTCGTTATTTTGTAACTACGTAATTCGGAAATAAATCATTCAACTGTTCTGAATTTTTTATTCGGTATATAATCTACTTATTCAACAATTTTTGTACCCATCGGGCAATTCTTTTTGTAAAGACGATTTTTTTTTTTGTTAGACGTGTATATGAAATCAAATGATTAGAACAAGTTACAAACTAGAATAATATTAAATTTTGATATTTTTGCTGGATTTTCCCCCCAAATAGTTTGAAAGTAGATATCTATATTTATAGAAGTCAGTGTTTGTTCGTAATATTTCGTATTCTTTGTGTCTTGCGATATAATTTTCTTGAAATGTTAAAGTTACAGCTTTAAATTTATGTAGATAAATTTTGGAAAGTCATACGAAAAGTCAACTGCTTTCAAAATGTTTAAATTATTTATTCTAAGGTTTTCTATTGGTTAATTAAAAATCACATAAAGCTTTAGTTTCATATTGCCATGTAAATTTTTATCTTAAATGATATATATGATTTTTCTGTCTCAATTATTCTCCATTGTGTTATATTAGTAATACTTCTGAAAGATTGCCTGTAACTGTAATTTTCACTTTTGCCAACTGTTTTGACATTTTGGCAAAGTTTCAGCTTCATTTTAGGGTTTGTATCTATTTTTTGTACGTGTATCTTTGTTTCCTTTGAATTATCCAGTCTTTCTTAACGGTGTTTAAAATGGTGATATTTACATAGTAAAATATTCCCGTGAATTACATTTTAAATATACATATATTATTTTACATATTTATGCAAAGAAGAAATTAATTTTTAATACAATCAAAACCAAGATACAGTACAGAAAAAATAAAAAATAAAAATAACTGCAGAAATTTTCTATGAAAGCAACATTTTAAAAACAAAAAAATTAAAACAACCCAACTCACTATTGTACTAAAGATAATATCATATGTTTCTGAACACGTTATTCCCTTATAGTATCAACTGTTAAACAAAGTAGCGAATCAATGAATTGAAATTAAAATTAAACAACACACTTTGTGTGAAAATATGACAACAAAAAACAGAAAACTTAAATATTGGTTAAGTAATAAATATTGTGTGTGTGTTTCATGATTTCTCTTTTTTAATTACAAATTTATAATACGCAGTATTTATGGACATGATTTTCATCGTATATATATATATATATATATATATATATATATATATATATATATATATATATATATATATATATATATATATATATATATATATATATATACTGGTATATCTATTGAGAAATGGGAGATAGATGTTGCGCTTCTGCGTTTTTGATGTAAGTAGTCAAAGTGAATGCTTTAACACCACGTAAAGGGCAGCCTAACGGCCATGTACTATTGTAAGGCATTTTTCAGCCTTCGTGTAAACTTCCTTCCAGGAGCATTTTTCATAGAAAGTGGGCTGTATTCTCGTATTGCCAAGGAGAAAACCTTGAAAACTTCCAAGTACCCAGCCTGACTGAGGAGCATGCACAAACTAAAAGCGCAACATCCATTTATTATTGTTGAAAGGTGGAATCGGACCCATGGGACTTTATGTTTTGAAGAGCGATGAACTACTACTTGACCTCTGTGAATCTTCAATGTGAGTGCTTGAGAGTTTTCTGGTTTTCTCCTCTGTTATGTAGTGAATATATGAACTACTATCTGCGTAAATGCTTGTTAGAATTAGAGAGAAATCTCTAATAAAAACCTTTAATTTTGGCCGCATGTGACGCAGCGAGCTAGGTACGAAAAGAGTAGGATGAAATACGGGAGATGGCGAACAATATGTTACGTTATGCTCATGTATATATTTGTTTGTGTTATGTGATATGTTAGTAAATGCTTGTCCTCTGTAAACCGTTGGTAATCTATTATAAATTTATTCACCACACTTAATAAGAATCTACGACAAAAACTATCACAAAGGCGAATGTTACAAGGCCTCCCTGAAGACTATTCGAGAATGATGTTAAAATATGTTACAAGAACTTTTAACTGTTAAGCTGTACCCAATACAACGCTAGATATTATAAGCTAGTACTATGCATTCTGCGAATTGCTGTAAATTGTGTTTACATTAGGACATATAATTCCTGTATGAAACTTAGAATTATGATAGTATATGTATTACTCCTTTTGACTGGATTTTGCTGCATGGAATTAAACTCCTGTTAGCAAAATCCACTAAACTTCACACACACACACACACACACACACACACACACACACACACACACACACACACACACACACACACACACACACACACACACACACACACACACACACACACACACACACACACACACACACACACACACACACACACACACACACACACACACACACACACACACACACACACACACACACACA